>NW_004624771.1:9388912-9434305 GCF_000247695.1 Heterocephalus glaber | reverse complement strand
ATAAAATGGAGTACTACTCAGCCATAAAAAATGAGAAATTAGAGACATTTATGACTAAGTGGATGCACACTGAGGCGATACTCTTAAGTGAAAGAAATATCTGGGACACACATATATAAATACCGAATAGTTTCTCTGGTGTGAGAAACTGAAAGTGTAAATAAGGACTAAGATGTATAATAGGTAATGTGAAATAGGAAGAAAAGGGGCAAAGGGGAAGGAAGAGGGAGGGCTAGGGGAAAGGATAGAAGGGAAAGGGATTAATATGAGAAAATGGAAAAATAGAAACAAAGTCTGTAAATAGGGAGGGATGGAGGGGTTGAAGGGAGGGGAGGGGAAGGGGGAAAAATAAGGACCAAGAGAAACTATGTAAAGGTGCAAATTTCCAATGATGAACATCATTATATTGTTTCTGTTTTAATATAAATTGTACCAATAAAATAAAATTTTAAAAAAATTGATGGGAGCTTGAAAATATTGCAGTATTTTGGAAAGGGCTAAGGTGTAGGGAGATTTTGGATTATATAAGAGTTGATTGGGTTGCATCATGTGACTTTTCATTCCTTTTTCTCCTTAATCACTTCCTCTCCCCTTATCTCTTCATCTTTCCTCCTCAGAGGGACAGATGGAGTTAGGAACCCACTGGTAGTATTTTAAAACAGAACTTTTAAATATGGGAATTTTTGACATTTTTATATAAATGTGTATTCCCTAAGGAAGCATTTATATAAGAAAATTATTCAGTTAGATGTCTATGTATTAACGATGTATTAATGATGTTCTTAAACAGAGGACTTGAGGCTGAGATTTAGATGACCTGAGCTCTAGTGATAGCTTACCTGAAGTTAGCATCATAACTTCAGGGAAATCATATGCCCTCTTTGGCTCTCAGTTTCTTCAGCTGTAAAGAGAACCTTTAATCATATGAATGATGAACAATCTTAATGATTTGAATACCTCAGTCAAGTAGTGATTCTAGTGATTGCACATGGAAATCACAGAAACAATGAGAAGGGAAATGATAATTCTAAGAGCAGAAAATTACCTTGGTAAAGGAATTCCTACATTTTTACCCATTCATCCTACTAACACTAGTGGAACATCTTTTATGATTTCCTATGTCTGGACAGGATTCTCTTTCAGATAGCCACCTAGCTTATCCCCTTGCCTCTTTTAGGTCTTCACTCAATCATCAGTCATCTCATGAGAACTTCCTTCTTTCTTATTTAAAATTGTTTTTTTTACAACCTCCCCCCAACATACCTACTCAAATACATATGTGTACCCAAACATACAGCTTCTCTGGAACTCTCAGTACCCCATTTCATTCTTTAGTTTTGTCAATAAAAATCATCATTTTGGATATTCTAAAAATTTCACTTACTTCTTATTTATACCATTCCCCATTACAAAGTAAGTTGAATGCAAGGATTTTGTTCAATGTGTGGAACAGACTTTCTCACGTAGTAAGCCCTAAGTAATGTTCAATTCTTGTTCATCAAGCAACTAAGGAAGGGTAGTCTGATTGTCACTATGTTATCAAAGTGTGAATGAATAGAGAAACCGAGATAGTCAGGATTAGTCATGGATTCACAACAGCGATGTTTCAAACATCTTGAGTGTAAGGGATCTTTGTTTCAATGAAAACATACGTAAAAGCCACATATGAGAAGAAACAAGTGCAGACCTAGTTTGAGGGAAGTGGGTGAAAGGGACATGGCCCATCTTGCTTTCCTTGTGCTTGCACAGGGGATTCCAGAAGAGGCCCTGCCCAAATTTTCTCAAATTTGCCTAATCTCAAAAAATCACATGGGACAGCAGTTAAAAGTACAGATTTCTTGGATCTGCCCCTAGAAAGGAAGAAGACTATAGCAAGAAGTTGGTCAAGGGCTAGAGATGTGTATCAAGGAAGGTGCCTATAATAATAGAGAGGAACAAGGATTTGGGAGGCTGAATAGACAGGTTAGCAAAAGGACAGAGGGTCTGCTGAGTGAAGTAATTTTAATGGTGGTCAATCACTTACACTTATCTCCCACATAAGAAGAAACAATTGGATCTTGGTTTGGGCTGAGAATCAGATATGTTTAAAAAGAGAAAAACAAAACCATATTTAGGGGTTTGTTTGGTTGAATTTTATTATTGACAATGGCGCCAAAGAACCAACATACAACCACTTGAACTAAATAGAACATTAACAGAGTTCTAAACATTCAAACATGTGATGGAGAAAAAATTCCACTGGTCAAAAATTTTAGAAGAGACATAACTCATTCATTGAAAATTCAAATGCAAACAATCTAGGAAGAGATGTGTTTATATTCCTGGTTCTTTTAAATCAAGCATTAATTTCTTTTTCTGTTTAACTATCAGGAAAACCTAATCAAATTGTCTCATTTAAATTGTACTACTTCTCCAGCCATAAGTGCAGGAGCCATTGTATACCCATTCTGTTGTGAAAAATTCCCATATAGCCTACAGCTTTTTACCCATTGGTCCTTCTAGTTCATTTCATTTACTGAAATCCAACTTTCCTCTGATAGTATCATAGCCTCAAAACTATTTCAAGTAGTGCTGTTTCCCCCATTACCCTCTCTTCTTGAATGTGTCAGCCTCAAAATGGCTCCCACTAAATGCATGAATTGTCCTCCTCTCATGTTCCCTAGCTCAGTGAAGGTCACTTCCAAGATTTTTTTTTTTCTGCCACTCAATTCCTGTTAGTTTAATCTTCTACATACATAGTTTTCAAATGCTCAGACTTTCCCCTTGTACTTCCAGCGAACTTAGTCCAAGCTACTACTATCTTCTTCATGGACTATTGTAATAATTTCTAGCTGCTCTTCCATCTATTTCTGGCCATGCTCTAAGTTCTTGGAAGTGTGCTGCAGGTGTGGCTCCAACCAGTCACTTCTTGGATGTCCCCATTGCCATCAGCTGATTTCATCACTTTTTATCTGTGTCTTTGGAGCAGTGAATGCTCTAGCTGCTTTTTTACCTTTTAGTCTGTGTCATCTTCTATTTATATATTATTCTAATCGAAGTTTACTATTCAGAAAGCATATATGGTCCTTAACTGCTTTGCTGCTTATGGAATTAAATCCCAACGTCTTAGTTTACTACTCTCTTCCCCAGAAATATCCTGTCCCCACATCTATGTCCACCAAACCTAGCCTGCAAGATTCTCAAAACTTTTCCTGACCTCCCCTTATCCCTGTAATGCCTTTCTAGCCTTCAAACTTATAGATTTAGCTTCCCCTCATAATCGAGAATACAGACATCCTTCTGAGCAAAGTCTTCCCGTATTTCACTCACCAGACATACCCTGTACTATCTCTTACATACAGTAAATCCTTGATACATTTAATGAATTGTAGTACATTTCACTTGAATGGCATTTTAGACTTTGAGTCTCAGAAAAAGACTAAATCACTGAGTTCATTTTAGCATTTTAGATTCCATAATCAAATGGAAACCACGCTGCATAACTGTACTGTATTTGTTTTATTTCAAAAAGAGCCAGGTCCTTTTACCACCAGGGAGGAAGAAAGGGGATTAAGCTAAAATTAATGTTTTGATGAAGATGAGGCAGATGGTAAATTAACCAGAGGGAAGCAAAAAAAAAAAAATCAACGTGCCACATGTTAGCAACAGAGACTCTTTCATGATTGATGTTCAGTGACTCGGAAATTCTCTTCAGGGCAAACTGCATTTTCACTGCTTACTCACATACATTTTGAGGCATAGATTAATTTCAAAAAAAGAACTTAAAGCTATAAGGAAACTCAGACATCAGCTTAGTTCGCGGTTTGCAAACTTTCCTCTCCTCTTTTTTTGTTCATAGCATTAGAAACCTTTCTTCAATCAGAATCTCTCATGAAATCCTGTTATGTGAAATAAATAAAACCAGGGTTGTTTTGGTTAAAGCAGGGTAGGGACCCAGGTCCAGCCCTTGTGCCTCCAGGTCTGCAGCTTCTCTGGTGGCCCCCGAGGCACATCTGGAGAAACTCTAGGATGAGGTGACCTGGGATTGAAAATCAAGGATCTGGATTTCCTCTTGTCTTGTGCAGGAAGAAACAGCAGGTTCAGAGAAGGTGTGTGTCCTACTCAGAATCACAGCATGTGCAGGTGGCAGAGCCAGGACCAAGGCCCAGTGCTCCTGCCATCTGGGCCGGAGTTCTCTGACCTTATTTTCTGCCATAACTCCCTACTCATCTCCTAAAACACGACCATATTTTCATATGGAAATGCACTGATGGACTGGAGGCATGTTAACAGGCAATTCTAAGAACTTTGTTTCATCCTAGCCTTGAGAGGAACATAGGATAATAAAGGTAAATAGGAGGTAAAGACTAAGCATGCTATTTTGAGGCCAGATGGACAGAATTAAAATGAGAAGTAAGCAATTTAAAAAATTTTTTCCATCAACTGTTGTCCCCAGAGATGTCTTCTCTTGCCACTTTTTAAATATGGGAACCAAATTGTTCATTTGTTATAACATAGAAAACATCAATTCCACATTTCCCCAAATGATAGACATTTTATTTTAGTAACAGATTTAATGGAAAAATACTTTAAAATATTCTAACATCTCACCATTCAGAAAAAAATTGCTATTAACCCCTCCTCTACACATTTCTCTTTGAATATAAGTGCGTGTGTTTATATCATGTAATATAAGTAGAACTACACCATTCATATCACTCTACAACTTGGTTCTTCTGTTGAGAAAAATCTTTGTGGTCTTCTCATTAAATACAGGCATGTCACTCTACTCCACATCACAGTGTTCTTTCATATAAATTTATCATGATTTATTTAACTACTCTGTAGAGAGGATTACTTAGATTGTTTCTAATTTGTTTTTTTTACACTATGAGAATACATCCTTCAATATAAGTTTTTTTTAATGAAATAGTGAATTCTGAACAAATCTCCATGTTAGACATATTGCTGTGGCTCATGCCTTTTTCCTGACTGCAGAGTCTCATGCAGCGGGGAAGGGAGGAAGCTACTCCGGCTGTGAGCATAGGTCCTGAAGCTGGTGTCTGACCTTGCCTGTCAATTGGTCTTGCTGGCCTTACTTTTCATTTTATTTTATTATTTTAACATATTACAAGTAGGTATTAATAAAGAAAATATAAAAACTGTTTTATGAAAAATTCGTTTTCATAACAAAAATTGTTAGAGAATAACCATGGTAAATACACTATGTATATTAATCTTTTTTTCTTTTTTAAGTGCTGGGGATCGAACTCTGGTCCATTGCCCTTGCGCAGCAGGTGGTGAAACCACTGAGCTAAATCCCCGGCCCATATGTATAATAATCTTTAAAGAATGTATTTTCACTTGCTAATCTATCTCTCAGCTCACTTCCTAATAATACTATACCTTTTTTTTTGCATAAAACATTTTAAGTATTGACAGAGTATCTCACAATCTGTATAATTTTGAACAATTTCTTGCTATTTCACAATATTTATTATTCTTTTTGGTTCTTATTTTCACTTTCAGTTTTTCACACCAGAGATAATGTGATATTTACACATTTGTGTTCAATTTATTTCACTTGAGAGTATGGCCTCAAGATGCATCCATGTACCTAGGAATGTCTCAAGTTTATCCTTCTTTATGGCTGAATAGTACTCCATTATATTAAAAACCACATCTTTTTAATCCATTTGTCATTTTATGAGCATTTGGGCTGTTTCCAAGCTTTAGCTATTACAAACTGTGCCGCTATAAACATGAGTGCACACATATCACTGTGGTAGGATGCTTTTAATTCTTTTAGGAAGAAACCCAGAAAGGGAATAGCTCGGTCATTTTAAAACCATGATGATAACACTACCTACTTTATACTGTTGTTAGAAAGACTAGATGACAAAAAATATGGGAAAATGCTTAGAATAATAAGCACTCAATAAATGTTAGCTACTATTGATATGTATCATAATTTTTCAGCTAGTCTTCAGTTGGTGGACATTTGTTATCAGTTTTCAATAATAAATAAAGTATATAACACTTTGAATATAGAAATATGTGAAAGTATTATTTTAGGCTCTGTTTTTAAAAATAGAAAATGGAACTACTGAGTCAAAGAATAGACATATTTCAAATTTTGGTATTTTATATGCCACCCTCCTCTGAGAGGCTGTGTCAAGTAATAGTCCAACAAGAAGTGAGTAAAAATAGCTACATGGTTAATATTTGGTAAATTTGGTTAATATTAGATATTATCAGTCTCATGTGTAAACACACACTCTTTAGTTTTTGTAAGCTTTTCTTTGATCATGAGTAACTTTCAGTAACTTATTGTCTTTCACCTTCTATGAACTGCCAAAACTATCCTTGGCCATTTTTCTACCACAAGTGTTCATTTGCTCTTTTAAAGCAGAATTTAAAGATCTTCTCAATATTATGGTTATTAAGATTTAGCCATATATGTTGCCATACTTTTCTTAAAATTGTCATCTAGGTTTCCATTTTGCCCATTATTTTTCCATCCCTGAATCTTTCAGATTTTGTTTCATATATGAAAATTATTACCAAAATTGTCACTCATATTATATTTTGAAGGACTGAGTTTTTATCTATCTGAACTTTCTTTTGGGTGATGGGGAGGAAGATAAGATGTTCACTCCTAAAATCAGTTTTTCAAAAGACTGACTTGTGGGCTGGGGATTTAGCTCAGTGTTTCTGCCGCCTGCCTCGCAAGCTCAAGGTCCCGAGTTTGATCTCTGGTACCAAAAAAAAAAAGTCTGACTCATAATACTTCCCGATTTTTTTGAGTTTAGCTAATCTTCCAGTGCAGTTTTATAACTGAGTTGTAGGGTCTAACTTTGTGTAATTTTTATATTAAATCTAAGCTTAAGTATTTGAAGGGCATAATCCCGCTCTCACCTGTTCTTCCAAATGAAGTTCAGAATCATTTCTTTTCAAATTACCTCTCACAAAAACTATATTAACTTTTTTTCTGAGATTCTACTACATTTGGATCATAATTTTAAACTTTAAATATTAGGATTTCTATTCAGTATCTGTTTCTCAGTTTCAGTTTTGCAACAGCTCTCAGCATAACTTTTATGAACTTACTCATATAGCCACTATGCATTTCCTGTTAGGTTCATTCTCAGGTATTTTTAGTGAGTAACCTACATTCATTTAATGGTTGATTTGGAGTACAGTCCCACAAGTTGAGTCTACACTGTGAATATAATTTTTAAAATTTTTTCTGTCAACAGTTGTCCCCAGAGATGCCTTCTCCTGCCACTTTCCACTACGGAACACACTTTTTCCAAGCAACGTAGCTCAAGTTGTACCTCAGAATCCTATGATAATAGCTCATTCCTGAGTAATCGCTCACCTATGTGCATTTTCCATGAAGAGCTACTTTGGCCAAGATTTTTCCATAAATCATTCAATGAGTTGGGGTTTCATTATTTTCCCAGTCTTATGTAATGAAGAAACCCAACTGGGAAATCAGCGGGTATTCAAGCTTACTGGGGTTAATAAAAACTCTAAATTTAGTCAAACAACTATTATGCTTAATTCTCATTCAAGTAGCAAACAATTATTGCCACTTATTATGTTCAGAATTCTAAAACTAGAAATGTATCCCTACTCTCAAGTAACTCATTGTCTAGTAGGAGAGACAGATATGAAACAAATAACTGAAACATTATGAAACAATTAAATCTGGCAAAGTCAGCAAGAACCCACAACCAAATGGCAATTTAATATCTGATGAGTGTATGTGTGTGTGTGTGTGTGTGTATTCTGTTTCAAGAGCAATTATTTGTACTAATTCCATGCCATTGTTTTATAGGAAACATATACACTCAGACAAAAACAATCCCAGCTAAAGCAAGTTTCATAGAGTGTGATTGTAAATGATTTTTCCAGCTCTACCTGAGAAAATGTCTGTAAAAATCAGGTTAAATCCACCCTATTGATGGATTCTATGGCATTTAAAAACTGGATTTAAAAAGCTCAAGTGATTAATGAAAATATTTGGGGAGAATGATTGAGTCCATGATAGGAAATAAAAACTATACCCTTTTTATTAGTTACATACGTATTTTGCAATAAAATACACCATAATAAAATGTGCATACACACATGCATTTTGGGGTTCTAGAACTTGCAGCTTCTCCACATGAAGTAACTGATAAGAATATGCTTTTTCTGTCATTGTCCAGGTTGTACTAATCTTCTCTGCATGTGCCACACCATTCCCCTCCTTTGCTGGTATTTGCTGTAATAGTCCTTTTTTAAATTTAAGTTAGCGAACTGTCTCTGTACAAAGCATTCTTATGCTTTGCCTTTGTACTTGTTCAAAACTCCCTCCCTAGTGTTACTGCAGAGCTATGTTTTGCTTTTTTATTTCTTTCACAAGGAGAGTTAAAACTGTGACTTCCTGCTTAACCAGTCATGCTAGTGATGACTCTGCATGTTGTGGGGGGTGTGTGTGTGTGTGTGTGTGTGTGTGTCTGTGTGTGTGTGGTCTGTATTCTGAGCACTCTGTGCATGCATAGTGTTTCAGGGTACCGTTAGCCTTGAATGGAACTCCTGGTTCTCTGCAGACTTGAGAGAAAAGCCTTTTGTTTAACCATTCTGCTGGCTCTTTACCATAGAGGATGTGTGCTAATTAAAAAGTAGGAAACATAAATGCATTAGCAGTCATTTAATAAAATTAGACGGCTCCTTTAAGTGGATGTTATTTTCTCACATGCTGTTTCTTTTTTATTGCAACTTCAGGGTTAATCATCTCATTGGAGTGTATCTGTCTTTATTTATGGCATCCATAGTACTTCCTGTGCTCTCTCCTCTCTTTAACCCATTTCAACTCATTTCTGACAAGTCTCTGCTCTCACAGTCCCACCAAAACAGTGCTTTTCTAATGGTGATCAATTTTCTCTACCTTGGTGCAATAATGGTTACTTTTATATTGTACTATATTTCACACTATAATAGTATTGTATTTCCTAAATGTAATAAATATGAATGACTTCAACCTCTATCTTAGAACTCATTCTCTCCTTGGCTTCCATATTACATTTTCCTGGTCTTTCTTGGTCTACTTCCTTCGTCTCTTTTGTTTAGTTTCTTCCTATTTTCTTAAACCTCTTTGTTGGAGCAGCCTATTTCACTTCTCTGTCTCACCATTTGCTCCCTGAGATTATTTACTCTTTTGGTGTTAAATAACACCTACAAGCCATATTTATACTATGCTACATCTTCAACTCTGAATTCCAAATTTAGATATCCAACTAATTGATATATTTCTACTGGACAGTTTAAACTTAACTTTCCAAAATAGAACTCAGCCTACGTGTCTCACAGCCCTCTTCATCTTAGTAACAGACTCTAGCCTTAAGCTGAAAAAAGAGAAATCCACTTTGAATTCCTTTATTTCTCTCACACCACTAATTCAACAGCCCCAAGTACCATCCTAAGACCCAAGTTTTCTTTTTCTCATTATCTTTACTCTTCATAACATTCTGCTGCCAAGTCTCTTTTTTTAACCATCCTGCCTAAAAGATGGCTTTCAGTTCACTTAAAATACAATAAAATAAAGACACTTAGAGTTCTACATATGAGAATATCAGCACAAAATATAATTTCTTATATTGAGGGGGTTCTTTTTGTAATGCTGGGGATTAAACTCTAAGCCTTTGCACTGAGCTATATTCCAAGCCCCTTTTGAGTATCTATTTTTATTTCAATGCAAGGTCTCACTAAGTTACCCAGGCTGAGCTCCACCATGCAATCCTCGGGGCTCAACCTCCCCGAATGCTGGAATCATAGGCATGAGCCACCATGCTCACTCTAATGAGAATTTATATTTGAAACCTTCTCTAATACAAACATATAGAATTGTAGGGAGGAACAGATGGCTGGAAAAATGATTTATAAACTCAACACTAAAAACAGGGTAAATTTTATTCATTAGTAACTTGTTTCATATTCAGTAGTCACTGAGCATATGTCTTATACAAAGACATCGAGCGTATGTCTTATATGATTATCAAAAAAAAAGCCAACTTACTGTCAAGGAGAAAAGATGAAAAGATAAGTCAATAAATATGACAGCGAATTAAATACAATGGCAAAGGTGAAGAAGAAGTGGCCGAGAAGGTAGGATTGACGGGAACAGGAGGAAGACCCAGATTATTCAAGCAAGCATGGAAATTTTCTTTCATTCCTCTATTTCTCTTACTCCTTCCCCTATCCAGTTCCATTTCCAGAAAATTCTGCACCAAGGATTCTCAGACTTTTTGTAAGAGACCAACAGTAAATATTTTAGATTTTTCAGCCCTAACCATTTTTGTCTCCTTTTCTTCCTTCTCTTTTTCCTCCTCCATCTAAACCTCTTCCTCCTCTTCCTATTCTTCCTCTTGCTCCTCTTTCTTCTATTCCTCTTTCTTCTGATTTTCTTCTACCTTATTTTGTCATCCTCTAGAAAGCTAAAGCATTTCTTAACTACTGGGGCCAAGCATACCCCTCTGGACCATCGTTTTCCAACCAGTGCTCCACTCTAAAACTCTTCCCCATAACATAGTCACTGCCCACCTAAACTACCATCCTAGCTGGAAGGACTACTATCTCTTTCCTGCATTACTGTATTAATCTCCTATTTGACCTCCTGCTCCTGCTCTGTCTCTTACCTCCAGTGCATGGCTCCGCAAAATAGCCGAGCAATCTTTTAAATGAGACAGGTCATGTTTCATGTCAAGGAAGCCTTCCGAGGTGAACTAATACAATTTGCAATATTTCTGTTCTACTTAAAGAACTGAGAAGTTGTTTTGAAGGGGAGAGGCAAGAAAGGGGTAGTACTTTCAAGAAAAGCAGGATAATTTTGACCATGCCAGTTTAATACTTATTAACATGGGCAGTTCACCTTGAGAATATGAGGTCTGTCATTTCGTATAGTTACTAAAGATTTTACTTTATATTTTGTTTTTGTTTTCCAACACTAGGAATTGAGTGTAGGAGCTCACTTATGCTAGGCAAATACTCTACTACTGAGCTGTGGTCTTGCTGTATAGTCCAGGGCAGCCTTGAACTCTGTCTTCTTGCTCCTGAGTGCTGGGATTACAGGCATGCATCACCACACCTGGCTTCCTTTTTATTTTTTATTTAAATTTTTACATATTTAAAAAATCTTCAATCAGGTGTCTGTTTAATGCAAATAATCTTATACATATATATATATATCTTTAAATAATATAAATTAATTTTATAAAATACTGGTTCACATATGTATATGACATACTTTGATCATATCCCCCCATTATCCTCCCTTACTCCCCTCTCTCCCATCCCTTTCTTTCTTTCTAATAGTCTCCCTTCTACTTTCACATCCTCTTTTTTTCTCCTAGATTCCACATATTAGGGAAAACATGTGCCATCCTCGTTTCTGACTCTGGCTTGTTTTACTTAACATGATCTCCACTTTCATCCCTTTTCCTCCAAAGACATGATTTCATTCTTCTTTATGGCAGAGTAATTTTATACCACATTTTCTTTATCTATTCTTCTGTTAATGGGCAAGTAGGCCGATTCCATGTCTTGGTTACTGTGAATTGTGTTGCCATAAACATGAGTATGCAGATATTTCTATATGGTTTTGCGACACAGTCTCACTAAGTTACCTAGAGTGTTTGTGAGCTTCCTGTTCTCCTCCCCAGTAACTGGGATTATCGGTGTGCACCACCGCGTCCAGCTTCATTAGGACTTTCATTTTGAGATATAATTATTCTGAATAATAAATGAAAGTGATTAAATGTAGTTTTATATAACCCAGTAAATACTTAAGCTTAGCATAAATGAGAAAACGAAGAGGAGGAGGAGGAGGAGGAAGAAGAGTTAGGTAAAAGAAGTGAGGGGAGAGGATAGAGAAGGTGAAGAGGACAGCATACATTCTGTTATCTAAAAGGAGATAAAACTCAGTATTTATATTTACATTGTTTATCTTTCTTTGGCTTGCCCTGGATCCTTATTGGTCTGGTCCTGTCTGCTCAGTTGTTCTGTGCTGTGAAGTCCAGTATGAAAATGGCCCTGGGCTGGGGATATAGCCCAGTGGAGTGCGGCTACCTGGCAAGCGCAAGGTTCTGAGTTTGATCCCTGGTTCCACGAAAAAAAGAAAGAAAGAAAGAGAGAAAGAAAGAAAGAGAGAGAGAAAGACAGAAAGAAGGAAGATGGCCATTACCCTCCACCTTCCCAGTGTTCCCGTCACACTGGCTTCTGGAAGATTTCTGGGTGTGACACATCCTTTCCTATACTTGACACCACCTTTTCCTGCAGAATTCCCTCTTCCTCTTTCTCTGTTTCACTCATTGCCTTTTCTTTTTTTAAAGACCCAAACTTCTTATGTCTTAAACCCCAGGATCCCTCATTCTTCCACAACTCTATTTTTGAGGCACACAATTTTGTGTTTTTCTAACCCAACTTCTTAAAGGAAGCAAATAATTTACAGCAAAAAATGAAACAGGTTCAATTACACATGTCAGTGTGAATTAGCCACGTATTGTTGAGACAGTTTCAAGAGTTCCTCTTTCAAATAATACCTTATCCCCTGAAAACATGAAAATGCTTTCACCTCTATTGCTTCTTTGTTCCCACACAGAAAAGTTTATTTGTTTTCTTTTTTTCATTTAAAGATTGAAGTTAGGTATTATTATCCTCTTTCCTTATGATGAAACCAAAGCACAATTCAGGAAAACAATCTCCCCCACCCCAGGACACCCAGTATCTGGCCTCCCAGGTTCAGTGGGCCAGATTTTCACCTTTCTCCTGGTCTTGCTGAGGTCAGTTAGAGACTGAGGCAATTGCTATGGTCTGCTTTGAATTACTTCTAAGTTAGGGCCATTTGTCTGTAACTATTTTGAATTCATCAAGTCTGTTAGAATTTCAAATACACTTTTCCTAAACCAGTATTTCTCAAACTCGAGTAATGTACACACATGCTTTAAATGAAGGATCCTTATAGATTTTGAGCAGGGATAAAGTATTTTTATTCATAATGCTACTTAGGAACATACAAAGAGAAAATTGATTCATTTCACATATCTACAATCATATAAATACTTTATGGTTGTTATTTTGCATCAAAAACCAAACTAAAATTACAGATCGAATTCATGTAAAACTGTATTTCTAAAAACTTTAGCTGGTCCACAACATAAATGTGGCGATGATGTTCTTTTAGGGAACATAATTAGCTCATCAACAGGAATGTGTTCTGGCTACTAGGCATAGGTTCTTTCTAGCTTGGTGTGCTTGGGGCACTCTGGACTGGATGACCACCATTCTCTCATCATTTCTATCCTTTTGGAAGGAAACCATCATCAGGGTGCGGTAATGCCACCAGAGGAAAATACATAACGATGTACTGGTGTCTGTCTTTTCTCTTTTTTCATTAGTATACATAAATAAATCACTTCTACTTGGCACCAACACAGGCACTTGGATTGAATGTCAGTCCCCAATTATTAAGTGGTATTCCAGACAATGCAGAAAATCCCTTACATTAAATTTATTAAATGCCAATACAAAATTTTTTTTTACTTCTCAAAAGAACTCATAGACTCTGGGAATCAGGGGACTCCAGTTGGAGAAATCTTACCCTAAATGTCTTGTTTTGGAGAAGCAGCCGGAGTCTTCAAATCCAACCTTGAACTAGGCAGCTACTTATGGAGTGATTAAGGGCCCCAAGCCAAGGAACTCACCCCTCCCACGTTGTTAAAACCCTTGACCGACTCAATCCCTTAGATGAAAGGAATGAAGGATTCAAATTAAATGCACATATATTGTCTGGGAAGAGGAAGCATTAACTATTCTCGAGCAGATGTTAATTTATTATCATTTTAATTATGCATCACACAAAGCCAGGAGAGATGAAACACTGCCTAGGTGAGTACTGATATCCTAAAAAGCATGTATTAAGTAGTGTCAGGGATCCACAGAGGCAAACATGAAGCCCTCTGCATGGTACTTAAAATCTAGTTCTACACAGATACAACGGGGTGGGAACCTCTGGGGTAATGGTGGATGTAGCAGAGGCAGAAACATAGAAAAGGCATCTGCAGTAATAGCCAACCCAGCAGAAAAACTAGGTACTTTGGGGCCAGCAGAAAACAAAGTTGCCTGAACAGAAGAGGTTTGGATAAGAAAAGCAAATCTTTCCCTCTTTATAGTTTCCTAATCAGTCTTGAGACTTTTGCTTTGCTTTTTTTTTTTTTTTAAAGTGTAACAGCACCTCCATCATAAAAGATAAGTGATTCTTTAATTTTGGAATTTTTATTTTATATGTCTTTCCCAAGCTTTTCTATTTCCTACTCTTTTTGTGTGGCTAGGGACACAGTCGCACGGTCCTGGATTTTTTTATATGCCTCCCTTGAATAAGAAAGTAGAGTTTAAATAAGTTGTTGCAATTATTGGCTGCTTTTCACCCCCTCCCTCCATATTGTTCGTGTTCAATGTGTGTTTATCTGCTGGGCATGTAGTGAACTTCTTTTCCCCTCATGCTCAATAGTTTACTGTTGTAAATATGATAGAGTTCGATCTGCTGTGTTTATGGGTGAAGAGATGACGGGTAAAAAGGTTTTCCCCAAGGACGAGGAAATTAATATTTATCAGGAGCCCTTCCAGCACCATCTCGTTCACTCCTCAGAGCCTCCGTGAGACGTGAATTATCAACTGCATACTGAGACAGCAGAAGTAAGGAACTTGCGGGGGGTCACGCAGCTAGTGTCAGAGCCCCTGCCTGAATCTCTTGTGTGTTAACTCCAAACCACGTGTCCTTTCCTCTTCATACTGCCCCTCGCGACAGTCCCCTTCCACTGACTTTTTCTCTCTGAAGCTGAGGACACAGGGGGCCACCTGTGCATGCCCAGAAAGCAGAAAGTACCTCTGGCTCTGGGCTCCTTTCACCCAATGGTGGATCTTCTCCCATAACTGCCTGCTCCCTCTCCCCCTTACACCTCCTCCCTTTCTCCATCCTGTCTTAGCCTCGTTCTATGTTTCACCTTTTCTCCCAGAAAGTAGGGGGCTGACCAGGAGTCATGACCAAGACTGATGGAGGAGAACTATTCTGTCCTTAGCAATTTCTTTGGGAGGACATTTGGAGCCAGTAATGGTGCACAGACCAGCTGCTGTGCTTGGAGCAGTGGAGCCAGATGTCCTCCTAAGTCCAGGACCGAGTCTCAGAAGGTGCATGGAGGGGCCCTCTTCTTCTCTCCCACCCTGGACTGCCTGGAATCCAGGGAGAAAGGCTCTTAACCAATGTAACCAGAACATGGTGCTCAGCTCTGCTTTTCCCTCCTGGAAGGCACCTCATAAACTTAGGTTCATATCAGCAAAAAATAGAAAACCTCACCAATTTGCTTGAGTACTCGGGCACATTGCTTTTTTGCTTAGTGCTGCCTCTCTCTCTCTCTCTCTCTCTTTTTAATGTTTCCATGTTGAAATGATAAAGGGGGGTCAGCTTTGATTTTTGTTTGCAGCTTGGTGACAAATGATGGGGAAAAATTTTAAACCATCCCTCTACTAAGTTCTGGGAATTGTCAGAGGATTTTATTTGCACAATGCCTTCCTGACCCCTATTTTCTCAGAGAAGTAAAAATTATGCTGGATTTGTAAACATGGTGCTTTTATGGAACTTTTACAAATGTATGGTATACTTAGTGAAAATAACACTTTTATTTAATATAAGTACTCCAAAGGGTCTATGCATGTAGAATGTGGTATGATTAATATGCACTTTAAGGCTGTTACAAAGTAAGCATAATTTTAGAGTTTGTAGGGTCTTTTAAAATTACTTTGTACCTTAATGTGCAGCCTCATGAGTCAAGATGAAGGATATTTGTCTTTGCATTTTAATAACAGAAATTCATATTATATCATGCACCTTTTCAAGTAAAACAACCGCTATTCCTAATTTGAAAGTTTCTTCTTTTAAAAAACATAAATTGCATTGCCTTGGAACATAGAATGAAATGAAAACATGTGACCATTAAGCATTAGAAATATGGTAATTTAAAGTTCCTGCAGCATGTTAAGCCATGCTGAGTAAATTTTTCCTTTCTGGCAACTTAAACAAGTAGAAAATAAAAACTAAATTTTAGTACTTAATAGCAAAGAAAATGTAACCCATAAAATAGTTGCTATTATAGAAGTAGTTTGTAATTACAGGCATGCCACCAGAAATGTTTGTCTTATTTTCATATGTTCACTTCTTTTGTTTCTTGCAAAACTACTCAAATGCTATCCTTCTTACTCACACCTCAGAATTCCAATTTAAAATTTCAAATACATGATATTTATTTTGCACATAATTTTTTCCACTTTCCTTTTTCTTTGGTTCAGGAAATTCAAAGCCGCATGAATGTGTAACACATACATGCTAATAATTCCCTCATGTAAGCTGCTTGGTTAATGGTATTGTCCTGCTTTACTATTTCTTTTTGCTAAAGTATAAGAATATAAACTGACTAAATGTTTTTACTATATTTTCAGTTCTTAAATTCCAACAACAGAATCTTCTGTAGCTACTTTAAGTAGAAAAGAATTTATCAAGGAGGATAAACTGTTCCAAGAACCACTGAAAAGGCAAAACTGCAGAAGGAGGTCGAGTTTCTAGGAATGATTCCCAAAATTGAATTCCAGAATTAGGCTGCAGGGAGCTGCTTCTGCCCCCCATCTTAAGGCTGTACATCAGGGAGCCACCATCCTTTTATAGCACCAGGATTTGGAGCTACATCATCTCTGCCATGATCCGGGCCAACAAAACCAGTTCCACACATTCTGCCTGTCTCCTGTGTGACTTGTTTTTGACTTAGAGTCTGTCATGAATACATCTGATTGGCTAAAATTATATCTAATCAGGAGCCCTAGCTACAAGAGCAAGATTGGGAAAGGGAAAGAGAGCTTTGAAATGAATTCATTCATTACAAGGAAGTAAGAGTAAGTGTTGAGATAGCCCATTCTTGAAATCCGCTCCAGTTAATAGTCTTGACATGTCCAACCTATTAAGATTCTGTGTTATTAGCTACTTGGAAATTCTCCATGTTGGAGGAGCTTGAGGCATACAGGGCCTGACAATAATGTGATCAGGCATCAAACTGACTTTTTCACTGAAATATTAGTATATGGGAATTTTCTCTGCACCTATGAATTCCCTAGAGAAAAACAATCCACTATCCTGCCTGGTAGGGGCAGGGAAATCATCTGGCTGCTATCATTCTGGGGTAGAACAGGAAGGGGGTTTGAGGACAACATCTGAGAGTGCAGACTTTCACTCGACTCTCTTGTTTTTACCCCACCTATGTTGCCCCCTGTCCCAGGTATCTCTGAGTCCGAAACTTCTGTGGTATAATTTCTCCAGGGAGATCTTCCCATCTCCTACTGAGCACAGGAATGGAATGCTATGGGTAGAAGAGGTGACTATGTGTCCCCCATTATTCCAGATATTTCTTTATACAGACTTCTACCTGATCCTGCTGCTTCAGCACCAAACTGTACTCACAAGTGTGTGGGTATTAGGTGCTTTCAAGGACAGAAGGGGCTAGCTGCTTCTCATTTCTTCCCCTGCAGGTATTTGAGGATAGCCCCTTTATGCTCTTCTGCTTGCCTCCTCCTTTCTAAAGCATTTTGAACATCACTTGTCCACTGCTTCCCCTCCCCTGACTCCTTCATTTCTGCGGGCTAATATCTTTTAAAATTCTTTTACTGTTGTCACAGTGGGTTTAGGGCATGTGACCAACCTGCCATCTTTGATATACTTATTATTACCAGTCTTGTATATTATCGATCTTGTACATACAAATGCTCCTGTGTGAATATTTCCTTAAATATAAGGATTAATACAGAGATTATGAAGATTCGAGGACAAAATTCTTTATGCTGTCATTTTCAAATTACAAAGAATTTTTTTTCAGTAGGAGCAGAGGGCAGGTTACATTTTGATGATATTAGATGACTTGTAAATACAACATACACTAAGTTTTAAAAAGATGTGGTATTGTCAAGAAGGCCATGAAAATGAAGGAGGACTCCCTCTTATGGCCAGAAAGACTTCTTGGAGGATGAAGAGAATGCAGAAGCCAGGAGAGAGTATAATTTCCAGTTGGAATAATGGCAAGTGTGACTAATTCTCTATTCTCTACCCAGTGGAGCTATGGCCTGAGTAGCTCCACTCCAGGACTTGAGTAAGTATAGAGGTGGTGGCTATGGAGCCAGTGGCCTAGACACCATTGAGTTTTCTTGGGTCCACAGAAGAAACTGTCAGACAGCTTCTTCAGTGTCTGAGAATCTAAACTACTGTTTACTAACAACTCACTGGTTCACAGATGCTGTTTACCATGCAAAATGTAGTTCTGATTAAAGCAGGGAATTAAAATCCAAATAAAAAAGATGGGTAGTGTGTATTACGAGTTTCATACTTGTACATCTATGTAGTTGTAACTTCTCAATAGGAATAAACACCAGATTCTAGTTTTCAACAGTATGTGGAACCCATGTTCTGGTATTTCCCATATTTTTCTAGCCTCTTTTTTTTCTTTGATACTTTGATTATTTATGTCAGTTACCATCTCTGAAGGCTTTAGTCTAGGCAGAGTGCTGTGCCAGCCCATGAAGGGACTATCCATGTTCATTCATCAAATGTTTGCTGAATTCCTACCATGCAGCCAACACTAATAAGTAAATGGTTTCCACCCTCAAAGAGCTTAGGGTTTGGTAGCAAAGTCAGAGTAACAGGAGAGCAAGGTGCAGAGAATTATTAACAATAAGGGCCGGGGATTTAGCTCAGTGGTTCCGCTGCCTGCCTCGCAAGCGCAAGGTCCCAAGTTCGATCCCCGGTACCAAAAAAAAAATTATTAACAATAATAAAAATAATGTTAGTCATGGAGTTATTCCTTTTGTTTAAGAGTTGTAAAAACAGAGCATCCATACAGGGAAAAAGTTTGGATGCTTATAAGATAGGACAAAGTACAGAATAATATAGCACAAATCAGGTACACTAGCGCTATCGAGGGATCAGAGTGGAGTGCAGGGAACCTCAGAAACAGTAGAGAAGGGCCTGAGTCCACTGCTTGGCAGCAGTGGGGCTTCTGATGTCTCAAGAGCGCTGCATGCTTTTGTGAACTTCTGGTGAAAGCATCAGCATCCACTCAGGTAAGCAGGACACTGCAGGCCAAGTTTGAACTGAAAGTTGAATGAATTGTGCGTATGGTTCTGGGGACTGTGTTTTCTCAGTTAGAGGTCATAGGGTACTAGATGGAGCTACCTAGTGTGGGAGACCTAATAGGAAGAGGCAAGCTCATTCCTGGCAGTGCTGGACCTGCAGGAAGACCTGGGGAACTGGAGAATAAGAGCCATTGAAAATCTAGGCCTGAATATTGGCCATACCTATTTGTTCCCTCTACATTTCTTGAGAATTTCTTAGAGGTGATAGCAGAATGAGAGAATGAATCTTAATTAAGGTTTTCTCAAAGCCCCATCCCTGCTTTCATCAGAGGGCTCCACTTTTAAATCAGTTGCATATATTGGAGTATTATCTCAGAATCTTTTTCTTTAAAAATGCAATTCAATGGCCAGCATGTGTTGTATAATCAATCCTCAGTAGAGAAAAAGAAGTCAATATGCAGTGTGGGGGAAGAAAAGATAACGGAAAAATGAGACCTACAGTGTTTTTAGAAAGAATGTAAATAAAGTGACTAGGATAATCTTTTGTGGGAATTTTAAGGCAGAGAGCAACTAAATGGCAAATAGGGAAAGATACTTCTGGTGAAGGAAATAGTGTAGGCAGAGACAAGAAGACACAATTGAGTATGTTTTGGGTGACTTCCTGGGAAGCACTGTTCCATGGCTGATGCAGTGGGCATGTTGAAGAGTGTAAATTGATTCTGACAGGCAATACCATATCTCTTAGAAATGACGGGCTGGGAAGCATGATGAATATGTAAACTCACTGTAACTTGTGAGCCAGTTATTCAAAGCATGGAAGATTTAGATTCATCCATGGCACCATCTCATCACTTTTTTCTTGGCCCGGTCCCTACCCAGAAACCCATGACAGTATCTCTAGTTTCTCTCCAGAAAGTCTGGCCACAAGGAGAAAAAGAAAACTTTGTTAGAAAAATATTGATCAACTTTATCATCTCTTGAGCAACAAGCAAATTATAATAATTGAATGTTCCATGGTATCTCATGAGTTTTCAGAATCCTGCAAAAACATTTACAGTCCCTGGGTGAGGAGTCTTTTCAACTTGGACAAATCTATGGGCTACTGCTCTGTCTTTGAACCAAGTGCTTGGTAGGACAATCATCCAGTCCATCCTCTTTTGGCTGGCACGATGCTATCACACATTGTTAGTATGGCCTTGTTATTAGAATGTATTGCTCATTGCCAGAAGAGTGATGTAGTCCTGGGAGTGGACAAATACATACACATTTCTCAATAGGGGAAAGACATTTAATAAATCAAGACTATGCAACATGGCAAAGGCAGTAATGGAGATACGTATACATAGAATATTATTATGAGTCTGAGAAGAGGAATGGTCAGAAGTTGGAATCTTTGTTTTAACAAACCACAGCTACTCTCAGCAGCATGGAGTACTCCCCATTCTTCTGTCTTGGAATCTGTTTCTAATCTTATTATTTATTACCCTGAGGAATACTGTCATAATGCTTTACAATGTTTGAGCAAGCCAGTGAAGAAACTTTAAAAAATCACATATTTAAAAATAAATTTGGTATCTTAGTGAATATTTAAAAATATACTACTGGCTTTTTTTTGTTGTTTTAAAGAAACAGGAGGATTTTTTTAGAGGTGGATATAGGATGCACTCAAAAATGGAGTGTGGGGCTGGGGATTTAGCTCAGTGGTTCCGCCACCTGCCTTCCAAGCTCAAGGACCCGAGTTTGATCCCCGGTACCAAAAAAAAAAAAAAAAAAAAAAATGGAGTGTGGGCATTCAAGGAAATGAGACATGATACAGTTGGGAACTGGGAATCTTTTCTGTGTTTTGGGTGGTGAGAATCTGTGGAATTCAATAATTTATAGTCTTAGTCTTGTCTATTGGGTGCAAAATGATGTAGTGAAATAATGGCTTATTCATATGGGAAATCCCCGAAAAGGTGGCCCATTCATGGCTGAAAGAGAACCACTTGGAAGTAAAAAGGGAATGGTCAAACCCATTTGTAGGTGAAAGGGAGTTTACTCTGGTTTGGAAGGAGAGAAGAAAAAAAGTAAATAAACTAGGCTAATGTTCTGAAGCTGCAGTTTTTCTTCAAAGTACAATTTTTAAAATCTTGATTTTTTTGTCTTCTTTCTACCTAGTTTTCACTTTTTCTATTCTATCTCATTTCTTCCCTCTGAAACTTCAGGCCCTTATTCTTGGGTGGGGTTTTTTTGGTACCGGGAATTGAACTTGGGACCTTGCGCTTGCGAGGCAGGACGCCGGAACCACTGAGCTAAATCCCTGGCCCAAGGCCCTTATTCTTAAGGGGCTGCAGAAGGCCTATGGTTCCTCTTTAGTAACTGCTTCAGGCTGAGAAGGGGCACTGAATATTGGGTTGCATCTTTTGAAGAACCATCATCTTTCTATATTCGAACCAAAGTAAGATCTCCACAATTTCCATGCCTCTTTTTAGTTACTTTTGTGGTTGCAAAGATAAATGTCACTGGGCTGGATTTGAAGGGTCCCTGAGGCTGAAATAGGAACTTAATCCACCCTTAAAAAATAAGTTTGCAGATTCTCTGATTGTCACAGAGAAAGAAATTTCAGGATGTGTCTGTCTGCAAAAGAGATATGAGAAAGATTTATTAGAGGAAGACATAGGACACACTCAAGAGGGAGTGTGGCTGCTCAGAGCAATGAGGTCCCCCTTCTGGCTTTTTCATATACTTGCTTTATTATTATTTGAACCTAATATCCATTATACTCTACCATTTTTCAAAGCTTTTCATCAGTTTATACCCCATAAGAACAGAATCTCTGTAGTTTTTTTCATTGTTTTGAATTATCTTCAATTGTATATATACAATTTACATGTTTAAGTTGTGAGATTGCTATAAATTAAATGTAGACTAATAAAACTTCATCTAACAAATTATATGCTACTAAGAAAAATACTATAAATTCATTTTAAAAATTAGTCCTTAAACCATTAAAAATAAGTTTACATCACATCTGGCTAGGTAATTTTTAACATGATGATACAGGTAGACCCACCATGTTGGAATTTTGTTTATGATGTGTCATCAACAATGGAGTGTACAAAAGTGTGATGATTGGTAGATGTAAACATAAAAGAATCATGACATGATCCTTGACCTCAAAAAACTTTCCATCTACTTGAAGGGGGAAGCTGAACATACATAAAAATCAATATCGTAGAATTCCTATGATAAAAATTGTGGAAAATTTGAAAGCTAAAAAAGGAAGAGGTCCATGACATTCTTTAATCAGCATAATCATCAGAAAGGAGGAGGCACTGGACTTAAATTTCAAGGCCACGGGCACTTACCTTCTTGCAGGGAAAAAGACATTCCTAGAAAATAAAAGCAACACAAAGACAGAAATAAACATAGCCTATCAATCTAAACTTTGTAAAGATTTGGTGATCAAAAGCAATACCAATTAGTTAAGCATGTTACACAAATTTTTTAAATATTTGATTCTGAAATATATATGACTATCAAATATTATAATCAGTGTCTGGCTTTGATTAGCCGACATTCTCAAATCCATTTGACATTATTTGTAAAATATGCTGTATAAATTTTTATGCTGAACACTACGCTAGCACTATAATATATAGAATGAAGAACTGGTCTTATCCTTGAAATTTTTGTTGTCTTTTTAGTCAGAATGGTATGAACAAATAAAATTATTAAATATATCATCAAAGCAAGGTCACTGAACTATTTCCCCAATTCTTTCCCTATAGAGGAGTTATTCCTCCACACACCCCATCCTATGCTCAGACCCCCTGTAGCTCCTTCCTACTACCCGATTAGACTGATGGTGCTCTGCCAGGAGAAGCCATCACTGGGCATTGCCAACCTTGCAGCTATCTCTCATTGACTCTTGCTTCCTTTCAATGTCAGCAAGCACATACTGTGGCCACCTCATGATCCCCACCTCCCCTCACCTTGATTCTTGTTCTGATCCTATTCATCATTCACTCATGAAGACTGATAAAAACATTATGTGCTTACATTTTTTTTAGAAAGTATTTTAAGCTAGAAGACAATTGCCATGAATTCCTCAAGATACTTCCCCCTCACTTCAAACATACTTATCCCATTGTTCTGGTCACTTTCTGAAGCAGTTCTGGAAGTCTTCTTGTGAGTGTCTTTATGAGGTGCGATTAAAAAACTACAGTGAATGCTGCTGCTGGATGCTAATGGAAAGGCAGGCTTGTAAAAATATTACAGTAGTCCTCATCCACTTTATTTAGCGAATCTGGCACCATGAAACTTCTGGCTCTTTCCCAAATTCAAAACCACCTTGAAAAGTAAATGTTTTCAATGGATTCGGGGCATGGAGATATCCATGACAGTGTAACTAAAGACATTCACAAAAGAGGACTTCCTGATCGTGACAAGAATGATAGCGTAAGTGGCTTCAAAACAAGGGGGAGTATTTTTCAGGGACATTAATTGCAAAGCTTCTTCTACTGTAATGAATATTTTTTAAAATGTAAACTATCACCACAATTTTGATCTCACCGACCTCAGGCCACTCTCACACATAGAGAATTTTTTGCCTACTTTATTTCTACTATTTCTTCTTCTTGCCAAATTACTGCAGAGAAAAAATACTAGGTCTCTTATGTTCCCTTTCTCTTTGACCAAAATCTCTGTGGTCCTCAATGTCTCCCCTACAAATAATCTGGCAATCCCCCTGAATTGAGAACAGGAAAGGTGCTATTTAATTATGAAGGAAAGGGTGGCATCAAATCAATGACATTAGTCTCCAAGGCTCTGAAAATATGAAGAAGCTCTTTTTTAATCTCCACTTTAAAAGTATTTCTATAAAATTTTACATATGCTTCCTCCAAAATGTCTAGTCAAGATGTTTAAATATATCATTTTTGTATTGTTTATTGAAAAATGTTGTCCATGTTTTTTTCTTTGTGTAGATAACTGTCTTGAACAATAGAATTGACTGAGTATTCTGAGTACTAAAGGAATAACTTTCATGCAAAGTTTTGAGTGCAAATGCATTTATAAAATGAGGCAATATCAAATAAGATTAAACTAGTTCAAAATGGATAAAATAACTAATGCCTTTTGTGTAAATTGAAAGAGAGATGTGGTGGTGACAGAGAGACAGACAGACAGTTATAAGCATGGGAAAACTTTTTGCACAGGAAGTAGAACTTTATCTGGACTCCAGAAAACATTGTTGTGATGGGGGAGTCAAGAGGGTAACTCAAGTTGGGCAAAGAATGTTGGCAAAGATAAATTTGTTAGAAATAGAGACTTCTTATGAAAGAGAAAGGAAGATATTGGCAAATGACGATTGGACTAATTTGTGTTTTTAAATGTCACATTAACTATTTTAGTAAATTTTCTTCCATGAAAAATGGGAAGCTACTGAAAGTTTTGAAGGACTATAATGGATTTGACAGAATTGTGTTTTAAAACTGCCTTCTCTGGTGAACTTAGAGAAATCAGAAGGAAAGAGACTAAATAGCAGTCCACTTATGGTGAAATGCTTGTGAGGTGCCAAGGACCAGGAATAATGTGATGGGAGTGTGTTAAACAAGGAGAGCTACGAAAAAGCGTCAAACACAGCACAACATAATCCTGACATAATAAAGAAGGTGAAGAAAGACAATACATCAGAAATGGTGAGGTTTCCAGCTGAGTGACTGGAAGAATAAAGGATACTCCAACAACAGAAACAGGAAAAGCAGAAGGGAAAATTGTTTGGATAGATGGGAAGAGAAATGATTGTAAGTGCATGTGGTTCAGTGCTGTCAAGAGAAATTTAATATAAACCACACACATCATTTGACATTGAATAGCAGCCACCTTCAAAAGAATATAAATAAATTTAAAAATTACGTTTAACAATACTTTACCCTAATACATTCAAAATACTATAATTTCAATATATAATCAATATAAAAGGTATTCCAGAGATGGCTTACATTCCATTTTTCATACTATATCTTTGAAATCTGGTACATATTTTATATTTACAATGATCCCTTTGTAGCTACGTTTTAGGTGCCCAGTAGCTGTGTGTGGCTGGTAGCTACCATACTGGACAGCACATTCTTACACTATTTAATAGACTGATAAAGATTATTTAGTAAATGTTTTAATCAAGCAAATTCTAAGACTCATTGGATTCTGGAAATTATAATTCTTTATGTACTTCCTCCTCTCTGATCCTTTTTAAATTTTAGCTATTTCAGATTCGTGTTGGTTTTTTTAGCATATTATTCTTGTTCAAAACCACCACGATTTTTAAAAATACCCATGATATATTGTTTCATTGCTTGGAGTTGCTGCTGCTTCATTTTAATTCTCTGACTTCTGTAATTATATTTTTTCTTCTTTCTTGGTCAGTCATAAAATCTTGGGATTATGAAGTAATTTAGCAATGTGTCCTCAACGACCTTGGAAAAATGGCATTGAGTACTGGGGAAATGAACACTGCATTTTTCATGTTCCCCTGTCTGCACATGTATGGTTTCCTCCAATGTTTAATATCTGACGTAAACATGCTGGATTTTCAGTCTTCAGTATATGCTGAAGAATGTAGTACAAAAGGAAGGCTACTTCTACAGAAAATAAGCCGAGAACATTGTGTTCCATCTTTACAATGAAATGCAGATTTCCCATTAAAAGGCAAATCCATCATTTCAAAAGGTTGAATAGGATGGTGCATTAAAAAAACCCAGCTGCTTAAAGTTAGGGCATTGAAAAGCTTCCAATAAAAAATGTTCCCTGGGTCTCAAGCAATTTCATTTGATTATGTATTGGATAGGTTTTCATTCAATCTAGAATCTTGCCTCTTAGAATTCTATCCTAACATAGATTAAGTAAGTGTTTTTAAGTAAGTTGGACTCAACTCCGATACTTCATTTACTTACATTGCATATTTTGCTAGTTAGGATGCATTTATGAATAAATTATTAACATTGGACAGGAAACATTGGAATCTTCTTACTGTGTTTTGCTTTCTCGTCTTTTCCCTATGCTTCTTCTATTTCCTTCCTTAAGACTGTCTGCCAGCACAGCCATTTTGTTCTCCCACCAGCTTTCTCCAACTGGAAGGAAACCATCTGTTTTACTCTGCCTTATTTTCATAGAGTGACACCTTTTTGCTAAGCTAATGTGCTCTGCCTGACTTTTCCCTGACTAATTTAGGAATAAGAAATCACAAGGCCAGTGATATCCCCTGCAGTACAACATAGTACCCACATGGCTGGCTTGGGAGCATGGGAGAGTTCTGTTCCATGCTATTGAGCCTCAGCCACAAATTCTCAAGGAGGTGTTCTATATGCTGTAGGATCAACAAAGCCCATGCTAGACATATTTGCATGGTGCACATGCTTCCCGTAGGCATTAATAGTTGTGTAATAAATGTTACAGCTATCTTCATGATCTCCTCTGATCCTGCTTTCTCATACAGAGGACTACTATTTCATAAGTGCCTTGCTAACATGCGCCTGTTAGTAGTTATTTACCAGGTTTGTTAAGCAGAGTATTTGGCTTGCTCCTATTGTACTGGTTGTTAGGCATTTGTACATATGATGATATTGCTCCTGGGCCTTTTCCTAAAAGGAAAAGTTTCCAGTGATTCTGTAGCATTCAACATGTTTTACTAATGCCATTTTGGTCCCAGTTGCAGACGTTACCTTCCCCGTATCCATGTTCATCCTGAAGAATTGCTAATTTTGAAAGAGAGCTTCTACTAGTTAATACTGGTGTACTTCTGGTGGGCTCTTTTTCCCCTAAGGAGCTGAATAATGCTATGAAATTTATGGAATGACAATTTTTCTAGACTTACACTCTCAACCCCAACAAGGGAGTGTTGTCTGACTTTATCACAGTCTATGGGGGTGTTTTATTTTGGGGTCCTTGTGCCTCCACTCCTCTGCCAACACTGGCTATCAAAACTGCTTAGGCTGCAAATAAAACACGAAATGCAATCCATCTGGCATTTCTCACTGAATTAGAACCAGGACATTTTTGTTAAATATTAACAGATGGCTAAATTCTTAATATCAAACTAACATTTAAAAATATCTAAGGGGACCTACACGAGGGGAGAAAGGATAGAGGACCATGTGTTTTTTCCATCTCTGAGCCCTTCTTTTATAGTTCCCTCTCCCACCCCCATTTTTCCAACTCATGTGTTGAGAATCACTGGAGTTTCCTATATTAGGTAACTTTTATTCCTTGGTAGCTGGTATCAAAATAGTGTTTGTTGGTATCAAGATAGTATAATCAAGTGTTAGCCAACTCTGGTGATGTGTTGCCTGCCGTTGGCATGTTTCAAGATCTTAAAGTCCTCTCTCTCTGTTTTATAATAGGAAAAAGAAAAGAAATACATGCTTCCCTTGGACAACCTCAAAGTTCGGGATGTGGAAAAGAGCTTTATGTCTAGCAAGCACATATTTGCACTCTTTAACACAGAGCAAAGGTAAGAAATTGAAGCAACTCTGTATGCATATTTTTTCCTTGAATTTCTACATGACCTAGAGATAAGATTTGCAAATAGTTCCTTGTTTGCACCTTGAATTTTGCCAGCTCTTTGGTTTTACTTTCATTTATTTTGTATTTTTAACCTCCACCATGGGTTATGGCTTCAAAAGATTAAAGCAGAATAGGAAAGATCTAATTAATTTCCTGGTTGCCCTGCAGGCACCGAAATCATGCCGCACCTATTCTTAAAGCTACATTTTATTGCCTTAAAGGTGTCCCCATCCATGTGTACACATTTATAAATTACACAATGATTTTTATAATTATAACAGCATCTGTCTAACATGGATGGATGTCTTTTTAGGTTATGACTAAATTCAATGAATAGAATTATTCAGTTAAGGTGAATAAAAATACCCAAAACTTTACAGTTTCTCAAAGTATCATCCACATTCATTGTTTTTTTTATTTTCATAACAACTTCCCATGAGGTTAAAAAGGCAGAATGATAATAGCTCAATCTTGGAAGGGGCCAATATGTCCATCATAGGAATGGATAAAGAAAATGTGTATTTGTGCACAATGGAGTACTACTCTGCCATAAAGAAAGATAAACTTGAATTATTTGTAAGAAAATGGTTGCCTCTTGACACCATAAAGGTAAGTGAAATAAACCAGACACACAGGTTTAACTATCACATACTTTCTCTTATGAGAAACTCAGAGTAAAAACACAGAGCAAAATAAAAGACAGCTAATAGGAAGTAGGGAGAAAGATCTTTCTCAAAGGGAGAGGAAATCAAGAGATGAAAGGAAGAGAGAACTGAAGATGTGTTGTGTGCATGTGCCAGCTCCACACAAGGAATGTAAACATTGTGTACTACAGACATACGCAAATTAAAATAAATAAAAAGGCATAGTGGTGTGGTGGCCATTTAGTACATTAGAAAGTGTAGCCTCAGAGAAGTTCACTGACTTTCTTAAGATCACTGTACTAGTACATGAGGGAGCTGGAACTCAAGTCAGGACTTCTTCTACTCAGATTTCTTGAGATAGATCCTCTTTTCTTTTGGTCCTGTACAATATCAAAAGTTTATCTTTGGCTGATCATCATGGAATATCATGGTAGCCCATTAAAACTATCAACAAAGTTAAATAAGCAGGTGGAGAAGTGATAAGATATAGGATAGAGATGTCAGTGGACTACAACTAGGACTACAAAAGTAATAAAGGCAATTCTTTTTCCCAAGTGAATGTGTTACGGGAAAAATCTATTTTTGTTAAGTTATTAAGAGAGTGAGTCATTAGGTGGCAGGGTCTAATTTTAACCCATGTTTCCAGGCTGTGTTTTATCTTTATTTAGCAGTGAATGAAATTACTTGATTAGGTTCAATGATGGCCCCAAGGTCAATCACACGGTTAATCAAAACAGCAAAGGAAGATGACTTCTTTCTACATTCCCAGTCAGTTGCTCAGAATGACTCATAATACAAAAATACTTATAAAAACCATAAAAGCAAGCCACTTAAAGAATCAAGGAGAAAGGAAATGAAATACTTCTCTCCTACCAAATGCTGAAGTAGGATTTTTAGAAAACTCAGTATTGTTTGAAAGTAGCTTGTAAGAAAAAAAACAAAAACGCACTGAAAATGGTAAAGAATAAGAAAAGCTTCTTCGAGTAGTAATGATTCTGCCATCTACAGCCAAACTTGGTACTGTTTACATGGTTTCATCAGAGTAGGGGGGAATCAAGAGATTCTGAAGTTCTCAACAGCGGTGTAATCAGCCTTCTAGAACAGGAGACTGCCAAACAGGAACTCAAACCAGATTGAAACCTCAATCAACTTGAGGTTCAGGTTCTACAACGCTGTGGTATAATGTAAAGGCAAAGTAGTGGTGGAGCATTTTGAGGGAATGAAATACAACTGTAGATTGAAAAAAGAGTAAAATAAGAACACTAGATATTCTGGAATCTTAGGGTTCTAAAAAGGCACTCCACTCTTCAGCCACTTCTCGGTGAGCTCATGGAGATGTCCTTACAGCACATTTGAGATTGTCTTTTCCTTTGAAATCTTGATTCGTTTACATTATTTTTGTGTTGTCTAGGCCCCCCAGTGCAATATTGAATACCCATGGGTATCATTGTTTGTTTCTAACTTTAAGGAGAATTATTTTTTAAATTTTATGGTTGAATACTTTTAAATAAATAACGGATACCAGGTGAAGAAGATTCTTTGGGATCCTGGTTACTAAGGTTTCTGTTTTCATTTTCAAATCATGGATGGGTGTTGAGTTTGATCAATACCTCCACCTCAGAGACTGTCTTTATTCTTTAATCTGCTTATGTGGTGAGTACATTGATAGACTTTCTAACATTAAGCCATCCTTGATACACTGGGATTTAAGCTAGTTAGGTCATAATGTAATGTTACTTATTATGCATTCCTGGCTTAAGCGTAGGGGTTTTTTTTGTCAATGTTCATAATAGAAATTGGCCCATAAATGCTTCTTTTTGGGGGTAGTTTCTCTGTCTGGTTATAATACCAGCATCTGTTAGCTTCATAAATTGAGGTGATAATAAATCGTTTTTGACTGAATATTGGGTATAAAATAAGGATTAACTGTCAATTGAATGTTTGGTGGAAATCACCAGCAAGATAATCTGGGCTGGAAGGTTTTTTGAAAACTAGTCTTTAAAAGTGATTTAATGTTTGGAGATTAAAGATTTGTTCAGATTTTCTATTTTTTCCATGAGTCAATTTGAATAAGTTCTGTTTTTACTAAAATATTGTTCATTTTATTTGTTTTAAAATATACTAGTATCAAGTATTTCTTTTGTTTTTAAAATTTTCTGCTGCATCATTTTTTATTTCTAATTTAACCCTTATCTTTTATTTCTGTAATCACTATTGCCAGAAATGACTTTGACATTTTGATCCTGGTTTCTATTTTAATAATGCCTGTTCTAGAGCTGGGGATTTAGCTCAGTGGTTTCGCCACCTGCTGCGCAAGCGCAAGGACCCGAGTTCAATCCCCGGTACCAAAAAAAAAAAAAAAAATAATAATAATAATAATACCTGTTCTCTTCATTATTTCTTTCTTTGCATTTATTTTTTGGTCTTTTATTTCTAATTCTTTAATTTAGGCCATCAATTTTTATTCGTTTGCTTATATATGCATGTAAACCTATAGTTTTGCTTTTAGGGAGTCTTTAACTGCTTACCAGAATTTTTGAAATATTAATATTTTCATTGCCATTCCATTCTGTCTCCTAATCTTCATTTTTTCTTTAAGTTACTTAGAAGTATGTTTCACATTTAATAGTGCATAAAATATTATTATCTTGTTGTTGTTTATTTCTAACTTAATTGTATTGTGCTCAGAGATTATGATCGAGTACATGCTGAGTTTTCATAAATATCCCAAGTACATTTGAGAAGAATGTACATTTACTAATTTGAGAGTTCATGTTTCATGAGAGTTCATTTGGTTACATTGTACTTTTTAATTGTATTATCCAATCTCTGTTGTTACTTTTTTATCTTGATTATTTCAAACATTTAACAAATAAGCACTTAACTATGTCCCAGACCAAATATTTAAATACAAGATGACAAAAAATTGCATATTTTTTCATTAATTTGTATAAGATAACAGGAAATATAAAAATGACAATTTCATCAAATTTATTCAATAATGTTTCTGGGTATGGTATATGTTAAAATATTCAACACACAATGCAACATTACAATCTGGACAGTAATATCTAGTCTCTTTCCTAATTCTTTTTGCATTATTGTCTTTCTTTAAACAATACACTTTACACTGTTGTGTTGGCCTTTCCTTTTTTTCGGTGAGTGGTGAAATTTCAATAAAATGTCTGCCCACTAAGCCTAATGGTGAAGACGTCCATCCATGATGGACATCCTGTTGGTGTTTTGTTATCCCGTATTTTTCAATTATTTGGTCTATTAGACCTAATCTAAATTGTAAGTGGCTTTTTGAACCCCCTTCTTTTGAATAAATAACAAACAAGTTCCATTTTGTTTGGCCCAGAAGGTGTGTAAATGTTTTGTAATCATATTTTTTCCTCATTTTTTGATTACAGGATAGCTTGTTAGATGTTAATCAACTCTGTCAACACTGCCCATAGAATTATTATAATCATTGACCATTATTAGAATTTTTTTTAGTTCTATTTCTTCTTTCAAGTTCTATCATGTCTGTATTATGAATAGTTGACAATAAGGAGATGTCTTTTTTTGTCTTCCCATTTCATAACACAGACTTTTTCTCTCTGATATGCTAACATTTCTCCCTTTTTCAACTTTTTCTTTTACAGATCTTTCAGCACTTCCTTCCTGTTCAGTCTCAGTGTCCCAAAGATATCCATTTTGTATTATAAAAGAATATCATTGAGTTCTGGAGAAGTATAAAAATTGTATCCAATGCACTCATGATAAGCATTTTTATAGATTGTAGTGCAAAATTATAGGTTATTTTTCACAAATAAAATAAACACAAATTAGTAAAAGAACCAGAACTTATTATTAGATTTCACTAGAAACAATCATCAAAGGCTAATGCAATGGTCTAAATAAAAAGTAATAAATATAGTCAATATAATAATAGTCAATATATACAACAAATAGAGGTACTAGTGTTATCTCGTGCAAACAAAAATTGACTGATTGAAATGACACCTGCCCAAGAAACTCTTGGGATAGTCAGTTCAGTACATAAACAAACACACTGGTTGAGTGACACTCAGATAAACTGTTTATCTGTGAATAATATAGACAAATGAGTAAGTATTGTTGCATTCTAGGGAGGCGCATGGGCAGGGAAACAAAAAAATCATAAAGAATCTTTATTAGAGGAGTGTTGCAAAGTTCACTTTTTCATGATTGTGAGCTTGAATATTCTAATTCTATCCATTTTTGCCCTATGTATTTTGAGGCACATCTATGATTTTATATTCATACAAATTTAGAATTTTTGGTGACTTTATAAAAATAATTTTTTGACAACTCTATTCTTACTGAATTCATTTCATTTGATGTTAATACAACTATTCTACCTGCCTTCTGCTTAATATTTTCTCAGTATATCTATTCTATGCCTTTTGTCATCAACCTTTCTAATTGTTTCTCTGATAGTAGCATATGGTTGGATTTAGTTTTTAGATTTTAAAATATTATTTATTTTATTAATACGTGTGTATAGTTCATAATGTTTATATTCCTTCTAGGAAGTTGGGATGGGTACGTAACACATTGGTTCCTTTTATTCATCCCCGTTCCCTGTCCTTCCTCACTCCCCACCCACCTCTTGATCCTCTTCCCTTTTTTTGTACCTGTTTGCAGTGGATAATATTTACATTCCTTGTGTCCATGTGCATAATACATACCAATTCCTTTTTTTCCATCCCTTATCTCTTTTTTCCCTCTGTCTCTCAATTCCCTTCCCCTTTAAAAAAGATCTGCCTCCCTGCATCCTATTATCTATCTTTTATTTTGCTCTTTATTTTTACTCTGGGTTTTTCATATTAAAGATATTTAAGCTTGTGAGTCTGATTTATTTCACTTAACATTATGGTGTCAAAGGGCATTTATTTTTCTACAAATGATTCAAGTTTGTCTTTCTTTATGGCAGAGTAATACTCCATTGTGTGTAAATACCACATTTTCTTTATCCATTTATCTGTTGATGGACTATTGGCCCCTTGCAATATTTGCCTATTATGAATTGTACTGCTATAAACATGGGTATGCATTTATCACTGTAATATAAAATCTGTGATTCTTTTAGGAAGATACCTAGAAGGGGCAAAACTGGGTCAAATGGAATTTGTTGTTGCAGTGGTTTTACGAATTTGCATATTGATTTCCATAATGGGCGTAGTAGTTTACATTCCCACCAAAAGTGTAGAAGTGTTCCTGTTTCCCTACAGTCTCTCCAGCACTTGTTATTATCGGATTTCTTGATGGCCATTCTCTTGGGGGTAAGATGGAATCTAAGTGTTAATTTGCACTTCTCTAATGGCCAGTGATGTTGAGCGTTTTTCGTGTATGATTGACCATTTGTACTTCTGTGAAGTATCTATCCATATCTCTGCCCCATTTTTTGATTGGGCCTTTCATTTTTGGAGGAGATCTAATTTTTTTGAGTTCTTTATGTATTCTAGGTATGAATTGATTAGTCTTTGCCTCTGCTGCCCTGCTCCACTTCTCTCTCTCAGGTCGGCTCCCTCACACGGGGCAGGGAGGTGCTGGGGTCAGCTCTCTGCCGTAGAGCTCGGGGTGGGGCTGGGGCACCGCTCCTCTGGCATGGATCTGTTCTCTCACACACAGGTGGATCGGTCCTCCAGTTCAGGTCTGCTTTCTCTCCTGGATGTGTTTATTTTTCAACTGATGTAAGATCTTATTCTTTTAATTAGTGAGCTTAGTCCATTTAAATGTTTTATTATTGCTTGTTTATTTGAATTTACTTTGAGCATCATACTTTATTCTTTACCTGGTCTTTTCTATTATTGTTTCTGTCCCACCTTCTTTTCCTTTAATTTGGTTTATTTTTTGGTGGTTTTGCACTTATAAACTTTGTTTTTATTCTTTCAGTTAACTTTTTAGTATTTTGATATTCATATTTGACTTAAAGTCGGATGTTAGTCTTTCTGCTCTTTCCAGAATGACCCAAGACACTTTGATAAACACCTCCTGATTTTCATATTATTGTCAATGTTTGAATTCCATACTAATTTTTCACCATTTTAGTAAATATTATAATTAGTTTATATGAGCAACAGTTATATAGATTTACTGGCATGATTACTGAATCTTTCTTTATGCACTCTCATATTTCATTTCAGTTCATTTTCTTTGTACTAAAGTATATCTTTAGAAATGTCCTCCATGGTTACTATGTGGTTATAATTCTAATTGGTGTTTGTTTTTCTGAAAATGTTTTTATGTTGCCTCTCATTTTTGAGTAGTTCTTTAACTGGATATTAAAGTATAGCCTGATCATTATTTTATCTCATCATGTTGATAGCATTATTTCTCTACATTCTGGCTCTTTAGAAGTCAGCCATTGGCCTAATTGTTGTTACTTTTATAGATGATCTATATTTTCTCAGATTTATTTTAAGGTATTCTTTTTCTTTGGTATTCTGACGTTTCAGTATAGCTGTTTGTGTGTGTGTGTGTGTGTGTGTGTGTGTGTGTGTGTTGCTTTATGTGTCCTGCTTGGGATTCATTGTGTTTCTTAATCGTGAGGATTCATGATTTTCATAAATTATAAAAAATTTTGACTTTTGTTTCCTTTCTATTCTTTCTTGTTTCTCTTCTAAAATTCCTAATAGACATATACTAGACATTTTATCCCATCCTCCATGTGATATATATATTCCCTTTATAGTATATATAGTATCCCTTTGTGCTTCACTGTGGTTTTATTATATTTTTTGTACCATTTTCCAGTTCCGTAATACATTCTTTGTACTTTGACCTGGGCAGGATGAACTTGGCAATCATTTTTCTTTGCTAGTGGATGTATTCTTTTTCAGTCCTTTTTTTGGCCCTAAAGATATGACTTTTGGAGGGGCCTGGCTTCCATGTAAATTCCAAGGTTTTGTTTCTTGATCTTTTATGGATGTTAAAATCCAAGCCTTTTCGTTACTGTGACTGATGCCATAGCATAGCAAAAATGACAAAAGATGTCTTTTCTCTTAATGTTTTGGGGGTGGGGGGAGGGAGGTATTAAGTATTTTGTTCACTCTGGAAAAAGATTAGATGTTTAAAATAATGTTTTTAAAAAACTCTAGATATCTTCTAGGAAGGAATTTTTCAATTTTTCACTTTGCACTCTTAATTGAAAGGAGGTGACCTTTCATTATCACTAGATCATAGAAATATAAAACTAGGCTTCTGATTTCTGCTGGGGGTAAGGACTGTGATAATATGAGCTGAAAGACCAACCTAGGGTTCAGGAAGTGTACAGACATGGAAGTTTTACAACCCATTTATAAAGAATGATCTTCCTCCCATTCTCCCGTTTATTCTCTCAACAAATAATTATTCTGTTATCAATTGCAAAGTATCTCTAAGCAGTTCTTCATCATCAGTCTTGCAGGTCAGTATTGGTAAATTAAAGAAAAGATTTGATCTTAATTTGATGACATTTTCAATCACCAGGGAGCATTTTATAAGTCCATTTTCCACTGGTCGTAACAGAAAATACAAGAAATTAGTGAAGAGATGAAAGAAGAAGAGAATCGGTTTAGGGGATTATGATACATGCAATAATTGGGTTACACTAGGTAAGGTAGCATTTAACCACATTGCTTGACAGTGTGGTCCATTCTAGTACTTAGGTGCTGCAATGGCAGGGAGCCTAAGATTCAGCCACAGGCATAAAATTAGCATCACAGCAGGTGACTCTCACTGAGTCATGGAATGGGCTGATGCAGAGGAAACAGAAAGGAAGATCCCCAAGAGGGAGTAGTTTTGATCAAAGCAAATAGTGGGAAATGTTTCTTAATCTATTGCTAGCTTCTTCTGAATAAGAAGCTAATTTCAATGGCACAATGAGCCCTAGAATGAAAACATTGTTTTCTTTAAATTTTATTTCCATGGAATTTATTGAACTGAACTTATCCATGTAAGTTTACTTATTTTAATAATCTGCAAGAGGGTAAACCATGCATGTATCTAAAGCTCTTATGCTTAGCATAATTCTATGACCTGTTCTTAAATCATATTCTTTTCACTAAATTGGTTTTGAGGTTATTTTCTTAATTGTTCTTTCTTCTGAGACAAGATCTTATGAGCAAGAAAGTATTTTCCTTCCTTGCCTTTAGATGTGCTTATCCTTGATTAGTTCAGAAGATTTTCTAAATGTCTGTATTGCTTTGTAGTTTTCATCCCTGTCTTCCATGACAATGCTTTGGTTCAATTTATTCACTCAACAGACCCATGTGCAATGAAGTAACTTGGGTTAAGAGGTCTGGTGTAAACATCAGAGTTGGCACCAAAGTAGGTGTAAAATATGGCTTTTGTGGGTTTTCTGAAACCATAGAGATCATCTTGTTTGTCCTCCTTTCCCAACACATTAAGGAACTAACATTTGTAAAGTTAAATGCCTTCCCCATATCAAAGTCAGAACTGAAACCCAAGTCTAATGTCTTCAGATCCAGGGCTGCTTCTGATACCAACATTTAAATATTAACTATGGGAAATGGACAGGAATTCCACTTACGGCTTTAATTGGAATTGCTCCTAAGAGAGCAGCAGTGAAGAGGTTTTAAACTTCTTGAGCAGGCATTTAAATTTGCTGTCGGGTCTTACAAATTTCTGTGGAATGCTTTTAGGTTCGTTTTTAAAGCCCTGCATGGAACTGATCAGTACTCCTGTTGCAGTTCCTCAAAAACTGCTTGAGGCATTGCTGCTTGTATCACAGCATTGTTCTTGAGAGCTCATCCAGTTCATATTTCAGCTTTCCACTATAAAGTTTAAAACAGTTACTCGTGGCTCTCCATTATCAGGTGTGTGGGAATTTATACGTTTAACATCCTTTCTTAAAAAGCCTTCAGTGTCCTGGTGAATTAACATGATCTTTATGAGTCTGGTGACCAGATTTTTTGAGCCATCCTAAAAGTGTTTCAATGGTAAGATTTTTATAAATGGAAGGATTTGTTACTAGCTGCAGTGACTTCAGTGCTTGAGGAGAGTGAATTTCACACCCTGCCTGATTTAGCCTACATAAACCCCAGGTAAGAATATACATTCCGGAGTCCCTCTCTGGACCTTTCAGACATGGCATCTCAGATGCCTAGGGAGACTGACCCCATCTATTACAGTACTTTGTTCTCATAGTCATTGTATCACTGTAAGTTACAGAGGTTAAATCTAAGTTAAAAGATTCCTAAATTTCTTTGTGGCATGGTCTAAACCAAGGATTGGAATGTTCCCCCAGGTTTTTGTTCCATTTGATTTTGTTAGAAATGCCATGTTTGCCCTGGTAGAATGTCTAGATAATGGCTTCACTGTGCTGGTCTTTGCTCTCCCCAGGCAGGCCTTCAGTTTTAAGGTCAGGCTAAGGCCCATTTGGTCCCAGGTATGTCAGCCCTGGCAGCCAGAGGAGATCTGTTTCTATCCAGGGGGTTTCTAGGGCAGCCACATGATATTTTCTAAGCACTCCTTGGGGTTGTCAAGCTTTGTTTTCTTTTAAAATAAGTCATTCTTTGACGCTGCTGTGTAGCTTCAATTCAGGATATGGTTTATCAACATGACCAAGAGTTCCAGTTCACCTCCTCCCCCTTTTTCCTATAGAAAATGATTTTAGGATGTTTCACTACTCCACTTAGTCCCCAGCACATTGCTGACACTCAGTAAATGTCAAATAATGTCATGAGATAATTAGTACATGCTCTCTAGGTGTTCTGGAAAGAATGGCTCTTTATTCTCATCGTTGAGCGGCATACTTTTTCCACTTGTTAGCTAGAGACGAATTGGAGTCAGGTTTTCCTTATATATTCCTCTATGGCTTTGTTTCTATATTAAGACATTCTCAGAGTTTAAGTTATTTGGAAGTGTTCAATTAAACAAATATGCTGGGCAAAAGGTGATATACAATGCCTGTGTAAAAGGTCATGTCTCACGTTAATGTGGCTGAGTGTCAAATCTGTATTAAAAAGGAAGCAATTACTTTTCCATAAATAGGGAAGGTAGAAGCTCCTATTTATAGGAATTTCAGTAGTAAAAGCATGCTGTATTCCGGACTAGGAGGTCAAATATTGTGTAAGAAACTCAGTGCAATTAAGCCTTTCTATAGAACGTAAGCAAGAAACCTGGAAAAAATATTTTATTTTTATCCCATGTTGTTAAAACGATGTTTAAGACATTACTTCTAGCTTCACAGAACATTGGAATTGTTTATCTTCTGAAAACTCTGATTCAAGACTTTACTGTGTCATATGAAGTTTTAGGCAGTAAACAGTTTCCCAGCCTGCACTGAGCAATGAAATTATGTATATTACTCTACTTTTTCCCATGGCACATAGGTAAGTCAATTATCCAGGAAGGGATGGTGTCCTCAACTTCCTAGTGGAGGAAAAAAGTAAATCAGTTTGAGAGTAGAAACTCTTTGTCCCTCCCATTTGACCTGTACAGTACTTAGTACTTTGTACGCTTCATATACCTTAGTGTATGACATAAAGTTTTGGTTTTCTCCAGGCTTTCTTCCATTTTTCTCTCTCTCTCTCTCAATCTACTGTGTATGAGGCTATCTGATATCTGATGTTCAAAGGAGAACACAAGTAACTGATAGTAACCAGGTGTCAATAATGTCCCTGTGAGAAACACTTAAACAATTTTAAGAAACAGGGTGGGTTGTGTAGGTAGACTTTTTTTTTTTTTTTGTACTGGGGATCGAACTCGGGTCCTTGTGCTTGCGCAGCAGGCGGCAAAACCACTGAGCTAAATCCCCGGCTCAGTAGACATTTTAACACTGTGTACTTCCTTCTGGTTTTAAAACAGTAGGTTAAATTAATTAAGATGTAATTTTGAATTTGGTATTTGTCTCTACTGCTAGGCTACTTTCCAGGAAGGACAGGCTGCTTGTCTTGTTCATTACTTTATCCTGAGGGCCTAACCTAGTTCTTGGTGATTGGAAAACTCAATGTTATGAGAGAATGAATGGATGGAGGCTATTTTCCCCTGTTTTGGGGGAAGATAAAAATAATGCCAATTGTGAATAAAAAATTATTTTTCAGATAATTTCTAGAAGCCTAGTGCCTTAGATCCAAGTAGGCTGGAAGTGGAAATAGAGATTAAAACTTGGAGAAAATAGTTTGAAGACAAAAGGAAAACTTTCATTTAAAATAAAGTTGAGAATTTCCAATTACATACAAACTACATAAATGGATATTGTTTGAATTAAGTGGAACAGAATTCCAAGACATTGTCTATTAAAGAAAAATGGAACAGAATTCTAAGACATTGTCTATTAAAGAAAAAAAGTATAATTTTATTATAAATTATCTCAACTTGTTCTCATATTTTTTTATTATTCAAAAATGCTGTGTACATATCTCTACAAACCATTCTAAATCTTCATTTGTTTGGCTCTAGTAAAATATTGACCAATTTCAGGTTTTCTATTGTTCGTAGAATTTTTAAAAGTTAAGGAAACGGAGAGCCAAAAGATAGAATTTTTATTTCTCTGTTCCTAAGTTTTCATTCTTCTATTTTCTGTTAGAACTATTAAGTTTTCATGGGTCAGACAGAGATTTAAGGATTTTTGCAGTTATTGATTGTGAGTTTACAATAGGACAGAGATGTTTATTTCTGTCTATAAATCTTGAAAGAGAAATCCTGTGTTTCTCCTTACTGAGGAGTTGGATAAGAGTATTTATTTAGCATCTCAATGAAAGAACATTTGGTATCTTAAAAGCTGTTAAACCCAAATCTTTGAATTAGACTTTTTCTGTTTTTGTGTCTGCTCTCTTCCTTTGTTCCAGTCTCTTGCTGCAAACATATTTGTTGTCATGGTTCTGATCCTGTGTAGTACAATAGCTTCCCATTTTTTGCTACTGCATCTTTCCCCTTTATGGATATCTCTCTGGTTGTGAAATAGCATCATTAGGAAATTCTAGGTACACCAGAGAGAAGGGGTACAATGTTTTCAATGGGGAGCCTGGAGTTGGACTGGAGAACCAAAATGATCTGCCCATGTGATTTATTCCACTCACCAACTATACCAAGACAGAAATCAAATATGATTTGGTAAAATTTTCGTGAACTGAGTCTGTGACAATTGATTTCATAGCTAAGATAAATTCTCATGAAAGGCAACATAATTGCTTGAGTATGAAATGCCTGTGGCTTGAAGCAATCAATTTAAATTCTTCTCTTATTGGTTTTCAAATTAAACTCTGAAATGAAATAAGAGTATGATGTTCTACTTGGATGACTGTTTCTGCCTTTTCCGAGGGGAAAAAATACCAAGTTTGTGCTTTTCAACTTTTTCAAATGACATAAAAGTCTTTGGAACAATTCTTCATGCTTAAAACACCTGTGCATAGTCCATATCCATTTTTCTAGGGGAATTAAGCATTGTTCTCTTCGCAAGCCTTTCTGTATTTCAAATAAAGGGATTTGTAGAATAGAATCAGCAACTTAGATTCAGTTTCTTTCTTCCTAAGGATTTAAACTGGAGTTGTATCTGAAGCCATTAGTAATGCCAGCAGGGATTTTGGTCAAAGTGTTTGAGGCATTAATGTTCAGGAGGTTTTCGTCCAAAGACCGTGTTGATGAATGAGTCCAACCCGGCTGTGTAAAGTTCAAGAACAAAAAGAAATTATGTCCTTCACAGTAAGTTTACTTTTCTTCTAGGATTTCAGAACACATTGCCCTCTCCCCACCTATTTCCCGGAACAACTATGTGCTGATGGGCAATCCCCTACCCCACTACCCTCTTCAGATAAACACTGTGGCTTGGGACTGAAGTGTGCTTCCATTTGGGAACCATAAAACGGCCCAGCTGCTGTTCATTAATGATAGGGGAGCAATCACCAGTTGCAAACAAACTACAGAAAAATATATGGGCAGTTCTAAAATACAGTCTTTAAATGAGACACTGTAGTGGTTAAGTTGCAAAAGTCTGAAAGTCATTGTTCAACTTTAAAAGTGTTTTGATCCAGTATTTTTAAACATGGTTGTTTATAAATAAAAGTATATTGCTAGTTTTTGTTAAAAATTTGGCTTTTCTCTTTGAACACTAATTTGTTATACTAAAAAACTGATCCAAGATATTAACTAGTTGTCTCAGGCTTTTAGTTTAAAGAATGAATTTATTTCAGGTTATTTATGATAAGGATAGAATGAAAGTGAGTCTCTGCTACTCCTTCCTTTTAGGCAGCGTGGTGCTGGTTTTTTGATAGCCCTCCACACCCACCCCGCTCAGGCCCAAGCCAGCAGAGAAACAGCCAAGGGCTCAGGTATTTCAGTCACCAAGCTGGGGAGAAGAGCTCTTAAGAAATTAATAACCAAGGTTGTGAAAAATTTCCCTAGCGGTGTCTAGCCTAAAAAAAATTTCTAGACACCCAAATTTCTTTGGCAGTCTAAGAGGCCTCCCAAGAACAAAAATAAAGAAAACTAAATACATATTTTATTGACTACTAGAATAATCAGGTTTTTAGAGATGACTATAGGATAGTGTAAAACAGTCTGCAGGTTGAAAAAAAGAATGACATCAAATGGTAAAATAAATAGAAAAAGTTCAAAGAGGGTTATTCTTCAAATCTGTTGCTATTTAAATCCAGTTGCTACCCGTGGCACTCTGGCAGACAATGTTTTCCATTATTCCCAGTGTTACCTTACACTGTTCTGACATTATTAAAGCAGTAATACTGCCTAGAATTTCTTGAGTTTGAAAAAGGAAAAAAGCCTTTAAGTAACACTGAGATTTATAATGCTATATGAAGATCATTGAGCTAACCCAAATCCTATTCTCAAGAACATTAATTTGAAACCTAACTTTTAAAGATATCAATTACCAATCAGGATTTTTTATGACAACATTTTGTGTGTAATATATTTTTTATTTTTCTTTAGTTGACTTAGAGTAGAACCAACTTGTCCATAAAGAATATCGTTAGTGACTATTCCTGTTGAAAGAAAATATTATGAAAATTTGAACTATGTATCTTGTATATAAATTATATTATTCTACTTCAGTTTCCTGCATTCAGAAGAAATCTGTTTACTAGCATGTGTAATTAATTTTAATTAACACACACAGCCTTAGCAAAGGGAAATGATATAGCACAACCTTGGTAGAAAATGTTAGTCACACTCTGCAACTAACTCTGAGCAGATGCATGGTTTCATAAAGAAAATATTTGCAAATTCTAACTGTATTGAGCTGAATTTCCCTCCTTCCTTTTCTTTTTCTAATTTTGAAACTGCTTATATTTATTTCTTAGAATCTGGGAAAAGTACTGTGAATATAAAGGAACAGTTTCCTAAAAATGCAATTGTAGAAAGTTTTGCCTATTCAAACTATTTGTGTTAAATCCACATTTCACTCAAATCTTTCATAGGCAAAAGAATGAGTGATATGTCATATTATTAGATAATATCCTGAACTTCTGCTAACAGTATAACATGATTTTGCTTTAGAAAATAGATAAAAGCTTACAAATTGGTTATGTTGTCAGTGCACTAAGATAGCTAAAAATTTCTGCATTTTGGTCATCACCTTGTGCAGATAAAAATAAATTGGCTACATGAGATTTATACCAAAGACTCAGTATTTGTTTGTTTTTGTTTTTGTTTTGAAGACCCCCATTCCACTCTCAAAAAATATTGAAAACTTTAAAGAGCTTTTGTATATGAGGATTGTGTGGATTATATCAGGAAATTTGTGAGCCCGTTGACCTCACATTGTTGCTTAAAATCAACCAGAGTGAGAATGTTATACTACAAAAATTGGCAAATGCTCTAAATCATAGCTTTTTCTCTCCCAGAAATATAGTTGTTAAGCAATTGTTACCAACCACCAATCCTATCCATTTATGTTAATATGAAATGGGGTTATTATTGTGTTTTAAATGAATTAATGAAAGAATAGTTTTAAATTTTTTCATTTTCAATTTGTTTTTAATGGAAAATGCTGTAAAAATCAGTGGGAAGAGTGGCATTGCTTTTACAATTTTGTGAATCTCTTTAATGTGTGGTTTAATAGAAGACAGCTGGATTTTCATATCTGCTTCTGCATTCAATCTGTTGCAATATGTTGTTTTGGTTGAAATGTATGAATAAAATCTGGCCTCAGCAGATAATGTAGTTGGAAAACGAAAGAGTATTTTAATAATCTGAAAAGGTAGGTTTCTCTCCTTGATACTTCACCAAAACTTGGCAAGTGATAGTTTCTTAAAGATCAGGTACCATGTAGAATCTGAAGTCATGCCAATGCACTTTTCATATTATGTTACATTAATCCATTAGTCTGTTGTACCCTCTAAATGGATGTTTTACTTTGAATGATCTTGTAACATTGTACATTTGTCACATGGGAAATACTGGTTCACTGATTTGTACATATCTTTCATACATTCCTTCATACTGTAGTTAAAATTGGCTTCACTGGGCCGGGGATTTAGCTCAGTGGTTTTGCTGCCTGCTGTGCAAGCGCAAGGACCTGAGTTCGATCCCTGGTACCAAAAAAAAAAAAAAAAATTGGCTTCCGTAATATCACTACCAATCTCATCAGAAAAGTGGACTCTGAAACCCATGGTGGTAGATTTGTTTTCCAAAATTCTACTACTAAACTTTATTATTGGTCACAAATAATGCCTGCTGTTTTACTTAAAATGATAGGCTCATTTTGTTTATTTATCAGAAAAGATCTACTCGAAACTCAAGTTTTGGTAACTATAGATTGACTCCAAGTCAGTCTTGCAAGCAAAAATGGAATCCCTGGAAACAAGCAGCCAATGCTGCTTACACTTCAATAGCACCTGTACCTTGCTACAGACACCCCGTCTTGGATACAGCAGAAGGACTTATGTGTATTTCCCATTTTATGTGACATACAATATTAAATTAACCCAGACAACATACTAATATATCAATCAAGAATGTATTAATTCATATTATAGTTAGTGTTGGATTATCCAGACTATGTTAATCTTTGTTAAAATTTAATCAATAAATTCAGTTTTATCTAAATTTCATCACGATATACTCGAGTAGAGTTGGCTTTCCTCTTTTCGAGCTGTGAGTGGCAATGACCATCAATGCAGCTCTGTGACATTGCCTTGATTTATGCTAGGATACTCGCTATTGCTTTTGTACCATCAGTGCAAATGTTAACACTTTCGTTGCACAATAAACCATGACATTCCAAAAAAACCATTCCATTCCATATTCTACACCCTGGATACATTAGTAACACTTGCGATTGTTGATAAGCAATCATAAAAATAAAGATCTTCAAGAATTTGTACCAACACCAGACAAATATAATTAAGTCTAGTCATTCTTTAGATTTGTTCATTTTAAGATGAAACTACAATTCTGCGGGTGAGGTTTTTAACTCAGGTTTTATGGTAGCAACTAAATCGTTAATTACAAGAGTAGAATAGATCTCTGTAAATCCTTAATTACAGAGTAGACAAGTTACTCTGTTATTGGAAAGTGATAGCAGTTTCTTTTTTACTGACTTTTTTATTTAGCAGGCTCTCAGCAATGTGAGCTAAACAAAGCTTTATTGGCCTTTCAGCTGTGGTTTGTGTTTCCTCAGCCAAGGCACCTCAGAGACTTACTCTGTAAGCTGCTTCCAGGACTTTTTCATTTCTATTTTCAAAACTCTAACAAGCAACATTTAGCTTTCAAAAACATATCCATGTTTGATTTTTATTGCTTTTTAAAAGAAATTCCAGTAATTGGCCTCAAAATATGAAACTGTAAGTTCACTGGCACTATAATGCTACGCAAAAGTGCTTAGTTGTATAAGACAAGAAGGTAAATTTAAAAGCATCTATAAATTCAAGGAAATTATACCAACTTGCATCCTATTTTTCTTTCTTTTTTTTTTGCTTAAATTCTTTTATTGGTACATTTTAGGTATACAATACGTTTACATTTATCATTGGGTGCTTGTACCTGTACATGATGTATCTTGGTTCTTATTTTTTCCACATTACCTGTGCAC
>NW_004624771.1:9366517-9385542 GCF_000247695.1 Heterocephalus glaber | reverse complement strand
TTATCCATTACTTGTAGAAACTGTCTAATTTCTTCTTTAATTTCCTCTGTGACCCATTGGTTGTTCAGGAGGGTATTATTCAGTTTCCATGTGTTTGTGGGGGTTTTGCAGTTTCTTATGTTCTTGATCTCCAATTTTATTGCACTATGGTCTGATAATATACAGGGAGTAACTCCAATTCTTTTACATTTACTTAAACATGTACTATGAGCTAGCATGTAGTCTATTTTGGAGAATGACCCATGTGCAGCCAAAAAGAATGTGTATTCTGATTTTGTGAGTTGGAACACTCTGTAAACATGTATTAAGTCCATTTGTTCAATAGCTTGGCTCAGTTCTAGAATTTTGTTGTTAATTTTTTGTCTAGATGATCTGTGTATTTGTGATAGTGGGGTACTGAGGTCCTCCACTACAATTTTATTAGTACTTATTTTTCATGTCCATTAATTTTTTTTGTATAGTTGGGGGCATTTGTATTTGGTGCATATATATTTGTGATTGTCATGTCATTCTCTTGGATTGTTCCCTTCACAAGGATGTAGTGCCCATCTTTGTCTCTCTTAATTAGTTTGAAATGTACTTTATTTGCAAACAAGATTGCTACCTCTGCTTTTTTCTGGGTTCCTGCCGCTTGGAGAACTGTTTTCCATCCTTTTACTTTCAGTCTTTGAATTTCATTTTGAGTTAGGTGTGTTTCTTGTATACCTCATATTGTTGGATTTTGCTTCTTAATCCAATCTGCTAGTCTATTTCTTTTGATTGGTGAATTGAGGCCATTAACATTGATAGTTATAATTCATAGATATTGACACATCCTTGTCATGATGTTTTACTGTTGTTGGCTCTTTTATTTCTTATTTTTCCCCCTTTCTCTTTATTTTCTTACCTTGCCTGGTGGCTTCTCTCTGTTGGGCCTCATGGAGTTGTGACCTTCATTGTCTTTTTCTAGAATATTGTTTAGAATTGTTTCGAGTGCTGGTTTGGTGTTCATGAAATTTCTCAGGTGTTCTTTGTTGTGGAAGTATCTAATTTTCCCATTGATTTTGAAAGATAACTTTGCAGGATACAACAGTCTAGGTTGGATGTTATTTTCTTTTAGGGCTTGAAATACTTCATTCCAGGCTGTCCTTGACTTGAGGGTTTGTGTTGAGAAGTCTGCTGTGATTCTAATGGACTTTCCTTTGTAGGTGGTTTGTTTCTTTTCTCTAACTGCTTGTAGGATTTTGTTCTTCTGTTGGGTTTCTGGGATCTTGAGTATTATATGTCTAGGTGTAGATTTTTTTTTTTAATTTTGGCTAGTTGGAGTTCTATATGCCTCACTTATCTGTGTGTCCAATTCTCTACCTCTGTCTGGGAAATTTTCTACTATCATTTCTGTGAACAGTTTTTTTTTATGTCAATTGTACTTTCTCCTGTTTTTTCGTGGACTCCTATCAGTCTTACGCTATTCTTCTTTGCATCATCCAGCAGCTGCTGGATTGATTTCTCGGGGACCCTTACTATTTTTAAGAAATCAATGTTTTCATGGTCATTAACCGCAATCCTGTCTTCTATATCTGATATTCTATCTTCACATTCCCTTAGTCTGCTGTGCATACTTTCAATGGAGTTTTTAATCTCCTGGATATCTGTTTGAATGTTTCATGGATTCCATTTCTTTCTTATGCTGGGCATTCATGGCTTCCAGCATATTTCTGAGCTCATCTATTTTTTTTATCTGTTTCTTTTCTAGAGCCTCTAATCATGTCTTTCACTCTGCTCACCATCTCTGTAGTTATCTGGGAGATTATTTCTGTTTTGAATTTTTCTAGAGCCTCATTCATCTGTTTTGTTACTTCCTGTGCTATCAGTTCAGAGTGTTCAGGTGGTTGATTATCAGACTTTTCCACCTCATTTCCCCCCAAGAATTTCCCTTTTGTGGGGTGGAAGTCTGAGTTTGTGAGTTGTTTAATCATCTTCTCATTTTCATTTTTGGTCCTGTCCTTGGTTTAATTCCTGGGTTGATACTTTGAAGTTGCTTGTTGTAAGTATCTTTGTTGCTTGTTTTTAGAACACTTAAGGAATGATTGCTTCTCAGAGGTGTCTTCCAGCTATAGCTAGTCTTTAGGTTTTGAGTCTCTAATGGCTCTGAGGCTATCTCATTTTCATTATACCAGGAAGGACAACTGATTAGATCAATCACAACACTTTAGCCCAAATGATACAGTCAGCAACACCATAACATCAAGTATGTCTTAGAAAATGACAGTTTGTGATAATTATTAATCTATCACCTTTAAGTGTGAATTAAATCAGAATCGAAGACCAACCCAACATATGTTTATAGTCAATAAACTCTTCAATATAGCAACTTTACCCTTCAGGATGGGGAGTTATAAGGAGTTGGGTAGGGGAGATACATAGGTAGAAGGATAGGGGAAGGTTAGTAGTGAGGCCAGAGGACACAGGTGAGAGAAAGAAAAATAAAGAAATGTGAATTAGGGCCAGAACAGGAACACAAAGGGAGATGAAGAACAGTGTGGGACAGACAGTAAGGGAGTGAGTGAGAGATAAAGAAAAGAGAAAAGAAAGAAAAAAAGAGAAAAATAAAAATTTGAAAAAAGTAGAAAAAAATTAAAATTAAAATTAAGAGCAAAAAAATACTTATAGTAATTTTGAAAATAACAAATAAAAGATAAAAATGAAGGGCCTCCTTCAGGGTATGTCTCTGCTGTCACAATAGATAACTTGGGCAGCAGTGTGCAAATATAAGTCAATGAGTCTTAGCAAGCCAGTTGCAGACCAGTGAAATTCAGGCAGATTTCTGTCTGTAAGTCCCAAGTTGAACTCCCTGTCTTCCTGCAGGGTTGAACTCTCCAAGGCTCTACTGCAGGTTCCAGCTGCTCTTCCCCTGAAGACAGTCCAGGTTCCAATGGGAGGTGATGATCCCTCCAACTTATCAAGTACTGTGGTCTGGTGTGCCTTTATTGCAGAGATTCTCCTCACTTTTCCAGTGGGCTTCAGTTTTCCTCAAGTAGCCTGAGAGAGGCCCTGTCTCTGTTGTTCACTTCTGCAGCTCAGGACAGTAGCCCCCTCTGCCTCTGTAGTGTGGAACCAGGGAGCGGCACAGCCAGGGCAGAGGCAGCAGGGGGGTGGGTGTTGCAGGTGCCTGCACGGGTAAGCTGCCTGCCAGTGGGCATTCCAAGGGGTCCTTACCGTCTCACTGGTTGCAGGTGGGTGTGGCAAGCCAGACAGAGTGGGGCTCCATATGGCCAGGGGCCTCCCAGCCCATGTGCCTAGCTGCCTGCTGGTGGGCGTCCTATTTGTGTTTCTTATTTAGAGTTTAGTCCTGTTTCTTTGCATTTGACCCCTTCCTTGAGGAGTCAGAGCGCTCCTAGACATGGCATCTCTTCTTCAGCATCTTTTGATGTAGCTGTGGTAGCCCCAGATAGAGAAAGTTAATCTTCAAATCTTCCCTTTTTAAGCCAATAAGCCATCCCGAGACATAAGAGATATATATTGTAAATAAGCTCTGCTTTATTTTAGAATTATTAAATTCTTAAAAAATACATTTCAGATAAAATTCTTAAATTCAGAAAAACTTATTTTTTCTAATACAAAGACATACACTTACTTCTTGTTGAGTTCCCACATAGGCACAAAGGTAACTTTAGGATGTCAAATAATGATTTATTGGATAATAATGAGGTTACAAAGCATAGCATAAATGAAAATACCTATGAAGAGCACAGAATTGGGAAGAGAAAATGAGTTAATCTCTGAAAATGCACATACCTATCTTTGAAAATTCTAGAAAACAGCATACATAAGTTTACCTTCCATTAATTCCCTCATGAAATGATGTCTTCACATATCATGTGGCTTTTGGAAAATACTCCTGTACATTCATAACAGAATGAAAGTGGAGAAGGCAAACCAGTGTAATGAAAGTAGTTTTGATCATGAGAACCCATGAAAGGGTTTTGGAGACTCCTGAAAGAGTCCTGAGAACCACAGAGGTCCTAAGGCAGCACTCTGAGGACTGTTCTACATTGTTATGAAATGGCAGTTAAAGAATACACAAAAGAATCATTTAATGGTGTCTTATTTTATTATGGAGATACTTATAGCATAAATTGGTCTGTTATCCATTCCCTTAATTTTGAAGAATTAAGAATCCATTGATTACCAAATTGGATGTTTACATGTCCCTTATACATCATCTTAAAGCTGATGATGAAGTCAAAGCAAATCTAGAAAATCAAACTCATTTTAGGCTAACTTGATAGAAGGATTTTTCTTGGCAACCAAAAACTATGTTAGTCTTCTCTCACTCATCCTCCCAAGTAAAAACCAAAAACAGTGATGGGATTTACAGAGCATTTGTTTACTCCTTTAAATTTCTTTGAGTGCTGGTTTGGATGAAGATAAGTTCCAGGGAGAGAAATCATCAAATAGCTTTGTGTTTCACAGGAGGTGAAGAAGAGTACATGTGGACATGAAGATATGACTAAAGAAGGTTGCCCTATGTCTTAGTCACTTTCTTGTCACTGGAACACAATACCTGACACTCACACCCACAACTTAAAGGAGGAGAGAAGTTTATTTTGGCTCACATTTTCAGCCCAGGGTCACATGGCTACAAGGCAAGAAGAGGATGGAAGAAGGATCCGGCAAGGGAAAGCTGCTCACATCATGGCAGCCAGAAAGCAGGAGTGAAGGAAGGAGCTGTGGAGGGAGATATATTCCTTCAGATCACACCCCCCACTGAGCACGCATGTGCACACACACACACACACACACACACACACACACACTGACCTTCCTCTTCTGACTAGGCTTATCTTCTAATAGCACATTCAGCTATGGATTCATCAGTGGATTAATCTAGTTGTCAGTATAACATCCCTATGATCCAGTCACCTTCCAAAAGCTCAACTTCTGGACACATGAGTCTTTTAGATGACATTCCAGAACCAAATCATAACATTCTACCACTGACCTCCAAAAGACTTTTGCACATCTCTGCATGCAAATTGCATTTGGCCCATCGCTGTATGCAAAATGCTTTTAGTCACAAAAGTCTTAACAGTTTCAATATTGCTGAAAAGACCAAGTCCAGTGTCTCCTGTGAGACTCAAGGCAAACTCTTATCTGTGAGTGCCTGTAAAAATAAAAAAGAAAGTTAAACACTTTTAATTTAAAATGGTACAAAGTAAAAATTGCTATTCTAAAAGGGAAAATAGAATAGAAAGGAATGGGACCAAAGCAGTACCAAAATTTCACAAAGCAAATGTTACATCCTGTGGCTCTCTGTCTAGCTTCCAGAGCAAGTTGTGGCAAGATGTGAGTTCTGAACAGCTTGAGCCACTCCATTCCTACAGCACTGCTGGGTTTATCCTGTATGACCTCTCTTCTTAGCTTTGCTCACTGCCTGTGGTTTCCTCAGCAGATGTTCCATGTTTCTGGCTTCTCCAACTTCCTGGGGTCTTCACTGCACTTTCAGCTCTACCAACAGCTTCATATACCGTCCTTTCAGGGGCACACTGCCTGGCCTCCCTGTTGTTTTTTTTTTAGTGAAATCTGAGTGGAAGCCTCCATGACCCCATAATTCTTGCATTCTGTATGCTTGAACAAACAGCACCATATGGATTATACTAAGGTCTGCCACCATCTTGAACGGTACTCAGGTCCCCTTGGATCATGGCTTCAGAGCCCTCTGTGTGTCTGGATGGCTAAGTACTATGAACCATATTCTAGGGATCACATTCTCTAATTGGCTCTTTTTGGCTTACTTCTTTTTTGGTACTGGGATTGAACTCAGGTCCTTGCACTTGCAAGACAGGCAGCAGAACCACTGAGCTAAATCCCTGGCCCAATTGGCTCTTTTTGGAACAGGAAGCCATGGGGCTTTCTTCTTAAATGAAAGCTTTGTAGTTTTGCACCTTTGAGCCTGAAAAAGGTGCAGGTCTCACTTTTTCCTGAGATGCCCTCAAGGCATCTTTTTTATTGTCCTAATGCTAATATTTTCAACAGCCATGCTCTTCTTTGCCCCAACTTGCAGGCACTTCCTTTCTGGAAAAAAATGAAAACTTTCTAAGTGGACTTTTTGCTCCTGTTTGTCAGTATAGATCTGGTTCGCAGCTACTGGCAGTACTCCTGCTACAGCCTGAACCTTGGGTGGCCCTGAAATTTCCTCTGCTAGATTAATTAGTTCGCTGTCCTTGATCTCAAACTCCCTCAAAATGTAAAAAAACTTTCTTCTGGAGCATAACACTCATGGACTCTGATTCATTTGCTAATAGAGTCATTGTTAACAACTGCAAGCTCCAGAGCTTGTCTTTACTGTGCACATTTCTGTCAGCACTGTAGTCTTCTGAGCTCTAGAATCTTGCATCAGTCTTTGGTTACTCTACTTATGGCATTCTACAGCTTCTCTAGCCAGCATCTTCAAACCTTTCTAAACCCCTTCCATGAGCCAGTTCCAAAGGCTTCTGAACTACATAATCAAGTAGAGTCATAACAATGACCCCGTTTTTCTGATACCAAAATCTGTCTTAATCACCTTCTCATCCCTGGTACATAATATCTGACACCAGTGACTTAAAGGAGGAAAGCTTTATTTTGGCTCATTTTCAATCCACAGTCAGCTGGCTCCAGAGGCAGAAATGGCACAGTGAAAGAGTCTGCTGGAAGAAAGCTGCTTACATCATGGGAGCCAGAAAACAGCATGAAGGGAGGAGCCAGGAAGAGAGATATACCCTTCCAGGTCATGCCCCCAATGACTTGCCTGTTCCAATCAGGCCCACCTCCTAAAAGCACATTCAGCTATAGACTTATCAGTGGATTAACTCACTGATGAGTATGTCATCCCCATGATCCATAACCTTCCAAAAAGTGACTTCAAATTTCTGAACACATGTGTCTTTTATGGGGATTCTTTTTGGGAATCCAAAGTATAACACTTTATCATCAAGAATACAGACATGGGGGGCTGGGGATTTAGCTCAGTGGTTCTGCCGCCTGCCTCAAAAGCGAAAGGTCCTAAGTTTGATCCCCGGTACCAAAAAAAATAAAGAATACAGACATGTTCCGTGTTCTCTAATTCTGTCCAAAGGGGAAAGAAATAGGGTCTCAATCTCAAGTGAGAGAACCACTCTGGTAGTCTAGAGTAAACATGTCATATATCTTTCCTTCCTTCCTTCCTTCCTTCCTTCCTTCCTTCCTTCCTTCCTTCCTTTCTGCCTTCCTGCCTTCCTGCCTTCCTCCCTTCCTGCCTCCCTGCCTTCTTTTCTTCCCTTTCTTTTCACCAGGATGGGTCTGAGAAGCAATGAAGGACAGGAAATATTGAACTTCTGTTAGAAGGGTTTATATTAAATGCTGTATATGCAAAGGATTTTCTGATTATATCCTTCATTGTGAAACAAAACCACCAGAAATTTAAAATGGAGAATTTTCTTAAAGCACAGCTTTTCAAACTTTCTGTGGTGAAGTTTTGTTTTTAATTTCCAACCATTTGCAGTCCAATACATAGTCCTATTGCACACATGAGCAGTATACAAGTTGCATACATATGATTCACCTTGTGAATTCAACAACACTCAGCTGTCTAAACTCTGCTTAACAAGACCATCCATTGATTATGGCTTGGATGGTGATAGCAGTGTCAGATTGCAATATGAGCTTCTAGCTATTTATTCTCAGTTTCTTTACCTATGTCTTTGCAGACTGGTAAATAAGCAATTTTGTTTGTTTGTTTGTTTGTTTTTGGTATCAGGGATCAAACTCAGGTCCTTGCGCTTGTGGGGTGGGCGACGGAACCACTGAGCTAAATCCCCAGCCCGTAAATAAGCAATTCTGGAACCCGTAATTCTACCTAATATTTCTCTTATATTGACAACCACAAATGTAAGGTTGACTTTGCTAGATGGACTGCCCAGTCAATGTTAATTGTTCCTACACAACTATCATCTGCTGTATGTGCAGTTGTTGCTAGGTGGACAAATGGACTAGTTACAGTTGTGTGGGCTCAATAGGTAGAATTATCCAAAGTATACATCATTTACATTGCCTGGGTTAATGTGTACAGTCCAGATTCCTTGGCTTTTCATATAAAATAGGAAATGATATTGTTATTCAGTAGATCAAATCACACTTAACTATCTCTCTATATTTACAGAAACAGTGTTTAACAAGAATATGCAGACTTATAATTTGTTACTAAAATTATTTTATTATTAGCTATTTTTAGCTTAATCTAATTTTCTTCTTCCATCTGGATAATATTTGAATTTTCTTGTCATGATACATATCTACCCTTTAATAATGACTTCTTTCTATACCTGAATTATTAATGAGAAAAAAGCAACTTGGAAATCATGTAGTTGCTGGTATTTCAGCTTTCCTGTCCCCAAAACCAGGTAGCCCAGCTGTCGTCTGTCAACTTTTCTCAAAGGGACACTTTTCTTCTATATGGCTAATCCCAAATCTATACAATGTATTGATGTAGTCAACTAAACATTGTCAAGAATGGAAAATTATCGTGCTTTATATCCTAGAACATTGTATATTTAAAACTTCTCAATCAATTACAAGAAAAGTTATAACATAGCCCCAAAAAGGTAATATACATGAACATCAGAATAATTGATGAGGTAAGAGAATTACCTTTTGTGACCACAGCAAAAAGTTTGGGGTGTCCCATTCTGAAAAGATGAGAGATGTTTTCAATATTTTAATGTTATTAGATTCTGTGACTATGGTTTTCCCATGTAAAATTGTCAGTTACCAGAAAAAGCCTTGGATAAAAATGTAGATTGCACTGCAATTCTTATAATTATAGACTTAGATTACATTAGCTCTGAGAAGTGGTACAGATACTTCCCAAGCAATTTATGTAAAATTATGACCGCATAATACATGAAACTATTACTATTCCTAAGAAGGCATCTCTGAGTTCAGAGACTGATTGCAAGGAAAATCTCCTTGCCTTTCCTGATGGTCTCTATAATCTCCCACACATATGGAGCACAGTTGAGGTGATCTCTAGACTGGACCCAGAATTATACTTTTTTGTAGTCTGTTCAAATTATTAGAGAATTAATATCTATTTTCTTAGATATGTAAATAGCTCTTTGCCTAAAGTCAGTATTCCTAGTGTTTTTTTTTTTTAATTTACTAATGCCAAATATGGACCAAAACTCAGGGCTCACAGCCCCTGCAATACAACTCTTATATTTCACAGGAGGAAATATTTAGAGTTGCCTTTAGGGAAATGTTTACAACTCATTCTTTGATGAGTCAGGTAAGAGCTTCGTTCTTTTCCTCATGAACATGCCTTGGGTTAAAAGTCAGGAGCATCAGCACGTGAACATGTGACTTGTTGCATAAGTGTAGAAACTCAGCTTGTGTCCCATTGCACCACTGACTTCAAATACTTTAGAGTTGTGTGATGTTTCCACAATACACCCAACACATGCTGACTAGCAAAGAATCAAGCAGACTACAGTGACTGGCTTAATTGGAAGTTAAAATATTCGTTCCTTGGTAGTTTGTATTATCACTTTGATTTGACCTGTGATAGGAGATCAGTCTCCCTATGTTTAACCCAGGGAGTTAGGTCAACTATTTTCTGGTGCTGAAATCTGCTTTGCTTATTTTCAGTAGCAATCCAGTTTTATAAACATAACCCAGCCAGACTCTATGTCATTTTCCTCCTTGCAGTGTATGAAATGAAAGAGTGAGTGTGCATGTTGGGAAAAGAATTGATGCTTCATCACCTTTGCAGAGCATAATTCATTCTTGAGAAAGCTTGAGAAGAATAATTTCATATTGGGTTGAAAAATGATTGAGAATATTTTTTGAAAATTATTTTAATACATAGATGTGTATAGTAAAGCTTATTCACTTGAAATTCATGAATTTAAAAAGACTTAATTGAGTAGATTTGGATAGGTGTCTAGTCTACCTAAGCAGGCTCTTCTGTGTGTGTGCATAGGCAGAGTGTGCTGGTGTATGGGTATTTGTATGAATTAATTATCTAGCATGTGTGCTTGGGCCATTTACATTGCTAGTGCCAATCTTGATTTTTGGTGATATCCTGAATCCTTTGGTCACCAGAATTATTGTGAAAACACTGAGAGATTGCCTATGCTCCACCTGTGTGCTGATGATCTGAAATGTACACAACCAACTCATCATTTTCCCGAGCTTCAAATCTGAATCCAGTCTCCTTCCTACAAAGCTCAGTTTAAACCTGAACTTGATTTCCCCACTGAGACATGCCCTTTCTCCAGTCTCCTAGTTGCTTATGTCAGAACCTTAGGTTTCTTGATTCCATCCGTATCTTAACTTTCCACAACAGGTTTCTCAGACATACAGAGTACACATTTAGAATTTGATCTCTTCTTTCTGATCACCTCTGTTCCCTGGCGCCTACACGTCTCTCGACTCCTCTTTGGTCTCCTTTCTGCTCTTGTGACTCTGCAGTTACTATGTTCTTTATGCAGCAACCAGAGAGATATTTCCAAAGTGCATCAGAATATATCACACAACTCTGCTTAGATTCTTTTTATGTCTTTCCACCAATTCAAGGAAAAGGCCAAATTTATTGTCATAGCTGACAGGGTCCTTCCTTATCTGGCTTCTGGCTGCTTGTCTCAGTTTATTTCTGACTGCTCTCTATTGTTCATTCACCCTTTCCCAGGGGTACTCTGCTGCTCATTGTTTCTGTTTTTCTTTTTTTCTTTTTCTTTTTCTTTTTTTTTTTTTTTTGCAGTACTGGGGATTGATCCCAGGAGCCTTACACTGAGCTACATCCCCAGCATGCTTCATAATTTTGAGACAGGGCCTTGTTAAATTTCCTAGGCTGGGCTCAAACTTAGGGTCTTCCTGTCTTAGCTTCATAGAGTGCTGAGACTACATTGTGTGCCACTGTGCCCAGTGCTGAACAGTGCTTCTTGAATTTACTGAGCCTGCTCCTGTCTGAGGCCTTTGCATTTGTCAAGATGTTCTTCTCCAGAAATGCTCGTGAGTCGTACTCCTTCCCCGTCAATTCATTTCTCTTTTCAAATGCCACCCCATTTCTGATCAACTTGTCTAAAGAGATACCTCCATCATCCTGTCCTTTTTTCCTGCTCTATTTTGTTTATAAAACATTGATATTTTTATTCATTTGTTTGTTCATTTTCTGTTTTTCCCACTTGAGTATAAGTTTGTCAAAATCAAGAATTTATTCTCCACTATTATGTCTTCAGTGCCTGGTGTACTGCCTGACATATAGTAGTTATTCAGGAATAAATGAGTAAGTAAGTGAGAAAATACATTTTGTTTTTGCTTGTAAATATCCTAGAACTTGTTTATTCCTGAATTTTTTCTCTCAGTCTTAAGCTTCAGCCAACATTTGTTTAATGGTAAGTGCATGTTCTGTGAGGATGTAAAAAATGATGAAGTAATCACCTACTACTTTGTTCTTTACATTTTGGGTTTACATATGCTATTTTATTTTTGTTAAATATTTAAAAGCCATCCAAAGAGTTCTCTGGTTTACATTAGGGAGGAAGAAGAAAAATATTCATGAAAATCTTACAAGGAGAGTCACTGCAGTTCACAATTATGAAAATCAGTAGTAGCCAAGTTTTACAGAGAGAGAAAAAGAGAGAGAGAGAGAGAGACAGAGAGAGAGAGAGAGAATGAGGACGAGAACAGGAGGAGTTCAAACCAAACATCTTTAATGAAGTTATCTTGAAATGTTGTGAAGCAGGTGACAAGACGACTGAAGTGACATTCCACTTCCAGAGACTAGGGTGTGGAAAGTCGCCATCAAAGACAGAGAATTGAGTTCAGGGGACAAGTTTTGTTTTGATGGAAGGAAACTATTTATGACTGAAAACTGTGAAAACTGAATGTAATAATATTATCTGTGAGAGAGACAGACAGACAAAGAGGAGGGTGAGGTCACAACATTAAATTGAGGGAACTTCCATTAGGGAAGAGAACTCATCTAGATTTTTAGAAGGGAGCTGAGGTGTATGGAGAGAAACATATCTTTAATGGAATACAGTGAGAATTGAAAGAAGGTGAAGTGGAGCACACAGAGAGAAGCCCAGGAGGCTGTTGAAGGTCTCCAAGAGATGGAAAAATGAGAGGGTTCCAGATGAGCCATTTACTTGAAAAGTTTCTTTTCTCCATGGCCCGCACATTAATCATCACAATGGCAATACACAGAGGAGTCACCAGGAAATCCCTGCCCCAGAGGAGATGAGGTAAACTGCAAACACGCTTGAAGCATGTGGAGCTACAAGGCTGCACACTCCTTCGGGCAGTTCTTTGCCCCTACAAAACATTTGAGAGCCCCAAGTTTTGTACAGATCTTTAACACCATAAATTAGCTGTAAGTAGCTATCATACTTAATATAGGTATTTTTTAGTTTTTCAAACTATGACAGCAAACTTCATTTTAGGATTTTCTTTAAGACTTACCCTGATTTGCAGACCAACTCCATTACTTACAGTTCTGCTTTTCAGTGACAGCTGCTTTGTTGGACAGTATTATATATGTTTCTTTTATGCTGGATCTTTGAAACAGGTAACATATACTTTTTGGTAATCTCATTTCTTTGCTCTGAAATTTCAGAATTATGTAATGTGGAAATTGAAAGGAACTGAGATATGTTCTACCTATAAGTCAGACTGTGTCTTATTGTTCCTCCTCAATGTTCATTCTGCCCACCTTCTTTAGTCTTTCTTTCTCAGTTAGTTAAATCATTTGGAAATCAAGCCTTGTGAGGCAATCATTTTCTATTGGAATATTTGCATTATTAATAATCACCACCAGACACTACACCAAGTGCTTTGCATATATTATTTCAAATCCTTAAAATATTATCGTAGGTAGCACTCTCTCTGTTTAACAACAAATAGTTTCTGAGAATTTGAGTAACTTGGTCCAAAGTCAGATTTACTAAGACATAATTAACAAGTACCAGGGCTGGGGATTTAGCTCAGTGGTTCCAGCTCCTGCCTTGCAAGTGCAAGGTCCCGAGTTCGATCCCTGGTACCAAAAAAAAAAAAAGAAAGAAAGAAACAAGTACCAGGTTTTGAATTTCTCTGTCTGATTCCAAAGTCCATGTTCCTTCCATCACACCACGCTGATTCTTGTTAAAACCTAAAGCTCTAAAGACTTAAAAGAATGAAACCAGCAGAAATAACCAGTTAAGTATTTAAAGAGTTGGTGAAAACTTTGACAATGGGTAAGGATATTCCCAGTGAGCTATAACTGTCCACCTACCTCACATACTGAAAACTTGATTTTATCTCTGTCAGTAATCAAGCTTGGTTAGATCACAGCGATGGGGGTTTAATTCTCCTAGATAGTATCAGATTCCTTGTTTGTCAGTTCAGTTCAGCACTGTTATCTGGTTACTAATCCCAGTGGAAACTCACACATGTCCTGGATAAGGGGGGGGAAGAAGAAGAATCTTCCAACTCTGGCCCCGAACAGTCTGTGGGACTGTGTTGTGCTTCAGGCTCACCTTCAGGGTGATGTGTTTTTATGGTCATGCAGCGTTAGCAAGCAGCATAGCATCAGCCTGTGCCTGCTTTACTTTAGAATCTCTTCCTTTCCACTTTCCAGCCACCATGGATCCCTGCTAACCACTGATTAACACAGTTTCATCAGAAGCTCACTCGTGTTACCAGAATATTATTTTTATATCTCTGTGTCACACTGACAGTCCCTCCTATTTTCCTCCTTAGTGGCAATGGCTAAAATGTGAAGAATTTTATTTTGCTATATGCTTACTTCGCCTGCTGCTTTCAACATCCAGAACCTTGCCCTTGGCTTTTTTTTTAAAATTCTTTTATTGGTACATTTTAGGTATACATTTTGTTTACATTTATCATTGGGTGCTTGTACCTGTACATGATGTGTCTTGGTTCTTATTTTTTCCCCCATTACTTGTGCACTCATTACCCCCTCCACCCTTCCCATTTACATAGACATAATTTCCATTCTTTTTTCTTTTCTCATAGTTTTTCCTTTCCCTTCTTTCTTTTCCCCTTCCCCTCCCTTCGCCCCTTCGTCTTTGGGCCTTTTTTCATATTTCAGATTATCAGTTATTCATTTTAATCATTTTAACCCTTGTTTACCCTATCAGTTTCTCACACTAGGAAACTATTTGGTATTTACACATGTGTGTCCTATTTATTTCACTTAAGAGTGTGGCTTCGATATGCATCCATTTAGCTATAAATGACTCTAGTTTTTCATTCTTTATGGCTGAATAGTACTCCATTGTATTAAAATACCACATCTTCTTTATCCAGTTTCCAGTTGATGGGCACTTGGGCTATTTCCAAGCTTTAGCTATTACAAACTGTGCTGCTATGAACATGGGTGCACATATATCACTGTGGTATGATTCTTTTAATTTTTTTTGGGATGTTCCCCGCAGGGGAACAGCTGGGTCAAATGGGACCTCTAGTCCTAGTTCTTTGAGGTATCTCCATACTGATTTCCACAGTGGTTGCACCAGTCTACACTCCCACCAGCAGTGGAGAAGGGTTCCTTTCTCCCCACACCCCTGCCAGCATTTGTTGTTGGTTGATTTCTTCATAGCAGCCATTCCTTCTGGGATGAAGTGGAATCTCAGTGTTGTTTTCATCTGCATCTCTCGAATGACCAGTGATGTTGAACATTTTTTCATATATTTGTTTGTTGCTTTTACTTCTTTGTCTGAGAAATATCTGTTCATTTCAGATGCCAATTTTTGAATTGGCTTTTTAAAATCATCTGTTTCTCCCTTTCCACCCTGGAGGCATGCTCCCAGCTCCTTCATACATGGGCCCCATGTCTTTATTTGGATCTCAGAACTGGGCATGGTGGTTGGCAGGACTTGATCAATGCAGAGTACAGAGTAGCAATGACCTTATCTTCTTTATTGGTGACTGATTCTCCATTGCTGCTCCTTGAAGCCTTTTCATCCACTCCTCAAGCGTGTTCGTTCTTTTTTTCTTTTAATTAGGACTGAGGTGGTTTGTTAATCTTGTTAAGAACTCTGATACAAAGCACAGTAAAAGGCCACAGACCAGTAAGTAAAAAACATGGCTTTTGGCTACTTTACAACTGCTGCTACAGCACTATCAGCAAAACACTCTTTTCATCACTGTGAAGGAAGGCATCCAAATGGCAAATAAAAGCTTTACTTCTCTGATTAAAAAGTTTAATACAGCTTTAAGTATTTGCTGGCTTAAATATTACCAATCTAAAAAATTTACTTTAAAAATTTTCAGTTAACACAAGATTTGTAAAGCGTGTTCATTCTTGTACAAAACCGAGTCAATGTTGACTTTGTTGAGATTTAGAAGCCACTTTCTCTAAATTTGGAAAGGGAGAGGTGAATTTCACTGCTAGGAAAGTGCTATGTTGTCTCCTTCCTTAGGTAAGTTTTTATAAGAGATTGTCTTTGTGTTTTCTTCGTGGTTAAAAATATGCAATTGCTTGTTTTGCAATAGGTTTTGTTCTGTGTTGTATACAATTTTCTTTTATATATATATTTTTTTACTTAAAATGAAATCCAGTATAATGTGAAAAAAAGAGAAATGAAATAATCTCACAGCTGCTAAATTTTCCTGGAAGCCAAAGACATCTTAATTTTAAAGTTAGTTTTAAAACATGAAATCATTGTTTTTTGAAACAGCTGTCTAGTCAAAAACTCCTTTGTAGTGTACATTTTTAGGCAACAATTTTTAAAAACCACTAAGAGCTTTGTAAAGATTTCCTTTATCTGTGTTCTGAATTATTTTCAGTCGTCATTTGAGTAATTGTTAAAATGATGAAACTTACTGGAATAAACAGATGTCTGTTTTTGTTTTGTTTTTAGGAGGACAAGGGAAATATAATTGGAATATTGAGATTTACTTGGTACCTTGACTAAATAAATAAATGACTAGTGAGGTCTAAATAAATGACTAGTGTCTTAGCATTCTGTTCATCATCATTTTTCTACATAATACCATAATATAAACTTCATGAGAATACGGATTTTCTCTTTCTTAATCACCAGATATCCTCATGTCCTAGTATAATACCTTGTATGTAGCTTCTCCACAAATGTTTACTAAACAAATATATCAAGAGATGATTACCATAAGAACCATTATACAGGATGACATGTCATGTAATTAGATTTATAATACATCTATTCTTCTGTCATCTTTTACAGAGACACTTAACATGGAAGTTTCTCTTAATAGAAACTTTGACAGTTAAGATATACCTCAAACTCACTACTGTTTTTATTAGTCCACTGTGAGTCATTCATCCATAACTTTTTGTAAATAAAACTCTAACAGTGTTTATATTTTTACCAACTTTGTTGTAATAATTTCTATAAATAGAAGATAGTTATAGTTCAGCTCAGTGGGTAGATAAGTAAGGCATTAAGAGACCACAGAGAAGAATTCATTCAGTTGCTGCTAACTTGGAAAGTCTCGAGGGAAGAAAGATTTAAGTGGAGTCTATGAGGAAGAGCCAAAGTCTTGCAGGTGGTAGAGGCAGGAGGACAGAGAGAACAGGGCATACAAAGGCCCAAAAGGATTAAAGGCTTGCCATGGTATTCCTGGCCACAGGACCATAGCTACCATCGTCATCATCTATCTGCTTAAATATCATTCTTTCACGCAAAACTCATTGAAATATTGACTCTAAAATTGAGAATATGATTAATTTTCTTTGAAGAATCAATTGTATCCATTGTGTTGAAAACTGGATGTGCACTTTAAATGACTTCTCCAAAGGAACCACTAAATAGCCAGGCTTCTACAAAACTGATTTTTACCAACTTCTGGCAGCAAGGATACTGATGTGTGTGAACAGACTTTGGATCATAAACAGTTTTGTGCATCTGACGTCCACAGTTCACCACACCCCAGCTTCCCTGAAGGTTAGCACTGAGGTCCTGAGGACCCAAAATGGAGGCGATTGGCAGGTGAACCCAGGGATACCGCATGCTGGATCTGTCACAAAGGCTCAAACTTCTCTGATGTTCCCTAAACATCTTTTTGTAGCCTCAGAAAAGACCAGCACGAAGGCCTACTTTCCATGTAATCAAGACTCTTACAGAAACTTTCCAAAATGAATTCAGCACCTGACTTTCACAGCACTGGACATGATTTTAAATAACAATAATGTCAAGCGGTAATAATTTGAAAGACTAGTTTTGAGGGGAGCCATTGTACAAAACTACAAATACCATGACCCGGACAATCCCTTTCATTCCTCTGCTGTGTTCTCTTAATCTCGATAAACTTTACATATCCTCTCCCCAGTCCCAGGCTCTAAGAATCCTCATCTAACTCTGTCCAGGTGCTTGGGGGTTAATATAAAACCCCAAACTGCTCATGTTACTTCATGGTTGCTTCTGCTTTTTGTTTTCTTGGCTTCTTGATCAACACTTTGCCTTCTAGGATAGTTGCCACTTCCCCTGTGTTGATAGCTCTTTATAAATCTTTGTCTTTGGAATTTTAAAAATTAGTCATTTTCTCATATTTATATAATCATAACAGTTATTATTTTGTTATTAAGTCATTCATTAAAATGAAAGATCCTAAAGTAGAGTAGAGTAGAGTGATTTTCAAATGTGAATGTTCGGAGAAGAGGAGAGGTCAGGTAAGTATGAACTCTGTCACACTTTTCCCTCCCGTGTAATGAAGAATGGCAAGCATGAGCCCATGGCCACTGTGTACTTATTCCTCAGATGCTAGAAATGCTGAAGTAAGCAGCCCGTACCACAACCTCTTATGATCTAATAAACAAGACAGACTGAGAATAATTGTGGTTCTCTCTCTGCTTTCTTCACCAGTTGCCTCTTATTCCCTTCTAAAGTCGCTTATTGTTTTGGGCTAAATGAAATTTGGATTGCAACAGCAACTTTTTTCTAATGATATTATAATATTGGCTAATTTGCCTGCTATTGGTTATGCCCAAGTAGGTGCATGACCTGTGGCTGTTTGGCTTGTCCTCCTATGGGAAAACAACTTAACAAAGCTAACAAACTGTATTAAAATAAAATAAACAAATTCACATGGCACCCAGCATCACAGCCACATACAGTATAGTTACTATTTATTATCCAGAGACAGCAGCCCCACATCACCAACTGCCTACTGGGCATTTTCACTCAGGAGACCTTCTGTGGCTTCTTCTTTAACCCCTTCAGAAACCAAGACCATTGCCCTTTCTTCAAAGCCATCCCCCTGGTGGAATTTAAGAAGGGCACTTCATTACATCCTTTTTCCCCTTTCTAGTGAAAATTGTTGCTGTTGCCATTTTTAGAAGCAGTACACAGGAGGCAAACAGGTAAGGCATGAGACAAAGGGATGGAGACCCAAGGCCAAATGTTCATACTTCAGATCTCAGGAATCACAACCACAGCTGAGCAAGCACAGGCCCTCCTAGAGGGCGGAGCTCCTCAGGACATCTGGAAATGGGAGAGCCTGTCTGTGTCCTGCAGGCACTGCTTGCTCAATGTCTCCTTTACGGCTTCCCAATCCAAGCAGCCAGTCTCCTTCCTCCTTAGGGGAAAAAACAAAGAAGCCTGAGAATAAGGGGCCAGAAGGCTAAGTCTCTTCAAGAGACCAGGCGATCCATTTCCCACTGCTAACTGCTCCCAGCTTTTCCACCTGGATTCCCGTACCTTCTTACTTATGTGTCATCACATTATTTTAGCGTTTGGCAAGGACGATTGTTTAGATCTTAAACATTCTATACTGCAAGACTCTCCACTAGTTAAATTGTGATCTACCTTCTTTTTGACCTTTTTCATCCTAATCACGATCCTCCACAGTTATAAGTTAGACTTCCAGCCCTTTTGTGGTGACTGATTAATGCTGACACAGACCTGGCACCATGGTCTTGGCAGGCAGAGAAGGTCATGGCGAGTGGTGACTCAGCTGCCTGCAGCTGCACTTACAGTAAATGTGTTTTGCAAGGCTCTCCTGTTTAAAAATATTTCTTCTACAGACTTAATTTTTATTTTATTTCCAAT
>NW_004624771.1:9087712-9366417 GCF_000247695.1 Heterocephalus glaber | reverse complement strand
AATAGCAAAGTAAAAAAATAAAATAAAATAAAGAACTACAGACTGGTGAGTTCACAAAAGAATGGACACAAGATCAGTTAGTCATTATCTCAGTTCTGATTTCCTTGCTCCAGAGGAATCCTCATGACTTAGTTAACCATTTTTTCTATTTATTCTTTTTTCTTTTTATTCTTCACCCTGTCAAGAAAAGGAAATAACATAGGTCAAAAATCAGATTGGCTCAGGTGAAAGAAATTTGTCCCTTTGGCAATAAGTCATGATACTTTGAGTCAAAGGCAACAGACAGCCTCTGATATGAAATGGTTGCATTGATATTTGAGGATAATGATGGAAGACAAGGAGAAATGTTTTAAGAAATGAAAGACTGAGCTTCGGTCTTTCGTTTATTCATTGAAAATTATTTACTGGGCACCAGTGTAGTGATTTGGTTCTTTGAACAAGAGAAACTGCTTCCTACTCTCATGGAATGTATGGTAGAGTAATGGAGGCTGACAGCAAACAGTAGTCATCAAAGTATAATTTTTATGAGAATGTAGGATACAGTGACTTGGGGTAGTTAAAATTAATACTGGGATCTGTCCAAATAGACTAGGGGAATGGGGTAAGGGAAGATTGTTCTAGCCACAGCATATGCAAAGTCTCAGAGGTGGGAAGAAACTTGTTTTCCTCATGTAACTGACAGCTGGAGCTTCTTGGGCAAGAGTCAGGAGCCAGGTCACTTAGGACCCCACAAGCTATATTAAGGTTATTTTGTTGGTCTTTGTTCTACTGCAGTGGAGAGCCGTTGAAAAGGAACATTGTGGTTACATTTGGCTGTAAAATGAAGAGTAGAGGTGGAGGTTTTTGTTGTGATTCAGGTGGTGAAGTGATGACATCTTGGACTAGAAAGGTAGACAGAGGAGCTGCTAGGGAAATGCATTGCCAGAATGATTGGAGATGAGGTAGGGGAGAAAAAGATGTCAAGAATGATACCTACGCATCTGGCACAGCCTTCTAGGTATAAGAAGGGGCCTTTTACTAACATGAGGAAAACTTTGGGGGAAGAGGAGATTTGAGAGCAAATCCAGATTCTGAAAGTAGAGCTATCAAAGAGGCAAGTTGCAGCTTACAGAAGACTGGCATTTGTGAATGGTCGTCTTTACCTGGTACTGCATGCAAGTAGTCTTTTGAGAGTACTCCCAAAGGAAACTCTTCTAGGAAAACCCTATTTGCTAGCAATGGCTGGATCTTTTAAATTTTTATTGAATTCAGTTTTCTAATATATGCTAAAGAGTTTGTCTTCTTTCATAAGAGTGACTTATAGTGACATATCAAGAAATTCGGTCCTTTTCTATTTTATTGGTGTGCGTTTGCAATTCATAATAGTTGTATTCATTCTGGGGAATTAGTACATGCATACAACATATCTTGATCATTTTTAGTCCATTTACTCTCCAACTTCCCTCCTCCCCTGATGCCCTTCTCTATCTCCAAAAAAATCTGTCTTTAATATGAGCCCTATCAGAAGTTCAGTGGCAAAAATAAAAGATTCTAGGATGGAATAACCTTGAGAAGTTTCACATGGCATGTTCATTGCTTGGAGATTTGCAATATGTATTATTAGTATCTCTGAGAGGTCCTGGAGGAAAAAAGCATTCCCCTAAAATGTGAGAAAAAAGAACTATAAAAATCTCTGAGACCAGAGCATGAAAATGTAAACTTTTTCACAATTTATCTTGTACATTTTGGTCTGTTGAGATTTCATGATTTTGATTTTATACACATTTCCTGGAAATTGTACATGAAACTGATACTTATAAATTTACCATCGTAAAAGCATACTTAGCATCTCTTAAGATAATTTTATTTTGTCTGTCAAATCATATGTCTCATTTCTAATTTTGTTTTCTCATCTTCTGTATTGCAGAGTGTTGTTTCATTGTCTGACTCATCAAAAAACAGGTTCTTAAATTTAACTGTGACATATTTAGTTTTCCATAATTTCTGACTTTAGAAATTTAGAAATTTCTGACTTTAGAAATTATTATTTGGTTAGTTTTGTAACTTTAGTTTTGTAACTTTTCAATACTGACAATATATTTCTTCTTGTTAATAATAAGGCACACATGACTGATTTTTTTTCTCTGAATAGAGTTTTGGCTGTGTGGCTGGAGCTTCTATCCTGTGTGTGATGTTGTTTTATTTGTTTAGTAAATAGTGTGTGAGTACAATTTTGAGTTGTTATTTGATACAGGTTTTCTTGGAGTTTCACTTTGAAGTGGTTTGGTTGTTCTCTCCTGTTTCACTTTGTAACCATAATTTCAAGTTGTATTACACTGCTGTTTTCTTACCAAAGATATATGGGATCATGAATATTCTCTATAAGACAAAAATAATACTTGGTCCTAGCTTATTAAATCTGTATTACTGAAATCAGAGATTTAATTATTATTTGATAGCAATGTAAGTTCTTTGTATCGTTAACTGTCAATAGTCTTTTAAAAAGTTTGGATGCCAAGAAAAGATGAATAGCAGCAGTCAGTCAGCCAACAAATACTAACAAGTATCTACCATAAATTGTAGTGCAGGGAATATATGGATGAACACTCAAAGTTCTATCAGTGAATTTACACTGCAGTTCAGGAGATAACAAATACTGTAGTTAACATGCATAATTTTAGCTACAGCTAAGTGCTATAAAGAAAGTAGGAAAATGAAAGGAATGAGAATAGGTAGGGGACGGCAGGCAGGATTTTTGGTGTAGGAGTCAGGGGAGGCTTCTCTGAGAGTTGGTTGTAATGATAAATGTGAACAATGAGGCAGAATATAGTTTCCAGCAAGAGAATCAGAACCTGCTAAATCCTAAAGAAAAACAAGTGTAGTGCTTTCAAGAGACTGAATTATGAAAAGAAAAAAGAAAAAAAACAAGCTAGAGTGGCTGAGGCAGAATCATCATGGAGGAATGGAATAAATGAGGTTAGAAAGGCAGATCATTTATAGCAAGAAGTCTGGGTTTTTGTCTCTTTGCAGTGGTATTGCAGATAGGTAAGTTAAGTAGATATTTTGTAGGCAGTTAGACAGGGCCAGCCCACGAGGAGCCAACATGGAGGACTGTGAAGACACAGTCACTGAAGGCCAGCATTGTAAAAGGAGAGATGAAGAGCAGTGATTGATATTCTAAATAGGTATCAATCACCTGGGTGGGGGACAGAGATTTTCCAAAAAAGATCCCTGCCCCACCCCTTGCTCAGTTCCTTCTATGCTTGCTAAGTGACTTATTTCTCCATTGGATCCCCATTTAATCAATATTACCTGGGTGACTGTACTTGTAATCTTATTGGTTGGCCGTGGTTTTGTCCCACCTCATGCCCACCTTGTAAATTTCCAGGGTCTTATAGTTTTGTCCCACTTGGTACCCACCTCACCACATGGCTTTGCTGTATAAAACATCTTTGAAAAGTGGAGTGGGCGGGCAACCCACTTTCCTGTCCCCCTTCTGTCTCTGTTAGGCAGAAGCTTTCTTTCTCCCAATAAATTTTTCATACTCTTAACCTCCGTTGTTCCTAGAATTCATTCTTCAATTTTAGAGAACACAGACTCCCATTTTGGATATCTAGTAGGTTTGGGATTTACATCTGTTTCTCCTATATCAGTGGGAAGTCACCGGAGGGCCCTGAACAAGGGACCAAAATCACAGATGATCACTGCAGCTTCTGCGTGGAGAGCTGTGTGGAGAGTGGAGCAAGAAAAGTATCCAGGAGAGGTTAGGAAGTTGTAATAAATGTCTGGAGGAGAGAAGATAGTAGCTGGATATGGGAATCTATAGTTCAGGGGGAAAGATGTGGAGTTATCCACATCTGAAGGATATTTATGGCCACCTTATAGGGAGGATCGGCTTGGAAAAGGGGATGTAGAGGAAGCAGGGCCTTGACCCAGCCCTGGGTACCCCAGAAATTAAAGATCTAACAAAGGAAGACAAAACAAAAGAGATTTAAAAGCTGTAGTAAGTGAGGGAAAAGAATGGGAGTCAGGAGAGTATGAATCACTGAGGGCCTAAGGAGAAATCACTTGAAGACAGAGGGAGTGGTCAACAACTGCAAATGCTGCAAAACAAACAATGGCAGTAAAGCCACATGACACAAAAACAGGGAACTGACAAACTATTTTGGCAAAATGTAGATCACATGACTTGATAAGAGCTTTGTTGTGCCATACCAGGGTCACAATCCTTGGGGGGGCAGGGTGCACTGGGGAAAGATGAGAGAGAGAGAGTGGAGAAAACAATTCAAGATTACTTAAGGAGATTTGCTGTAAAAAGCAAAAGGAAATAGAGCAGCTCTTGGAGAAGACAAGACGTGTGTGTTAAGATGGTTGCTTTTAAGGCAGCTTAGTGTCATATGAACAATCCAAGGAAAAGAAGGGAAGAAATTTTTAAGTAAGAGAGGTAGGGATACTTATAGGAAGGAAGTTTGTGAAAATTTTGTAAGAGACAGGACCCTGTGTATAAGTGGAAGGTTTGACATTTCATCATCCAAGGGAAAGGCAGTCTGTGGTTGTAAATGCAGGTGGCCAGGGGGATTTGTTGGAGAAGACAGATCATCCTCATCTGATTGCATGTATTTTCCTTATGAAGCGGGCAGCAAGATATCCACTAAGTTTAAGTGGTGAAGAGTATGTTGCAGATTTGAGGGGGAAAAGAAGTGTGAATTCATAATCCTCTGTCACAGTGAAAAAGCATATAGAATTAGAGTAGGAATGTCTGGAAAAGTTGGATGCTTAACTGATATTTATAAATTTGGAGTGAGTATGATCAGCACAATTGTATGGATTTTTTTTCTCTTGCATGATTTGGTGACTTGGATGCCGCAGCTGAGTAAGAAAATTATTCAGTTGGAGTATTCAGTTGAGGCAAATGAAATGGTGAAGGGAAAGATGGAAAAGGGATATGTAGTCTACAGGTTGTAGTTATACTAATAGGGTGGATATGCTCAGGAATGATGAGGTAAGGGGAAAGGCATGATGGGAAATCTGGTAAGATAGTGAACAGTAAAACTCTGCCATGAGTTGTCCTGAGTTTCAGAAGGAAGGAAAAACTGGAAATTTTTATTGATGACTTTATGAATTGTGAATATATTATTTGCCAGAATCAGGATTCTGACATCTGAGCAAATGCGAATTGAAGGTCCAAATTGACCCGAGATGGAAACACAAAGTGTGAATTTTATGTTTAAAAAATACCGAATGCATCTGGTACAGAAGAGAGCTGGTCTTGTAGGAGGTTGTGTGTAAATAACCTAAAGGCCATGGTAATAATGCAAAATTAAATTTTTCAAATTGTATTTTGCTTATATATTTACTTTATGTTGGATATTGTGTTGAGCAAGCTCTTCACACATATAATCTTATTTTTCATTACAGTTAGCCTGAGGTAGATGTTGCTACTATCTCCATATTACAGATGTATAAAGTGAGACTTAGAGCTGTTACATTACTCATACTGTAAGATAAAGGTGGAGAGTGGATTTTTCAACAGATGATCATGCTCACAGTAGATCAATATGATCTACTATATACTACAACATTTTCCTTACCTTACATTAGGAAAAGTTTACTGTTCAGAAAGAAGCCAAACATTTTACCATACTCTTTTCTTGCACCTGGATAACACTGCATCTGGATATTGTGATCAATTACTGGCATTTTATCTCCAGGAAATCCTTTTTGGATAGAACAAGTACCAAGAAGGATCAAGGCCAAGAAGGATGCTGCACTGTCTAGAAACTTCTTCATATAGGAAATACTTGAATATATTAGCTTGAAGGGTTGACTTGGAGACTAGAGGGCTTTGAACTTACACACACACATACACACATGCACACATGCACACACACACACCTTCCTTTGCATGCAACTATAACATTTGTGAAAATGTTTATCAAGTCATGATTTCTTATTATAAACTAAACCTACTTTAAATTCATTAGACAAATTTGTAATTTAAAGAAATTGGGTAATACATGCCTTATGAACATTCACTTAGGAGCAAAAGGATTCATAAATATCACAAATAGTTCAGTATCAGTAGAAACCAAGAATTGTCTATTTTGGCTGCCAGACAATCATTATTGTGGAACTTTTAGACTAAGAGAAGTGAGAAGGGATGGTGCTGAAGAGGAAGCTACCCTGGTGTGCAAGAGGCATGTGTAGCTTCCCTGGGGCCAGGGTGGTCCATGTGTCAAATGCTCTGTGACCTGTAGATCTCCAGGCCCAACAATTCCACTTCTCAAATCTATGTTTATTAAATTATTTGATAATTATGTAAAGGAATTTGTTTAAAGATCATTTTGAAACATTGTTCATAATTGTTTAATACCTGCTTTCAGATGTTTGAAGAGCTATCATAGGTAAAGGAATTACACTTCATATTTTTAGCAACCAAAGAAATTTTTTGACACGTGCAAAATTTACACATGTTATCAAAACATTGGCTCATCATTGGTCTTATTTTCTTCAGTGTAGCACTTCAAGATAAAAAATTTCTTTTAGGAATAAAAATTTCTCATACTTCTTAGTATTGCAGTGACTTTCATTTCTTCAAACTGTAAAACACATAGCTTGATTTCATAGTGGAACCATTCAGAAGCTCATATCTGCATGATTGCTGCTAAAATAGACTAAACAAAAAAATGCAGTCAGTACAAATTGCTGTGGGTTATCTATACAGCTACAGCATGTGGTGAGAACCTGGAAGCTTCATCGACAGAATTTATGAGACTTCCAGTAAATCAGCTCAGTTCAGTGTTTTAGACCTATATCCAACTCTCCTTGGATGTCTAGACATAGCCTAAGATGAGGCTTCAAAAATGGGTAAAACTGAAGCAGCCAAAGCCACCAGAAGCCTTTGACCCTCTTCTAATGTTTCAACCAGATAATTATTTTCCCTCTCAAGAATTTGGCTATCCTTTAAGGGGAAAAAATTAAGATTTTTCCATATGAAGAGCCCCTGAAAGAAAATACTCTGGAGAAAGGTCAGAGAGAATGGGCCAAAGCTGAATTCTTCAGATCTGCTCAGAGAATGTGGAAAGTCTGCACCTACTCTACTGCTCAGGCTTTCCAGTTGGCCCGGAGCTCCTGGACATTGGTCCAGCTTTGTCTTCCCCATACCTTTCCACTTTAAAGGAGCTGGTAGCATGCAGTGGAAAGACCTCTGATTGAAACCTAACTGGTAGCTAAAAGCTATGGTAGAAAAGTAATTAGATGATTAAAAAATGAATGAATTTTTATTCTCTCAAGATAATCCATTAGTCTTTCTGCTCTGCAGCAAAGGTATAACATTTCCAAATTTTGAACAATAAACTTTCATACTTAGAAAATATGCTTCCTTTAAATATGTTTTAATTTGTCTAAAATTACGCATTCTTCTTGGTATAGTGTGTCCCTTATGCTCCTGTATCTTAGATTTTCTGCTGAAAGTTAAGGATCTGGTCAAAAATGAAAAAAATGGCTTTAAAAATAATCACTGTTCAAGTTCATTCCATTGTGCTTTTGTTCACACATTTGTTCTTCCATTCACTGAGCAAATATTTGGTTTATGGAGGCCATATGCCAAGGACTAGGGTAGGCCCAGATGGTGCTATTTGTTGATTGTATGATCCTGGGAAAGTCCCCTAAACTCCTGAATCTCGGTTTCCTCATCTGTGAAACAACCTACTATCAATTTTGTAGAGTTGCCATGAAGATTAAATGTGATTGATTTTTTTAAAAAAGTGAAAAATTAGAATTTTCTCTTTCAATCATCTCCATAATTGCTGTATCTCAAAATTCATACACAACAGAGATGGAAGATCTCAAAAATGCTGGAAAGTAAAGCTATCTGTTACCTATTTTTAAGACTCATAGAGTGAACTGGGTTGAAAACTGATTGGTGACCAGTGCATACTTTACCATGATTTAAAGAAAAAAAGGAAGACAACCAAAAGAAGCTTCTCTATTTCTCTACTACATTGCCTTAAGAAAACTAGTTACTGTGCCGACCAGAAATCCAGATAGCCAATTTTCTATCATAAGGGCAACTCAAAAAATGAATCCAAATAAGAATTTACAAATGGGGAAAGGCAGGTAGGAAACACTTTATGATCAGTACTTACTCAAAATAAATATAAAGAGCTCTTCCATATAATTGCTCATATGTTACAAAATTGTATACAAAAGTTTTTTTAAAAAGAGGAAAATTTTTAAAAGATATGTGATCAATAATTCAGAAATAATCTAGCACAGTATTTCTAGATAGATTAGCAAATGTCAAGCAATAAAGGGACAGAAAGTAAACTGATCTACATTCTTGAAGTGAGGAGCTATCATTTTATTTCTGACTTTTATATGTACAAAAATGAATTCAATAAGGCTTTGAAAAAACTTGAAGATAATTTATTTTAGAACTGGTGAAAATGTAGCAGCCAAAAAGATAGTTCATTTATCAACATAAACAAAGGAAGCAATAAAAAGCATTTAAAAGAAAAAAAAAAGCAAAGCATATCTCAAAACAACAAAACTAAGACCAAATATATAGGTAAGGCAAGAAGTAAACATTCTTAAAACTTTCCTAATCATAGGTGATAGTTTTTCAGATTGGAATAAAAAGTTAACATTTATTTAAAAATAGGTCATTTTAGGACCGGGGATTTAGGTCAGTGGTTTTGGCGCATGCCTTGCAAGTGCAAGGTCCCACGTTCGATCCCCGGTACCAAAAAAAAAAAGAAACAGATTTGTTTTAAAGCATAAAACAAACAGGAGAAGGTAAGAGAAAAGATATGTCAAGGAAATCCAAATAAAAAGTGCAGAGGCTTTGAAATACTACACAAAAATATTGATTTGTATTTCATATATTATTTAATGAAATCATGACAAAGAACATAATTTCTATAAATATAAAAATGGACAACCTCTTCAATGAGCAAAAATATTAAAACATTGGTGAACCATTTTCTTAAGTTATAAAATTAGCAAAGACACTTTAAAGATGGTGTTCAACAGTTATGGGTATAAGACTCATTATTCAATAAATATTTATTGAAGATCTATTAAGATCTATTACCTTGAGGTAATACAATCACATTTGTTGATTCTTCACATTATTTTTTGTGCCCTTGGGTCCCGTTCGGAATTTCCTTTCCTATGCTTATGTCTTCAAGAAGTTTATATATTTTATCTTCCAGCAGATTGTGTTCCTATTTTAATATTTAAATCTTTGATCCAACTTTTTTCATTACATGGTGAGAGGTATAGATCTAGCTTCAATCTTCTACATATGGATAGCCAATTTTCCTAACACCATTTATTAAAGAAGCTATCTTTTCTCTAGCTTGTGTTTTTGGCCTCATTGTCAAAGATCAGATTACTAAATGTACTTGGAATTGTTTCTGCGTGCTCTGTTCTTTTTCACTGACCCACATATCTGTTTTTTGTGTCAGTTCCATGCTGTTTTTATCATTTTAGCTTTGTAATATACTTGAAATCTGGGATTGTGATGCTTCCTGCTTTACTGTTGTTGCCCAGGATTGGTTTTAGGATTGTTTTCTCTAGTTCTGTAAGGAATGGTCTTGGTATTTTGATTGAGATTGTATTAAATCTGTATGTTGATTTTGGAAGTATGGCCATTTTGACTATATTGGTTCTGCCTGTCCAAGAACAGGGGATATCTTTCCATTTCCTGATGTCCTCTTTGATCGCTTTTTCAGAGGGCTGTAGTTTTCATTGTTGAGGTCTTTCACTTCCTTTGTTAGGTTAATTCATAAGTACTTAATTTTTCTTGAAGTTATTGTGCATAGTATTATTTTCTTAATTTCTTTCATGGGGAGTTCATTATGGGTCCACTGGAATACTGATGATTTTTGTGTGTTGATTTTGTACCTTGCTACTTTACTGAAATTGTTTATTACTTCTAAGAGTCATTTGGTACAGTGTTTGGGGTCTTTTATATAAAGGACTGTATCCTCTGCAAATTAGGATAAGTTGACTTCTTCCTTTCCTAAATGTATCCCTTTTATTTCTTTCTATTGCCTGATTTCTTTGGCTAAAGTTTTGAGTAGTGTATTGAATAGGAGTGGTGATAGTGTACAACCTTGTCTTGTTTTTGATTTTAGCGGAAAAGAATGTTAGCCTTTTAAATCAAATAACTTATTCTTTTGGTGTTTTGTCAAGAACTTAGATTTTCCAGTTCCTTCTGAGTTAATTTTGCTAATTTATATAATTTTTGAGTATTCATTTCTTCTACAGTTTTAGTCTTACCATAAGGTTGTGTATCATATTTGATTTTAATTTTTTCAGTCTCTTCTGTATTTGTGGTTATGTAACCTATCCTTTCTCATTTGAGATCTTTATACTCTTTTCTTCCATTTTCTTTTTTAATTAGGATTGTAAATGTTTTATCTATTGATAAGGGGGAAACACTTGTGGATGTGGTTATCTTTTATGTTTTCACACTTCCTGTTTCATTAATTATAGTTTTAATCTCATTAATTAACCTCTGTTTTTAAATCACTTTATAATTTCTCTAGGTGAACTTTGTCTCTCTCTCTCTCTCTACTCCCCCTAAATAGTGAATGTATTCACATTTTCCTGAATCCTTGTTTTTAGGCTCCATTGTTTGGCTATAAAATCTTTATATTTTTATTACCTTCATAGAAATTGTATACTCATTTTTGGATGTGTGTATATATGCGGGTGTGTGGCCACACATATATGTGTTTGTGTGTCTTACAATGGTTGTCTAGGCATATGTTCCTAGGTTTTTCTTTCTTATCTTTTTTACCTAAAAATTTAGGGGGCCTGATCACAGAATATGATTTGGAGAGTGTCTCCTTTTTAAAGTTTGTTAAGGAAGGTATTGTGTATATGTGTTGTATATGACTGATTCTTATAAATATTTTGTGCATGATGAAAAATCTGTGTCTTCTAGTCAAGGGATAAAGGATTCTATTAAAAGGATTTCTTTGTGGGAAATTGTTATTAAACAAGAGGAAAGGAATTGGGGGAAATGGGTAGAATGGAGAATAATGAGGGATTTTCAAAATGTGTTATATATGTGTATGAAAATACCACATTTAAACCCAATATTTTATAAAATTAGTATATACTAACAAAAATATATTTAAGGGGACTTTTTTAATTGTACTACTTACTTCTTGTATATACTGAATTTTGCCCATTGTAACCATCTAATTCAAAAGTTATACTCAAATTGTCTATATTTATACTTCAATTAATTATATACATATATTATACTGAATTCATGTGTATTCCTAGTAGCACTTGCTTGATGTACTTATATACTATATTATTTAGTACAAATAGCTTTATGAGCTTTTTCTAATCTTTATAAATTATATTTTATATTGTATTTGTATTCAGTATTTTCATATTGTTTATTCTGTTCCATACTTTTAAATTCCACTTTGTCTACAACTTTTAATTTACAATTTTTTTTTTTTTTGCAATGCTGCAGATCAAACTCAGGACCTTGCACTTGCCAGGCAGGCATGGCACCACTGAACCACATCCTTGGTTTCTTTCTTAAACTAAAATATGTGGCTGAATATAGAGAGCTCACTTCATTTATATTAATTTAATAATTTATATATTTTATTTTAGTTCTGCCATGTTATTTTATTTTGTCATGTTGATTCTTTTTCTGTTCTTTTCTTTTTCTTTTGTTGTTAATTTAGTGAAAAATAATTGTTTTTCTTTTTTAATTTGAGAGTTCTGTACTTTTTATTTTACTAATATTAAATTGATCATCAATACATAGTCCCTCTGTTATTACCTGAACCACAGTATCAATTATTTCTCCCATGAGAGAGATATTTCTTCTCCTTCTCTGCCAACCTCCTCCTAACAATGAGATCCTTTTGCTTCTCTACTCTCCACTTCTGCATGTGCCAGAGGGGACCTTGGGTACATTTTTATGCTTCTTACCCACTCCCAACTGTTAGACTATTCAAGTTTCTGTTGAAATATGTCTCTTGTACTTCAATAGTTTAATTTAGCCTTTATATTGTGCATTTCTAATTTTTTTTTATTATTTCTTTTTATTTACAAGTTTTATTTCTTACCGTTGTTTCCTCCCCTCTTAATCTTCCCTCACCTTGAGCACTCTGTGTGTTCATTTGATATTGTATTAGCCCTAAACCTGCTTTAGGATTTTTCTCAGATGGAGTATGTGGATATCTTGATGAGTGCAGGATTCCAATTCTTTAAATTGTTTTCTTTATCTCAGAATTCAGGAATTGTATTAATCTATACCTAAGTGGTATCTTAGTTGGTATTTTTCTTGAAGTTGCACTTTTGGTGTACACATCCAGTCTTTCTATAAAACTCAGAGAAAGTTTTGTGTCTGTGTGTGTGTGTCTTTTTTGGAGGGGGGGGGTACTGGGGATCAAACTCAGGACCTTGCACTTGCGAGGCAGGCGGCAGCACCACTGAGCTAAATCCCTAGCCCCGGGAAGGTTTTTTTAAAAATAGTTTTTCTTTTATAATTACTTTTCTCCTCTACCTTTCTTTTCTTTTTCTAGGACTCTTGATATTTACAGGTTTAGGTACTCTTGGTATTTCCTCTACATGTTTATCATCTCTCCCTCTTTGTATTTTTCCACTTTTTCTCTTGGATTTTGATTGCTGCTAATTCTAATCTCAACAGTGATTATTCTTTCCTACAGTTTATCTATTCAATGTTTTAATCAACAGGCTGGCATCTTAGTTTCAGGAAGTCTGTGCATACTGTATAGCTTTTCAAGCATTTGTTATTTTTCTGTCTTTTACTTTTCCCCAAAGTTCCCCTGACTGCTTTCTTTATTCTCTCTCTCTCTCTCTCTCTCTCTCTCTCTCTCTCTCTCGCTGTTAGATCTCTTTCCTTTTATTTTCATTTATTCATTATAGCATAGGTGTAATTGCTAAGCCCTTTAAGTGGACTTGTCTTACATTTGTGAAAAGGCACTGGTATTGCAGTCATCATGGATATGTGATAGGCAACTTGCCTGTCCCCTGGGGATAAAACGGGTAAGATAAAAATGATATGCTCACTCTCCTCCACTGTATGAGAGGGGAGGGAAGGAGGGGGGGAGGAGAGAGAGAGAGAGAGGAGGGAATGAGCAGGGAGAGAAGAAGGAAAAACAATGAGAAGAAGAAAAGGAAAGGAAGGAGAAAGGAAAGAAAAAAACAGAGGGAGAAAAAGTATAATTCTGAAATAATCACAACAGTGATTCTGAAGTCACACTTAATTCTGTAATCCCATTCGTGATAAGAGCTATGAACAAAAGGTAAATAGAAATGTGAAAAACATATGAAAGAGAAGAGCTGACCTGGTAGGGCTGTCTATTGGAGAAGAGATTTCTGAGGAAGGTATGACTGAGTTGAGATTCCAAGAAAGAGTAGGAGTTAGCTGTGAAGACAGATGCAAAGAAAGTAGCATATTCAAAGGTATTAGGAGTAAGCATGGCACATTTAAGGACCTAAAAGACAGCCAATGTGGCTGGAGCAGAAAGAGCAAATTGTGAAAAGATGCTGGAGAGGAAAGTAATGGTGGCTGGACTGCAGGGACTTTGTAGGCCATCATGGGATTGCGGTCTCCTTCTTAAAAGCAAGTGGACATTGGAGTCATACTCCAGGGATAAAATAGCTGATTAGCATGTTTAGAGGGTCAGGAGGTTTCAATGCCAAGAACAAATGTAAGAAGAATGGGAAGCTAAGAGACAAACGAGGCTATCGTTAGTCCAAGAGAAAGATGATGAGGAAGAAGGTGGCCACCAACTTTTTAAAAAGGATACTTCTTTAGGTGATAAAGTGGAAGAGAAGTGTGGAAGGTATAAAAAGAAAAATGGATCAGGATTGCACAACTGCTGCATGAAATGGGAATACTGGAAGAAGACCAAATTAAAAATCACCAATTGAGTTGTCTATGTCAAGGTTCCTTTGAGATGCTCAAGTGGAGAAGTCAACAGACAAGATGACCCTGGGGCTCTGGGACAGGTTTAGACAGGAGATACAAATGTGCTAGCCCTCCGATACTGAGGGGAAATGGAGGCTGCTAGCAGGGATGAGATACTGGGAAAGAGTAAGGAGAGAAGAAAGACCGATAATCTTATATACGGATAGTTCCTATCTAAACTGGACTATTTTTCTTCAAAAGTGATGGGAAAGTGTCTTTAAAATGATCTTGTTTTGACCTTATAACCCTATTTGTAGAACTCTTTCCTCAGAAAATAATAGTAATAAATGCGTCAAATGCTCATGAATACTATTCATCTAAGCACTATTTATGATAGGAAAAACAAAAAGGAAATGATTTAATTATCTATTAGGAACAGGTTAAGCAGATGTCATATATTTATATGAATGAATGTGGTACTGTATAATTTGACGTTTATAAAGATTTAAATGGTATAAATAAATGGGTATGATATAGGAGTAAACAAAAAAATCAGCACATAAAATTAATACAGAGCTAGAGAGGGAAGGAGGGAGGGAAAAACAGAAAGAGAGGAAAGACTGCATGAAAATATGTAGAACAAAAAAAATAAAGTATCTGTTTTGATTGTTACCATTTTTATTCTTTTATCCAGCTTGCAAATTGTCAACATATGCATGTATTGTGTCTTATGTATTATTTTATTAGGAAAAAAATGTAGTTATAAATGATATGTAGAGGCATCTCATCCCATTAAACACTAGATATCAGCCTTCCCTTTTCACAATTTGATGAGCATTTCTATTTTGAATCTAGCATAGACTTCTAAGCTATAAGATTATTGCGATGCATTTAAAGGTTTTATGAGCTATTTATTCAATTAGACTTGTGAAATAGCCTCAGAAAATTGATCTAATTACTAGGCAATAACTATTCCTTCCCCACAGCACAGTTTCCAGTCAGATGGCCCACAGTGGACAATGTTGAGTATGTTTGCCTTTCCTTTGTTAATTTAATTGCCCCATAGTACAAATAACTGTGAGCTCTTTGTTGTGAGTTTTAAAAAAAATATGTAATAAATACATATAGAAACTCACTAATTATTTTAAAATACAAGATATTTTTGTTGTGGTGGTAGTTTTCCTTTAGTGATTATTAGAGAACTGTCTTTTGGACTGTCATTTATATTGTCTGTAGTGATATAAAAATCATTCTTAATTTGGTTTAAAACTAAAAGTGTGATTTATTTTAAACTCCAGGAATGTATACAAAGACTATCGTTTCCTGGAGCTGGCATGTGATTCCCAGGAGGATGTGGACAGCTGGAAAGCATCTCTTCTAAGAGCTGGGGTCTACCCTGATAAATCTTTAGTAAGTTGTGTCTATCTTACTACATACTATATGCTAGGGAAAATTGTTTTCTTTTGATTTAATTTAGCAAACTTTTAATGGATACTTGGTTTATTCTTTTTACATCACTTTTCACAATGCTTTTTCTGTATTGTATTTCTGTTTTTAAAAGTTAACCAGTATATTTTTAAAGAAAATGCCCTACTCTGCCCTGAAACATAATCCATGCAATCTCAGACCAAGAGAAAATTTTGTTTTATTTTAAAATTACCTTTCCTTTTGTTATTTCACAGCTGTTTTCATATTAATACAAGGAGTATATCATTGATCATAATGCCAATATTTCATATTTTTATAATGTATTTAGTTTTATGAAACTCCTGCTTTCATTATATATGCATTACTCTGGCTAGTGTCATCTTGAGTGGGAAAGAACAAAAAAATTGCTCTTCCCACTTATCTTTATTAATATACTTCAAGTGTCTTGGAGGCACTTCTCTCATTCATGTGAATAAACAGAACTCGTCTCTGTGTTCTGTGGAAGAGGTAATATTACACAGACTGGTCTGAGCATGTACTTTAGGAGTTCCACCCGTCATGCGCACAAGGCACCATTAAATACACTCTGCAGATGAGCAGATCTCTACTCACTGCTCCTCTGAGTCTTCATACGGTCCAGGTTTCTTCCTAGAACTAAAGTACCAAGATTGAGTCCTGAGGACTTAGTCCCCCTGACCTTTGTGGTGCTTAGTAAATTTATAGACTGCTTGTGCACAAAGTTGGTTCTCTCTAGGCTCAAAATAGGGATAAAGAGATAAAACATTTTTAAGACAAAATCTGAGACCTGGGTTCAATGTGGGACAATGGAAGATTTCTGGGGAAGGACTTCAGGCCTGACCACATCCCTAGGGTTACATTGGAACTTTAGAGTTTCGGGTGCATAAAGGATTAAGGATTTCTACCAAAATGTTCTCTTTGCTGTTATTTTAGTTTGCACACACAGCCTAGCCTCATTCCATCCTATATCTGTCTGGTTAGCATCCAAGACAATACCCTTCTACAATATGCCATGTACTCTCTAAATGAAAGTTAAATATGATTCTTTCATAGTGATACTGAGTTACAGAGGTATCTGTACACTATTTTCATAATTGTTGTCCAGTTTTCCTTCTATTGTGGGTGTATAGATTTGCATAGAAATATACTATTGTACAGACTACATAGGAGAAATCATTTTGAACTACCACTTTTACTTTTGTTTTCAATTCTAATTATTATTACCCTTCCATATCCATTGGTGGTTAGTGTTTAATTTCACAAATATCATATATTAAAAATGCCTATGTATTTGATTTTTTTTATTCATTCATTCCACAAAATCCTATTGAACATATCCTTTTTTATCATCATGGGCACCAGTGAGACAGGTAAAAATGAATGTCTTTTTCCAATGGAACAGACACTGCACACATGAATGAGTAACTCTAATTATATAGCCTTATTTAAGGACATAGTCATTTCTATTTTTAAAAACTTAAATAAATTTAAGGGACAGACAGTGAGAGTAAGGACCAGGTGAGCTATATTTTAGGAAAGATAACCAGGGAAGGCCCCTTTGAAGAGTCAGCATTAGAGTAGGTTTTTCAAGGAAAGTAGGGGGTCAGTGCTGTGAAAAGATGAAGGAGATTCTTGGCAAGGGTAGAGCAAGTGTATAGCCAAAGTCATGTGTGTCTTAGAGAAACAACAAGAAAGTCTGTGTGTCCAGAGCACAATGAGGGAGACAGATGTGACAGCTGGTCTTCAAGAGGGTGGTCAGGGGCCGAGTGAAGGAAATGAATGGCATTTTAGATTCTACTGTGAATGAAATGAGATGCCATTAGAGGATGTCTAACCAGTGAGTACCATGAAAGGATATACATTTTTTAAAGCCTGTGATGACTGCATATTATGAGAAGTAGCAGAGCATGGGTGTCTAACCACCTTTCTTCAAATTCCAGATGTTCACTTACAAGCTGTGACATCTTAGGCAGCTCACATAGTCATTTCACATTTCAAGATTCTCATTTTGGAAATGAGGATAACAGTCTCTCATAGGGTGGTTGATAGGATCCAATGAGATAAAGCATGGGAAGCATTGAATTGGATAGGCACAAGCAAGCACTCTGCTTTCATGTATAAATATACTACTAATAATTACTCCTGGTAGTAGAAGTATCATTTTCATTGCAAATGACTTTCTTTAACAGTTAAGGGAAGGTTAAAACTCTGTGGCTACTGTAATATAGCCCAAGGAGATTATAAATACTTTCTGCTATTTTCTTTTCCATATATGCTTGGTGATGACTATGTATGTATGTTTATGCATGTGTCTTCCTTACATACAACTATAGGGTTTGTGAAAATAGTTTAAGTCATGATTTTGTAAATTAAAGCTATTTTAATTGGACTATTTAAGAAGATTATTTAATATATTTTCTGTAAGTGAAAAACTGTCATGGAAAAGCAAAATTATTCATCCCCCAATGGACTCTTTTTATAAACCTAGATTTTCCTGTATCCATAGCTCTAACCAAGAAGACAACCTAAATATTATTTTCTGATTTTTATCAGAATACTCAATGATAAGCAAATCTAGATATGTCCCACACAATCTGTTTTCTTTGCACAATATTTTCATTTGTTTATAAACACATATTTGGTACAATTGCTTGGAATATCAAGACAAAGAAGTTCTTACTACACACCAGAGACAAGACAGGAAATCACACTGGGCAGTGTGCCATGAGTCGTGCTTTTCTCAGTTTTCATCATAAACTGAATTCACATTTTTTACACACAACGTAGTCCTGCAGATCGTGTTAAACAATGGCTTGACTTTCACGTGTTTAATGAAAGCTAACTGTTGAAATCAATCAAATAGAATGCTTTTCTACAAAGTTCATTTTGTTAACACTCTTAGATTTGTGGGAAGAATCAGTTTGAGGTAAATATTCCTCATTTAGAAACATTTGACAAAATCAAATCAACCTCATAATTGACACCTCTAGGTTTTTAGGGCTTTAGAATTGTATCATTTTGCTTCTTTCTTGATAAACCATTCAGTCATTAAATCTGACAATCACTACCCTAATAATGAAACATTTATGTATCATGTATCGACATGAGTTTAAATTCACAAAATTCTGCTTTCTGCACAGATATTTCTGTTTTTACTGGAAAGAAATGTCTACATGCATCATTTTTAAAAATTGTATAGGTCTGACATCAATTAGATAAGTAGCAATCACCCAAATTTGAATAAATTGATGTTTGGGGCAGGTTATTTTTTCTATGGTCTTATGTATGCATTTTAACAACATCATCGATATATGTTTTTCTATCATCTCCATGTGACAAAATCTTAAGTCATGCCTATCAAAATGTTCTGCTCCACTGTTTTCTTTGTCTTTTAAGTCATTTGTCTTGATGTTTTCTAAAAAATTTGTTTCTCTTTCCAGTCTACCCCTTTCCTTCCCTTCCCTTCAGGGATTACTATTGTAGTGGGCTCCAGAGATTCAGAGATGGAAACGATGCAATACCTATTTTATACAAATTCCACAAGTGGAAAAAGTGACACAAGCAAATAGTTTTTGTATGATACAAACTGCAGTGAATATCTGTGCAAATGCAGCAGCCCAACTCTTTTCTCATGTGCATATTCCAATCACCTTCTGTTTTTTCATGTGCATTTTCTAATTACTTTCACTCTCAATCCTTCTGGATTCAAAGCAAAATGTAGAATTCTTATCTGAGCAAAGTAGAGTATGTGGCCCTAAAATGGAAATGAGGAGTACAAGACTCACTTTCCTACTTATTCTGTGACTTACAGATAACCTCTCTAAGCCACAAACCGAGCATTTTATCAACCACCTGACACTTCTAAACAGCCTCAACATTTTAACAATATATTTATATCTGAATTTGCATTTAGTGCAATTGTCTTTTACTGTTATTCCCATGGCTATTAAATTGAAAATATAACTACAATTTTCATATTGTTAAATAGGTATATAGGACTTTACAATGTTTCAGAGTAAAGATTTTTTTATAGTTATTTTCACTGATGAGCCTGATACAAGATACAATCAGTGTGTGTGTGTGTGTGTGTGTGTATGCATGGTACCAGTAGAGGCTACTCTGAATGACCTCTTAACTGATTATTTTACTGACACATAACCTATATTTTTTCTATAAATGTGATTACAAATAAATGTGAATTTGGTTGAGTATCTAAAGACCATGATAAGACAAAAAACTGACTTTTCTGGCACAGTTTTGTTGGCTTATAATATGACTAGTATGTAAGCATTAAGGAATTCCAAGTTCAAATTCTTTGAAACATACTGTGTGCAGTGGATGCAACAGATTTAAGTCAGATCCACTGACATTTGAATACTGACCCTGCCATTATTAGTCATGCAGCCCAGGCACCTTACTTAACCCATGAGATAGTTATTCTTTTCTGAAGCAAAAATAACCACTCCTTCCTCAGAGTGATTTTATAGGGTTAAGTACAGGTTTTGTGCATCACAATGAGCTCAGTGTCCTCAATTGAGTGAAAGTATTCAATGCCTCATGGCCTTCTCTGTTATTTTTCACTATCATCCTTGTGTACATGGAGCAATAATTCCCAATTTAGTACTCATTTCTTTGGAAACTGCTGATGGGATTTGGGTATGCAAGGAGGAAAATTTCCTCATCTGTTGGCTGAGGAGGCTGAGTTGTTTAAAGGGAGTGATGCTGCCTGAGGGGACAGGCCAGCCCAGGAGGCTACATGGGTCAGGCCAGATTGAGCCCAGAGGCTGTCAAGGGAAGCGAGAATTCCCCAGACTGTGCTCACAGGCTGGCCTGCTGGCCATCTGAAAGAAGCAACCTGAGGTCCACATATGCCCTGGAAACAATTGGGTGCAAATTCAGTTATGCATATTTGTTATGTCAAACACTCCAGTCCTTTTAAAGAGGTTTATATGAGCTATATATATCGGAATGGTCCTCCCCTGTTGAGTGTTATTTCTTAAGAAATGTGACAGTAGAGCTGGGGGTGTAGCATAGTGGTGGAGTGCTAGCCTAGCATGTGTGAGGCCTGGGTCTCATTCCCCAGCACTGAAAAAAAAAATCACAGGAGAAAGTGAAACACTTTGGAACTTCCCTTTGCCTCTGAACTCCGGACTCTCTCAGCCATAATTGATACTTTTAGGACTGCTTTGTGGGTTAAAACCAGCTTGCAATGTAGTCCTGTTGGTACTTCAGAAATTCCTTTTGGATAGACTCTTAGCTGAATTTTCCTTTGTGTCAAATAGGGAAAAGAATCTCTGTATTATTTCAGGGGGAGAAGAGGAAGGGCTGTGGGCCTGCACAAATATTTATTAATGTAGTGATGACCACTCATGTACATGCATTTAGCAATGTATTAACACAAGATTTAAAATGACCAACACTTAGCCCCACTATCCTTGACTTTATTTTTAGCTTTTTCTGCAGGGCTACACACAGAGCAGCTAAATTCTTCAGTGCGACTACTTTCAGGGTCCTAAACTAAAATTGTTGTGACCCAGAGTCTTGGGGCAACTTATAAAGCATTTACAATTCACCATTCATGACTGCTCTCCCCTTTCAGAATAGGAGATTGAGAAGTGATTTCATGAACCGAGAAAAGGCCAAGCCACACCGCGTCCTCTGCTTGTGTGTTTCTTGTGTTTAAGGATTAAGGCCTCCTACTCTGTGACATCATTGTTGCCACTACAAACAGAACCATCTGCCACAGAGTAGGGAAGCCAGTCATCCCCTATTGTGCAAAAATACTGGGTTGAACTCCTGAAACTTATTTGGTAGATCAAAAGCTGCAGGGTGTGGAATGCAATAAACTCCATCTGTTTGAGGTATTTTCAGCAATATTGCAATTCTTGGAAGAACCAGGGTCCCATTATTCTCTAAAATAGTATTTTACATGTGATAAAACTCCCATTGGTCTCTTTATTGCCTTATTGAACAGTTGGCATCATCTTTAGAAAGGATTTCTTTTCCCCCTTTATCCATTTTTACAGCATTATTAATGTCTCAGATAAGCTGGTGTGTTAACGATCATCTTATGGCAACTCAGTGCCAAGAAGCTTCTCCACACTTTTCTGTCAGGGTTTTCTTTATGAAATATGATGCCCTCGTGGCCCCTGGTGCCCCTGGATGAGGCATTTCCCCGATCACAGTTGTCATTGTCTTCCAGAAAACACCCTGTCCTGGGACTGCTGCCTTAGCATTCTCCGGAAACATTTCTGTATAGATTTACTCCTTCATGTCTTCAGCTGAAAGCTAAACGCCACATCTCCAGGCTGACCTGTTACTCCACGCTCTCCCAGGCTCTTCCACCGATGCATGCACTTTCTTCACTTCTCTCTTCTACTCCACATCTCAGCTAGAAATGCCTCCTGGGCCCCTGCAAGGAGTCTTCAGAACTATTCCTGGGCCACATCCCATCCCGTCTCCCCCACAGGATCTGACCTTGCAAGGACTCGGGCTGCTCTGGGAGTAATGAATCACCATTTTATTTTTTTAGGCCATATGTGAGTTAAATTGTTTGATATAAATCATGCTCTCGCAGCTCCAGTTTGAAATAGGAGAGCCATTTGCCCGCCGCCGGCCGCTGGCTGCTCTGTCTCTATCCAGAGTGTCACTTTTAGAGATGACTACATTTTTGTAATTAACCTTTCCAGTCCATTTTCTTGAATGTGAACCAGTGTTTATTTTGGCGGCAGCCCCACTATACAGTCTTCAATTCCCATGCCAAGCCAAGACAAAATTCATAATTTACAAAATAAAGGAATGGTACAGATGGAGGTCGTAACTTGATCCGCTTATGCTGTCTCCTCAGAACCACCCACTCCTTTCCTCTGCTGTCTTTTTCTCTTCTCTCTCTCTCTCTTTTTAAAATTCCACTTTCTTTGAAACCAAGGATGCAGTGTTTGTTTAAAAATGCACTGGCTGATGGAATTTTCCACTGCTTGGCATGTTGGAGGAGGGGCTGTCAGGACAGGGCAGGCCAACATGCTAACTGCTCTGCTTTTCGTGCTAGCAGCTCGCTTACTATCAATTCAAACCAATTCTCTCTGGCCAGGTTCCCATACCCCAAGTATTCCGAGTAGAAGGAAGGGAGGGAAATCTCTGTCATAATTTCTGATGTTATAAACGTTATGATTTCACTTAACCTCCGTGGATCCTGGGACTTGTTCATGAGCTCTGGATGCTAGATGTACATTATGCGATGTCAGTGAATATTCAAATGATTTGTTTAGATTCTGTTCTAGCAAGAAAAACCTCATAATTTTAAAATAAATTTATGTTTAACATATATTTTCTTTTTTCCTTACCGCTACATGCACAGGGGACTAACAAAGTAAGTTCTTTGTCCTGTTGTGGCTCTCCTGTCTCCCCACACCAACTGCTCCCACATGTGTCTCTCCCAGAGTGTTTGTGTGCATGTTGGAATGACCGCAGGCTGCTACTGTGCAGGATAATATGAGGTGTACAAGTGGATGGGAAAATCCGTGTTTGGGTGACCATAATGGGCTTTTCTGTTTTGATCTTTTGGAAGGAAGATTTACATTCTTCAGGGCTGATTGGACAGTTCAGAGAAGTTGTTATTGGAATGAGACGAACGCTGAGAGCAAAGATTATGAAAGTTTAATAATGAGGATTATTCTGCAGAAGAATCCCCAATTTGATGAAATTCAGTGCAGCTGAAGTTTTTGATCCAAAATCAAGCTCTCATGTTAATGTGCAGTTATAAAAAACCCAAACCGGAGTCTTAAATAGCAGTATGGCTGGTTTCCTTGGCGAAACTGAGCTAGATCAGTGCTCTGGCTTTGAAGGTGCCTTAAAATGGAAGGAGGAGGGTGGGGTCAGCATTTGCCTTGGCTTCTGTGCTCTTGATGTATTCCAGCTGGGTGGAGGGCAGGGGGTGTGGGGAGTGGAGTGGGGAGCAAAATGTGTGTGATCGATTTATGGAAACGGGCAATGCACATGAACGGTGGAAATTATTTTAATGTTGTTACAATAGATAAACGAGCCATTTAATAGTCCAGAGGGTTGCTAAGGATGTTTAAATTTTAATTCAACTTTTCCCAAAACTAGAGTTATTTTTCACTCGTATTAGAAGTATAATAGTAATATAGTAGGGAAGATGGTCTTAAGTTTGGCAGAGTGATTAGTTTTCTTTTTTTTTCTTGTGGAGCTTTGTCCTACCAGGTGGCCCACTTAAACTGGGCTTCAGTGAATACAATAAGAATAGAAAGGAATCTGTTATATAAGAGTTGGTCTGCATATTTAAACCAGCTGGAATTCATCAAGATTGCTATTCAAAAGCCATACATAGAGAATGTAAAACAAATGTGGGAAATCTTTTGCAGTTTAATTTTATGGAATGTGCTATTATGGAATAAATTGACATCAGTGGTTGATATTGAAAAATATGTTACTTTATAAATTTGTACCTTGATATAACTGCTATGACCCAAGTAATGGTATTTAAGAAAGTTAAAAATATTACCAGAAAAGTGCCAAATAGGCATTTGGAGAGAAAAGGTGAGCTCAAATCATTTATAGTAATTTTTTTTAAAGCAGGTAACTTATGAAATTGAAGATTTCTGCAAAGTAAAAGATGATATTTCTTAACTAATACCACCACTCTTGGAATAAAGCATTTGGACAAAATATTTTTTTAAAACTCGTATTTTAATTCTTACACCATAGAGTGTATTTTAGCTTTTAAATAGTAAGTACATCTAATCCTGCTCATTTGTATCACCCTGAGTGTCTAGAATTTCATGTGCTTCTTGTTGTGTTTGCAAACAAACACAAACACTAAAAAAAGTATACAAACTGTGACTGCACTAGTAGGAAGCCTGGAGTAGTGCTGAAGATCGGGAAACTAGCTACTAACATTTGGGGGAGATGCTAATTCTTACAGTACTCAAAAAGCCATTATGATTTTTGTCTCTCTTTAGTGATTCACTGATGGCTTAAAAGCATTTATAAAATTTCTTTAAAAAACACATTTCTATGGCAGAAGTCATCCATTTGTGGTGTCTTTCTTCATCAAGTTCTTCTGGGTAATAAAATACAGCTTACTAGGGCTGGGGATTTAGCTCAGTGGTTTCGCTGCCTGCTGCACAAGCGCAAGGACCCGAGTTCGATCCCCGGTACCAAAGAAAAAAAAAAAACCAAAACAATAAAATACAGCTTACTGACTAAATACAATGAACAATAAAACTCAAAAGTTCTGAACTGGTGCCTATTGAGCCACTTCCAGGATGATGTGGGATGCCCTGAAGAGTCTCAGTGGCCCCGCAGCCACCGTCTGCATCAAGAAGGCCAGATATGTACACTGTGGGGGACCTTGGGGTGCAAGATAGAGATACAGTGTTGGCTGAGTGGCATCAAAGATGCAGGTGCTTACTGTTTAAAGGGTTAATTGCAGAGTGGATACTTTGGAGGTGTTGGTATCTAGTGCCTTATTTTTAATTGTTTATGTTATACATGAGTGACAGTTTGTGGAAAATAGAATGCTAATACTTTAAAAATATGACTGTTAATGCTAGCTATAGACTCTGGCATGAAAAAGTCTCCTCAAACCACAAACAGCACATCTGCATGCCATTTTCCTGTAGCTTAGAATTTCAGTATAAATGAAAAATGCTGGAATACAAGCTGTGCTGTCTCCAGAGTACAGATCTGGATTCTTCAAAAGTAGCTTATGAGATTCTTTTTTCCCTTCTCATGCGGGAATGCTTGTTCTGAGTTGTTCCCAAGGCAACGTACCTGACTTGTTGCCTGCCATATACGTGAGCCAGCTGTACAGTGTGACACATTTCAGACTCACAAATGCTAATTGCTTCTTTAGTGCATGGCATTTTATTATTTATGATTTTAACCAGATGAAAGACAATGAAGCCTCTTCAATTCTTGTTTCTTTAGATGAGCAGGGTGGATTCATCTTCCCAGATACATTAAGTGTGATACACACACACACACAGGCACCCAGATAAAGTGAATGGAACAACCCTGTGATTGGTTTTCTCAGTGATAACTAAATTGATCTACTTCATCTGTCTTTAAATTATGCCTAGACTTTGGGAGCTAATCCTCTACACTCCAAGAAAATGAATCTCTATGGTAATACATATTTAGATTTTTATTGTGATCTTACAATGAAACAAAGCACCAAGGTTCACAGTCCTCCTGGAATAATTATATGTATTTTGTTATTTCTCCTTAAAAAAGCAAATTTTCTTGTGAGGAGATCACAGTTGCTCAGGGAAAATTTTCCTTCCAGGCCTATTACTTATTTTTCCTTTTGAAAATGTTTTTCTGTTGGCATAGTGATACTCTGAATTTCTTAGGGGAGAGTCTATCTCCTCCTTAGATGAGTTTCCCTGTACCGCAGAAGTCAATGTCTTCGTTAGAAAGACCAGAATCCGGGCCATCCTGAGTCAGTTTTCAGGATATGAAAAAACATATTCAGTAACAGAGAGGTTGTTTGGTTTTTGTGATTTTTTTATTGAGTATAAAACTAAATCAGAATGTCATTTTCAGACCCAATGGCTTCAGCTAAAACTCAAACTCCATGTTTTGTCCTAGAGAGTTGCCATTATTTTCTTCATTAATATAATGGCTTTTCTTAGGAGGCATATCTAGATTTTTAGCTATTTCTTTATTAAAGAGTTTTGGTTAAATATCTTTGATGTTAAATTAGACAAACTCACGATAGAGAAAAATCTTTAAAAAATATAAAGAATAAAATACTCTAACAAAATATTTCAAATTCTAAATGATGTTCATACAGAAACACAAATGAAAACTGAAAATGAATCTCCTGGATTCAAAAATTAACATTTAAAAGCCAGGTGTGGCAGCACATGCCTTTAAACCCAGAACTCAGGAGGCTGAAGCAGGAGAATTGCTGTGAGTTGGAGACCAGCCCCAGCTACATAGTGAGTTCAAGTCCAGCCTGAACTGCATAGCCTGTCTCAACAACAACAACAACAACAACAACAAAACAACAAAAACACAAACAAACACCTTACAAGTTTTAAATTACAGAAAAAAGCTACCTATAATCTCTTCCTTTATGAATCTTTTATTATTTTGAAAGAAAGATTTGTACTCACTTAATTTCAATCTTTTTGAATTTAATAATTCTTATATTTCCTTCAGCAGAAGTGTAAAGTTGACTATATTTCTTGGAGAAAAGGATCATTTGAAAAGAACAACTAGAACAAAAAAGTGCCAAAATAGAATTATAAAATTTTTGATGATTTTACCCATCCCAAGTCAGGTTACATGGCATAATTTTACATATATTACAGGGCCTTAATATTTAAGGAAGGAAAAGGTCAGATTTAAACACTTGTTTTTCTACCATTTATAAATACTTTCGTGATTTCTCAGCACATTCAGCAAGACCAGTGGACATGTGCACCCTCCATTAGTGGGAAAAGTAATTATTATCTAGCATGGTTATTTTGCTCACGTGCTAGAGTCTAGCAGCCATCTGCAAAGATAGTTTGCCAAATCAAATGGCACAAATCAAAAGTGTATATTGAAGAGCATAGATCTTAAAGCCATGTTGATTTGTTATGTCTTTATATGTCAGACCTTCACCTCCTCCATCATTATTGTCTTTGTTCATATGTGAGGGAATCTAGACAGCCCTGGCAAACCCATCTCCACAACTTGGCAATGTCTTACCAAAGGTGTGTGCTATGATCTTGGTCACAGAAAGGCATAGACCAGTGTCATAATGTGTATTTCATCTAATATTTAAATGCATGACTGAAAGAACATTTCTAGCAGTTTAGGTACAGTCAGCTCCATTAGGGTTTCTTTTCCTTTGTTGAGTAAGGTATATACTCTTTTCTGATTTTCTTAGAAAAGCTTTGTAAGTGTATTTTCCCTGAATTTAAGGAGAGTCCCCCTCTGATTGACTAACTTTATGCATAAGCCAAGAAAGACATCATTAAAGTTAAAAAAAAGGATGAAAACTCACTGGCCTCGGTGTGTTATTTTAGTTCCCTGTACATATAAAAATGAATTGTCTTTCAATCATTACAACACCAGAAAAGCTTTGGTTCTGTTTTGGCAAACCAACATTAAAAAGGCATCGTCGGGCCAGGGATTTAGCTCAGTGGTTCCGCCGCCTGCTTTGCAAACTCAAGGTCCCGAGTTCGATCCCCAGTACCAAAAAAAAGCATTGTTATTGGCTAAATTTTGAACGCACAACTTTAATCATACACAGTTGGAGAAAAGGACAGTTCACCTGGGAGTAGAAAACTTTGAGAAGAGAGTTGGAATCCTTATTGTGTTCTCAAATATATTGACCTTCCCAGATAAGCTCTCTAGAGAACCAAGATTGGGATGGCTTCTCCAAAGCTCATAGTGGGTGATAAGGGTAGCTGTGGATTGTTTATATTTTATTTTTTTCTGTTGTATCTAAAATGAAGCGACTTCTCTCTAGTTAGTGGGAACTAATACTTTAGACATCACAGCTATTTTGGCATATCTTCCCTCACAGTATTGTAGACATTTCCTTTTGTGTGTGTATGTGTGTGTGCTTCATTAAATTTTTTAATGGAATTAGTTTAACACTGCCCCCAGAATAAAAGCAATCTTTATACCTATTTTGAAAACATGTTATTATCATCAGGTATAATTTTAGAAGTTAACATTGAGAGGAGCTTCTTTTGAAATTTAGGCCCTTACAAAGCATTTTTATCAAAAGTAGGAATTTATTTCTTTAGTTAATTTGTCTGCATGTGGTTATAATGCTGTACAGTGGAAATCATACAGTATGGGTATAGAATGAGAGTTTAAAAACCTTACTATCTTTACCCATGAATTGGGAAAAAAGCAAGATGAAAGGATATGAGTAGCCAGATGTGGTGTTATACATCTATAATCCCATCACTCTGGGAGCTGAGGCAGGATCATCACAATTTTGAGCCTAGTTCATGCAATTTAGTGACTCATCAAGACTAACTCAAGATAAAAAGAGCTGGTTATGTAGCCCAGTGCAAAGACCTTGAATTCAATCCTCAGTGCTAAAACAAGAAAAAGAAAAACAGAAAAAGATGAGATTGGTATAAGTAATAAGGTTGATTCAAAAGATACATGAAATAGCCTCATCCTTTAGTCCTAGGAATAGTTACCTGTAAGCAACTGCCATCCAAAAGTATTAAATGGAAAATTCTAGAAATAAACAATTTATAAGTTTTGAATTGCATGCCTTTCTGTGTAGCATGATGATATGAGCTACTATCATTCTCTGTCTTACCCAGTACATGAATGGTCCCTTTCTACTAAGTATCCACACTGTATACAGAACTTTCCTGTTAGGTACTCCATAGCCATCTCAGTGATCAGATCAACTATCATGGTATCACAGTGCTCATGTTCAAGTAACCATTATTTTCCTTAATAATGGCCCCTAAGTACAAGAATAGTAATGTTGGCAATTGAGATATACTGAAGAAAACTCATAAAGCTCATTCTTTAAGTGGAAAAGTAAAAGTACAATAAGATTTAAACCTTCAATTAAAATAAAACTGTATCTACAAAGTGCAATAAAGCACAATAAAATGATGAATGACTGTTTAGCAAATTTTATGCAAAACCCTATCTACTTATAGAGAAAGCCACTCCGAAATGGGTCTAACAAGAAATTAGTACTTAATATTAGACTATTTTAGAATATAATAGCAATGAAAATACTATATAGGAAACGTCACAATATATAACCACTACAATATTAAGAGAAAACCTATAATTTTAAATGTAATTATTATTTCTTAAGGATTAAAAAAATTTAGAAATTTGGAAAAAGAGCAATGAATACTTCAGGAAGCTGGGTGTGGTGGTGCAGACCTATAATCTCAGCACTCTGGGTGGCTTAGTGACTTTGTTGCAGAAATCTCGGAAAGAAATACACAGAGACACAGAATTTGGATAAAATAATAAAATTTCTTCTTGCAAGCAAGCAGGAATGCCAGAAACCAATCTGGTCAGTATCCGCCCCCTTTTGTTCAGCATTTCTCTTTTTATATCTTTTTTAGCCATTATCTCATCCCTAGTGGTCTTTGATATGTAAATACAATTCCAGTTCCTATTTACAAGTCACAGACACAAGATAGGCCATATACATTGTAAATTCACCCTGGCATGGTAACTTTGTTAGGTTAATGAAGTTACGGGTTAGAGTCAGATAATCCTCACCTTAAACAAGGAGTTACGGGAAAAGCAAATCTTAAAAGAACACATTACTTATTTTGCTTCTACAACTACCTTAATATTCAATCTATTAAGTTATCTAAAACTTTTCCGTATCAACTTAATGAGACCTTGTATCAAATAAAAAATAAAAACGGGGGCCGGAGATTTAGCTCAGTGGTTCCGCTGCCTGCCTCGCAAGCACAAGGTCCCAAGTTCAACCCCTGGTACCAAATAAATATGTAAATAAATAAATATGGGTTCAAAATGTAGTTCCGTGTAAAGGGCCTGGGTTTAATCCTTACAACAAAACAAAATAAAATCCTACCCACTAGGATAGCATTATCTCATTTATCTCATTTTGCTTAAAAAATTTATGTGTGATATATATATTTTTTCATATAGAAATTTTAGGATCATACACACTAAGATGTTAATAGCATGGGCAATATTAATTTTTGTACATTTTTCCTTTTGTACAACTTTAAAAAAGTAAAGATTTAAAAAGGTACCAAAAAATGTAAAAGAAGAAGATATTTAAATGGAGGATATGAGAAACAGAGATATAGAAAGATGAAAACAATATTCATGAGGAAAAATATGTAACATAAAAGAAATAGAGTAACAGTTACAACCAAATAGACTGACTTTTAGAAAGACAAAGGTAATTGTGGAAATGAACTAGAAACTAAGATAAAAGTAGAAATTATGCTTCTGAGACTCTGCAAACTTTATTATATAATCCTGTTTATCATGATTATTTTGTAATGTCCATTCAAATATGTTATTTTCCTCTCTGAATTACACATTGATGAAGGACCATGTTATGGGTCTGAATGTTCACGTTCCCTCCATCCCTCTGTCTTTGTTCCCATGGCTAGCAGCTTCCCCATCCTCTCTAGACCAGTCACTCTTTTTTAAATTCCAGCTTTGTATCTGTCAGCACTGTGGCCCACTATGACTATGTGGTGTGTAACATGCAAATAGTTCATATTATTTGAGGATTATCAGGAAGCCGTTTCATGACCTAATTTTTGGCCCTTGATATTCTACTATTTAAAAAATCTCATTGGAGATCTAAAGATGATAATATATGATATTAGATTAAAAAAAGAATTCCATAAAAGTTAAATTCTAAAGCTGATTCATTTTTCTTAAACCCATTCATTTACATAAAACAAAATCTGAAAGTTGAAATGCAGAATGACAATAAAGTTCCAGAATCAGAATTAGAGCTCCCATTGAAAAAAAGCTCTCTTCAGAGAAAAAAAAAAATCTTTTTGATTTCGAAAAGTTAGCCACAAACAACACTTACCATGTTTGGTAGGCACACCACCAGACACCTCCAGTTGGAACCAGAGCAGAAAGGCTTCAGGTACAAAATATCTGGTCCCTTTGTGCTGTATTTAAACACAAACAGATTAGGGCTAATGACAGTAAGAGCCAGTGGCTTAATCTTACTGTACGTAATGAATAATGTTTAGGGGGAAAAAACCAAGTTAAAATAGGACACGACACTCTATGCATATGACAGGCAGAGTTAATATCTTATTTTTGCCAAAGTTTAGAGAATTCTTACAAATCAATAAGAAAAGATCAAAAAGGGAGAGTGACATTTAAATGAAAAGTCAGAGGGCTGCTGTGTCAGTTCAGGAAAAGATGGTGGTGGCTTGGATTTAGAGGCACCAGAAGTAGAAATAGAAACAGTTGGATCTAGGATATATTTTGGCAGTAGAGCCACTCCTTTGATTTACTGATGGGTTGTGTATTAAAGGGGAGAGAGTGAAATCAGAAACAATTCTTGGATCTTGGATGATGGATGCTTGTTAGTGCCATTTAATAAGATAAATAAGATGAGAAAGAGAGAAAATGGAATGGAGAATTTAGTTTTAACCATGCTAAATTTGGGGGGACCTGGTTTGCATTAGGTTTTAGTTAAGATACATTAAGTTATACAAACAGACTCTCAAAATCTTAGCAGCCCCAAACTCCAACGTTTATTTCTTGCTTGAGTTTTGACCCATCCCAGGTTGGCTAGAGTTCTTGTTATTCTCATCTCGGGGCCCAGCTCCACACAATTATTGCTAATCACTTATGGCAGTGAATGGAGAATCACACACTGACTATTAATACTTCTGTCTGAATGTGACATGTCATTTCCACACTGTAAAAGGCAAGTTATATAGGGCTACAGGTAAGTTCAACTGGACAGGAGATATTTTGCTTTGGAGGAGAAGCAAATACTTGAATGATGTTAGCATTCAAATGGAGATACTTCTAGGCAATTAAATATGTAAGTTAGGGGACAGGTCTGCTGAAAAAGAATTGGAAATTGTTGGATATTTAAAATCTTGACACCTAGGAAGAAGGTGTAGAAACCCAAAGAAAAAAGCTGATAACAATACAGTAGAAGAGGAGAAACCAGCAAAAGAGACTGAATGAAAGAATTGTGTGTGTGTACACATGCACAAATTTTATGTGACCATATAAAAGGGTATAGAAATGGGTATGGAGATGAATTAGGTCTATTTTCAATGTCTTTAGACACCCATATGTTATTTTATACTCAACTCATGTATTATTTCTAGAAATTCAGAAATCCAGTAATACTGGGAGAGTAGTAACATTGCAGTGGATGGAATTAGTAAATATCAGGAAGACCTTGTTAGCATGTACCTCAACTCAGTTGTTGGTTAATAATAATTACACAGAGAAGCCATAAACCTGCATATCAAAAGTTAGCAATCTGAATGAATACAGCAGGCAGACAAGTATCCCAGAATGAATTTTAAAATAAGTCAATTATTTGGGACTCTGTTTTTTTAAAGAAACTATACACAAAGAAGATTAGCACACTTTAACTTAAGAGTGTATTCTTTTTTCTATAGCATTTTCATTTTTGTTTGTCTCAACTTGATGAATATAATCTTAGTCCAGAGTTAGGAGATTTCTCTTAATTATTGGGATAAGTAGAGTCTAGCAAATAAATTTGTAGATAAAAACCCCAGAATACTATTGAAATAAAGTTTTAGCAAATATATTCAGTTACATGCCAGTTAATTGAATCAGCACTAAAATAGAACAGGCTAATGCATTTGGGAATATATAATTATAAAACAAAATAGAATATTAAAGACCAATTTACATAATGATAATAAATATTCTTCAGCATAAAATATTATTGACCAAGGATTAATTGAAGAAAAGTTCCGATTGAGACAGTTTTATTTTTCTTTTTGAAGTAACTAGCCCTTAGTGTCACAAATTTTCTCATTTTACATCACAGTGGCCTCAAAAAGAAGAATTAGTGACACTTTATAAAAAGTTTTATATAAAGATAAATTTGGTGTGGAAGGTAAAATATACCTTTAAAGAAAGGATCAGCTTGTTAAAAATCATTCTATCAGTGCCATTAATTCCTCAAGTAAGAAAATGAATATAATATATATTTATAGAGAGAGTACATGTGTGATTATTTATGTATATTCTCATAAACACACACATACATATCTTCCCCACCCCCAACAGTTAGTGAGTCTCAGTGAGAATCAGTGATTCTCAACAAGGGGCAGATTTGGTCCCAAAGGACATTTGGTAATGTCTGGAGACATTTCAACTGCCAGACTCACAGTGGGGAGTTACTACTGGCATCTAGCGGGTGGAAATCAGAGAGGCTGATTAACATCCTATGATTTAGAAGATAACTTTCACAACAAAGAATTATCTGGTCAAATGTGTCAGTTGTATTGAGACTCATAAACCTTGGCTTGTCCTGAAATAAATATGCAAGATCCCCCTATACCAAAACTTAGGCTATGAACATTTGACCTGTGACTTTCATTAACCAAGCCCAATTCACTTAAGATTGGCTAAAGAACTGAAGTCTATTTAGACCACAAACTCTGACAGTATAAAGCCCGTATTTCCCATCATGCTTCAGCAGTATCTACCTCACAGGAAAGACACTCCCTGCCCTTTGATTTGCTGGTTTGTCTTAGGAAGTATGATAATAACCATAAAGATTTTTAGCCTTGTGCTAACATACTCAGAAAAGGGACTCGAGGTCAAGGACTGTGAATGTAGCAAGGAATTGTCTTTACCAACACTTTTTATGAACATATGTCTTTCGTTAAATGAGAAAAGCCTAATTTAAAAAAAAAATGGATAACTTTTATCTGCTTCCACTAAAAGCCTGTTTCAAAATTGGTATTCCATTAAAACGAAAAACGTTAAAATATTTTTTATTTGACTATTGGAACAAGATATACAAATAGACTCAATAGAAATAGAACAAAATCTGAGTCTTTACCTAGAAAAGTCTTTCTAATTTTTCAATCTTAACATCATCATTAAATGAGAAAAATCTGATTTTTAAGCGTGGGTAACTTTTATGTATAGCTACTAAAAGCCTGTTTCAAAATTGATATTCCATGAAAACAAAAAACTTTGAAATGTTTCTTTTTTTGAGACAAGAAACAAAAATAGATTGAATGGGGATAGATTAAAATTTGAGTCTTTATGTAGAAAAATTTTTCTAATTTTCCAACCTTATCATCATTCTCCACTTTCCATGTGGCCCAACAGCTTAAGTATGAAATGTATTGTCTGCCAATCAAAAATTTTTAAAGTTACTTTATTTTTATTTTTATTAGTACCTGTTTGCAGTACATAATGATGACATTCATTATGGGGAGTTGGTACATGTACATAACACATCTTAATTCTTTTTATGCCCCCTTCTCTCCCTCCCTCCATTACTTGATAAAAAGTCACTTTAGTAAAGCCAGGATAGTTGAAACTAGATTCAAAGATAGAGCCACCTGTATCAATTTACTTAACCTACTTAGAAGTAGACTTTTTAAGCATAGAAGCATACACTTTGATATTTTGATTTTCCTTCAACTATGACAAAATTACAGAAGTCAGTTATCGAAGCCAAGTCTTATGATGGCTATTAATTTTATATTTCCAATTCATCTGAAGTGCTGAAAGGGTTGTAATTAAGATGAGTTACAAAAGTAAAAAAGTACAAAATATATGGCATTGTAAGCTTATAGACTAAATTTCAGCATGGGTTCTATAAAATGACATGATAATTGTAGTCCAAGCATAGCTTTTTAACAAAGGCAGAATATTATAACTGCTTAACAAATAGGAAGATCTCCCAAATTGTGAAACAAAAAGTAGTATTTACATTTTTAGTACCAGACAAGTAATATTAATTATTAGATTTCACAGAAAACAAGATATTTTAGATATTTTATGTTGGCAATTTGTGTAATATTCTACTCTGTGTTATATTTATTGATTTACTATTCACTTATTATGTGTCTTCTTAATTGTTCTTCACATTCTATGAAGACAAGATTTTGTTGTTGACTTGGGATACGGTAGGGAAATTTGTGGAATAGTTCAATAGGTGAATGTAAATAATGGAAGAAATGAGTTGGGACTGTGAGTGCAGGCATAGTTTTGAGGGCAGAAGTGGGTGGCGGTGCAAAGGAGAGAAATTGACAGAAGGGTCAGAAAGGAGAAGGGAAAGAGTAGTGACATTGAGACAGGAGAAGTAGCTTCCGCATGTTTTAGCCATTAACCTTGTCGGCATGATTGAATTACTTCCGCCAATTCTCTGCTGAACATTTAAGTCTTTATATTGCCAGACTATTAGCATACTTCATTCTTCATGGCTAGGCACAATAAAATGTAAATTACTAGGTTTTTTCAGGATGTGTAATTTAAATCTAATTGAGCTTCATTTCCATCTCAATCAATACATTTTATATCATTGAAAATCAAAACCTCCTTATACCTTAATTTTGTTTTAAAAAATGGGGACAATTATGGAAATGAGGTTAATGGAAAATAAAACACAAGTTTCCAAAAAAAACAAAAAAACGGAAAAGAAATAACTGATAAAGCAAAACCCTAAGATATTGAAGAGGTGGCCTAGCAAAGGAGAGGACTGTACTTGACCTGGGAGTACAGAGGGAAAGGGTGAAGAAACAAAATGATTCTGGAGGTTTTCCTTTTCATATGATTATTTCATTGTCCCCTTTTTTTTTTTTCATTGTCCCTCCCTCTATGGGCTTTTTCTATGTAGATATATTCATTGACAGAGGAGAAACACACGCACACACACACACACACACACACACACGAACACCCTTTCCTTTTCTCTACCTAGCTTTCCCATTCAAAAATTTTTCTTTTTCTTCACCACCAAATTTTTTAAATTAGCTCATTTAGGGCTGAGGATTTAGTTCAGTGGTAGAACACTTGCTCTGGATTCAATGCCCAGTACTACTACTACTGCTACTATTACTACTACTACTACTACTACCACTAATAATAATAATAATAATGCAATGCAGTAAAGCAGCAGTTCTCCTTTAGGCTTTAGATTTTAGAGACAGTAGATTATCACAAGTGGTTTGAGAGTGCTAATGCGTGGAGGCCAAGGATGCTGCTACACATCCTTGAAAGCACAGGACAGCCTCACACAACAAAGAATTATCCTGTATAAAGTGTCAGTTGTACTGCTGGTGAGAATCTCTGCTGTAAATTGAGCACAGGAAGTTAATGTAAATGAAGAACACAAGAGTTAGTAAAGTTAGCAATCTGGCCAGAGGTCACATATTAAACAAGTGACATATTTCATGAGTCAGTATTTCATTTAAACCCAGGTTTGAGTTCATGGACTTTCTGCACATACGTGTATACACATATATTCAATTTCAGTCTAATTTTTTGTTATATATAAATTTAGAATGAACATCTTTGTGCATAATTCCTTGTCTACATATCTGATTATTTCCTTAAGATATATTTATAGAAGCAGAAAGAATAAAAGGTAATGAATAATTATAGGGTTGTTATAAATCATATACATATAATTATAATTATAACTTTTATAATTATCAATAATATCAATTATAAGTGTTTTTATTCATGTCATCAAATTACTTTCCTTAAAGCTTGAGCCTATTTATCGTCTTAATGTCTTACTATACCTAACTGTAACCTACAATGTCTATGGTTTTCTTTCACTTTCTTATTTAAAAAAAAAAATCCATGCTATAGGAAGTTTCCTTTAACTGTGAATTTACTGATCATGCTGATAAAATTTACCCTAGGAGAATATAATGCAGAGCTTTAAACAGTCATTCTGAGCCCAAATCCCAGATCTGCTACCATATAGCTGGGCAACCATGGGCAAATTGCTCTGAGCATCTCTTCTCTCAGTGATTAAATGAATCTTGATGACATTGCCTACCTGATAAAGAGTAGTGAGTTAATATTTGTGAAACATGTAAAACAGTGCCAGAAACAAAGTAAATTCTCAAAAAGTATTGGCTGTCTTCAATATCATTTTTTTTTTTTAGTACTAGCATGGTCTTTTAAGCCCCATAAAGTGCTGTGCATGATTCTAACTCCCGGGATCATCCTCATTCTCCAAATATCACGTGTTTTTCAAATTTAGTGTTTACCTAGAACTTCACTATTTGGTGTGGCCCTGTCAGGCATCAGCTGGGCTCCCTGCTGCTAAATTACTACTTACTTTTACATCTCATGGCTCCAGTCTTCCCTAAAGCACTGTGTTCTCCGTCCGATACCCTCTATCTAGATATCTCAGATATCTCTCTATCTAGCTACTACAGGTTACCTTCTTCCGAAGTTTTCTACTTTTATATTTTCTTAGATAAGTATTCTATATAGCAGCATTTTTCAAAATATGCTCAGCCTATTTACAGAATAAGATTTGATGATCAAAAACTTTCTGTGTTACATTATGTTCTGCATCTGCCTTCTGGTAAAACACAGTATATTAGCAGTTTAAAGATGGTGAGAAATGATGGGATAAAGAAAAATTTAACACTGTAGTTCCTGAACTTTTTTATCAAATGACACCCTTACACACCTTTGTTTTTAAACAACACCACCTCTGTCCTGTAGCGTCAGTGTTCAGTGAGGAGCACTCTTGCAGAATAGACCTTGTGTAACCTAGATGAAGGATTCTGATTGTCCATCTGCCCTGCATTAGACATTCCCAAGTTGCTGCTTAAAAATGCAGACTCTTGGGCACTCCCAAGTCTTCTGAATTTGAATATCTGGGCATAGTGCCTGAGAAAATTCTTTTTAAACAATCTGCTAGGAGTAATTTTGATAACCTCTGAAGTTTGAAATTGCTACTCCAGGCACCAATAGCAGCCAAGGTGTAAGGTACAAAATGTATTAAGATTCTTCTTCTACCACCATGGAGGAAGAGTTTCTTTACACTGATTTATTTAAAGTGAATTTACTGAGGGGTAGATTGATATAAGGGTAAGAATCATGCTGTAAGTCAGGGTTTATCAGACATTCTGCTCTTGAATTGCATTCCTCCCAAGTTCCTGTTGGTCTGAGGAATAGCAAATCATTTTGCCGGTGACTTCGGAGCCTGTGAGTGGGTCTGTTCCCAGCTCTGATACTGATGGTGGGGACTCATTCCGTGACTGTCAGTGGTCCACAGGCTGGACAGTCTAGAGTCCTAACAGATTTTCCCATGGCGCAGGATCAGACCAGCCACAGGCCCTCGGGTGTGCCTGGAGGGCTCATACCGACTCACTCCTCTCTTCCTATTTGTTCCTTTTGGGGGAGTCATTACCATATCCCTTTGTACTTTTGTGCTAAGGCTCTCAAACTTTCAGAACCTAAGGGTAAAACCATTATGGCTTCAAATCAAGAAAGAAAATGTATCTGAACTTGATATTTTTGAATAAGTAGAAAATTAATCTGTGTAAATATATAATTTTCTTTCAACTTTCTTTCCTTTTAGAATTATTCTGCTAGATAATATTAGCTCTTTAAAAAGAGGCAGTCACATTTTCTCACATTGGTGATTTCCACACTTTTTACCCGGCCAAGTTTGACCATGTTACTCACTGACATTTGTTTTTCTAAATAGAAAATACTGTTGAATTCCTCTTGAAGGGGAGTTGAGGAAAAGCTCTGGTTGTAAAATATTTAGTCATATTTTGGTATGTCAAGTCATTCCTTTTCAACATGTAAAAGACTTTTCTAAAATCATTGGGATTATTTTAGAGCCTACATCTAACTAAATTTCTTCCCTGACTTCTGACACTGTTAAAAATTTGGGTTTGGTCCCCTTGGGGGAAGGGGGCAAGCTGAGAATGCTGTTCTTAAATACATTTTCACAAACTTCATTATCTATTTCTGTCTGTTTCGACCAGTTTGTTTCTAGGACATTTATATTAGCTCATATGAACTAGACAATCTCATTTTGGTCAATCACCCTCACCTTATTATCAGCATTAAACAGTGACCTGCTCAAGGACTAATGGTACAATGGCCACTACTCCGTCAAATAGTCAAGCTTGATTTAAATTTTGTTGTGCTTATGGAACAAAGTACCAAGAAGTGCAACAAACACTTGGTGTTCAGCCATATTTTAGGTACACAGATTTCTGAATCTTCCCCCCAATTTGAGGAGCCAATGCACTTGCTAGGTTTTCCTAGGTAACCTTGTAGTCTCTGGATGGGTGAAAGCATCCCAGAAGTTAGCCTGCTATCATCATTTCTGCCTGCCTGCCTGTTGAGTCTGATGTCATTTATCACTTGTCTCACAGCAATTAAGCAAGTTTTTATTGAGCACCTACTGTGTGCTAAGAATACAAAGATTACTAAGTCATGATTCTTGTTAAGGAACTTATTACTATTTTTCTTGTTTTTGGAACTTACTGTCAAACAGAAACTTGCAACAAAAGTTGGTAAAAATATGTTCATGGTCCAATAGCTCACAATGGAGGAGTACTAGGCAGCTTTGGGGATGGGGGAAAGCCATTCTAGTGGATGGCACCCAACCTGCTGGACACAGGTGTGGTGGGACATTTTCCTGGACCATAGGCAGGAAGTCAAGTCATTGAAGATGCTGTATTTTATTGTGTGCCACCCCACTGAGAAGCTCTGAGGTGTCTGAGTGGTATTTAGATTGTCAGATCTATCAGCTATGGGAAGAATGAATTTAATAGGAGACTCTTGTAGTAGAGAGGGGTAAGAGCTGGACCAAGGAGAAATGTGCTCCTGCAATTTGGTAGGGTTAGATTCTTTCTGAGAATTTTGTGCATGATACGAACCTGATGTAGACTGGCGTATTTGTACAATATTTCTCTCTTATCTGTGATTTTAGCTATGAACAGTCAACTGAACTGTGGTTGAACGCGTCAAATGGAATATTCAAGAGATAAATAATTCATAAGTTGAAAAATAACTTCCTTTAGAGTATATTGTTATAATTGTTTGATTTTATTACAAATTTTCATTAATATCTTACTATGCCTAATTCATAAATTAAATAATATTATAGGCATGTACATATCAAAAGAACATATTATAGCTAGCATATGGTATTATCCATGGTCTTGGGCATCCATAGAAAGTCTTGGAACATAGACATGGGGGGCTACTGTATTATAAATTGTGGTTGAGAGCCTTTCCTCCACAGGAGGAGAACCACTCCATCCCCACTGCTGTGTGCTCCTAACTGCCAGACCCTGTCCAGGTTCTGCTGGCCAGGGAGGTTCATGCTGACCACTCTTAGAAGCTTGCTCATTACTGCCCCTGAAAAACATGGAGAATTGTATTAGCTTCATGTTACTACAATGAAATATCTGAGGCAATTAACCTATAAAGAGAAAATGTTTGGTTAGCTCACAATTTGGAGGTTCAAATTCGAGATCAGGTGGTCTATTTGGTTTGGGCAGCAGATAGAAATGGCAGGAGCATGTGTCAGAGCAAGTGTTCACATCTGCATTAGGAAGCAGAGAGAGAGAACGGGCCAGCGTCCCAGTCTCCTTTGAGGGCACAGCCCAGTGACCTAAGGTCCCCCACTGTGCCTCACCCCTTAAAGGCACCTCCCGGTACTACCACTCTGGACCTTTTATATAGACCTGTGGGCCCCAAACCGTAGCAAATATTCACTAATAGCTTTACAATCTGATAACACGAAGTAAATTAGAATAGATTGTATTAGGCATTTTTCATTGATTTTGGGGAGGTAAGATTTTTCTCTCACTAAATCCACGCATTGAGACATTTCTATAGTTTAGAAAAAAAGGCCTGTTATAGAAGTTGTGATGTATCACAGTGTTATGCACCTTATCCATTGCCTCTTAGTAATCTGTAAAGCTATGTTTTTGTTCCTTTTTTTAAAAATTTCTTTTTTTTTCCCTCTCCATTTTTGGGAGGATCCTGAGAAATGGGAATTTTTTTTAAAGAATCCTGCAAGTATATTTTCCCCAACGTGTTTTTTAAAAAAACTCCATACCAATAAACTTGGTTTAATGTGGCCAGTATTATCACAGATTAGGTCTTGGGCAGGAGCTCAGCTAGTAATTTGGGAAGCCTTTGAAGCCACATGCGCATATGTGTATTAACCTCTGAGACTAACTATAATTTTAATTAACATAAAATAATCCAAAGACATGCTGATTAGACCATGTACCTTGAACAAAGCATTCGGGGTAGGGGGCTGGGGAATAGGGAATCTTTTTCTGTTCCACTCCCCAACAAACAGGACTTTCTTTAATCATTTAGAATACATTTCATTATGCTCAACCTGCTTCTTTTTCCTTCCATAATGTTCTTAAAGACCAAAAACAATAAAATTCCAAAAGCTTTTGCTAGTTAAAAAGAGAGGAACTGAAACTGTTATAGATTATGTCAGTTCAGGCCCACATTTTTTTTTTAAAAATGCAGAACTCCAGATCTCTTTTAAAGTGTGTGATTTACACCATATTCCAGTAAATTGATGCAGGCCAAACACTTTTCATTCATTTCTCCTGTGTGTTATGTGGGGCACACTGAATGCTGTTGGTTCTCCCAGGGACCAAGCAGGAAGAATTAACTCCAGCCAGTGCTGCTTTTTATGATATGTGGCTTTGAGTTTCAAGGGAATCAAGTGCAGTGTGAATCATGGAAGTAACTGACTGAAAATCCTCAACCCTATAACAAAAAGCAGACTTTCTTCCATATTTCTTCCAAGTTTTTAATTTCACATGCAAGTCTGAGATTGAAAATATTCTGTAAAAGTGTAAGGAAGCCACAGTAGTTCTTGCTGTTTGGGGATTTCCCAGAGAGAATAATCCTATTCAGAATGCTCCTTTTTTGCCAAAAGGTTTATTATGTGGACTGAACAGCCCAACAAAACAGACAACACCATCTCCATTTTATTATACATGTTATTTACTGGGGTTTCCCTGAAGAAAGCTTAAGAATTTTTTCCCAATGAGTCACTGACCAAGTGATTTTTTTTTTAAATATAAACTTTCTTTCAGCTGGTCAGTTTGGAACAAAATCTTCTCATCTTCTGTTTGTTTCAAAGCTGTTTTTACCTTCATCTGTAAATGATCACGTCAATAGCTAAACTGAGCAGCTTGAATGTAACCGATTTCTTTCTATTTAATGTTTATGTTTAAGAAATCAACAGCCTGGCTAGACAAGATTCAGGAGACTACCCTCTGAATGTAAGCTACATAATTATATTTTTATTACTTTGGCAAAACGTATCTCCTTGGTATAATTTCTACTAGAATTAACGGGATGGGAAATTGCACCCTTTTTTGCCAAGAATTGTTGGTGGTCTCAATGCTCAGGTCAAGCTATGCTCTAACCATTGTGGGTGAGTTAGAAGGTGTTGCCTTCTGTTCTCATCTTCTTACTGAACCAGAAGTTCTTGTGACTGTCACTGGGAGTGACTGAACTTTCTAGGTAGACACTGACCCCTTAACAAATGTGTCAATATGTATGATAGAGGTCGCCTCCCCCCCACCCCATAAAAATGGCCCTGTAATTGCAATCCTCCTTCCTGAAGTAGAAATGTTGTTTTAGAGAACTTTTCTGAATCCCTTCCTACCCACTTTCCCAGTGGCTATAAGAAACCTGCTGTTGCCAACTGAGTAGTCTAGAGTCCCTGCTAATTACCTCCTTCCACGGCTTTTGATTTGGAGCCCAACTGATGGCGCCAGAGGCTGAACCACAGTCAGATCTTCAGGCCCCTGATTTGCCAAATGGAATCTATGCAGTTTGTTTCTTTCCTCTCTGTGTTTTCATGATGAGACTCAGCTCAAACTTGAAATAGACTAGGGATCATTTCAAATCATTAATGGCTGAAGATTTAAATATTGAGAAAGTAGCCATCACAATTCTGTACTTGATGCCCACAGATGTGTATATATGTACTTGAACTCACAAAAGTGTGCGCATGAACATATTACAAAATATGTTTTTCTAAACTGAGTGTGATGGCACCTACCTGTAATTCCAGCACTCTTGGAGGCCAAGGCAGGAGGATTGTAAGCTCAAGCCCATCTTGGAACTTTTAATAACTTAGCAAGAACTTATTTCAAAATAAAATTTTTTTCAAAGGGGGCAGGGAATGTAGCTCAGTGCAAAGGTCCTATGTTCAATCCTCAGTACTACACACACACACAGTACTTTTATAAAGATGCTAGCATTGTTTTAATTATATCTGCCAAGTATACCCATACCAAAAGCTTTCAAAATATTGACACTTTACAGCTTTATAAATATTTTCTTCTGTCGTCTATTGATAAGTAATATGTAGGGTCTCATGTCCAAATCAGATGTGCCCAGAATTTTTGCTAAACTGACATTTAATTAAAATTTAACTTGAAAAAGAAAACATAACTATATTTATAGAAGAAGTATGAATTGCATTTCTAGAAGATTCAGAGACATTAGCCTGAGACCCTGACAATTAGCTATCCCTCTGTTTTGTAGAAAAGCATTAAACAGAAAGCTTTCATTTCATAACAATAAAAATATTTATTTCTCAAAACAATTTCCCAGCTGTATCTTGCTTTCTTATTTGAGAGTCCTTCAGAAAGGGAAATTTATTATACTAGAGAAAATAATGTTAGAAGGTAAGTAATTCTTAGAGAAGTATGTGTTCAGGGCTTCTTAACTGGACAAATCTCTTTTCTCCTGATTAATTTGGCTCCAAAGCTATCGGAGGTGGTATGATAGGTAATAAGTCCAAGTCTATAGAACAGTGCAAATAGAAAGTTATCTCTGGGCTGTCGCTGTTGTTGGGAAGTCAGAAAATTGTACACAATTTTAAGGAATAGATAATCTAAAAGAGATATGCACAACATACTGAGATAACCATTAGAATAAATCTTCTTCATCATATTTACCAAACTTTTATGGGTAGTTGTGCTACTTGATTCATTCACTTATTAATTGTGTAGACATTTATTTAGTTAACACTTTCTGTGTACCCAGTGCTGTGTTTGATTCTGGGAATAAAACATGAGCTAGTCCCTGTTCTCTAAAGACTACAGGCTGCTAGGGAAAACTGAAAAGAAAATCGTTTAGTATCACCTTGTATGATAATTGGAATAATAGTTATGTCAGGAAATAGAGATAAGAGCTATCCAAGTGTGTTTGCCTTACAAGCAAAGATGTGGATCAGAAAAGTGCTTTGGAGAGAAAGTAATTTTTGAGGTTATGTTTGAGGAGTATAAGCAAGAAGGTGGAAGAAGCCTAGGGAAAGGGAATGGATCCTAGGCAGAGTAATGGTTTAAATGAAAATTCAGAGAAGTCAGAGTGTGTTCAGGAAACTGAGGACAAGGCTGTGGCTGCAATGAGGTATTATGAAGCTGTGCAGAGGGTTAGGGAAGGCAGATAAAGAACAAATCTTGCTGGGACTTGGATACTATGGGTAAAGGGACTTTTGCCTAAGTGAACTTTGGAGTGGTTGAAGAAATTTAAACATGGAATTATCTTTACTTTTTAGAAAGAATGTTATTTAGGAATGAGCAAATATATTACGATGGAAGAATAAAGACTAAATAGTTGTTAGAATAAGGAATGATTTCAAAATGAGGACAGATAGATTCCTATTTTCAACACAATGATAGACCAAATATCCTAATGGCTATTCACACACAATTATAGTTAAAATGCTGAATAAAATGTAGCAGTTTTTGTTTTTAATGTGTTACCAAAGTGATTTGGTGGAAAGAATCCACAGAGAATAGAAAATTAGGTGAAAGCAAGAAACCTGGTATGTAAGCGATTTCCAGGGTTGGTTTTTCTCCTGAAAATTCCTCCCAAACTCTAGAATTAAGCCTCCATCATGGTGGCTGAAGAAGCCCAGGAAACAAGTGTAAAGCTCAGAATAGACTCAGTTCTAAGGAGACTAGCAGGCGGTTTTGATACAAGGTTCATTCTAGAAAATATATAACTGAATCTAAGCATATGTAAAAAATGAACACAATGTCCACAAGGATGCAGCAAAAAGAAAAAAATCGTCTTGTATTGATCTCGCACAACATGGTAAAGAAGTGATGTGGTGATCTGCATTTTAACTTTAAACTATATAGCCACATGTCTGCCCTCATTTTTGTATAAGGCCTGAATTAATGCTGCATGTGTGTTATTAAGAACTTCAGGTGCAGAATTTAATTCTCCTGGGTTAGTACTACTCACAGAAGAACAGGCAGAAACAAACATAAATCCCCTGTGGAAAAATGCAAGTTGGACCCAGGCTTTAACTCTCCAAGAAATCTAGAACTAAGAGAATGTTCAACAAAGTAATATTCATTATAGTGAAAATGGCAATGACCTAAATTGTCATCAATAGAAGGATAAATGAATAAATTATAGTATATTTGCACATTGGAGTTTTATGCAGGAAGGAAAGATGGAAAGAAGGGAGGGAGGGAGGAAGGAGGGAGACAGCGGGCAGAGTGAGAAGGGAGATCTGGAAACAAGCTACAGTACTACTGAGAATAGAAGAGACAATAGAAAAGAAGAGAAATAAGAACTCCAAAGATAAGATATTGGGTATACTAGGTACAGAAATAAAACTAAAATGTTTAATATGTGTAGAAAAAAGGTAGTTTATAAGAATGAGCAGGAAAGGTCAGATAGACTCAAGGGGGTGGGAACTTCTAGAAATGAAATGTTATCATTGAAATAAAAAATCCCATCAAAGCATTTAATAAAGCAGATTAGACATAGTTAAATAAAGAATTAGTGTACTAGAAAACCTGTAGTTATAAAAATACACTGAGCAGAAGAAAGCCTGTTGTAGAATAAAGCCCAGAAATACATTGAGATTATAGACTAAGATGAGGGATAGCATTTTTTGTTGTTGTTGTTGTTGTTGCCAGTTCAGTGGGTCCAGGTGGTTGAGTATCAGCGTGTTCCATCTCATTTCCCTTTGGGGTTGCTGTAGGTGATCTGGAAGTCTGGTTTTGAGACTTATTTACGTGTTTTCTCATTTCGACTGGGGCGGGGGGCTGTTGGCACCTGCACGGATTACGTCCTCTGAGCTGGGAGAGGTGGGACAGGGGCCGGGAGTAGAGGTAGGGATGGTGACCCAAAAGCCCTTTGCTGTGGGCTGGGAGCAGCAGGAGGGATGGTGGCTCAGAAGGCCCTTCCTCTGGGCCAGGAGCGGTGGGACAGGAGGTGGACCAAAAGCCCTATCCTCTGGGCTGGGAGCAGCGGGAGGGATGGTGACGGGAAAGCCCCTTCCTCTGGACCAGGAGCAGTGGGCCGGTGGCTCAGAAGCCCCTACCTCTGGGCCGGGAGCAGCGGGACTCAGTACCGTGGTCTGGTGGTCTGGTGTCCTCTGCGTCTTTGTAGTGTGGAACCAGGTGGCTATACAGAGGAGTGGGGGGTGGGGGGTCCAGTGGATTGTTGCCGGGGCACAGGCTGATTCGGTGTCTTCCATGCGACTCGGGACCTCGGTCTATTTTTTTTTTTGGTACCGGGGATCGAACTCTGGTCCTTGTACTTGCGCAGCAGGTGGGGAAACCACTGAGCTAAATCCCCGGCCAGGGATACCATATTTTTAATCAGAATTCTAGGACAAGATAAGGGAAAGAGTATGAAAAGATAAGGACCAGGGATTTAGCTCAGTGGCTCCACTGCCTGCCTCGCAAGCACAAGGTCCTGATTTCTATCCCTGGTACCAAAAAAAAAAAAAAAAAAAAAGACAGTATTCAAAAAAGAACCAAGAGGATATTCAACAAAGTACCATTCATAATAGTGAAAATGGCAACAACCTAAATTGTCATCAATGGAAGGACAAATAAATTATAGTATATTTGCACATTGGCATTTTATTCAGCATCCCAAATAAGGGAACTCAGGTACATCCAACAAGATGCATGAAGTAGCAATATAGATGAAGAAAACACCATGTATAAATGCATAAAAGCAGTAATGGGAAAAGAAGTATCATAATCCTTCTCACTCGTGGTTACTTGGGTGGGAGAGGTAGGGGAATGTGTTAAAAATCTTAGCTTCTCTTTTTGGTAATGAATCCACAGGTGCTTATTACATTATAAAATAACTAATTAAATATAAATAAAATTGGTTTACACATTGACCAATGATGAAAGTGTACCTTAGCTTATGATTACTTTTTTTTTTTGGTACTGGGGATAGAACTCAGGGCCTTGCACTTGAGAGGCAGGCAGTGGAACCACTGAACTAAATCCCCGGCCCAAGCTTATGATTACTACTATAACTCTGTATACTGGAAATATGTTGAAGAGGTAGAGAGGAAGAGAGATAGAGAGAAGGGGGGAGAGAGAGAGAGAGAGAGAGAGAGAGAGACAGAATAAACTTTCTGAAATTGTTGAACTTAACCACTTCTCAGAATTAAGAAGCAACAAAGCCTAAATATGATTAAAATAATAAATGATGATAATAATAGTAAAAATATACATAGGCACATCATAGTGAAACCACAGAACACCAAAGAAAAAGAGATCTTAAATGAAGACAAAAATATATACCATCTACAGAGGAGTGGAATTAAGCCATTAACCAGTTAAATCCTATGTGATCATTTAATGGATAAGTGGTAGAGCCAAGACTGAGGTCCATGTCTTCTGAGTCCTACGTCCATGTTCCTTCTAAATATTCTACCAAAGTGTATCACACATCCGTGTACAGATTATTTTGTGCACTGACATGAATACAAAGCAGAAAAATAACACAATCAAGAAGCCTAATAATTTGAAGAGCTAGAAGAAAAGTTAGCATTAATGTGTTTAACATAGAAAAATTCAGTAAAATTTATCTTTCTACAGAGGAAACAAGGGGACTGACATTTGGTTAATGCCTAAGCGTGTACGAGGCACAGCACTGGTACTTTAAAAAATTGCACTCAGTTCTCACAACGAACATGTATAGATTGGAGTTCTTGTATACATTAAATAATATTACCCAGTTTTATAGAAGTGGTAAATGATAAATTTAAATTCTGGAAACTATGCCAGTCCTACCTGATCCACCATCTTCTCAATAGCATAGTTAATAAATGGATAATATAATTTATCTAAAAATGTAAATGTAAATTGTCTACAAACAGAACACTTTCTGGATAGCCTCCCAGTATCACTACTCCCAGTGAATATGGGTTTCCAGTGGCATACTTGGGATTATTAGTTCTCCTTTCGTACTGCTATAGACTTCTTTCCCACTTGGATAATCTATTCTCCCATTGCTATACTATAATTTGATTATCTGTTTAAGCTGTACTACTTTCTAATAGCACAAGGGTTTCAAATCCTGGCTCATATACTTAACTGACAGATTATTAAATCCATTCAAATCTCAATTTCCTCACATACAAACTGGGATATATACATCCTTCAATGATCCTTGAAATGAGTATGTGAGAAAGTACAATCAGTAAAGTTTTTAGTTCAGTTCTTGCTAACAACTTAGTGATTGCTACTGCTATTTTTTAAATTTAATTTTATTGGTACATTTTAGGTATACAATATAATGACATTCAAGATTGGAAATTTGCACCTTTACATAGTCTCTCTTGGTTCTTGTTTTTCACCCTTGCCCAGCCCTCCCTTCAACCCCTCCATCCCTCCCTATTTACAAAGACTTTGTTTCCATTTTTTCATCTTCTCATATTAATTCCATTCCCTTCTTTCCTTTCCCCTCCACTCCCACTTCCCCTTTCCCTTTGCTACTATTATTACTGGACCATTTGCAGATACGGCTTTCACAATCAGAGCAAATCATTTGCTCCTCCTAGTTTGCCTAAGAACAAGTTGCTCATCTTTATTTAGTCTGCTGGCAGTGGTCCCTTATATTTTTGAACTAGTTATCCTTAACTTTAGCTCTTTTAATAGGAAAATAATTATAAAATATTCTGTTCTTTCATATCCAGATAATACGATGTAACAGTTTATTACTAAATACCTGTTTTATAAAGTGAGATTTAAAAAAAAAAATTCTCATACTTTCATCCCCCACGTTGAATTTGCTAGAATGGAATAAAGACAGTGTTTACTAAGCTTCTGAAGAATCCAATGCTAATTGAATCATTTTGACCAAAGAATATTTTTGCCTTAAGGATGTATTATTTTGAATTAGTGGTTATGTAAAAAATCATTTTAATGATACAATGCTATGTGAAGAGGATTACTGTAATGCTGGGGTTAGAAACACAAAAGAACCAAATCTTCATGTATATGGACAGCTCATCCTAAGGACAAAAGAAAAGGGAGGAGAAGCAGAAGAAACATAATCCCCAGTCAGTACACATGAACATTGTGTGATGTGTGCCCATGTAATACATATGAAAGCCTAAGTTGGTACAGATTTCTGAAAATGAAATTTTAAACTACATGTACTTGATAAACCTAGTGGGCAGGAATTTTTATAACAAACTGTATTTTACCTCTCAATTAATCACTCTATCATTTTTTTAAACAAGGGAGATAATAAATGCAAGTTATATAGGAAGTCCTACTTCTTCTGGGTGCTTAATGGCAATTGATTTGGAATCTCAGTCCTCCAGGACTTTTTGGCACAGTTTTATTTTATTTATTTTTTTTGGTACCGGGGATCGAACTCGGGTCCTTGTGCTTGCAAGGCAAGTGGCAGAACCACTGTGCTAAATGTCAGGTCCTGCACAGTTATAACATTGTGAAGTTGCTCACATTTTTTATATTCTTCCATTTTATCTCATGTGTGTATGTATTTTTCGTAGGTAGAATACTCTTCCTGCTAATGATTTAATACACTGAAGAACCCAGAAAGCTGTATTATATTTTCTTTGCAAACTAACGATCTGTGCCATATGATTATTTATGTAACATCCAGGCTTTTAGAAGATTGCTTAACTATTATGTTATCACTAGAGAGGAGGAGAGGAAGTAGTTAGCTTTGGAGAAAAAAAAATAACATAAAACAGTTCTCCAAGGCCCAGCAATGTAGTAAAATACCTAGACAATCTTTCAGAATATCAGAGACCACAGTATGCTAGAGGGCCAAGAAGAGAAGAAAAAGTCTTTAGTTCTTACTCATGTTATACCTACTTGGTAAAAAAATTTTGCTCTCTTTCAGACAAGACACAATTCATAAAATCTTTTTATATTGGCAGGAGAACCGTCTATCTGCATATATGTGGAGACTGACAGCTGTTAACAGAATACCATAACACTGCTGAACAGCCTGGGATTCAGGGATAAGGAATATCATTCTATCATTCCCAACTGAAACAACATTAGAAAACATAGGCAGCCTAAATAGAATTATCCAAAATGGAGCCTGTCTGAAATTCCAAGTCTCCCAGAGACAAAAGTACTATTCACCTCTTCTTTCTTCTTCTTTCTTATGGCTGAAATTCATTTGCATCCACTGACATCCTTTAAATTATTACCCTCCTGGGAAAGTCTTCAACCCCTGTAGAACACGTACAAACATTCAGTTGTTTCTGATCAGACCTATGCTGTTTGTGGTTCCCCTGACTCATATTTTAGTATCTCAGCAGAGAAAATATCTGCCAAAAATATATCAAATATTTCCCATCTAGATTCACTTGATTTCACGAACTTCCTATAGCAATTTTTAAAATTTAGATATCTACCTTATGCTTTAACGGTCATAATTCCAGAAGCCTGACTGTTATCTGACCTTTAAAAATGATAAATCTAATAGAATTTCTTCTCTCCCAGAGAAAATGTAAAGTGGAAATTACTGAGTTCCAAAACTTCAGCTACAGAGTAATTGATGGCTTTCTCTAAATATCTGTTAAAATCTTAATATAATGAATGCTAGGATTTTTTTAAGTAAGACTCTTTGGCAATAAGACCTTAGCACTTTCAAAGCAGCCCCATGATCTGTTGTCCAGGACTCCTTTGCAGATTGCTTTTGCTAAGGCTGTCCAACATCTGTCAGCGTTTTCAGCACAAACCATCAGCTCAAAAAATTCTTCAGGCTGAAACTTGATATGTCAGGTCTCAGCTTAGGAGTTTTTGTGTGTTTTCAGGAAAATAGGTTTAGATGTTTTCAAGTCAGTGCCACAGGGGGAAAAATATAACATACCATTTCAAGACAACCTTTTACTTTAAACATAGGTAAAAGGAAAACAGACTCTCACTCAACTAAAATGAACAGGAAATATGAAACAATTTGGTGGTTGTGAAGTTTCCTTTATAATGTACTGCTGAGACGGGATGTCTCTGTTGGGGTTATATGACCACATTCTTAGTAGGATGCTATATGGAACTCTGCCTAACTTTAATGCCAGAGGTCAGAATGTGTCCACCTCTTGGCAGCTGAGGACCGAGGGTTTAAGTGACAAATTCCAATCCTTCAGCTTCCCAGATCATCGCACAGCCAGGGGAGACTAATACAATAGACACCAGTGTGCCAAAAGGCATCACAATCCACTGGTGGATTGTGGTTTTGCACAGCTTCAACATACATTATCCTGATGTCTAAAATTACTTCTCACAGTGCAGCTGTGTGTGATGCTGGACCTCATTCCACTGGGTGATTCCATGTAGTCTGCTTAAAACAGGGATGCACTTTTGAACCTAAAGCTGTCACTACAAATCTCACTGTGAATGTAAGAATTCATGAAGATCTCTAATTTATTGGTTTGCAAGGATTTGCCTATAGAGAGATTATCTTAAAATGGCCAGTACATTCTAAATGGAAAAATAATTTCAGTGAAGGAAGTCCTGATATTTTTTAGTTGACTACAGTGGCTCCCCAACTTACCATGGTCTGACTTACAAGTTTTCACCTTTACCATGGTGCAAAAGTGATAATGCATTCAGGGCCGGGGATTTAGCTCAGTGGTTCTGCCACGTGCCTCACAAGCACAAGGACCTGAGTTCGATCCCCAGTACCCAAAAAAAAAAAAAAAGTGATAATGCATTCAGTCGAAATGGGGCTTTGAATTTTGATCTTCCTCAGGGTATAAATATCCAGTGTGATACTCTCTGATGCTGGGCAGTAGCAGCAAGCCAGAGCTCCCAGTAAGCCACACATCACAAGAGGAATCAACCAATACTCAACAACGCCCTGTGTTGCTAAGCCCTGATGTCCATTAGGTTAGGCATATTAAATGCTTTTTTTACTTAATTTGAACTTACCATGGATTTATTGGGATACAACCCCACTCCAAGCTGAAAGCAGCTGTATTCGTAATGTGAACTTTTTTCTTTTTATATCAATGTTAATTGGAAATAGAAATGCAGATATGCAAGGGATGTTCAGGATTCAACATCCAGCCCTCTGTAGCAGTTGTCTACTTAGAATGTCTCTGAACTAAAGATTTCCCAAATCACTACAGCATAATCCTGAAAAGAAGACATTTAAAAACATACACACAATTAAAGCTGTACTAAAATTGAGCTGCTATTGGACTTAGCATACTTTCTTACCTTGAGCTAAAATAATACTTCAGTGTGCGTCTTTTGAGGCTGCCTGGGGTAGAAATGCCAAGAAATCCGAGTGACTCGACTTCAGTAACCACAGTGGTAGGAAAAAATTATTGCCTCCTTGCTTTAAGTGATTCTGGTGTAGCCTTGAGAGATACAGCCAGAGACAAGCAATAGCCGGAGCCTCTGGCTTCTAGCATAGCTGGTCCTGCAGCATTCTCAAAAGCTTATGTGCACCATCTGCCCTCTGAATCTTGAGTGTCTCATGCCCTTTGTTGGACTTAAATAAGAAAAAATCAAGTACAGATCAAATAGTCTTGAAAACCTTCTCCAACAGTTATAAGCAAACTCAACAGGGATCCAGTGGTCCCATATTCCTAAAACTATTCTGTGTGTTACCACTCAGAATAGCGATGGAGGCCTCTGTGATGAGTCTTCTTTTGAACCCCCATCGCAATTCATGTCTTCTTGCCCGTCCTCCGTCTGCACACATCCCTGATGACCTTTTCACCAAGCAGCAGTCTCCCATGTCACAGGGGCCCCATGCTCTGCGCCGTTTCTGGACCTTTGCACGTGCAGTCCCTGCTGTCCAGAAGACCCTCCCATTCATTCTGAACCCGATGAACACCTTCTTGCACCTTCATCAAAACTCAGATCAGTGGCACATATATATATATTTCCATTGTGTATTCTTTGGAATGTATAGATTTGACTATTAGCAGTTTATGATAAAAATTGGTCTTCATTTTTCACAACAGTCCTGAGGTTTATACAAGAGAGGTTATCCCACGCTCACTAATAATGAAATGAAGGATTATATACTGAAAAATGATAGGATAAGTATTATAACCATTTAGGAAGCCAAGGATTTTTCCTCAGAGCTTAATAATTTTTGTGTCTAATGTTGAGTAAGTCAAAATATATACAGAAGAGTGCCTAGCTGACGTCTATCTATATATTTCCCCAGTGTAATCACAGATTCTTCTAACATAACAAGATTTCTACACCTGTAGAGACAGGATCGTGTTCTTGATCATTGATCTTAGCGTTTGAAAACATGAATTTCAGTTCTGGCTCAACTCATAATGTATGGCCTTAAAAAGTTATGCAACTTTTTTGACTCTTAGTTTTTAAAAAAGAAAGTAAAAGTCTACCTAAATCACCAAGTTAGTATAAATTTCAAAGCAAATTATATTAGTAAAATAATATGAAAGCTGTATCCTTACACACTTAACAAAGTATATATTTATATTTATATGAGCAGTGCACAGTATTATTATTGGCAAGGGAGAAAATTAGAAGTATATGGTAAATGGAACCCAAATAAAATTTAGCTCCCAAAATGCTGGTTAGCATATAAATTGCTTTCACTTCCAGCCTCCAATTCCACTTTTTCGTGGTTTACAATGTGTTTTCTAAAGGTCAATAACTATTCTGAATTAGCTTATAATAGTGCTAACATATAGTAGTACTCAGTACATATGCGTGTGTGTTATAAGAAATATTTGCTTTATCTGAAGAAAAAGAAAAGGCTAAGCACCCATCAGAGCTCTCAAGTCATTATTACTATAAGTTGTAGTAAGTTCCCAAAGACACTATTAACTTTGATTTCTGGCTATTTTTTTTCTTTAAAATAGCTCTCTTGACTTTAAAATATCTAGAAATATTGAGAACAATGTGGCAAATACTCTTTTAAACTGACTGAATGCTCAAGTTGATGAGGAAATTGAAGAGGAGCTAGACAGCAGAGGGTCAAGCCTATGGAGAAACCACAGGTCATCTTGGGGCATTCACTATCACTCTACCCTAGAGCTTTGGGTTTGTGTGATCAGAGGGGGATAAGAGAAAATGTATCAGCCAGAACAAGTTGGGAAATTGAAAACAAGACCCTTGGAGTAAAACAGGACCCTCACAGCACTACATATTCATTGAAAATAGAAAATCAAGAAAATCTCCTTGCTAGTAAAGGAAGAAAATAGGAAAGTTTTTTGTTTCAGTCTGGGTTCTGAGAAGAAAGAAAAAAGTCATTGAGAATCCATTTTATAGGTCTCCTAATCATATACTTTGGGTTTCAGATTTGTACCACATGCATGGTCAAGCAGAATAAAAGATGAAAAAATAATTTAAAATGGACACAGGTTGGACACAGCCTAGAAGCCTGTAAACATAAATACTCCCTGGAGGAATACATCCTCAAATCAGACCTAATAGGATTCACACAAGTTGTGAACATAAATATACAATGCAACATTTACAAGGACTCAAAGAAACCATCATAAGTTAAGAGAATAACAAACAGTAGGAAAGATTTTGGGCATGTTAAAATGTTTAGAGAAAGAGAAGAACAAATCACAAATGTGAGAAAGGAATATAGTGTATTTTATAAATAAATCAAAAGTTTTAGAAATGAAAACTGTAATTACTCAAATTAAAACTTTATGAATAAAATAAAGAGTTGAAGAGAGACTAAGTAAAATGGGATGTATACAGATAGATGCTTAAAAACTAGTTTTCTAGGGGGAACGAAAAGAGCCGTGTTTTGTACTGACTCTTATGAGGTGGTATAAGCCAAGTCCTGCACATGATTGGGTATCTAACTGCATAAACTACCTGAAATGCAACACAGAGAGACAGAGAGATAGGAAATACATATGAGACAAGAAGGCTAGGATGTGAAGCTCTACTGTATATTTGATCATCATCCTAAAAGAGAACAGAAGAAGGACAAAACTTTTCCCAGAATTGATGAAAGTCATAAATTCTAAGGTTTAGGACCACCACATCAAGCATGCAGATTTGTATTATAATGAAATTGTAGAACACCACAACCAAAGAGACTACCTTGAAAGCATCCAGAGGAAAAGATACCAACTGCTAAGGAACAAAAGTTAAACTTTCTTATGAGCAACAGTGGGAGCCAGAAGTAATGGAATGATCTTAAAGGTGGAGAGAGATAATTTCTAACTTTACCTATATATCTAATTAATGTGTAATTTTAAAGTGAAGACATTTTTAGACAAGAAAAACAGATCTTATTACCAAAGGTTAAAGAAAAGAAATGGAATGATGTACTTCAGGAATAGGGAAAATGATCCAGAAGAAATATGGATAAAGAAATGGATAAACATGTAAGTGAATCAAAGCCAACTTAAAAAAAAACAAACAGTGATAATGTCTGGTGATTAAAAGCCATATGAGGGGCCAGGGATTTAGCTCAGTGGTTTCACTGCCTGCTGCACAAGTGCAAGGACCCAAGTTCGATCCCCAGTACCAAAAAAAAAAAAAAGATGTAGGGACTGTATCACTTCTCCTGAAACTGGATGATCTCTAAGATGAGCCTGGGTTGTCTGATGGTTCCAGGCAGTAAGGGAGTATACAAAAAATGATGGGGAGCATGTGAAAAGTGTCTAAGAGGCTCCCAACAACTAAATCTGGGACAATTTCAGCAACAAAATAATAATCGTGATAACCCATAGAATAAAATAAGAATCCATACTTACATAAGTAAATAAGTGAATAATTAAGTGAAAGAGGGGGAACACTCTTCCTCACAACATAATTTCAATTAATACATGTAGAAGAAATCACCATTTGCAAGACATCGCAGTAATAATGGTTTCTCTTAAGAATCATCAGTGGATGTTAAAAATGAGTAGGTGAAAGTATGGTGAGAAACAGGGTATTCTCACTCCCTCAAATTATTACCCACAAGATTCTTAGTAATTCCAAAAAGGGGAAAAATAGAAACTTTTAGTAGAGAAACCTGGAAGACACCATCTTAACCAAATGGCCAAAGTTAGCAGCCCTCCAGGTAAAGTGCGTTGAAAAGGATACATTATTTATATGGTTTTCTTGTATTAAAAAAAAAAACAGAATTGCACAACTTGAAATTAGTAATAAGAAAACAACTAAATCAACTAACCTCAAATTGAAGGACATTGTACAAAATACCTAGTCAAAACGCCAGAAGTGTCAGAGTGATGAACGGTGGAGAAACACTGAGGTATTGTTGCAGATGAAAAGGGCCTAAAGAGATGTGGCAGCTAAATGCCCCGTATGAATCGGGACTGGATCCTAGAGGTCTGTAGTTAATAGACTCTATTTCCTGGTCTTCATCTTGATTGTATAGTTTTGTTAAGATTTTAACATTTGAGTGATCTGGATGAAGGCTATAGAGGAATTCTTTGTATTAACTTTGCAAACTTTTTCTAGGACTGAAGTTATTTCAAGATGAATTTCTTTTGACAACAAAATAGGGTTATGGGAGTTTCTTTAGGCCACTGTGTCTGCCCCACCTCTCAGAAAGGCCAGTTACTAACTAGTTCCCTCCTCTCCCCGTTCTATCCAGAGACCTGAGAGCATGGCTTTGGTAGAAGTTGGGCCAAGTCAAGGCTTACGAGGAAGGAAACAGTTTGAGTCTGAAACACAAGGTTCCTACTGTGTCGAATCAGTCCGGTAGAGGCTATTAAAAGGCCATCTTTTCCTCCCTCCCAGTCTTCTCCTCCCTCTGCCTTCCTACCCCACATCCCAGACTGCTTTTAATCCTATTGGGAGGGTACACATGGAGAAAGAAAGAAAAAATAATAATGAATGGCTGTGTTCCTTGGCACATGAATAACAGTTTCCCTTTTGGGGCTTCAAGAATAAAAAATGAGAGGCTTTAAATCTTACTAATTTGTGCAAGAATGTGTGTGTGTGTGTGCACGCACATGCACGGCTGCACGGTGGTGGGGATAAAAATGTAAACTGCCGCTGTAGAAAGAACAATGCTAGTTTTTAAAATCTGCTAAAGAAAAAGAAATCATTATTCCTAAATAAAGTATGTTAGAGGCCAGTGGGAAAAAGAAGAGCAGGGCTTTTCATTTTGATTTGTTTTGTTTAGAGTTAAGTGAATTAGGAAATACCCTTTCTATAGCTAACTCTAAAAAGATGAGCCATTGTTGCCAAAATGTGTTTATCAAACAGGATGTGAAATTTGATTTAGCTTTGTGAAATAGCTCTCTAGTTTTATTTTAGCCAGATCTCTGCAAGACTCTCAGTTCTCACCCCCACCAGAATGAAATAAATGGCAACAACCAGGACCGAAAACCTGCCTGAGACAGCAGAGTAAATGTTGGCAGGAAGCCCGTCTCGGTCCGGGCTTGCTTTTACCAAGAGTCTCTCTCTAGCTTTGATTCACTGCTTCTCACAAGCAAGCTCCAGACGGCTTTCCTTACAATTAAAGAAGTTGTAGAAACCAAAAGGGAATATTGCATCTGTGACTCCTCCTACTTACAAAAACAAAAATAAAAATTTCCATGCTCTTTTGCTTTCTGGGTACCTCCTCGACTCCGTTCCAATGCACTGTGGAAATGGTGAAAGGAAAAGCCACAGATAGAGCAGGCGGGTGTGAATTCAGACCACAAGATTCACTGCTGGGCTTCTGCTGTCCTCAGCTGTTTGCTATGATGCACCACCGGCCTCTCTCTGGTTAATCACTTGGCACAGGGAGATTCCTCCAGGTCACCCCTCTGGTGGCTCAGACAGGGCCTAGGGCATCCTTGGATTTCCATTAAAAATGTGGAAGGTGTCTGCACACCCCTCACACACACGTACTCCATCAGCGTCCAGTTGTGCAGCTCCCCCTATAAGTGCCCAGCGCTGCTAGCTGCTGATGTTGTTTTTGGCCACAGGCCTTACAGACCAGCCAGTCGTTGTGTAAGCAGTCTGTCTGAATTGCTCTGGGGCTAACTGCCTTCTTAGAAGTCCTCTTGCTGCTCATTATGTTACCAGCAAGCCATTACTATGATTAGTTTTAAATGCCTTAATCTATGTTTTCTGTATAATAAGATACTGAAGTGTAGAGAATTGGTGCCCTATAAATCTCTGAGATTTTTTAGGGGTGTTCTTCCTTTCTATAACATGATTGGCATTTGAAATCAGTGTAGGATTTGTAAATTTGTTAAGTTCAAATCAGAATTTAAGGTGGGGGTTAATAACCAAACTGTTCTTCGCACGCTGTTTAAGAAGTTTCTGCTCTATGTGCCTTTTTGTTTTTTGTTCATCATACAGTCAATTCAGGGAGAATAAGAAACATTAAGTAGCTCTTGGCAGAGGGTCAAAACCAGGATTGCAGGAAGGTATTTAAAAGTCTTTTAAGTGTGGGCTATTTGTTTAAGCAATAACTGCACATTTCTTATGACTGGGAGGACTATTTTCACAGTCTTTCATGGAAATATTTCTAGACAATTTCTGTGGCTCTTTTCCCTGAGCTCATTTATTTGCTTTTGCTTCAGAACAGAGCATTTTAATGAGCAGTTTTATGAGCCTAACCTGCGTTCTGCAAGCTCCACATGACTGGATTCCTGTTGCACATAACCTTTGCCCTATTTCCCATTAAAACACAAGACTTTCCTATAATCAACTTTATACTATGACTGTGGAGGAAAAAATACAGCAGATACTTTGGTCCACTACTCAGCCCGCTATAAGTGATATGTTTTACAAATATTTGTTATTTCCTTATAGTTTTTAAATCATGCATATTAGCTTTCTGGTCACAAATCCTTTCCTTTTGTAGGATGCATAGATCATCAGTTCCATACTGTCACTTAATCCAAAATTGCCATATCCCTCTGAGTAAAGAACACATTGAGTTGTATTTATAGTCTACTGAGGCACATACAAAGACAAGATGAATCCCAAGTCATTTTATAAATACAAACTTTCGAAATAAATAAAACATATAGTTGTCTGCCTCCACTCAATCTCATATTTGTCAATGTCAGAAAGTTATGTCTTATGTGAAAGCTAAATCACCATCTGATCCATTTTGAGTCCTCTTTGTGTTTTAATTCAAATGTAAAACAACTGTTTTCCATTTTATACAAACTATTTCATACAATCTATTCCTAGAGAGTTTTTGTGGAATAAATTTCTTTCCTCTAATCAGAGAAAAAAATCCAGGTTTTTCTAGGTTCCTTCCACTTTTAGGGTTTCATCAATTTTCTGAGTATCTGCTAAACATTGTAGCCCTCCCTTTCATTTGAACTGTGGAGCCCTAAACAGGATAGAGCCCCTGGAAGGGTACAGAGAACAGGAGAACAAGGAAGTTATTGTTATGTGGAACAGGCAGCCCCCTCTTGGTCATGCATTCCAGCATGTTTGCCTTTTAAATCTGCACTATGAATTTAAGGCTAGTCTGGGGTTCCTCAGGACACCTAGCTCTTTTCTGCCCTGCTAATTCCAGACGATCTGTCCTCATCTCATAATCCTGTTGATTTTTTTCTACTTAGGACAAGGAAAGCACTCTTCAAACTAGTATGAAGTAAGTTTAGGACAAATGAAAGGAAATCTGCTTTACATACCAGGTTATAAACTTGTGGAACTCATTAGTCCCAAAGGTGGTACTGGCAGGAAATGTAAATGAGTTCAAAACCTTTTAGCCTAATTTATGAATGAGAGCCATAAATGGCTACTAAGAAAACCAGAGATATATCTAACTTTTACAGCTACAGTTAGAGAACTGCTCTAAGCCTTCACACAGGTCATCTCTGAGATCTGTGGAGGTGGCTGGCCTTGGGTCTGGCCCCAGTGAAATTTCCTGAGCATCCTGTGTCACTTCTGTTTGTTCTTGGTCTCACTGGGTCTCAGGAAGACCCTCCAACCTCTTCTAGGATAGGTAACATTCTTTTTAAAAATAAAGACTAGAAAAAAGCTTTCCAATTTTTCCTTTCCCATTTGACCACTTGCCTACCGCAGTGCCAATTATGACTGTCAGGGAAGGATGACGTCTGTCCAGTGGAAATTAGTTGAGATCACATTTGGATCTTAAAACATAGATACTCTCTTTTAAGTTAAGTCAGACCCTTATTCTTTCTGGGAATTTTCAGACCTGAGACTATAAATAGCATTTTTATTTCATCCTCTATTCTATCCTTAGTAGAACCTTCAATTATTTAACCCCTTTTCTTTCCCAAGACTATGTCCTTAAGGCAGGGGTTCTCAACTGGAGCACTTAAAAATCCAGATGTGCCAGGGGTGGTAGTGTACACCTATAATCCCAGAACATGGGAAGCTAAGGCAGGAGAAGCACAAGTTCTAATCCAGCCTGGGCTATGTATTGAGACCTTGTCTCAAAAAAAAAAAAAAAAAAAGAATGCTGATGTTCCAGACTTCACCCCAGATCAAGTAAATCACAACTTTTGTGGGTGGGGCCCTGATATCCTGGTGTCTTACTCTTTAAAATCATCCCAAGTGATTCTCCCAGCAGTGAAGTTGAGATCCTGGCCTGACTATGCAGGCTCTTTGCTTAACCTGAGTCTGCTGTTGGCATCTCATTGTGGCCCATGAGTCATTCTGCAGTGCCCACATTCCTCCACCCCAAACTGTATGTCTGTTAGTGATTGTGGAGAATCTCTCTGCCTAGGTCGTCTATGCTGGGTCTTCATGCTGCCTGCTTTCTCTGTCTCTCCAATTATGAACACCTAGTTTAAAAAAAAAAACTTACTGGGAAAACTGGCCCATTGCAAATTCATGATACCCAATACTTATAAGACCCGCACAAGTTTGTACTGTCAGCTTTTAGGCTAGCCCAGCACCTGTGCCAGATGGGACCTTCCATCACACCAGTCCCTTAATTTCCCACTAGACAGCCATGTCATCTGTTTGGGAAGAATATTGAAGCCAGCCAGAAAAAACTGCCCACATCATATCTTCATTTCCACTGAGCATTCTTAGCCATTCTCTTTTTATCCTTCCTTTGGATCTTTATGAAGAAATTCAATTATTAAACACTGTTGAGTACTGGTGTAGTTTGCACATGTCCCTAAAAAGTTCATATGTTGGAAACTTAATCCCTCAAATTGATATGTTAATAGTATTTGGGGGCGGGGCAGTGGGGAGATAATGAAGATTCAATGAGGCCGTGAGCATGGAGCTCTCACGATGGCATAGTGGTTTTATATGAAGAGGAAGAAAGACCGGGGATAGCATACTTACTCTGCCCCACCATGTAACGACCTCTGCCATGCTATGAAACAGCAAGAAAGGCCCCGACAGATGCCAACACCGGGCCCTTAAACTTCCCAGCCTCCAGATCCTTGAATTAATTAAACTTCTCCTCTTTACAAATTACTCAGTATGTGGTGTTGAGTTATAACAATAGAAAATGACTACGTCAAGTACCATCTGTTTGCAATGCATTGAAATACTGTGGAAAAGATTTATTGAAAAGCAGTTAACATGGAGAGAAGATAAATTCCTAATGATAAAAACATTTAATGTGGCATGTGTATATAGGAAGGAGAGATCAATTCAGATTTATTTGACTACCTAAGATTGTCACAAATTGGTGACATTTGGGCCAAGCCTTGAATAATGGAAATACTTTTAGCAGTTATTAGGCTAAAGTGCGTTCAAATTCAAAGGAGCAGCATGGCTAAAGGCCACAGACTCTGATGCACATGGTTTGATCCAGGAGTGGTGAATGGCCTAGTGTAGCTGGAATACAGCACAGAAGGTGGATCTTTCTACACCCATCAGTATACTGATTTTCACAACATCTCTGGCATCTTCAAGTTTTTGTCTTCTGGCTCCTTTTTTAACTTCGCATATGCATGTCCTTCCTGCCTTAAAAGAAACATTTTTGACCCTCATATCTTGATAAATACCATGCCATTTCTCTTATTTCTCTGCCAAAGTCTCAGAGTATGGCTTATACTTTCTTTTACACCCCTTTCGACAGTCTCCAGCTGACCCTCCTAATGCAGCTTCTGAACTCCCCCCACAAAATCCCCCATCACTATCCCCACAGAAAGGCTCTATTAAGAATTTCAAAATCATTCGGAATAGAGCAGTGGCCAATTCTCATTCTGTTTGGCCTCTTGGCAAACAGAAAAGTTTGAAAACCTTGGAAGTTTTTTTCTATGGTAGTCTGGGGATGTTGCATAATTGTTGAACTCCTCCCACCTCTTTTCCACTTCCTGGTCTAGTCTTCTCATTTCTTCTACTCCTTACCTGTGGATAATCCTAAAACACTTTCCTCCCAGCCTTACTTATTTCATTTAATTATTCATTCTTTCACCCTGAAAACATTTATTGAGCTCATGCACAAAGCAAGGCACTGTGCTGAACACAAAGACCAATTTGGTCTTCTATATACTTACTGATTTTAGGTACACTTTCTACTCTTAAAGCTTGAACTTCCACCTCTATTTAAACGATTTCTAAATCTACATTTTCAATTGTGTTCTCTGTGGTTCTAGTTACCCCCAGCTATGTGCTTTGCATGTTCTCCAGCACAATTTGTTAAAAAGTAAACTTTTTCCATGAAAGCTAATTTCCTTGCCTTAATTTATTTATCTGAATTAATCAAGTCACCATATCAATCTTCTAGCCTGTATATCCAAGCATGTTATTTTACTCTTATCTCAAAGTCAATTTTGTGTACTATCTGGTCTATATTTTCTTCTTATTCATTCTTAGAATTTATTTAAGGTCCACACTGACCTCTCCAGTTTTATAGCTACCCACTTGGTCCACACTTTTATAACCTCACGTGTAGCTTAATGCCATAGACAATAATTTGTATCCATGATTCTAGTCTGATCCACCTTAAATAAATTCAGCCTAGAATCAGCTACCGTACAAATTTCCCTAAAAGGTCACTTGAGCACATTCTTTTTGGTGACCTTGCAGTCCCACCATATCCCACCTTGCCTCTTTAGCCTAGCCCATGTTCCCCACAATCTAACCACTCACTTCACAACTTAGCCCTGTCTCCTATTTCACATGCTTGTCATCATGCCTTTCCACTATTTCCCCACATGTGTCAAGCTAATTTCTACCACCATTTGTTCCCTTTGCCTAGATGTGTTCTTGATAACTGCATGCCCCAGTACAATCAGGTCAGGTCGTACTCACCTTCTCCATGTAGCCTTGTCTGGCTCCTGAAACCTCTAGAAATCTCTCCTCTCTCACCAGGACAATTACACTTAAAGGCCTTCCTATACCACTTAGCACTCATTACATGCTATCACTTCAACACATTGGTTCCTGCCTATTAATCAGCTCCTTCCAAAATAGATGGTAAAGTTCTTGGAGCAGAAATTGTACTGTGTTCTTCCCTTTAATCTCCCAGGGGACCTAAGACATTTCTCATCAACTATTAAATGTTTAATATATAGCATGAATTAACTGTAATCATTATCTATTGTTCAATGTACCTGTGTAGACCAAGGTAAACTGTATAAGTACAACAGAAAATTATGTTTATACTCTCTATAAAGGAATTATTTTCTAACCTACAACATTTATATCTAGTCTGCATGTCAATTTTGATGTAGATGCCTTTTCCTAATTCAAAAAGAAGAATTTGAAGAGTAATCATTGAGCTTCAAGACCTAAGCATCCAATTATAGGAAATACAGGGGATGGAAGAACACATTAAATGACTTCCAGATGGGGAGGTAGATGGGAATATAGAATGCAATCTACAGGACAAATTCCCCTTTTTAATACAAATCACAAGAGAAAAAACGAAATGGAGAAGTTTGTAGGTTAAAATGAACTTGAGACATGTCTACTAATCAATCTGTGGACTTACTTAGATTAAATTCAAACAAATAAACTTAAAAACATTTTATCAAAGATAATTGGAGAAATGTAATGTGAACACTCAATGTATGACATTGTTAAAATTAACATTAATAATTTTTTTTTTGGTACCGGGGATCGAACTCGGGTCCTTGCGCTTGCGCAGCAGGCGGTGAAACCACTGAACTAAATCCCCAGCCCACCATTAATATTTTTACATGTGACAATATCATCATTCAAAATTTTCCTTATATATCTACAACCCCCAAGTTGAAAATCAATACTTTATAAGGTTATGTAAAGCCTACCCTGTGTTTTAGCTGTTTTTATATAAAGGTCATCCATACATGTACAACTGAGTTGTGCATTCTATAGTCAGATACACAGAGAAGAGTGAAAATGAACATCATTAGCTGTGTGTAGTCATACTCCCTAAAGATACAAGGCTTATTACAAGAATAGTGCCTTCAAAAATCATTTTACTTACACTGCAGTTAACATTAGCCTTCAGGAGATACACATTACTGCACCCTAAAATAGGCCTACATTTAAAATAAAACTAAAGTCAAAGAAATGAACACAAAGAAAACCTGACATATTTTCTCTGATATCAGTTTAATTAGTTTAGTCTCAGCACTCTGACAAAACTTTTCAATGAAATATTCATTATCTGCAAAATTTATCTCATTTGGTAGAGGTGGGCCTTGTCTCTGTGTTTAAGATATTGATGAGCAACACAATGGCAAGTGAGCTGATATGAGAACCCAAGTAAAAGTGTAGAAAATTCACAAGTTAAAAACTTATTTGTGGATGACTGAGATTTTGAGTGTGATACCAACACCTTCTTCGTTTGAAGTGGGTTTCTGTAAAGCGTATAGTTCTGTCCTCTAAAAGCCATAAATACTCATTGGACTTCATCATTTTACTGACAGTATTTCAATAGACATTAATATTAACTTCACAACTGATTAACTTTATGGTAACATTTTATACTTTCTCATTTTTTTTTTTTTTTGGTACCGGGGATTGAACTCGGGTCCTTGCACTTGCACAGCAGGCAGCAAAACCACTGAGCTAAATCCCCGGCCCAACTTTCTCAAAGTCTCTGTTGACATTGCAACCAAAAAGAAAACAAAATTTTGCCCACTTAACTAAAACACAGAAGATTTATCTAGTAGCCATTTTAAGAATATTTACCAAATGTAAGTATTTTTATCAGAATTATTTAAAAATATTAGTAGTAGAATTAGAATTTTAAATTATTAATAAGTAATCACTTAAAATTCATTCTGTTCCAGAATGACTTTTTTCTTATCTATATGTTATAATTTTTAAATGAACATGTATTATTTCTTTAGAAGTTAAAAATCATACTGTGGTGTGTACCTACATTGTCCAGTGTCGTAGCTCCTAGCTGCAAATGCATACTTTGCATTAGAAATGCATCTGGTCCAAATGTCCACATGCTGCAACCAGAGGTCTTGAAACCCTGTGCCATGGACCAGAATCAGTCCAAAGCCTGTTAAGAACCAGGTGGCACTGACGTGAGCAGTGAGTGAGCCAACAAAGCTTCATCTGTGTTTGCAGCTGTTCCCCATCACTCCAATCATGGCCTGAGCTCCACCACCTGTCAGGTAGGAGCACAAACCCTGCCTTGAATTGTGCATGTGAGGGATCAATGTTGCTTGCTCCTTAGAGAATCCAATGCCTGATGATCTCAAGTGAAGCTGAGGCAGTGATGTTAGCACTGGGAAGCAGCTGAAAATACAAATTAATGTTAGCAGAGAACTTTGACTGCACAGAGACCATAATAAATCAATTGCTTGCAAAATCAAAATCCTATAACTGAATGGCAAGTGTCAATTAAGCTGTATCTGCTGGTAGGCTTTATAGTGCCAAGTGAGTTGATGTACTTAAATTGCACAGTTACATTTGGTGCCATGCTTTAAGTTAGAATCCAACACTTACTTTCATCAGCATGTGACCAGCCCATTATTTTATTTGCCACTTCTCTCAGTACCTTTTTCCCACACTATACATTTGACTCTGTCACAGTTTTATAGGCCCACAGGCTAATCCTAGTCAAAATGAGTAGAAAATAAACATCGCTAGAGAGCTTCATTGATGGGGGAAAGACCCAATGATGAAATGGCAGAGGATTCTAAGATGCCAACAAAAAGAAAGCTGCATTTAAAAGAAAATGCCAAGAATCCTATTTAAATTACAGTTTCATTCCAACAGGTGATTCACATTCTTTAAGCCCACTTGTATAATATGTGGCAACCAGCTATGCAACAAAGCCATGAAGCATTCAAAACTGCTTCACTACGTGGAAACCAAGCACCCTGCATTAAAATATAAGACTTTGGAGTTTTTCAAAAGAAAAAAATGTGAATTCATAGAATAGACTTAACTATTCAAAGCCAGGACCTCATCAAATTTGTTTGCACTGGGAGCATAATTCTTAGTGGCTAGGCACATTGCTAACACTAAGAAATCCTTCACTACTGGTAAAAAGTTAATCCTGCCTGCTGCTAAGGACATTTGTTGTAAACTTTTAGTAGAGGCTGCAGTTCAAAATGTGGCACATGTTCCTCTTTTGGCTAGCACCATAACTTGATGAACTAATGAAATAGCAGAGGATATTGAAATATAATTGTTCGAGTCACCATGGTGCACAATTAAGGTTAATGAATCTATTGATGTTGACAATAAGGCAACAATGCTTGTTTCTGTGCAATATACTTTTCAGGAGGATATGTTGTGTGCTTTTGTTACAACCACCACCACAGCTGCAGAACTATTCATGTCTTTGAATGATTGATTACATATCAGGAAAACTGAATTGGTCATTTTGTGTCAGTATGTGCAGACTTCCATGACTGGACAGCTTTCTGGTTTCATCTTGGCTTAAAGAGATTGCTTCTGCGATATGTATATGTACCAATAGCCCATGATGAATATGCTCATTATATCACAAATATACAGTAATTTAAAAATGAAAAAAAGAGGCCACTTCTGAATATGAGTCTATGCACTGTGTCATCTATAGAGAAATGCTGGCTAGCCAAGAGATGTCATCCAAACTTAACAGTGTTTTGCAGGATGTAATTAAAATTATCAACCACATGAAGTAAATGACCTTAATTCATGTGTATTCACACAACCTTGTGAAAAGACAGATGCAGACACACACATCTTCTCTTACATACAGAAGTGAGATGACTTTATAAGAGTAGATCACTAGCCAGAATTTTTGAGTTATGAGATCTGCTCAAGAGATTTCTCATAGAAAAACTATCATCACTGGCAGCACATTTCAGTGACAAAGCAAAGATCACAAAACTTACTCATGTGACATATTGAGCCTGTCAGTTCAGGGGAGAACAATAACTGTGGTCAAGTCAGCAGATAAAGTGGATGCATTCAAAGCTGATTTGAAGTTATGTGAGCAACAAACAAACATTGGGACTTTTGGCAAGATTCAAATATTGACAGAGATTTTGAAAGAGTGTGAGCAATGGCCTTCTTTCTCCCAGATGATGCATGATCACTGATCTCATCTTGGAAAAAACAATTGAGCACAAAAGACCCCATAATTGGGAAGGAATGGATCCATAACCCATTTATGAATAAGTCTGGTAAATGGACTTTGTCCACGCTAGAAGAGGACCAGCTGCTTGAGATCACAAATGACAGAGGCCATCAACTCTATCGCATGCTTTTATTCTTATGTTAGTAATTTTCTGACTTAAGAGAAGACTTTGCTTGAATTCTTGTAGTGAATGAGTGCTCCTTCAACACATGCCATTCTGAATACTTCTGGCTACTTATAGTAAGCTTAAATACATGATTTTTTAATTACAGTCACAGATTATCAAAGCTGAAAAGACCTCCAAAGATTAAGTTGGTATTGTCATACTCAGGTAGTAAAGTATCATAGAGTTTAAAAGCCCACAAATGTTTATCAGTAAGATTGTAGTCCTGCTCTTTGTCTGATTTGGAAAACACTCAAAGAGGGGCTTGCTGTAAGGGACCTTTTTTGTTTTACTTCTTTTTATTGCGATATAATATTTGTACATTTATGAGTATATTTTGGTTATTTGGTACATGTATACAATGTGCAATAATCAAATCAGGATAATAAGTATTTCCATCTCTTCTCAAACATTAATCATTTTTTTTGTGTTGGAATTTCATACTCCTCTTCTAGTTATTTTGAGATTTATCATAGACTGTTTTGACCTGTAGTTACCTGACTGTGTTATAGAAAAACCAGAACTAATTCCTTCTGTCTGTGTTTTGGTGCCCCTTATTGAACTTCTTTCCATCCTCCACCCACCTGCCCTTCACAGACTTTAGTGACAACTACTACTCCATTCTCTTCTATGAGATTGACTTTTAAGTTTCCACAGATAAATGGGAACATGTGGTATTTGTCTTTCTGTATCTGGTTTATTTCATTTAACATAATGACCTCCAGTTCCACCCATAATGCTATGAATGACAACATTTCATTACAGCATTCAACATTTATAAAACATTTTTTCTATCCATTCATCCAATGATAGACATCTCGGCTGTTTTTGTATTTACCTATTATGAGTATTTCTGAAAAAATTATAGGAGTGCAAGTATCTTTTGGTATAACAATTTATCTTCCTTATATATCTGTACCCAGTAGTGGGATTGCTGGATCATATGTTAGTTTGAGTTGTAGTCTTTAAAGACCTTTCCAGATTGTTTTTCATAATGGTGTTCAGCTTTTTTGGTGTTCAACTTTTTGAGTTCCTTATATGTTCTGGATATTAATATCTTGTTGAATGAATAGTTGCAAATATTTTCCTCATGCAGTGGGCTGTCTCCTAACTCTGTTGATTATTTTCTTTGCTGTATAAAAGCTCCTTGGTTTGATATAATTCCACTTGTCTATTTTACTTTTGTTGCCTTTGCCTCCAGTTTATCTAAAATATCATTCTTTACAACAATTTGAAGTGTTTCCCTATGTTTTATCATAGAAACACATTTTACATTTAAGTCTTTGATCCATTTTGATTTGCTTTTATATAAGGTGAGAGGAAGAGATCTAATTTTATTCTTCCACAAATGTATGTCCAGTTTTGCCAGTACCACTTATTGAACAGATTGTCTCTTCTCCACTGTATGGTATTGGCATTTGTATTAGAAATAAATTGGCTGTATTAATTGGCATGAATTAATTTCTGGGTTCTCTGTTCAGTTCCATTGGTCTATGTGTCTATTTTATGTCTATTTTTATAAAGTGTTCTTTTATTTATGACACATCGCTTCATGTAAAGCTGTGTAGTACGCATTATGATTCTTCCAGCTTGATTTTTTTTTTTTTTGATCAGGATCACTTTGGGTATTCTGAGTCTTGTGTAGTTCCAAATGGATTTTAGGAGTTTTCTATTTCTATGGAGATGTTATTGATATTTTGATAAAAATGCACTGAACCTATTGATCACCTTACCTAATATGATCATTCTAACAATATGAATTCTTCTGATCCATAAAAACAGGATATAATTCTTTTTTTATGTCACTGGTGTTTTATATTTGTCATTGTAGAAATATTTTACATCCTTGGTTAAATGTATTCCTAAGTACTTTACTTCTGTATCTATTGTGAGTAGACATCTTTATTGTTAATAAAGGTATCTTAATAGTAGAAAACATTTAATAATAGAATATAATTAATATATTAGTTAATATATTAATATTTATTAATATAGAATAAAATATAATTAATAATGGAAGATAATAATAGAATATCTTTATTGTTTTTATCTTTTAAAATTTCTCTTTCAACAAGCTCATTATTGATGTATATATAAAATGCTACTATTTTTTGCATGGTGATTTTGTATCCTTCAACTCTACTGCATTTGTTTATCAGTTCTAATAGTTTTGTGATGGAATGTTTGTTTCCTATATAAAACTATATCACCTGCACACATGGGTAATTTATCTACTTCCCTTCCAATTTGAATACCCTTTACTTCTCTTTCTTTCTTAATAGTTCTTGCTAAGACTTCCAGTATGGTATTAAACTGATGTTCCCAATCCTAGAAGAAATGTTTTCAGCTTTTCCTCATTTGGTACAAGATATGATCAAATAGTATAGAGAATGGTTACATTAAAAGTTATAATATATGACACATTGCCATTAATCACCCTCAAAATACTTTCCCTTGCTTCAAGCACATTTATTCTATTATTTTTGTCACTTTTTGAAGCAGTTCTGGAAGTCTGTTGTTAGTATCTTTAATTGTTCTGTCTTGGCTGCCTTGATGTCCTAAAGCAATTCAAATTGTTTACCTTTCGTGGTCATTTTGACTTTGGGGAAGAACCAGAAGTTTCATGGTACTGGACATGGTGTATGAGGTTGAAAGAGGACACACTGTAAAGGTTTCATTTGATAGAAATTGCCATAAATGTTTTGAATTGATTAAGGACATCAGGTAGCCACTAAAAGATGCAAAAGCAACTTCCAGAATTGCTTCAGAAAGTGGCAAGAATGATGAGATAAGTATGTTTGAAGAGAGGAGGAGTGCTCGATGGGGATTAATGTCAATATACCTTTTGCTACAATACATTTTCTCTGTATCTTTTGATCACACCTCATGTGTATACTGGCTCTGGATTCTTCATGTGTAGTCTTTAGTATTTTGAGGTATGTTTCCTCCAGACCTAATTTGTTGAGAATTTTTATCATGAAGTGATGGTGACTCTTATCAAATGCTCTTTCCCCATTTATTGGCATTATCATATGGTTTCTGTCCTTTTGTCCATTTTGTTTTTGTGCTGTACCATGTTTATTGATTCACAAATGTTAAACACTTCTTGCATCCTTGGATGAATCTCAGTCATAGTATATGATCTTTTGGATGTACTGTTAAATATGGCTTGCTACTATTTCATTGACAATTTTTGCATGTATATTCATGGAGGATATGAGTCCCCCGTCGTTTTGTTTTTGTATCTTTGTCTAGCTTTGTTATCAGGGTAATGCTGGCCTCATTCCTCCATTTCAGAGCCAGGGATTTATCTCAATGGCACCATGCCTGCCTTGCAAGCCTAAGGTCCCGTGTTCGATCCTCAGCACCAAAAAGAAAAGACTGACAGCCATTTCAGATGTTTTGAAATAGTTTGAGAAGAATTAGAATTAGTTCTTAAAATGTCTTATAGATTTCAGTAGTAAAGCCATCAGTTCCTGGACTTTTCTTAAATGGAAGACATAGTATTGCAATTTCTTTACTCATTACTAGTCTATTTTGATTTCCTATTTCTTCTTTATTCAAGTTTGATAAGTTTTTACTTGATCAGGAATTTATCTATTTCTTCTAGGTTTTTGAAGTTTTTTGCATACAATTAATTGTCCATAATAGTTTCTTATGATCATCTATTTCTGTAGAGTCCATTGTAATGTCCCCCTTTTTAAATCTCTGATTTTATTTATTTGGGTCTTTTTTCTTGGGTAATCTAGCTAAAAGGTATTTTTAAAATAATTTTCTTCATTCTTTCACAAAACCAACTCTATTTCAATGCTCTTTAAATTTTTTACTTTAATTTTATTTATTTATTTATGCCTTTATCTTCATTATTTCTTTCCTCCTAATTTGGATTGTTTATTCTCACTTTTCTAGGTGTTTGAGGAGCATTTTTTTGTTTGTTTATTTGAGATCTTTCTTTTTCTGATGTATGCATTTACTGCTGTAAATTTCCCTCTTGGTACTGCTTTTGCCTTACTCCACAAATTTAAATATGCTTTGTTATTCTTTTCATTTGTTTCTACATATTTTTAAAATTTTTCATTTTAATTACTTCAATTACCCAGTGGTGATTTAGGAGAATGGACTCAATTTTTGCTGGGGTTTTTTTTTTTTTTTTTTGGTACCAGGGATCGAACTCAAGACCTTTCACATGGAAGGCAGGCACCGGAACCGCTGAGCTAAATTCCCTGCCCAATGGACTCAATTTTGATGTATTTCTTCTTAATGTTGACACAGAGTTTTATTCTGTTGTGGTCTAACAAAATGTATGGTATTATTTCAGTTTTTAAATTTTATGGAGACTTCATTTGTTGTCTAACATATGATCTATCCTGGAGAATGTTCCGTGTGCTAACAAGAATAATGTATATTACGCTGCTGTTGGATGCAGTATCTTGTAAATGTTTCTTAGGTCCATTTGCTCAACTCAGTTGTTTGCTGATTTTTCTGTTTCAATGGCTGTTGAGTAAAGTGGCTGTTGAGTTGCAGTTTCGGTTATTTTATTGGAGCCTATCTCTGTATAAATCTAACAATATCTGCTTAATATATTTGAGTTGTCCTGTGCTGGGTGTATATTATACATACAATTATTATCTTCTTGCTGGGCCAATTCTTTTATCAGTATTGTCTTAGCTACTTTTCTCACTGCTGAGACAAAATACCCAACAACCACAAGTTAAAGGAGGGATCGTTTATTTTGCCCCATAGTTTGTAGAGGTTTCAGTCCATAGTCAGCTGGCTCCGAGGAAGGGTGGCATGGCAGAGGGGCATTGCAGAGAAGAAATAGTCCGTGGAGTGGGAGGCAGGAACTAGCAAGCAGCAGCCACAAGCCTGCCTTCTTTCTTTCCCTTTTTATTCCATCCAGGTGACAAGTCTATTGATTGGTGCCACCCATTACTCCATTATTCACTCCCTTAGTCCCAGTATCACACCCTTAATCCACATTCACACACTCTAATCCAGCCACCTTCAAAACTCCCCACCTATGACCACATGAGGCTTTGGAAGGACATCTAGATACAAGCCATAACATTATGTAATGACCTTGTCTCTTTTTATAGTTTTTGATTTAAAGTCTGCATTATCTGAGTATAGCTATTCCTGCTTACTTTTGTTAATTTTTTTCTAGTTTTTTATATATTTTGTTCCTTTCTTATTTTTATGATTTGGTAGTCTTACGTCATGCTGAGGTTTAATTATTTTCTCTATCCTTTTCATGTATCTGTTCTTCTAGTGAGTTTTGTACATTCATGTGTTTCATGATGGTGAATTTCATCCTGTTTTTCTTTTTCTTAGCGTAGTACTCCCTTAAATTTTTCTCTAGAGCTGCTATGGTGATAATGAATTTCCTTAGTTGCTGTTTATTGGGAAAGACTTTATTTCTCAGGGGTAGTTTTGCTGGGTGTATTTTTGATTGACTTTTATTGTTGCTGTTGCTGCTGTTGCTGTTGTTTTTTTCTTTTTTCTTCCAGAACTTTGAATATACTATTCTGTTCTCTTCTGGACTGTAAGATATTTCCTGAGAAATTGGGGCAAGTCTAATGAACTTTCCTGAATATGTCACTTGATACTTTTTCTGTTTTTAGAATTTCTTCCTTGTTTTGTAGTTTTCACATTTTGAGTATAATATGCCTTGGTAACGACATTTTTAAATTAAATATACTCAGGATCCTTTGAACTTCTTGCATCTGAATGGCCACAACTCTAAAGATTTGAGAAGCACTGAACTATTATATCAATGTCTTTTTCCTTTCTTTACACTCTGGAATTCCCATGACCTGGATATTCTCTTAACAATGTCCCATAGGACTCTTGGGCTATCTTCATTCTTTTTTGTTCTTTTTAGTTTGTTTATCCATTTTTTTCTTACTGGTTTAATTCAAAAGACCTGTCCTCTAGTTCATAAATTTTTCCTTCTGCTTGTTCTAATCTGTTGTGGAAGCTATTGTATTTTTTATTTCATTGATTGAAGTTTTTACTCCAAGATTTCAAGTTGGTTCTCTTTCATGATTTCTCTCTTTTGTGAATTTCTCATTCATATCCTAACGCATATTCTGAATTGCTTTTCTCAACTCTTTGTGTTTTTTGTATTCTCTTGCATCTCACTGAGTTTCCATAGGATCATTGATTTCATTCTTTTCATCAATTTCATAGTTTTCATCCAAATTGGGATTTATTTCTGGAGAATTATTTTTTCCTTTGGAATAATCATGCTTTTGTTTATCTTTCTTGTGTCACTACATTGAGGTATGTGTGCCTGCTATGATAGTCACTTCTAATTATATGGAGTAACTTTTGTAGGAAAATATGTTTTCATGTAGATGGGATATAAGGAGTCAGTTTGATAGGTACTTTGTTTTTAGTTATAGTTAAATTCAAAGGTGTAGTGTTTGGTAATTGATTTAGTGTTTACTGATGCCAGCAGTGTCTATCAGTGCCTCAGTAGTGTATACTGTAGTTGTTCATGAAAGTAGTTGCATGACTTTGCAGGAAACCTGGACTTTACAAGGTGTGTGTCCACAGGCCTCACAGCACTTATGGCACTGAGGCTTATGATAGCAGCTGCCACAATAATGGTGTGTAATGTGGAGAGGGCTGTCCCCAGGTACCCAAAGCAAAGACAAGGGAAAGCAATGATTGTTACACCAGGAGCCACAGTCTCCAAGCCATAGGATGTGAAGAAGACCTTCCCCAGCACCTTCAGGATGAATGCAGTAGATGCCTGAGCCCTTTGGTAGTAGAAGTCAAGGTTCCATAGTACCTTCCCTAGGTCCTATGGGATGAACACAGGTGATGCTGAGGGTTTTGACATAGGTGACTGTAGATAAAGCTAATTAATGACAGACCCAAGGTACAAATATAGGTCACCTGATTCCATTTCATGTTTTTAACCTCTGTTCTGAAAGTCACTCAAGTTGGAGCGAGTTGGGCATTTCAGGTACTCCCCCTAAGATAGGAGGGTTTTAAAAACATTTATTTGAGGAATTCTGCAAAAGTGCATTTGATTTAGATGTTTTCCATTTTATGACTATTCCCTGATGTATATGACTGAAGAATAATGCTACAAATTGTATTGACTAAATGGATTATGTTCTCATATCTCTTTGTCATTCATTTGGCTGCTCAGGTTTTGTGATGAGAATTTCTAAGAAAAGTGATTCCTTCAAATGTTTCACCTTAACCAAAATCTCTTCAATTCAGAAATGATTTTATCTGGAAATATGTGCATCCATTAGACACAAAAAATAGCAGAAGGGAAAATCATAGTACTCACTAATAACATATCTAGGCATTTTGAAGTGATGGCTATGAAAAATAAACTTGGAAGAAATTGTAAATACATACAGTAATATGTTTTCTTAACATCACTTGCATCTTTAAACTTACCTTGTTACTTTGCAAAAGTTCACCAAAAAAAGTTGCTTTGCTAGTCACAAAAAAAATGCCTACTTTGAGTTATAAATTCATAAATGTTTCTTACTAGTTATAATTTGATTTCTGCTCCTAAACTACTTTAAAAACCATTTAGGGGAAGAAAGCTTTTGAGAACCCACATCAACTTTATCTCTTATGTCATAAGTCATACTTGTAAATCTAATAATATAACCCTCAGAACAATCTTGTGAACTATACATTTTTGTCTGAGTTGCTTTCTCATTGCTGGGACAAATACTTGACTCTCATAAGTTAAAGGAGGAAAGGTTTATGTTATCTCACAGTTTGCAGAGATTTTATTCCATAGTTGGCTGGTTCCAAAGCATGGTGGCATGGCAGAGGGGCATGGCAGAGGAGAAATAGTTCATGATATGGCAAGCAGGAGGCAGCCTTTTCATTTCTTCTTTCCTTTTTTCATTCCATCAAAACTACAAGCTTGTTGGTTGGTGCCACCCAAATCCAGGGCGGGTTCATACCCGGAACTATTTTAAACCCATAAGTGGATTAATCCAGTGCCACACATCCATGACCCAGTCACTCCCCAAAGCCCCACCTATGAACATATGAGGCTTTGGAGGGGTTGGGGAGAGCCATAACAATTTTTAAGTACTACAGAATTTTTTTAAACAATTGCTTTTATATAAAATTTACCGTAAAATAATTTTAATTTTTATTATTAATGTTGCTATAAGTTCGTAATGTTTAAGCAATCTTGCTCCTTAGTTTTTGCCACTTTAACAGAAGTAGAAAAAATCTGAAAGCCAAAACAAGCATCACCATTAAAGTAGACAATTTTGTTTTCTGTACAGTACTTTACATTTCCCATATTTTAAAGTACGTAACACACACACACACACACACACACGCAGAATTTCTGAAGAGGGACAGAGGGTCTTAATCTGTTTTCTACTGCTACAGCAAACTACCTAAGACTGGGTAATTTTGATGAACATAAATTTATTTGGCTCATGATTCTGGAGACTCAGAAATCCAAAAGCATGGCAGTGGCATCTGGTGAGGGCTCATGATAGATCATGTCATTTTGAAAGGTGGAAAGATTAGAGAGCAGGAGGGGCCAAACTTGCTTCTATAACAACCTGCTCTCTCAATAACCAAGCCACTCTTGTAATAAAGACATTAATCTAGGTGGAAATGGTGGCACATGGCTGTAATCCCTGCATTCTGGGAGGCTGAGAATCACACGTGCCATCTCAGTCTGCACAATGTGATTTAGTGAAACTCTTTCTCAAAATTTTTTAAAACTTAGAAAGGGCTATGGATGTAGCTCAGTGTGAAGGTCCTGGGTTCAATCCTCACTACTATAAAACAAAAAGTACATTAATCTGTAAAACCTTTTCACCTCCTATTTAGCCCTTACTTCCCACCATTGTTGCATTGAGAATGAAGTTTCCAACACACAAACTTTGGGAGACACATGCCAACCATAGAATTAAGATGATGAAAATAAACTCTAGACACAATTGTTATTACTCTTAGACTAATAGATCTTTTTCCAATCAATCTTATTTTCAATCTCAGTAATTTCAGCATCCTCAGTGTATTTTATCATCTTCACAATTTTGTGTGTGTGTGTTTAAACTCAAAGTTTGCCCAATTGGGACAAGCATCTTTTAATTTTAGTTGATTTCTTAACTGGGGCTGAGTACTTCCAGAGACAAAACAATTTCTGCCTTTGGCCTCTTCGGTAGTAGCTCTCTAAGTCTGTTGGATGACAAACTCAGATGGGGTTGAGTGCTGTCTCCATACATGTTCTATCTTTGAATATTGGAAATGAAATTTGAAACATCCAACTTGACAAATTTCTTGAGTGGACTTTCATGCCTCCTATTAATAGAGATTAACCTAAATTTTCTAAAATGGCTTTTAGGTTCTTTAATAGACATTAATAGATATTAACCTAAATTTTCTAAGATGGCTTTTAGGTTCTTTAAAAAAATCTAAATCATCTGGTAAAGCCATTAGGCCCTGGAATGTCTGAGCTCTCACTAATTCATGTGTAAGGATGGCTGAAAAAGTTACCTTGAGGCCTTTGGGGAATTCTCCATTTGAATGCAGGTGACAGCTTTATCAACTATGGTGTTCAGTGGACGTCAGGGAAATTTAAAACCTTGATTATAGCTGCTTTTTAAAAGCCATCTTGTATTCTATCCAAAGTTTTATTGTTATGTTTTCAGTGTATTGTATTCTTTTTGCTTCTACTAAGAAGTTTCTTCAGATAGAGGAATGTAACTGTATTTACATTGAAGTTTGAAGGATTATTTGTCTCATAATATAGGAAAATACATAAGGCCAGCTGGACACCTGTGGTGTGATTTTATTATAAACAGATTATTATCTATTATGATCTCTCATACTGCTTTCATAATGTTTTAATTTTATTGTCCTTGATCTAAGAATTAACTTTACTATAATACACCCATACTCACATATTGTCAGAGTTTTGTTTCATAACATCTGTATTTTTTCTTCTATACCTTTACATGTCATACAATCTTTGTGACAAGACTACTTTGTTGTTCCATAGACCTTATAATCCCTGATTCTAAAATGAATGAGCTTTAAGAATGTCTGGAAAGCTAGGCATGGTAGCCCATGCCTCTAATGTCTGCACTCTGCGATGCTAAGGCAGAAGGATTGCAAATTTGACCCCAGCCTAGCCAACTCAGGGAGACTCTGCATCAAAAAATGATAATTAAGAAAGGACTGGGGTTGTAGCTCAGTGGAAAGACCCTGGTTTCAATTCCTAGTACTGGGGGAAAAAGGGGGATATCTGCAAAATAGCATAACTGGTATAATAATGCAAAACTTCCCTACAGCTATGCATTTTTAGATAAGGAGAGTAGAATTCCTAAAGCATGGATTACACATGTGAGCTTGGTCACTTTTCTCTCTGGTCTCCAAGTTTATCTCCATACAAATGAAACCACTTGATAGCATTTGGAAACACTTGCTTCATTTCACAGCTTTTGTAGGTCATTTCTTATTGTGATCTAATGAAGAATGGAGGGGAGGTAAAAGTGTACATTCTAGAACCAGAATACCTGGTACAGAACCACTTATTGATTAAGCGACTTTTTTTTTTTTTTTACCACCAACCATTATGATCTTTGCCCAAAACAAAACAACTTTTCAGTTTCAGGGAGGAAGTAAATATTTACATACCTGTGATACAAAACAAAGAATCAAAATCTAAAGAGCATGTTGAAGCTGCTGAATCTTAGGTGTAGCATTCAAATGTGTGTTACATTCATAGTAAACCATGAAAGACAAATGGGGGAGTTGGAAGAAAATAAATTCAGACTAGGAGAGCGGAGTTCCTTATCATGGTGTGAAGCAGCAAGAAGGCCCTCGCAAGATACATGCAGCCCTGTAATCTTGAACTTCCCCACATCCAGAACTGGGAGAAATAAATATCTTTTCCTTATATATTTCCCAGTCTGTTGTATTCTGTTATAGTGGCAGAAAAGGAATAAAGAAAGCAAAAGAAGCTTAAATTACCTACTGTTTTACTATCTAGAGTGGAACTGTGTATTAGTGAGTATTCTCCAGAGAAACAGACCAACACATGAGTGTATATGTCAAACAAGATTTAATATAAGGGATTGACTTATAATTACAGAGGTTAGCAACTCCAGAATCTGAAAGGTGGGCCATCAGATTGGAGACTCAGGAAAGCCCGTTTTCCAGTTAAAGTCCAAAAGCAGGATGTTGTAGACTAGGAAAAGTTGGTCCTTCAAAGGAAGACAGAGGACAATCCACTACTGGAGAATTATCTTGCTCAGGGAAAGCTGGTCTTTTTGTTCTGTTCTTGCCTTCAACTGATTGAGTGAGGCCCATCCACATTCTGGAGGGCAGTTTACTTATTCAAACTCCACAAAAAAAGGGCGGGGGGGTGGGTGCAGGAATTTAGCTCAGTGGTGCTGCAGCCTGCCTCACAAGTGCTGCAGTTCAATCTCCAGTACCAAAAACAAAAACAGAAACAAAGAAGTTTCACCCAGCCTTTTCATTTAATCCATTGTTAATCCATGGGATAACCTGGCTCAGATTAGGTGCAGTGATTTCTTCTATTTTATGGATGTTTCTTGCAAAGACATCTCCCATTTACTGCCCAGCATTTGACTGTAATCACAGTACAAACCTTTCGCACCTCATAGTCATCAAGATCTTTTTTTTTTTTTTTGTACTGAGGATCGAACTCAGGACCTTGCACTTGAGAGGCAGGCGCAGTGCCACTGAGCTAAATCCCTGGCCCCATCAAGATCTTTTTATCAATCCAAATGCAATACTGAATGCAGGTACTTATCCTACCCAGGCAAAAAAAGAGGCTCCACATGGAGAACTTAGTTCTAGAAACCCCAGCAAGTGCCACATTTCCCTGTAACATCACCTCACATCTGGACCACCATCTCTTTGCTCCCTTTAGTAACAAAAACCCAGGCCTTCAGAAGTGGCATGTATTGAGGTTTTATTTATCCCACAATACTTCTTAAGCTTCTATGGTAAGTAATAAAAAGAAAAATAAAGAGCATGTTTCCTCAGTATCCATCTTTATTTTTGAAATCCACTCAGCTTCTATGAGGCTGTTCAAGTGCTTCCATCTATAAAGTCTCCCGGTGGTCTACAAGGCACTGAGCTTGTTTAGTGCATCTTTGGACTCACTAACTCCACTCCCTTTGTGTCCTTCCTGTTTAATGAGCTCACAAGCAAGGCCTTTATTTTTTAGAGTTCTTTTGCATCTTTCACGGTCTACATTGGACACTATTTGAATCCATCAATAAAATACCTGTCACAAAGTGCCAGATGACAACCTAGAATACCCTCAAAGGCTTTCTGAGGCATCCCTATCATGTAATTGTTTGCACATTTAGTTGCTTACCTTCTAGCCTCAACAAACCATAAGCAAATGATTGGGAGTGGGGAGTGGTTTTCAGTGAAAACATTCTCAGTAATTCGGGCCTGGAAAATTTGAAAGTGCACTACCATGGTAACAGTGTTTTCATAATGATGACTAGATTCACTAAGAAGAAATCAAATGATGTTTTTATTCTTTAAGGCAGACAATTATGTAATAATAATATATAAAAGGGGATAGGAATTGATTACCAAGAAAAATCCTCGTGTAGCTGTGTAAATGATTGTCTAGTGCTCTCCATTAGAGAGAGGAGACCCAGAAAATCCCCCATTGGCTCTGTAGTATTGTTACGCTCATATTGGAAAGATGCTTTGTTTCCATTATTCCAGAGTTAAAGAGTTGGAGTCAGCAGCTTTATTTAAATGGTTCCAGGGGTCCTCAAATAAGCCTATTATATAATTAAGAAATATTTCTTATTAAGGGAAGAGACAAGAGGTATTTCAGTCAGGTCAGGCCCAGATCTTCTATGATGAATGCTTCAAGATTTAGTGAAAAGTATTTCTCATGCAACACTTTTCATTCCCTTACCTATTACTGTAGACCTTTAAGAGAAAAACTCTTAAAAATTTCTAAAATGGTCTATTTCTTAAATAACTTAAGAGTTATAATTCTTATAAACAAATTTTAGTGTTCCACATCTACACCATTGTTTTGTAATTGCTTAAATTGAATTAGATTTCTCAAAAGCTACTTAGAGAAGCTTTTCAGCAAGGCCTGCCTATTGTATTTTTCAGAAGAAAGCTCAGTTTTACAATATTATTCACATTTTGTAAACAGCTTCAATGAACCTGCACATAAAAGGTTAAATGTTTGCAGGCCATTCTTTTTTTGCCTCAAAGATCAGAGACAAATTACTATTTTTATTTTACATTCCCTTGATGAGGATAATGATAAACAGCTGTCACTTCAGTGCTTTGCAAAGAATCTTATTGCAATCCTATAATTTAAACAAAGAAAAAATATAGTTATGCACAGCATACATTCAGAAAAGAGCATGACAGAGAATTTGGTTAGAGCTGGGCTTAGAGAAAAGTGAGCTTTTGGACTCTCCTGTTACTCAGTTAAAAGAAAATTTTCATCTATATAAATTTTCACATTTATCTTATTCATATTTGACATTATTGCTTCTTTCTAAAATCAGAAATCAAATTTGCATTCTGAATTCTGTGACACCCTCTCCTGTCTGCTTTTTTTTTTTTTTGGTACCGGGGATTGAACTGGGGTCCTTGTGCTTGCGAGGCAGGCGGCAGAACCACTGAGCTAACTCCCTGGCCCCCTGTCTGCTTTATTATCAAAATAGTTGGGGGCCAACTATTCAGTGGTTCTGCGGCCTGCCTCGCAAGCAGAAGGACCCGAGTTCAATCCCTGGTACCAAAAAAAAAATAGTTTGGGAACATGGTTGGATTTTTTTCATGGGTAAACTATTATTTTACCATTTTTTGTCTTAATTTTTGCTTATTTATACCAGGTCCTATTGCATCTATATCACAAATTAATAACAAATCTAAAAAGTTACATAAGAATTACTTTAGCCATCAAAGACCAACTACTATTTTAAATTTTCCAATTTTCTTTCTACTTTGCTGTTGTAACAGTGAGATGTCTCAGATATGTCCTAATACTATTAACCTTGCAGCTTCGTGTCATGCTGTCAGGACTGGAATATGACAGTTAATTTTTACAGTGAACATATATTGTTGAGCATTAGATATTTCTGAAAGAAACCTATGGAAATATTGTGAATTTCTATTTGTGTTAGTTTTGGTTTTGTGACCTATAAATGTGCCTTTCACATATGCATATTAATTCAAAGGAAAGACTTGTCATTTATAGACAGCAAAGCTGTTTAGCACAGTGCTTTGCCTAGAACTGATTGGATGATTGAAAACCTGGCAGATCAAAGTATGTATGTTTCCAAAGAAAGGTACTTCATGTCCACATTGGAAACAATAAATTATTTCTTTTTACATTCATAATTAAACCTTTCCAAATACTAGAAGGTAGCCAAACCACTAAATATCTGTATCATGTTTTGGGGCTTAGATGCTTCAACTTGACTTTAAATGGAGACCATTTGTTCTAAATTGGTTTCAGTGCCAAGCCAATAGGTCAGCCCTTAATGATGAAGATGCCATTCCAGCCCAGCCTCTTATGTATAAGCCAAAATTAATTAATGCAAGTCCTATGATATAGAAAACAGATGCGTCCCTGATATTGCACAAGTAAATTCTTTGTGTATAGATGTGCTCTGTTTTATTCAAAGAATAACAAGTTGGAAGCTGAAATGGTAAGTTTTTCACAATGAAGCCAGCCTTTAGTAGTGATGACAGAAGCATGAATTTACATAACAAATTCCAGCAAATGCATGGAAGAATGAATTATCTTCTGTATCTCTTATTTTGGCTCCAGGCCAGTCCTCAGAGATTTAGTTTTGAATCTGGGCTGATCCAATCCAGAGCAGTCCTAGAAGTGCCAGAATAACATCAAGGTTATTTCTAATCTATGGAATCCCTGGAGACTCCTCCCAGAGGTTTACATCTGCCTCATGTGTTTGGATTCAGTTCTTTGGCCAGCTTGCAAATAGCTTAAGGTGATTGTTCTCTAGAGGTACATTGTTAGGTACATTGTTGTTTGGTTGCTCGTTTCAACACTCATTCAAACATAGAATACTTCCCTTTTCTAGAACATGGCAGGCTAAAAGTAGAACAGTAACTGCAGTATCCTGATCTCTTTTCAGAATTAATTGATGAATGATAAGATGAAGATGTTACCATATAATGGTATTAACTCAAAGTATGATAAGCAAAGGTTGATTGATGTCTGGTATTTTTTTCTTCTGAGCAAATATGAGATAATCCATGTTTTATTTTGTTTCCTTCCTGTTAGACTGAAAATGATGAGAATGGCCAAACAGAAAATTTTTCCATGGACCCACAATTGGAGAGGCAAGTGGAGACCATTCGCAACCTCGTGGACTCCTACATGTCAATTATCAACAAATGCATCCGAGATTTAATTCCAAAAACAATAATGCACCTTATGATCAATAATGTAAGTGATTACAAACTCTCTCCTTTAACTTCTAACCCATCTGAGTATGGAAATTGAGCACATTTGCTTGACTGTCATTGTGATAACTGAATAACTGAAATACTTGGGTTTATAATTTTTCCTTTACAAGTGTTAAGTGACTGATCAATGAAAAAGAATTTAGGAGAGAAAGCGAGACTTTCTAAAGTATTGAGGTGTTCCTCATTGAATTTCTAGAAGGGTATGAATTTGCTGACAATAAAGCAGAGCAAAAATACTATATTCATGGCCATGGTATAAGTTAATTGCAAAACTAACTAAATCAGATGTCCTGGCTCCTAGACCTTGACATTAAAGGCAAAAGATATACTTTATCCTACACATACACACATATATACACTATCTATTAATATGATTTTCATCATGTATAAATTTTGAAATGCTATTTTAATTTGAAAAAGGGCATCTTACCTTCTTCCCTTGAATACAAAGTCAGGCTTGTTTTTAAGATGATATAACCACAAATCTCAAGACATCCTGGTTCTTTGAGAACTGAACAGTAATACAAAGGGAGAACGGTTTTTACCTGGGGAGGGACAAATTCCATATCAGCTTAACTCGTACTGCTATACAAGCAATGGATCCTGCTATACTAGCAATGGATAGATTTATATTATCCAGAATTTCACCTTTTTTGGTTATCTGAAGCCCTCAGGATGTGGTACTTAAATTAAGTGGTCTGGTTTGGTTGTTTTGGTAGTTAGCTTTTCAAAGTTCAAATAATACTACAAGTTATTAGAGAAATTATCTTTTAGATAAGAAGGCTATAATGAGGTGTTTTATGACAGGCTTTCTGAATCTTCACAAGTGAAATATCACCAAATTTTCCCAGTTATTGTCTAAGGACATTGTTTTATTTAAGCCACTGATATATTATGAGCATTGCCAGTAAGAAATCATTTTCATATACATTTCATGTATTCGAGCAAGGTTAACAGGATTCTATGAAGTCTGAGTACAGGTAAGGAATAAATTGGAAATGTGGGAACTAGGAATTATATTGTTATTCTTGACCAGTGGCCTGCTGTGTGTGAAGCAAATCTTTTAACCCCTCTGAGCTGAAGTGAGTCACCTCTACAATTTTAGTCAGAACACCGAGGTACCTCAGGGAACTGTCAGATAATATAATAAATGTGGCTGAAAGCCATTTAGAAAAATCTAAAGCACTAAACAAATAGTCTGTGTATTTTTAAAATTACCCTCTTAACTTTGCTTAAATGAATTCAGGTTGTTTTGCTGTGGTATATGCAGGCACTTGCTTATTTAAACATTTGCCTGATTAAGGCTCATTTATCTTTTCACTGTTTTACCAAGAGTCATTAGTACTGCCATCAGTTCAAACACACTGCTTTGCCCTTCGCTATATTAAATCATCAGCACAGGAAATAGCACTTCCTGTCTATAGCTGTTTGGAGCAGCCTGACACAAATTAGTTAAAAGGGAAAAAAATCCTACTGCAAATCTATCCTACTTTTGCCTTCTCAAGAAAAACACACACCACATACCCACACATACGAAGAAATGTAGGAGTAATTTTCCTCCACACTGTTGTTGTTTTCTTTAACGAAATAGCTAACACCCCACCTCCAGAATATTGTCCTTGACAGTAAAGCTCTGCTAGTCGTCTTGAGAGAGACCTCACAGAAGAGTCATGAGAAAGGAGACTTAAATTAAGATCTGGCCTCCAAAGTCAAACTTTGAAGCAGAGATTGATAAGAATGTGGAGGAGGTAGCAGTGTCAATAGTGTCGTGTGCTGTTGAATTCTTATGAAATTATAGTTACCTCTGAAATGTAAATTTTTGTTTCTACCAGACATTTGTTTTACTTATCTAGAATAACTACTTTTCTTGAGTATTATATCTATTTTTGACTATACATGTATAATTTTTGTATATGGCATACATTATATATTTAAAATTATATGTTTAATTTCTATATCTGTGAAAATATGTCTCTTTTAAAAAATGTTCTCATATTCTCACAGCCCATAAATTTTGTGGGACAGAATGCCAACTTTTTGTTCATTCCACATGTGAAAACAAGGAAGCAAATACCAGACACCCAGCATTGTGCCATGCAGATGTGCTGGTGTTTTTATTTGACTTAAGGTAAAGATATTGTCAAGTAGAAAACTGATAGTTTGACTCCTAACTCTGAATTCCATTCACCAAACCTACCTGCTTCTATAAATGGCTTTTGGTATTCCTCCAAAACCAATAAATACCTAAAATGGGGTTCTCTATTTCTTCCTGGTCAACCAGAAACAGGCTGTGGCCTTTCCTCTTTGAAATGGGAATGGCTGCCCTGCCTTCTGCAAAGGAATATGCTTCAGCCAACTTTCATAAAGCTCAGAATTTGGTGGGCAGTTTCCTTTCAAAGTTTACATTAAGGGCTCTGCCACTCAGGTCCCCATATGGAATTGTTTAGGAAGTTGAAAGCCCAGCAATAAATGCCTCGCCTCAGACATACTGTAAGCCTTTGTCTACTGAAATGCACCAGCTGTTTCATTACTTAAACATACCAGGTAACAGCAGCACAAAGAAACCCCATGTTTATGAGAGGCCATGGTTATGGACAAGCTACAGTTAAAGCAGCAGAGTTTTGTCAGGACCTTCAGGCTAGCACACACAAAGCACCCTGCCCAAGCCTATTTTGAGGGCCCTGCCTCTGCAGCTTGCCCCACCAGAGGAGGTGGCAAAGTGGCAAGTCATTATGTTTGAATCCCTCTGACACCTACCCCATTGGATACCTGTTATTTTCCCCAGCTTATAAATGAAGACTCTGGGGCTCTGAGAGGTTAAGTGACTTGCCGAAGACTACACAGCTGGGTGTGGCAGAGTCCATACTGAGGTCCAGGTCTGCTCACTCTCATTCTGATGCCCTCTCCCTGTCAGCACTTGCTAATGCATATGGCAGGGTTGGGGACACTAAGTTCAGCCTTACAGACTATAAGGGTGTTCTCCCACCCACATAGGATATAGCTACAGTGTTATCTTCCCAGAGGATTAATTCTACTTGAAGATCTTATTAGGGTTTGTTTGAATAGGAGAAACAGTGTTTTAAATTGAAAGCATTGTGTCTCCTATTCAAACCCAGAGGATACAGAATCAAATGTAAAGGCTTTTATGGATTCTTTTTAAAGAGCAGATATGAAACCTGGAGGCATTTCACACTCAGAATGCGGGCAAGCAGCAGCCCGTGCCCCAGTGCCCCCGACCCCTGGAGGTCCACATTCTCTCTCCAGGGGCATCGGCACTTGGGTGGAAAATTGGTAACAGGTGCCCTAGCTTCAAAACTTACTGTAGCTTTAATGTGTATGAAGTAAAGTGTTCTTTTAAATGCTCATTATTCGAGTGGAAAATGCATCTTAAATACCAGAACTTTATTCTAGTATTTGGACTATTGATCTGTTTCCACAGCCCAAGAATTCAGCTCTCTGCTTAAGAAAAAGATTACGACCAAGACCCCCAGGTCCTCACTCCCCGTCCTGCAAAACTCCCCCAAACACAACAGTACTCTGATTGATTTCTTAGCCCAGGGGTTGGTTTTACCTGTTTGTGAACTTTGGAATCATAGAGTATGTTTTTTTCATGTCTAACTTTTTTTGCCCAACATTATGTTTGTAAGTAGATGGAGGTTACTTTTTGAAGAGGGAAAACTTTCCTCAGTCATTAGCAGAACTAAATCCCGAAGGAAAAAACAGAAGCCTTAAGGAGATACAGGAAAATTGTTAGATCTAAAATTCCCACCAGGACCCTACCCCTAAAACTAACATTAAACTTCTGAGCGGAATGTGTCTATGTGTCATGTGAATAGAGAGATCACTGTGTTCCATAAGCAACTCTCATCTAGAAACAAAGAGATTTTTAAGAAAATGGTCTCCCTGGCAACTGAACTACACAAAAATCCTCAAAATGTCTCTTCTGTTGGTAAAGCCATTAAAATGATCTCAGTCATAACAAAGAAGGTTTAAGATCCAAACATATTATAGGTTGCTAGAGAAGGGTTAAAGCAAGAAAAAGGAAAACATGTGGAGCGTTTTTAATGACCTCACATTCCTTTACACTGAGCAGTGTGACATGGTGCAGTAATGCCTGTTTATCTTGCCTGGAGAGTTTGAGCTGGAACAAGGTTTCCTATGTGAGAATTTTTGCAAACCATACAAAGATGTAGCAGTTATAAAGTGTTATAATTAAAAGCACAGATATTGTTTCAAATCTCACATCCAAGTACAATTAGTTTATTATGTTCTGTGAGATATTTTCTAAATGCTATCACCTACAAGGTGACCTCTGTCTTGCAGAATCCTTGACTTAAGGACTTGTAACAGTGACACACAAACTGCTCAGATCGTCACTGAAGCGTCTGGAAACCCCCCAAGGGCCCCCACCCTATCTTTATTTCCAGCTCCAGCCATATCATCAGAGGCTAGCAGGAGAGAGCCTTTCTAAAATTTTGTTTGAATGCAAAATAAAATCTTAACTCTATATTTAACTACATCACTTGATAGCTGCATGATTGCAGTAGCTCTGTTGTTCTGCTTCTATATACCTATATTGACTTAGTCTATTAAAGAAAAAACAGCTTTTGTTTATTGAGCCCTAACTGTATGCTAGGCACCTCATATTCATTCTTAACCCTCACAATGCTTAAGGAAGCTACTAGCATTATCCCTCTTTTACAGATAAAGAACCTGAGCCTCAAAGATAAGTATCAGAGCTAGGATGCAAACTCAGGTCTGTCTCATTCCAAAAACTATGTTCTTTACCCATGTGAGGTATTGGCATTTTCTTTCATGCTGTTACCACCATATTATTTCAGAACATTGCCAGAGATATGGGGCAGTAGGCTAGTTTTAATGTATAACATTTAGATGTGGAAGATTCAAGGCAGGTCTTTGATCAGAATGCTGAAATAGCCCTTTACCTTTTTATTTCGTGGTTTGACAATTGATTCTCAATTCAGATCGCTTTAAATCTATTCCTGGAAGAATCTTCTTTTAAATTGTATTTAATAGATCCTAAGCTATACTCCAGCAAGATGTAAAGCTTCAAAAGAGCTAACTCAACTGTTGATCAATGCCAGGAAAATTGCCTGGTTTTGAGTCTTAAGTTGCACTGTGTTTCCAAATGCATGCACACACCCAAGGGTGTAAGGTTAGTGTGAATGTCCGTGGCTCTTGGGCACCAGCAAGTGTATTTAGAAGTGAATAAATCTTCAATCAGGGTAATAAAATATTTTTATTTTATTCTGCCTTTCCTTTAAATGTGTCTTTCTTTTGTGACATTTGATTTCTATTCTTCCATTCAGCCAAATGTCAATACTTGTGTTAACTTTGTTCCTTTCTTCTTTTCCCTTCATGTACAAATAGCACCCAGTCCAGTTAATTCTTCCTTTATAATGTCATTTACATGTACACACCTTTTCTATTCCACTGAATTACTCCTAAATCTCATGAATTACGTGTAATAGCCTCCTAATGAACTTTTCTCCTACCCTTGCTAATTTTTTTCAGTGTCATCCAGACTAATTTTCCTAAAAATGCTCTTTAATTATTTCATTTACTTGCTTAAAAACTTTTTCACTGCTCCCCATTGTCAAGTGTATAAAGTTCAAAACTTCCTTAGCATTCAAGGCCTCTACATTCTGCCAAATTGACCTTCCACAACTATCATAACTATCAGAAACCTTCTACCCCACCAGAGAGTTCCATGGAGACACAGTGTGTATTAGATCGCTTCCACATTTGAATCTCTCTTGGCTTACCAAATACAAAAACCATGCAGGAACACTTTTTATTTTGCCACCATGATGCTATGAAGTTAGACAAAATTTTAATTAGAATTATTTACATGTTTTGATACTTTTAAAAAATAATAAAACTATGTGCTTTAGACTCTTATCATCTCTGAGTTACAAATTTAACTACAACACAAATCTTCTGTTGTCTATCTGGATTTAAAACAAAACACTGGGTTTTGGCCTTTCTTGGAAATATTAACTGACTCTAGATAATGTTTCGCTCTCTCAGGTAACAGTCTGTTACATCTTTCACTTTTTTGATAAATCAACTTTTTTATAAATCAATGTCCACATATATATATAGAGAGAGAGAGAGAGATTCTATATTTAATAAATGTCTATTTATGGCTGCTACTTCTACTTTTAAGACAACATTAAAACTAGGAGTCTTACAGTTTTCCAGTGATTTTGGTAAACTCTATCTAAAGAACCAAGAATCCCCAGGGATGCAAAACATGTGTTACTGCACAAGTTTCTTTATGTCACCATAAAGAAACTGAAAATATCGCTCTCACCTCATGGTTCCTTCCCTTTCCCGTACTCCAGGCAGCCCCAGGCCACACTATGGGGACATTTGCACTGCCGACAGGCCCTGTTTTGGTGGTACATGGTCTCGCCTCGCTTTCACTCATTTTTGTTGTCCTTCTGTGTTGACAGACAGAAAACAGAGGGAAAACCACTACTTGCACCAGCACTAAAGATAGTGAGGATAATGACTGAACTAAGAGTAAGCAGCTGCATGGCGATTCCTTTCCCCCGGAGTGGACAGCATAGACTTTGTTCACAGACTCTAGATGCCACAGCCATGTTCCCACCCTTCAGCCACTCACCTATCCCCTTTTGTATTTTTCTGTGGTGATGTGACAGGTTAAAGACTTCATAAATTCAGAGCTCCTAGCACAGCTGTATTCTTCAGAGGACCAGAATACTCTGATGGAGGAATCTGCTGAGCAGGCTCAGCGCCGAGACGAGATGCTTCGAATGTACCAAGCCCTGAAAGAAGCCCTAGTGATCATTGGTGACATCAACACAGCTACTGTGTCCACCCCAGCACCACCTCCAGTGGATGACTCCTGGATCCAGCACTCTCGCAGGTAGTGACATGGCCTCACAGCATCCCGAGTGTCCTGTGCTTGCTGGTATCCTTTTCTGAGCACACTTTCCCAAACCCATTATGAACCTAAAGAAAAAAAAGGGAGAAATCTATTCAAGTTGAGCTGGGGGGACGAGTGGGGTGGATTATACCAACTCCCATCAAAACTAAGCACAGTCGGGCCAGGGATTTAGCTCAGTGGTGCCACCGCCTGCCCCGTAAGCACAAGGTCCCAAGTTCGATCCCCGGTACCAAAATTTTTAAAAAACCAAACAAAGAAAAAACAAGCACAGTGCATACTTCCAATAGAATTGTACACGGCCATTAAAAAGGACATGACAGTTTATTAAGTCCCCAAATGAAAGGTTCATCAAGTTAATAATGAAGTTTTATAAAAAGGAAGTTGTAGAACATTGTATTGTATTCTATGATGTGCAAAACAGCAATTTACATGTAGACTGAAGGTATACACTTGTCCAGATGTACAGTGTAATTAAAAAGAACACACCAGAAACTACTGCTTGTGGTCTGCATACAATAGAAGAAGAAGGGGAGGGAAACTTACTTTTTACCGTTTATTTTTTTATAACTTCTGATTTTCATAAAATGTCTCTGAATTACACAGTCAAAAATATTTTTGAAAAACAGTCAGAAAATTATGAGACTTTTTTAGAAGGTTAATTTGGAGAGAAACTAGGGTGAGTAAATGACTAATTGTCTTTTTCTTCAGGTCACCGCCTCCGAGCCCCACAACCCAGAGGAGGCCGACACTAAGTGCTCCCCTCACAAGACCCACGTCGGGCCGAGGACCAGCTCCCGCCATTCCATCTCCAGGCCCCCACTCAGGGGCTCCCCCAGTCCCATTTCGTCCAGGACCATTACCTCCTTTTCCCAACAGCAGTGACTCCTTCGGAGCCCCTCCGCAGGTCCCATCTCGGCCCACACGGGCCCCACCCAGTGTCCCAAGGTAAGGTGTGAGCAAGCGTGGGTAAAGAGGCTCCTTGGCTTTCTTCTCATGGTAGGACAGACAAAATGTATTGGAAAAAGGAAATCACAAACATCTTACCATGCACATTAGCAGTTTTCACCCTGCTGGGTGGGTTGCACAGAAAAATTGCTGAGTTTATTGTATCATTTAAGATCTACTTTTTGGTCATCAAACCCTGTTGTTTATCAGCTGGCACAAACTAAATGGGACCAAAGAAAACTGGGTCTCAGTGAATGACATTTTGGCAGCTACTGGTTGCACCTGACTGAGGGCTTTGCGGCTGGACTGGGATAAGCTGTGTGCTCCATAGATCCTGAGCGCTTCATGGGCCGAGACCCTGTCCTCTCCATTGCCAAAGGCATTGTAGAAAACCCCTGACCTGAGGAATTTCATCTCTCTGCCCTCTGCATTATGAGTCTTACACACAAATATCATTAACTCGAATGTAAACTTAGTAGAATCTACCTGAGTAATCTATAATTTTTTAAACTACACGTAGTAATTTTAACATAGACATGATGGCTTAGTCACTAGCCGTATACAAAACTGAATATTCTACATTCTGTTTCATATGTTTTAACAATAATAAGCAAATTTTCAGGACTAACCAGTTCAGCTGATGAATAAAGGAACTTCAAACATAAAAAAGCTGGAGCTGTGTCCTCATCTCCAGACAATTTGCAATCAAAATAGGTATAATAAGTATAATCTTAGATTTTTAAAGGGTAAGGTATTCCAGGTTCTTCTTCCCCAAAATTAGAAATTTCAAAAGGAAAGAATATTAGCCCCTACCTAACGTTTTTTTAATTCAGAGAATTAGAATATTCACATGCTCCATGAAAGAAAACTGGATGACATGTGTGCAAAAAGACAAAAGTGGCTTGGCCCCACCCGTGAAGGTGAAGTCATCTCACCTTCTGATTGTGGCGCTTACATTTTTGGATGCTGGGGGTAATGACGAAAGGAAGGAGATCATAGACTAGAAGACAGAAGGTGTTCGAGAAGTAGCAGGGGCTTTGCCATAGAAAGATCTGGGTTGAGGGGCCAGGGATTTAGCTCAGTGGTGCCACGCCTGCCTGGAAAGCACAAGGTCCTGAGTTCAATCCCCATCCCAGTGCCACAAAACAGAACAAAACAAAACAAAACAAACGAAAAAGAGATCTGGGTTGCCCTCGAGCCTGAGCAACTCATTTAACTCTGAGACCAGAATTCTTCCTCTGTGACACAGGAAACAACAACAACAGCAGCAACAACAACAACAGGGGTTTTGCTCAGAACCTGTGAAGGAAGTATTTGAAAGAGTTTGGTAAACTGTAAGGACCGTGGTTGTTACCACCATTTTGGTCCTGATCCAAGAGGACTGAGAATATCTATCTATCTATATATTTTTTTTCTTCTGCCTCTAAATTCAATTAACTTGGCTTATAATTTATTTGGACCTGAGCAAAATTTATATGGGCCTGAGCTAAATTTCTAGTAATAAAACCATAGGAGGAATAGTTAAACATTCATTGTGCTCTCAGTATGTGTTAGGCATTCTCTTCAAAGCTTTGAATGTACATTTTGCTTAAAATTTCAAAACAACCCAATAAGATATGGTATTACTCACTTTTAACAGACAGGCACCGAGGTCAAACCACTTTCCCAAGGCCAGTCAAGCAGGCCCTAGTGGAACTGAGCTTTAATCCCAAACAGTCTGCCTACAGAGCCCAGCCTCTCACCCATGAGACGTGTGCTCAGCCTCATTGCTGCTGAGTTTTCCTGTGGATGACTGCGCTGTGCATTGTGAGATGTTTAGCAGCATCCCTGGCCTCTGCCCATTAGATGTCGGTCACACTCTCCCAGTTATGACCACTGAAAATCACTTTAGACTTGCCACTGTCCCTCAGGAGAGTAAAATCTCTCTCCACTTTAGAACCAGTAAGCTACATTATTCAAAAGAACTTCCCTTCCATGGTTAAAAACAAAAAAGAAAGAAAAAAAAAGCTTTCAGAAAGATCAAGTTTGTTGTTTTAGAAAACCTCACATTCCCTAGCAAAGTGTCTGCTGTTGTGCCTGTTGTGCCAGGAAGGCATGGAGGCCACTGGGAGAAGAGGTTTTGAGAGTGGGAAGGCAGAAGTCTCAAAAGGAACCTGGAAATCCGTTGTTTTGTCTGTTTAGCTATGAGAAGGAACCAGAGAAACCCGGTGGTAATGTCTGGGGGTGAACATGCATGTCCTGCCTGCTCGCTTGACTGCTTTACCTTTTGATTTCAGATAAACTAGCTTGTCAATACTTTTCAAGAAAAATCAGCTTTTGAATACTAAATTGATTATTTAAGCAGGGTGGAGTTGCCCTTAGTGTTTTCCAGCTCACATGCAGCAGTAGGTAGTCTGGCAGGAAGCAGCAGCCCATGCTGGATGGCAGGTTGAAGGAAAATGTTTGGATTTGTAGGTCGACAGTTGTACAGTTCAGAATTTCTAGAAAAGTCTCAAGTTAGAACAAGACCTACTTCAATCAGCCTTGCAAAGAGTCCCAAATTTGAAACAGAAATGAAAGTACAGAGTGCAAAAGGAAAGCTGGTTGCTTTATGCTGAGCCTTCAAGTTTCGGTGCCAATTCAGCACACGGGGAGGGAAATCCCTTTGGCAAGGGTGTCACCTGAGAGACAGCAAGAAAGACTCCATCAGGATCCTTATGCTTATTAAAGTTCAGCTTTAGATGGAGAATTCTGACCACATAAAGTCTGTTTTCAATAAAAGCCAGAGCAGGAATCCTACCAAATGCAAGCCAGAAATAGGGTTTAAGATTTCAAAAAGAGAGAGCAAGAGAGAGGAAAAAAATGAAGAAAGCTCTTATTGAAATGTCACCTTGTTCTACTTATTTATATATTCTCTTTTCTTCTGTGATTTGCCTCCATTTTGTCTATTAAAAACTAAAAAAGCTAAAATGCCATTATCCATCATCTCCAGGAAAACCTTAGCTTTTCCAGAAGGAAGTTTGATGATTTTTTTCAAGTTCTTTGCTTTCTTAAGGGACCTTTCTCCTCTTTTATCTGAAATCAGAAACTCATAATGTGACAAGACAGAGCAGAAGTGTCACACCACCTCCCTTTGGATTTTAATATTGCAAAGGCAGTACCTGAACTTTTATAGGGAAGAGATTTTGCCATTCAATTTGTATCTGTACATGGTTTTCCTCTGGATACATCACAACTTTGTTAGCAAGTTAGGATCTTGACTTTTAAGAGCAGATATACTTTTACCCTACTTAAAGGTAATTGAAGCCCTTGCAGCAGGATGGAAACCATGAGTGTCCGGCCTTTTTTTAGAGTATTGTTATTACTAGTAAAGATTCCTAGTAATCTTTCCATCCCAAGATAAAGGGTGAGAAAACCGAGAGGTGATGGAGTCATTTTTGTCTCAGCTTCTCAGCTGCTTGGACCATTCTGGTTAATGTGCATGGAGCCTTTGGTGAGGGAGCCGGCAACAGTGCAAACTGCATGCTGTTCTAATTAATTCCACCGGAGCTAGGAGAGCATCTCTGTCCCACCAAGACCTAATGGTATGAATGTTTTGTCATCTGCAAATTGAGTGGACACAAATCTGGGATTTGTGAAATGTTTTCTACTTCCAGAATATCTGGATTGTTCTCTCCTCTCATACCCCCATTCAGCTTCTCAGAGGGGCTGGACCCTGTTTGAAAATGCACAGCAGCCATGTATTTGTTTAACAGGGTGATCTTAAGCAGACATCACCACCTCTTTAGGGTCCCCATTCCCTTCGCTGAAGATCCTAACATTCATCAGACATTAACTTTAAAGCTGATGAGGCTATTTTCAGTTACAGCTTCTTAAAATTAGTTCATTGGAAAGCATAGAAGAAAGTAACTCTATCAGGGTGTGTTTTTCTGGCAATGGCTGACTCTGGCATTATTTCACTCATTTGTCTTCTCCCCTTTCCTTGGACAGAGTTATTTTGCAATGGTCAAAAGAGGATAAAGGGTGGAAGGAAGGGTCTCTGTCCAAGGAAGAACTAACTTCATTTACCTCATCACTCAAAAACAAAAAAGTTGAAAAATAGAAGTGCTTTCTTCTAACCCTTCTTGTTCACCAAGCCTGATGGTGTCTTTAAAAAAACGACAAAATTAAACCATTCAAAGGATTTGGGGTTTGCTGCAGCTCATCCGTGTGATGGGAACAGTCTCTGACGAAGCTGATAAGCACACCCCCTGTGTAGCATCAAGACCACCCCAGCAGTTCTCACTTAGATCCACGCCCTCACCTGCACAACCTCCGTGACTCTGCATGGTCCACATAAGGAGACTCATGCGATCCCATGTTTTCAGTGTTTATGTCTAACCAGTACCGACAGATTTATAAATGCCTCTACATAGACAATCAATGCACTCATATTCTTTTCTTTACCGATATAAAAACTATTTGGTTACCCTTATAATTTAGTTTTCATTTTAAATTGCATGCCCTGCAGTGCTACATCACTTTATTTTACATGTTGATGTAATTCATGGTTAATACCAAATCCCTTTTGCTTAGGTATAAGATCTTGATCTATTTTTTTCAGCCAGTTCCCCAGATTTTGAGTGAGAACAAACCCATGATTCTCATGAATGTGTCTTTGCATCCCTCACATCAAGGTTTGGTGCCGGGAAAGAGGAAGCTGCCGAGCCTTGAAGCTGGGGGCTAAGTGTGCCTGGAAATTAAGGCGCCTCTGTGACTGGCCGGGGCCTGAGTCCCTGCAGGCGTGTCCCGGATAAGTCCTGACTTACTCTCTGCTCAACAGTGCCCTAAAACTTTGACTCTAAGCAGCCGAGTGCCATTCAGACAAAACGTGGACCCACCTTGTGATCTGTGATATCAGCCACAAGCTTTCCCTTTTCCTCAACCTTCTCTCCCCTTTAAAAAGAATATTTTTAAAAGTTGTAATTCAATATTCTGATATTTTAGGGAACCATAGTTTAGCAACTGGAAAGCCAAGGGAAAAAAAATTTTTCAAAAGTGTAATTGCCAAGAATAGAAACAACTTGAAGTTTTCTTTTAATATTTAAGGCATCTTGTGAGGCAACCATGTTACAAAACTTGTTATTGAAAACCCCAAATGTAATTAATAATTTGTTGCAGGCTTACCATGAGTTGTCATGATGCTTAATATACTTTGGTGAAAATAGAATTTTGGCCACATGCTGTTCATGAAAAAAAATGGCCAATTTAGTTTAAGCCCCTCAATTAAAAATCTCATCAAAAGCCTTATTCCAATTCCTTAATGATTCTGGTGTAATACAGCATTTGAGTGAAATGAATCACTGGTTAATGTCAAAGTCTTTTGTTCTTCAGGTCTTGGTTTCAATCTGCTGTAAGTGAAAGTAAAATTAGTTCCGTGGTTTCCTTCTTGAGTCTAGCAAACTTGAGACTACTTTACACAAACAGCTCCATCCTGCCGCAGCTGAGCTGCTCGGTAGCCTGTTTGGGCAAGGCTAGGACGCAGAATGCGAAGGTTGTGAAGGTCAGAACTGGGGAGCTCTGCATAAGTGTCTAGGTGGACTTCAGTTTGCCTTTCTCTTTTGTTTTCAGTGTGCCCTTTATCATATTTTTCCAAGTATTTGATGTTGCAGTAGGATAATAGACAAAGGAAAATAAGAAAGGATCTATATAAGGCAAAGCACGAGTAACATAAATGCAGCCAGAAGGCAGTAAATCTAACAATATGCTGATGTTAGCCTGGTGGTAACTGGCATTAAGTTAACCAAACACAACAACTTCCCTGTCCCATGACAAATAATAGCAAATAGCTCTGTCATTGTTCTCTCTGGGGTTCTAAATTGCCAAGCTTCATCCACTACAAGGAAAGCCTTTCTGAGTTTCAGGGTGCCCAGCCCTGCCCTGGGCTTCACCTGATGGATAGATGAAAACAAACATTTGGCAAAGGAGCCACTCGCGAGTGAGAAATGTGCAGTTAGTGATTATTATTTTTCCTGTGGCCAATCAGCAGCAAACCGTCATGATTTGGAAGCTGCTGAATGTTCCTATGTGCCAGTTGATATCAGCTCAAAGAAAAGAAAAATTCTGCCCAGTGTAGGCAGACACACAGACTTGTAGACACACAGAGTCTAGTACTTGTGTTTTGTCACTAAGTTCCTTTATTTCCTTTGCTGTGAGAAAGGAGTGATTTTACAGGGAAACCTTCTCAGTCAGACAGTTTTGATTAGATGGTATGTTTTCCAGTGGCTTCAGAGGTTTATGGCACACAATTCATGGCACTTTCGTCTCTGAATTTCATCCAAGCAGAAAACTTTAAGAATGGGCTCTTAGAAGCTTTTCCCTTTCCTTTGACTTATAAGCTACTATGAAACATTAAAAGCGAAATTTAAATGACACTTACCAGACTTCATTTAGCCTATAAAAGCCAGGAAATTTAAAATGAAAATGTAAATGCTGCATCTTTCCCAAAGACTGTGCCTTAAATGTCTACCTCCAGCAATGTGAGAAAGGAGTTGAGGATTTAGCTGAGAGTTTGATGGCTTTTCCCTGCTTGTCATTACTTTATTGCTGCTTAAAAACAGAATTTTAAAATGCCCGACATTAAAATCCTTTAGCTTACTCATGCCAACATATTGTAAGCATTGTCTGGGGGAACCTCTGAATCTAAACACATATTTACACCCTTTAGTTGCCAGATGAAATCCATCTGGCTTACCACATGCTGTTGCCAATAGACTATTACACTTCTCGTCTAGCCAGGATTTTCAAGTGGGGGAAGGGAGGACAGTGCTGGAGACCCCCTGTGTTTGGGAGAATCTGAGTGTTTATTGATGCCACAGTACTTAAGTATTTAGATGAAGTTTAGATCACATGGTAACTCTGGCCAAAAACAGAATTCCTACACAGGGCAAAGTCTACAACCACAAGATATTGCAGCAGCTTCATCGTGACCTGGTACTTTCTTTCCCTCTGGCTGCTGCTCAGGCATCAGAGCCACATGATAGGCAAAACCACAAATACCAAGGGCTCCAATTTCTTATTTTTAACTATTCCCATAAGCACTATGAAATGTCCACTCCTGTTTTCCAGTCAAAATTATCAGTTCACATAAATTGTAGAGGAACACATTCCATTCAAAGACCAGAAAAAAAAACAAACATTTAATCAAAACAACAAGTAGCAAAACTCTCAGTTGCTCATGATCAATGTCAGGGCAGGGCCTCCTGACTTCAGCTGCTCAGAGACACAGAAAAACCTCATCTCTTCACAAAGCCAACTTTTCCCATTGGGAATTAAACACCAGAAAATAGGACCAGGTGTAAATACTCTTCCTACTGCTCTTATAGGAATCCAGTAAATGTGCAGGTTAATATGAGATTTATAAGGAGGTGCCATTCCCTCCCTGGGTTTTGATTTTTATTTTGTTTTTGGTGGAGGGGCTAATACAGCAACTGAAGGTGAGAATAAAGCAAAGACTGGATAACTGCAAACTAGATACACTGCCAACAGGAGCATTCCAAGCTGCGATGGTAATTTTGAAAACTAAGAAAGAGTGTGAGAAGGCCTCAAGTGTCTTCAAATATGATTTAAGAAATGGTCTTATTTTATAATCAAATATGTCATTTGCCTCCATCATGTAAATATTACCTCCCTTCGGTTTCATACTTTGAGGCACTGTCATCTAGATTTATATTTCATCTGCATCCTTACATATAATATTCATTTGAAATATTTCCTTTATCCAAAGATTGTTGTGTATCTCATCTACAATGAGACCCTTTATGGAGTAGGATATGACAAAGACTTCTAAAGGCATTTTGCTGTTCACAGGTCTATGATGCAATTATTTCACTTGGGAATGCCTATTTATTTAAGTTCTGGACCATGTGTATTTAAGTTTATATTAGATTTTTCTCAAAGCCAATTTTAAGAGTGAATGGAATCTTCCCCTCAAGTAAATCTCCCTTTAATCATTGTGTCCAAGGATCTACACCAGAAAATCTGCCCTCTGCCCTTGCATTAGAACACCATTCATTGAGAAAAACCTGTAAAAATGGAATAAATGTCTATACAATACTGATATTTTAAAAACATTTTTCTGCTTCTCAGTAGTGTTGAAAAATATTTTAATAGATAAAATAATAAAATTTCATGTGAGGCAAGTTCTATAATATCTTAATTATTGCCTCTTAGAGTGGAAATATGAAGGAAACATTAGTGAATGTGTTAACTAGAGAAACCATTACAGTAATTTCTCTCCACACATCTAGGTCTGAAGTCAAAATAAAATCCATGCTCCACAAATTATTTGCATAAAAACAAACTTATAGTTTAGCTCTAACAATAACAGCAGTGAGAAAAATCCCTGTGACTCATCAGGAGACTTTCATTAAGTTACTTAAATGCTCTATCATTCACTTCAGGAATCTGTATTGAGAGATGTTGATATAATTGCTTGAGTTGTTTTAATATTTCTAACACTCTAAATCATTCCATTGCCATCTTAATATTTAATACTTGAAAGCCAATAAGCATATTCAAAGCTCATTTATAAAGCACAATATCTTTGAAAAAAATCCATTGATACTGTGTTTCTCATTTTGCTTAAAATTTTGGTGTATAGTGGACCCTCGAGTTATGACTGTCCAGGAACAACTTGGGTTACAACCAGAATTTTAGTTTTAATTTATGACCAAAGTCTGAATGCCAGCCACTTGTGCTTCCAGATGGTCTCAGTTACAAATTTAACCCGTAAAGAGTTCTGGAAGGAACATTACTACATCCTTTCCTGTGTGGGGTTAATTGAGAAATCCTGGGCCAGTGTCTCTCCAAGAACACTGAGATCTGCCTGGAAGAAAGTATGGCCTAAGATTATACAGGACAGAGACTTTGAAGGCAATTGACCAACTGGAGTTACAACCAGCCCTCAGGAACGAATTGAGTTCACAAGTCAAGTATATTATAATCTATTCATTACATCTAATAGGTTTCATTTTTTCTTATATCTGCCCAGGACCTTTTCTCCACATGAAGTTATTTGCTATATATTGTTCATTCATAGTTTTCTAGGTGATTGAGCAACACAGGGAGGCACTTATGCCAATAACCATTGCCACTCTACTGTCCCAAAGCCCCCTTGCCTGAGGAGCAAGAATTTCAGTATAATATTCCAAAAGATCACAAAGAATCTTTGAAATTTATAAATACTTTAATAGACTATCTGTAGCTTTCAGGTAAAATGCTATTTTTGTCATTAAAGTTTGTATTAAGTTTGTATAAAGTTTGTATAAAGTTTTTTCCCTGTGCATTTCATAATTCTTATTAAAATCAAGGTACATTTTAAGATGTAAAAATATGTAGTTGGTTAAGGAAGGTACCCCTGACTGTTGTGTCTAGTTCAGAAAACAATACTGAATTGGAGAAGTAAGGTTTAAAAATATCCCTCTTTCCTGCAATCTCATTGCACCCCTCTTTGTACCCCTGTCCTTCTGATTTCCTTTGTCTTTCAGCTGGGCCCTGATCCAATTATATAGAACAGTCTTCCTCTAGTTACTTGTGTCGGACACCTGCCTTCTAGCTGTGTTTGGCAGGCCAGCAAGATGAGGTAATGATCAGCAGAAAATGTCCTAGTTCTTTGGCTCCATCGACGTACAACATTTTTCAAAACAGTTCTCCGTGGGTGAGAACAGAGTCGGTTTGAGATCCCTTGTTCTAATGTTCTGTAGGACTCTAGAGGAATATAACTGTAAACTTTTTGATCCCTTCTAGAATGTTGGAAATATAAATGGTATCTGCTTTGGCCTGTCCTTTCAGAATTGTTTGCACACTGTGAGGTGTATGTGGAAATGAGAACCTTTCATTTGGAAACATTTTAGCTTTCCTTTAAGTCCAGCCTTCTTCTTAAGCACTTCTCCATAGTCCTTACAGCAGTGTTTTCCTAAAAGCATATTTTGTGAACGATTTCTCCAGAACGACAGCAGCCTTTGTAAGACAGATGCCTAAATGACATATGGTTTCCATAAATTTTCTGTCTAGACTAGCTTTATTTAGTGACTTTTGGTCTGAATCGATCTAGTTAAAAGTTTCTGCAGGAGCTTGTATAAAAATTTTAAATGTGGGCAATACCATTAAGGTGTAAAACAAAAAGTTTGACTTTTTATTGGCAAAACATTAAAAGAATTGGTTGAAAATTTCCTTCGGGTTAAGTAATCGTGATCATCTCTGAATGCTCACTCATCCATTCCACTCCCATAGCCCTGTCCAAACGGGAGAGGCTTACCCCAAAAATCAGATAACATACACTCTTTGCTCTTTTCCTAAGTAAATTCTTTGTTTTCCAATCTGTGTGTGTGTGTGTGTGCTAGAAAGCTTTAATTCTTTCTGCAGACTCTTTACGTGGTCCAGGGGACATATGATTTCTTGCCCTTTTAGCACCAACTTTTACAAGCACAGCATTTCTCTCATTTAAAAAAAAAAATCCAATACGCCACTGAGCAAAAGAAACTTAACTGCTAGGAGTTTCGTAGTGCTTTCAACTAACAATGAAAATTCCATTTTAAAATGTGGGTTCTGAGCCAGTGTCAAAGATTCAGTTAGAAACAATACAGTCCATTCAGAGGAAGAGATTTACTTCTAGGCATGTCCAGAAATTAGCCTTTTGCTTCCTCTTTTGTGAGTTAATACAGTAGACCCAGCCTGAGATTAACAACATCAGATAGAGGAGATTTGCAGAAGGGAGAAAATGCAGCCCGATCTGTCCCCACAGTATCATCTCTTGCCTTCTCACTAAGTATCTAATTGGACTTAGCCACATATTTGTTCACTGACACGGCAACTTGCAAGGCATAATGCTTCTCTGTTTTTCTCTGCCTTAAAACTTTTTTTTGTTTTTTTTAACTTGAGCTCTTAGACATGTTAGAGCTCCTCCTGCTGGATTTGTTCTTTTTCTGTTTTGATTACTGGGACTATGATCAGTAAGGGACAATTCTTTGTCTTCATTTTTGCTACTTGGATTGATATCAATGATAAAAATATCATTTGGAAAAATAAATAAATAAATAAAAATTTAAAAAAGAGAAAAATATCATTTGGTGCATTTAAAACTGGTCTTTTAATTCATCACATATCAAGATCAGGTGGAAATGAAATGTTGATGCAACATACTCTCTAAATCTTCAACTTCTTTGCGCATTTTTTGGTTATGTTTTTAAAAATTTTAAAGAATGTGAAAGTTAATTTCTCCATCAATATTTCCAGTTACACAATACCCCTCTCTGAGGAAAGGCCCTAATTTACATCCCTGTGCCTATAAGGCAACCTGTGCTCTCTCAGAAAAGCAAAAAACATTGGTTCTGTCTCCTTAAAGCAGTAAGGAATTTTACAGTTGTATGTACTCAGAGTGCTGCCTTTTTCTTCCCTAATATTAGCTTTTTCTTCACCCTAACTTTAGATGACAAAGGAATAGACATCCAGAAGTGGAAGCTTCCCTCTTCCAACAGCTAGTTCTCAGCATCTCCTTCCCAGCCTCTCTTCTTTCCCTCCTATGGCAGCAACCGCTTCCCTTCCCTGGTGCCTAAAGCAGGAGAGAGCACAGGACAGAAGATGAGAAGGGGCAGAAGTTTTGCCTCTTCCATAATCAATGGGAGTAGACTTCCCTGGCACATAAATCCGTGGAGGCCTCTGGGGAAGGAAGGAAAGAAGGAAGGAGGGAAGGAAGGAAGGAAGGAAGGAAGGAAGGAAGGAAGGAAGAAAGGAAGGAAGGAGGGAAGGAAAGGGAAGGCAAGAAAATTCATTGGAAGAGGACTACCTAATTTAATTCACTAGCCATGCTTATATGAATCTCTTAAAACAAACCAAATCATCCCTGTCTACAGTGTTATCATGCTGTGTTTCTCTTACCTTCTGCTTCTTTGCATCTCTTCAGTCTTTTCCTCAGCTTATCTGTTGTCAATGATATAGTCCAGAGGCCAAAATATTAAAAAGTTAATCTCCAAAATACTGCCTTTAGATATCACATTTTCAAACGACTAAAAAGCCTCTAAGTCATCTGTTTTAGGGTTTTATTAGGACGTGAGACTAGTTAGTTGGTACTTGTAATAAAGAATAAGACAACACTTCATTTTCCAAACCAGCAATACTTTTTCTAGCTTTCTTTCCTTGGTTCACACCCTTTCCTATTCCTGGAATGCCAGTCTTCTCAACTTTCCCTACTTTCTGGAAGCCTTTTTAACCCCCACGTCCCCTTCCAACTCCAGGACAGGACTCTAGGTGTCCCTGCCACTGCTGAAGCACACTCCTGTCTGAGCACCTGCTCTAACCTTGTCAGGTTAACTTGTCTTTCCCCATCTCAACAAGACCCTCCTTCCAGAAAGTGACTATCTTTATTTCTGTTTCTCTGACCCTAATACAGCGCTTTGGGTACACCTGGGGCTTATCGGGGGAAGGAGAGAATACACGATGAGCTAACTTGCAATGCTCAATCAAAATTCATTTTGGAATTCACCCCAAACAGCATATTTTATGAACCAGTGTAAGCATACTTTCTTGTTCTATTAAACATTTCCTGAGTGAATGTTGTTATAAAACTTTTTCTGAATCATAAACTGAGCAGAGTTAATATGGACAAATTATCCTTTAAGCTGCCTTTCTGCCACAACCACGGAACTGGGTATGTTGGTATCATATCTTTGGGGGGAAATCCAAGTCAGGCATTTAGGACAATGTAAAGAAAGTGACGAGGCACATTACATTACCATTATCTCAGAGACTAATTTATACAGGCTATGTGATATGTCTGTATCATCAAATAAAAATTGTAGACAATTTTCTTATGTTCTAATTTCAAATTCTATGAATTGATTCATATTTTACTAATGACATACATTTTAAAATCATGAGTTCATTTTCATAAAGAAATGTCTACTCTGACATGTAGCATGAATCATATTAGAGCATTCTGTAAAATGCTTAAATGGACTCCAAGTCTTGTATTCTTTTTAGAATCTACTTTAAATTATTCTTGGACAGCATTGACTGAGACTTTATTACTTAAGCCCCCCCAAAAGGACAAAAGTGTGCTGGATAATATCCTATAGCATTTTTGATAATAAATTACAAGGTATTATCTTCCATGTGGACAAAATCATGACTGTTATAGCATTTTTCTGAACTTAGCCTCATGCCTTCTAGATATGTAAAACCGATTTATCAAATAAATCCTCAAAATAAGCAAACACAATCTCAAAATCTAACATACTGTGTCCCATAGCTGTTCTCATAGAGCAGACATTTGCAAGAGGAAGTAGAAGCCCTGGATCACATTCTCCCTTTCCATTGCATCTAGGGGTGCTCTTCTTGGCCAAGTTACCCTGAGCCCATTCACTAGTTCAGTCACTGATCTTCCAGTTAGGTCACGGTGACTCCGCAAGACTCACGGAAGACTGCACAAAGTATAGGGAGAAATCAGAGCATACAAGAGGGTTAGAATATTGTTCAGCTAAGATATGCATACCTCAAACTTTGAAAAATGATGTGAGGATTAAATATTTCAAAAGGATCATGGAGAATTTCATTTCCATTTCCATTTTGGAATTTCCAAATTCCATCCAGAATTTCATTCAGGAAACATTTTTTGTTTGTTTTCTGAGAAATTTATCAGATGTGGCCAAAAAGAAAGGAGGCACCTTACATCTAGTCATTAAGGAGACAAAATCCTTCACTGTCAACTACATTAAAAAGTCGAGCAATTTGATATCAGACTTAAGTGTTCTGAAAAACCTGAAATGTATAATTCTCCCTTGATCCTAGATGTAATGTAAAGTAAATTAAACTGTTGACACAGTTATATTTTTGAGCTTCACTTATATTTAATAAGTAGAACTTGTAGTATTGCATTACCTCTTTAATGCAAATAACTACACACTCAAGCAAATACCTCTAGAAGTAACAACTTTTGTGTATCTTTTCTGAAGATTTCGCTTTAATTTGGGACCATCTAACTAATCAGGTTGGATTTCAAATATTTTTTTCCTAAAGATGAGAACTCAAAATGCACATTTGGAGATATTTACTTTCAATACCATTCTCATGAGCAAATATAAGCTTCCCTAAGCAAGTCATGCTAGTGAGAACTAACAAGAAAGCTACTGTATTTTGGTCTTTATGACATGAAGCTTAAACATCTCTGGCCCTAGCTTATTAAGTCTAATTCCCTTAACTATCAAACTGTTTCTGTGGCCATCTCTTAAGTTTCTTCTAGTACTTTCTCTTTTTGTTTTGACGTTTTCTAGAAATACACTGACACTTAAGGTCAAAATCATTTATCATGCCTCAGAGCAGTGATTCTCTAAGCATGGTGCCAGGTTCAGCAGCATCTGAATCACCTTGTTAGAAATGTCCCATCCCAGAAGCAACTCTGGGTAGCTCCTCATAACCTGTGCTTTAGCAAGTCATCCAGAGAATTCTGGTGCAAGGTATAATTTGAGATCCTTTGCCTGCACTAGACCATACCAACAGAACTTCCCAATAGAACAAATTGTAGACTGGGATCTTGGTAGGAAAGGAAGGAGACTGAGTTATGCAGGTACAGGCTGCCTCACAGCCACCAGTCAGATGGTCTGAGCTTCCCATCTGCAGCTGCATAAAGACCAAGCCCTTCAGAAATCTACATTATCCCCCTAGAAAAAAGACAGTAGAGGAATAGTTTCCACACCCACTGGGGAGCTGAGGCACCAAAGTGGTTAATCCTGTTGACCTTTCCCCCAAACCCTGTTGAGATTGGCCTCATATCATGAGCACTCAAAGCCAGTTAAACTAAAGAAGAGCAAATGAAATGTTAGTTCCTTTATTCTTAAAAGACCATAAAATAAGAGAAAAAGCAATTGATGCATTTTTCTCTCTTATCAGTGAAGCCAGTTTTTGCCCCCAAATGCCACCCACCCTGCACAAGCATTTGGCTTTCTTACAAAATTTGTCACTGTCCACAATGCTGTAAATGGTCCATCCCTGCAGCTACAAATACAACTTCAAGTATTACATCTTTCCCTTTGATTTGGAAACAGATTTGGCTCATCTGTCATAACCATAAACTGCCCACACACAATGAAGTATTTCAATAAATATTAACTGATGCAAGCTGCTCCATTTCATCAGAATGGGTTACTTAATGAAGCCTGTCATGAAACAAAGCAACTGAGGAAAATATGGTACAAAACAAAAAACTTTGCTTTGCACAAAATGAGCTGAATGTCTTTGGAAACTCTTTGAATGGTTAGGAACTAGACCAATGAAATGAACTTGAACAGTAAAACTTAAATGTTTTTCTGGTGTCTGAGTTGGCAACCATCTTAACATTGCTTATTAATAAAAATTCACCCTGAACAACTTAATGCTTCTCTTTAATTGCTTTCTAGTAGAATTTTACACACAGATTTTTTTTTATTGTTTTAGAAATAAAATGATGCTTATTTCTTCCAGAAGAATGGTAGAATCTTTAGGATTTTTAATTATTAAGTATATATGGGGGTTCATTTAACTGGAAAGTGGGCATATTCCAAAGATGTCCTAGTCATGCTGAGAAATCATTATAGAAATTTTGTCTTTGATTGTTTCAATCACCACACAGTTACATGGAGGTTTTTTCAATGCAAGGGCCTTAACAAGCTCATGGGTGAATAGATTCCCCTGACTTATTTGGGAAAATAAATACTTAGGATCCAAAGCCCAAGCTAAATTCTGGGATATGGAATAAGTGAGATGCACAACAGGTCAGACCAGTTGCATAGCAAACACATATTCTCCTGGTGTACTCTCTTGTCGTCTTCCTCAGCTGCCCTCTAGTTTGTCCTTCTCGCGACCCGTTTAGCATGGTCCGAGGATTAAAGTTAGCAGATTAATGAGAATTTACTGTGCCATCAGAGAATTTGAATTTTTCTGTTCTTCATCTTTACCAATGAATTCCTCAATTCTCATCATCTAATTTCTAGTTTCTTTCACTCATAATAGACCTACACTCCTTCACAATTTCCAAGATATACATGCAGCATTTAAAATCATGTTTACCCTTGCTTTAACCACATTGTTTTATTCTCCAGCTTCTCAGAGTATACTCCTACAGTGAGAATTACAGAATTTTGCCCCATTATTCCAGTAAAAATGTAGTGCTGCAGTCAAACCACTTGCACATTTTGTCTTAGTCTACTAGTCTGCCACTCTGAATATTCTGAGCTCCTTAAAAATCATCCAGCATGATGCAGTCCACAAAGTCAATGCTCAATTAATAATCATGCACTATATAACTAGAAGCCCTGGTACATATCATCTAGTTGATTCTGTGTCACAGTTGAGAAAACTGAGGCCTAGAGGAGTTGGTGTATTAATGATTGCACAATTCAATAACTGGAGCTAGAGTCCATATCATTTGACTTTTGGTACAGGACCTTTTCTATGTAAACATACTGCCTCAAATATAAGCCTCTGACAAATGCCTCAAAACATTGCATACCTGGCTTCGCTGGACTTGCTCAATTTGCCCCAGCTTTGACTATGCCCTGAATCAACGTCTTGCTTAGGCAAATACATTTCAGAAATCCAGTCATTCATTTTTCCATTACCCAACAAATATCAATTTATTATTGTTTAATTGTGGTGTACTGAAAGCTGAATATATATAAAAATGCAACATATGCAGTCTCTGTTCTCAGGGAACTTTTTGTTTATAGGGAGCACGGGCAAGTTTAGTAAATAAATACATAATCACAGAGTTAAGTGATAGGATGAGAGGCAGAGATGGGGAACTGGGATGGTCTAAAAGAACTGAGGGATGGCATTTAAGCCAGGAACAAAGGGATCTGAAGAGAATCCATTTGCATTCCTTTCTCTCTTGGTTACAAACCTTGGTCCAAGCTATCAATTTGGATAAAACAATTTCTAATCTACACTATATCCTGCTTCTCACTGAATGTGTAGCTTAAGATATACTTTTTCAAATAAAAGCTCCTATGTAAGTCTATTATTATTGGTAGAGTTTCCCTCCAAGTTCAAATTCTCAGCAGCTGCCTACACCCATCCCCATAACTGCTTAATTGTTAAGAATACATCTCCATAGGTTATATTATTATTTATCAAACTACCTAGGATAAGGAGCCTATTATTTAGTACTTATTCCAAGCACCTGCTAAAGAATTGAGTAGTCCAGCATTTTTCTATGTAGAATTTCCAGGAGTCTCAGCCCTACATGTCACTGTTTTATTTTTTGCACCATGGTCATGACTTACTAACAAATACTCCTGTGCCATGATAAAACCAATGAATATCACAAATATTCATAAGTTGTTTTACTGCCAGAATAATAACTTTCCTTTATTCAGTTGTCAAACATTCACTGACTAAACGATAAGCAAAAAGCTAGCCATTGTAGAAACATGAAGAAGACTAAGGCCCAGGACATATCTAATCAGTGAAAACAAACACATAAACCTAATTGGAATTCAACATTCATCGTGATGACTACTAACTGAGATTTGTTGAGATGCCACAAAAGCAACTGTATCTGAACAGAGCAAAGCAGGACAGAGAAGGCTTTGACGGGTATTGAAAGCTAAAAGATGAGCAAAAGGACAATGAGAATGTAACTGTGTGTCATGCAGTGCTAAATACCATGTGAAACTAGTGAAGTGGGCATGACTTCTGGCTTCTAGAAACTTCACATCAAAGGGGAAAACAATGCAGGTTCAAGATTCAAGATATAAGAAATGTGGCCATTTTAAACAAAGATGAACAATATACCATGAGAAGAGGTCACAGGTAAGAAGAAACTTATGAGAGGCTTTTTCCTGGTGGAGAATTGACAGAGCATTTCAGGTGGTCACTGTGGCCTTTCTGCAAGAATAAGACTTACTTGTTTGCTAAATTATACCACTAATGTAAGTTTAGTTTTCTTACTGTGCCTACAATGTATCTCTGTGTATACCTCTAAAAATTGAGTGACTGCTTAATAATAAAAAAAAAGCTAATATAAGATATTAGAATACACCTTCACAGGAAAATGGCTTTACTTTAAAGGCATTTAAACATGTTTTTAGTATAGGGTAAAAAGGAACTCAATATTTATGAGTTTATGTGTAAGTGGTCAATATTTTCAAAATTAAGCAATAATATTCTTTTGCTTTTGCTTTGATTTTCCATGAACTTTTTTGTCGTTTGTGTTGCTGTTACTTGATGGGGAAGCAAGCCCAGGGCCCTGGCAGTGACGGTGCCAGCCCTAACAACCAGGCAACAGAGATGTGCTTTTTAAGCCTTTCAGAATTGTTCTCTTCAACTATCCTAACTTCACTTCTTCATACCTGAAAGTAGACGTTCAGTTTGACCAATGTATTGTTTCCAAAACAGAAGATAATCCCAGGAAGTGATTATAATTGCAGAAGGAGTCTTGTGGGGAAAAAAAATCAGTGGAGAGTTTTTGTCAAAGAGAAATATCTCAGTTTGTATAATTAGTTGAAATTTGGGGAGTATTAAAGTTATCCCCAAGGTACATCATATGAAGTACACACACACAGACACACACACACACACACACACACACAAATTCATTAATACATTTAGAAGATAAATGTGGGAGCTTAGGGAATAAATAATATTGCCTGAAAATAATGAAATTCTCAATAACAATAAAATTTAATAATGTGGAGTATGTTTGCTCAGCACATTCAGCTATCAGAACCACCACTGTCAGCCAGAAAGTGATCAGCATGACTGCTAATAAGAAAACCTTTAGGACCTCAAACTGGAAATAGAGCGCATGCTGTTTCCTCAGTTACTCAGAGGGAGAGAACTCTCCTTGTTGCAGAGAACTCTCAAAGACTTCGTTGTTTGAATCTCTAGTGGCCTGCAAATTAGAAGCAAAACATAGAGCAAATTGGAGAAAGCTATGGGTAAAAGTACTAAGAGGTGGGAACTAACATCCTGATAGAAAAAGAGAAAGAAAATTATATAAAGACAGATAAATATCCCAAAATTGCAATTATCTGAGACTTAATATACCTTTTTAGTTCCTGAGGTAGCTAAAACACAACCCAGCCCATTGTACATAATCATTATACTCTATTGGCTGAAATATGTGTTGTGTTTTTTAGATAGCTTTCAAATGATTTCTTATTTTTAATATTGAAAAGGCTGACTCATTTTGAGAAAGAGATGCATAGGAAAAATACCTAATTTTTCATTGAAAACTGCCAGATGAAGCAAAGATGACAACGATACTCCATCAATACAGACTGCAACCACTCCTGCTGGCCCGACCTGCATGTGCGTGTGCATGATGGCTTTCTTGGTGTCCTTGGGAACAGTTCTCTGCTATTCTGTTTCTTTACCTGTCTCTTTCTCTCTTTCTAGCCGGAGACCACCCCCATCACCAACTCGTCCCACTATAATCCGTCCACTAGAATCCTCTCTGTTAGACTAAGTGAAGTGTCTGGCCTGGCAATTAATCACTAACGAATTATGCGAAAGCAACATAGTTGATAACTGTTGCAGTAAATCATGAGTAGTCGCATGTGTGGACATCAGTAGGCAAGTAACCAGTTTTACTAATGCATTCGTCACTCATCTTCGTTGCTCATGGTATGTCTATTTTGGGAGTTCGGCTCTTGAAAGCTTCTTACCAAGGTAGGTTTGCAGAGCTGCCCTATCCTTTGGGTACCATTTGCCTAGCCTGGCATATATTTGAAATTGCTTTGGATAACTTTTTCCAAGTTGCCTACCAGGGAGCTCATTAAATATAATTCTTAACAGATATGAGGTACTAGTGAGCTTAGAACTAAGCCATACATATTTCCTTTCCCATTCTGTTTAGGATGGCAGAAATTCTCTTGTCTATTATTACTGCTATCACCTATTCTATAATTACATATTTAACTACTCTTTCCTTCTTCTTTATTTCACAAGACTGCTAGAAAATGATTTTTAAAAATTGGAATTCCTTGAGAATAAGGCTTTTCCAGAAGTCCAAGGTAGTTTGCAAAGAAAAAATCTGCACTGTTTTCTCTAGCAAGCTGCTCCTCATGCCAGTATGTTTTGCTTCATGCTACAAGCATAGGCTACAATGAAATCAAAACTTGTTTGAGGTGATATGTCAAGATTGAATTAGTTTCAGGTTTCTAGGAAGAAGCAAAACATTCCATCTCTAAAAATGTCTGGAGAAATGTAATGTCTTTATTTACTTGCAAAGTCACCTCCTTGTAAGTGACATTGAAGACCAACCTGGAAAATGTTTAATTTTTCCAGCTGATCTAATTTTTGGTATGACTAACTATACTTTAGTACTAACTCCAATTTATTATTATTGATTATTATTTTGGTTGGAGCAAAGATAATTCTTTCCATTCTAATTTGCAATTCCCTTATATAGTTGCATGTAAGTAATTATATAAGAACCCTTTAAAAAGAGGTAGTGTGAGTATCCATTCTAAGTTCTGCCCAACCTCAATACTGGGGAATGAATCCAGGGCCTTGCACATCCCACACAAGTGATCTACCACGGAGCAATACCCCCAAGTCAACATTTAAGCTTTCTTAAGAAAGCTTGAGGCTTACTACGATATAATCACATAGAAAGAACAATACCTGGGCTAGAAAGAAAAGTCAGTCAGAGATACCATGATCTAAGGCAGCCCTCTCACTTTTACAGATATACTACTGCAGAGTCCCTACCTAGCTCATTCCAGAAAATGGTACTGAAACATTGAGATCTGAAGCAAACTTGCAATTTGTAAGACTTACAAAAGCAGCTTAGCTTGGAACTTAATGGTTCAGCCTTGAGCCTGGGTTTTGAACTACCGAGGACCAAATGATTAACATGTAGGAAACAGTCAGAAGCCAATTGGAATTCGGTCTGCTAACTGTTCCCAGACAGCAGAGCAAGTATTCACTGAATCATGGTGTCTCATGACATTACTTCATATTCTACAGAAGTAAATCAAGTTTTACTAACTGCAATGTCTCCCTTTGAAAGCAACAAACGTGATTTGTATGTTAATTTAACTTTAATTTCCTGTGCAGTTTATACCCAAGACAGATACTCATAAAGTACGAAGTAAAAACTTTTAACCATTATTAAAAGGAGAATTTGCCATGTTCTAAAGGGTTACAGCTACCCCACTTATAATTGGAAGAAAATAGAGAATACAAGATTTACGAAAAGGACATGCCAAGTTTCCAATTTATAAGTGATTATAGAAAGAACATTTCTACTCTGATGTCCTCTTATATCTTATTTTTTCTCTTTGAAAAAACACTCTTTGCAAATGGAATCGTGGACAAAATATAAAGTACATTTCAACAATAAATAAACAGAAAGTCCTACGTCTACAAACAGTAAAACAATCTGCAGTGAGTCTTTTCATAAAACTCCCTCTTTTTAGGATTCCCTTTGCTTCTTCCTTTGAATTCTCTAAAACAGGCAGCTAACATTCTATATTCCAGGGTTTGGCTTTGTGCTAAATGTGGTTTTGCATTTTGCTGTATTTCAAAAATTTCCTTCTGTTGGAAGAAAATATTGTGGACAACCACTGGTGTGTTCTCAGATCAGCATAAAGCATGTAAAAAAAAGTTGGAGACTTTTTTTCCAAGTTTCTTTCCACCGTTCTTAGGCAGTCATAAACAATGGCATTTGTCATCGTTGGCTTTTAATTTTAGATTATAGTTCCACAGATGCACTGTTCCAATTGTCTCCCCTTGATGGTACATTTTTATTCCATTTTTTTAAGTTTTGTCTAATAGAACTGACTCTCCCTGAAATTTCACCAGTCATATTTGAGAATATTTTCAATTTGCTTTAGTACTGTGTTCTAGGGGTTTGCATTCTGCTAAAGGGAGATGCCAATGTGAATGAAGTCTGAAGCGCTGGAATGTATGTGTACAGTGTGAGGTTCAGCATGCACATCAGGTCTTAGGATGGGACTGTAGCTTAGAGCTTTCTGTTTCCCATTCCATTTCTAATTGTTCTGATGTTGTCAACGCAATAGCTATAGCTCCATCTTGTCTAGCATACTGAAAAAAAATGTTTTTAGGATTGGAAAAACTAAATGTATATGTTTATTTTATAAGTAAATCTAACTTTATTGTCACATGCTAAATCTTGCATGCATATGGACTAATTGGAATAACCATTTACTCAACTGTGGACAGATTATTGAAATAGTTGATTTAGAACAGGCATATTGCATTTCCAGAATTCATCTACCAAGAATATCCTTCTGAGTATTGCTTTTAGCTGTGTTTTATAACATAGAAGAGCAGTAGGGTCTGTTTATTAGCAAATTTGCTATAGTTCAGACACAAATTCGTCCCAAAACATAATGAAACTGGTTTCTGCTATATAACTATAAACCTTCTGAATTTAGGATAAAAGTTAGCCACATAGATTAATTTTGAGATTTTTTAATATACACTGTAGCCATAATTCTCCAATATTAAATGGGACTTAATACCAGTGTGTGATAAATGTTGATGCTTTCTGTGTACAAACACATTTTCTATGCATGTGTCTCTGTGTATACAGTATATACATAGTAAATTTGTTCCTGTAAGTACATGTATTTTGTTTCTCTTTAAGTAAGTTTAGAAGCACTTGTTAAAATGCCACAAGCATGAGTTTGATTGTATGTGCATTGTGTGTGTATGTGTGTATATATATATATATATATATATGTATGTATAAGTACGGGTGTAAATATCTATGTAAACACGTGCTTAGTATGTGTGAGTATGAATAATTTTTAAACTGTTAATCCAAAAGATATCTTTGGAAGATCTGTCATAACACATAATAACAGTGGTTCATGTCTCATAACATACATGAAACATACAAAATTTACTAAACCTGATCATATTCATTCTGAGAGGCACAAAGCTTATAATAACCATGACAAGGTAACATCCACAGACATTAGTATCTAAATCCACAGCACTTCTATCTAAGATGGAATTACCTTTGACAGTATAGTTTAATAAGATCTGGAAACCTTCCTTTAAGATCTCCAGGTAGAATTACAAGTTATTTTTAGATGCTAACTGAATGTTGAAAAGCTAAGCTGATCTATATAATCATTTTTTCTTTATATGAAATGTAAAAAAAAAAAAAATAGAAGTATTCACCCACAGAAAAAGTAATGGATTTTTCTGAGTAAAATTGCTTTTTAAATGCAGTAGAGAAGTTACTTAATTCCTTGGAGGTAGGTTATCAACTTTTTCAAGTAAACACTTTTCATTTGGCAAATGGTATAATTATTTGAAATTGACAGCAATCCCCTTAGAATTAAGAATAAAGGTGAAACAGTAGGTCTCTGAACAGTTGAACTCAGTGTAAAAATGACCACGGATGAGACTCAGGCCCTGAGTTTTGTCCCATTTCACCGAGAGGACAACGATCTGTGTGCTCAGAGCTCAATGTGAACGAAGGCACATGATTTTGGAGAAATAGTGGATAGCTCACCACATCACTGAATCCTTTCTAAAGATCTCTAGTGTGTCTTCTAGATACTCTTAGTAATTCTGTCTAGTTGGTATGTTTAAAAGTGTGTGGTGCTCTGTATGTGAAACTTTAATAATATTTTTGAAATACATGTAGTATATGCATTACCCTTTGTGTGTGTATGTGTGTGCATGTGTGTAAATGCATATATGTAAGAATGTGTATGAGAGAGAGAAAGAGAGGAAACTCAAGGAAGAGTCTCCTGTTTAAGACTGTCCATGCTGGTATACTGGTGAGGCTCTTCACCTCTTTGGTGGAGGGTTTCACAGGCGGCTCAGCATTAATTTCTTTTTAATCTCTACCCTTCGATTCTTTAAACTTTGCTTGTGATGTAATTTTTAAATTATGGCAAAAATGACTCTGCCTTCTTGCATTGACCTCTGTCGATCTGTTTTACAGATTTCTCCTGACCAGAGATCTTACCACTATTAATTTGATTTGTTTTATTTCATATGGACAGCCTTTGTTTTGCTTCTTGTCTGTATTCCTGTTTTCTGCCTTTTCCGAGTCAAATTCTTCTTTCACTTTTTCTATGAAGTAGTTCACAAAAGTGAAACCTTGTGTTCTCTGTTGATTCCTTAATTAATGTGAGCCAGCATACTTCCCACTGTCTTCTTGGCACTTTTCAGGATTTCTTACTGACTGCTGATTTATGGATTCTGTGAATGGAATTTTTGAAGCAAATTCCTAGAGCCTGTATCATTCTTGAAGGTCACATGTACCTATTGTGAAAATGTGAAGCTGTATTTCTGAACCTGAAATAAATTATAACATTTGAAGGACCCTCCCTTTCCTCATTCTTGTATATGAGTTATGTCTATGCATTTTAGTAATACCTGGGGCTATAAAAAATTTATAGCTCTTATGTTTGACTTGGCCTATCGAAATGGAAAATGGTAACATTTTGCTTTTCTGTCATTAATTAGGGGAAGGAGAAAAAAGATTTTTAAGGCAGCAAATTGGATAAATCAAAGACAGGACAATGGGCATGATTTTTCCCCTATTTGAAATAATTGTTGGAATAGACTGAAGGATACAAACCTTAGATAGCTAGAGGGTATGAGATGTTTACCATTGAAAAATTAAGTATGTGTCAAAAAATCTGGGAAGTAGAAAGAGGAATGATGTTCTGCCCAAATGTTAGGTCAACAGAAGGCAGATCTTTCAGTAAATAATTGAACTCCTGTGCTGGGGATTTAGGTCAGTGGCAGTGCACCTTGCAAGCCCAAGGTCCTGAGTTCAATCCACAGTACAGAAAAAAAAAAAAAATTGAGCTCCTCTCCCAACAGTTAGCCTCTATTACTTACTTCAGTGGCTTTAGGCTGGGATAAGTGAATTAAGTGTGCTTATGCTAGTACAGATTGTCACCAACAAAATGGTGGGTGATAGAACCATGTAAAAGGGCAATGATACCTTCCAATTTAGGACAGTGCTCCCAGAGTATTGTATCTGAGAGCTTTGTATCGCAGTAGCATCTGAGGCCCGGGAAGAGGGTCCCAGGGATCGGGAGACTTAAAGCAGGTCAGAGACACACATACAGTGAGGCTTCGTGAGCCTGGGTGATTTTCTATGTTACTTTGTTCTACTCTCCACAAAAAGAGTTACGTTAAATTAGTTACCTTACCCTTGTGAGACTATTGTGAAAGGGATCTAGGTTAGTTTAAAATTAAAGATCATCAGAAAAATTTAGAATACCTATTTCTGTTGCCTTTCTTCACTTTCCCAAGCCATCAGGCTCACCCACTGTGCTGAGATGGTAAGTTACCTGAACGATGGGCAGACAAAGCAAGTGGAGAACGTTTTGTGAGATTTTCATAGAAAAGAAAAAAAATTATAAAAAAAAAAACTTTTCTAGGGATCTTGCCAGAGGAACCATCACAGTAAACTGCAGCATTGAGATAGATCTAAAGGAATCTTGGATCTTAATAATAATGGAGTCTTTCATATATAATTATTCCTATGTCCCATATGCAGATTTTCCCATCTCTTTATGTTAGTGTTTTGGTCAAACAACTTTATTGTTTTTTAGAATGTTTAAGAAAATAAAACTTCAAGTTAAAATCTTTATCAGGTTGATTTGCTTATGTAGTAAATACCAGTATAATGAGCTTTGAAATTTGTTAACAATTCACTGTCCAGATTTAGGACTCCAGCTTTCATGATGGGGCAACAACAGCATGAGATACCTTTGTAGCTCTACAGGTAAAAAAAACCCGGTATGTTCAGTCCTTGGTTTCAAGTGCTCTAAGTAATACAGAGAATTCTGGAAATGAATTAGCAAAAACCCAAACTGCCAAGATTCCTGACAGAACTGACTCTGGCCTACTCACTAAATGTTGGCATCAGCAACAGTGGGTTTCTTTGTTTTGGTTTGGTTTTTTGGCGATGAGAGGAAAGTTAGATGCAAGATAAGTAAGATGGGCCTGGGATTTAGCTCAGTGGTTCCGCCTCCTGCCTCACAAGGGCTCAAGGTCCCGAGTTTGATCCCTGGTAACAACAACAACAACAAAAAAAGATAAGTAAGATGAAAAGAGCTGTCTGAGGGGATATATCCCTGGTGTTTGAAGCAAACATTCTAGCTGTGGGTGAAATATATTTCAAGACAAAGTTTCTGATCTTATTCCTGGATTAGGACAGCCAAGGAGCTCCAATAGGAAAGTGATTTGGCGCATGCCCACACAAAGCCCCTTCAGCACTGTGGACTTGCTGTTCAGTTTAATGGCTCACCTCCCCACCCTGCTGAGGTAATTAAAGTGTTCTAAAGCCCCTTCAGAATTCAAAAATAGTTTCTGTTTGCTGGCCAGGTGATAAATCTCATTGAGCCTGACAGAAATTCAATTATACTTTCTTCATGAAAACACCAGGGATACCCATTACCTGGTTCTCTCAAGCTAAAGGCTTGCAGATCCCCTGCAGTTGAAAGGTTAGGTACTAATAACAAGTTCTTCGTCGTTTAAATGGATGGATGGCCTCTTTAAGGTAGCCAGCTTAAATTGGACTGAAAACAAACTGGTCTTGGCTTTGGGGAAGAACAGCTCAGAAATAGCTACCAGTTGGTCTCTGTTAACATCACACAAAAGAGAGAATTAAAAAGTTTTTTCTGTTTTTGCTTTTTATAGACATCATAGCTCCACTCACTGAGGAGTTACAAGATTAACAAGTGTGGAAGTGCATTGCTGAACACCTGGTTGAGTAGCCAAAGCAAAGCCCCAAAGAGAGTAGGGCATGAGATAACCTCACAAGTCTCTGGCCTGCTGCAATGTTGAGTTCATTCCAGATTTAGTTTGAAAGCGGAAATTGCGGTGTACGCTTTTGCTGGAAAGCAGTGGGAAAGCTCTCTTTGTCCTGCTATTTGTCTACTAGAGCTGTTCATGGCAATGTATAGTTGCCATGCCTTCTCCATCTGTCTGCAAATCATCTTCCTGGCAAATAGCAGAGAGGCTGATGTTGAAGGAAGCACAGCTCTGGAGTGTGACAAGCCGGGCTAGGGATACGGAGAAAAGTCCAGTGGATTAAATTTCATTTACTCTGAACACACTTCAGAATAAATCAGCTGTCCCTACCTCCCGGACAGAGTGAAATCTTACAAAATCTTGGGGTCACCGTGAATCAGCCCTGACCTCCTACTGTCCCTAGGCCCGATTCCAGGCTGTCACAAGTCTAAACTATTCACCTGGAGCAAATTCTTATTTAGAAATGCTTCCCGTGAGATTAACCCCTGACCATTTTCTGCACTGTGATTACTATGCTCCCTTGATCTCTTGACACCTTCTCATTTCCCTCACTTTAAAATGATAATTTCACTTTAAATACTTCTGTATCAATGCCTTTTCCCTCTACAGAGATTGCAGAATATTCATTCAAGTCTTTGGAAATAATCTAGTGTCACAGAGTCAGGGCTGGGAATCAAATATGCAAGTTATAAAGATATTTGGCTCGGGTGCTATCTCAGTTTTCCTAAAAATGATTGCATGAACTTATAATTTCATGGTGCAAAATAATAAGATTATTAAATAAGCTCAGACCTAGCGCCCCGCTCGTAGCCAGGAAATGTCCTGGCATTTGCTAACGTTGCCTTACGGTCCTTCCATGTCCCCTGCGTGTGTGCCTGGTTTTTGTTTTGTTCTGTTTTCTGTCTGATTTGAATTTGACTTTTGTGAAATATTTTTGCATGCTATTATTTGGATTTATTTTATATTTTACACATTGTTTTCTTCCTCTGCATCTGTGTTTTTCTTCCTGTTATTTTGTTTTGTTTTGTTTTGTTTTTACTAGGCGACCCCCTCCTGCAGTTCCAGGACGACCATCTTAACCCCCGTCATTCATCTCTTTTTGTTTCCAACAACATGTCTGTCTGTGGTATTTAAAAGTCTTTCATTTGCACTACATGTCATATGTACATAAAAACTTTTATTTTTGATCTTTGTCTATAATAAAAATAAAGTTTATTCTATATAAAAACTGAAAAGTGTTTGTTTCTTTTCCTAAAGACACAAATTAAAATAAGAATTTGTTTCACTAAAACCAGGTAAGGTGAACAATACATAACTTGGTATTTTAAAATTAATTAAAAAGATCTAAGTTCTTTTTTTTTTTTTTTTGGACCTGGGATCGAACTCATGACCTTGTGCTTGCAAGGCAGGGGTCGGAACCATTGAGCTAAACCCCCAGCCTCTAAGATCTAAGTTCTTAAAGCATTGTGATTTAAGATACTCTTTGGTAGAGAATAATAGTCTATTTTCAACTGAAATTTCTACCCAAAAGAAAAGTAAAAAGATGAAGAAAAATTCTGAGAGTCTAGAAAAGACACAGAAAACTATGTAATTTCAATCTGCCTCCAGGAATCCTGTTAATAATTATTGCACCAAAATAGTCTTCCTAATTTTATTATTTTTCTAAATACTCTTAGGAGGTAAAATATGTAAGATCATGCAAAAAGGTAGGTCTGAAACACATAACCTCACATATTTTATTTGGCTGATCCAGGAGTTTAAAAAAATATCATAAACTGGGCCCAGTGGCATATACCTGTAATTCCCGTTATTCAAGAGACTGAGGTAGGAGGATCTTAAGTTCAAGGCTAACCTGAGCAACTTAGCAGGACCCTCATGTGGCGGGGGGGGGGGGGAAGAGGGGAATAGGAAAGAGAAAGGGAAAGGAAAGGGGCGGGAGGAAGGAAGGAGCCCATTCAAAATGTAATAAAATTAGGCAAGGAAACGTGGCCACCTTGAGAAGCTCCATCATAATGTCAGTATAGTACAAGAAAAACCAAATCTTTATAAGTTTAAGGAAAAACATAACTTTTTTACACCTTCATCCTCAAATGATAATTCCAACATTGAAATTTTAGCTCATTGTGTTAAAATATCTCAGACTTCCCCAAATAAAATGTTTATTAAGGTAATACAGTACACTCTGCCACAGAGGTGACAGCCTCCCCAAACGTTTTTAATTTAATTCAAAATGTTGTGACAATTTACAGGGTGTTATTGTAATTTCAAAGTAGCCCTTCTCAGACAAGATCTCTCAATGTGACCCACATCAGCTATGTAAAGTAAGAATACTGTAAGGCAAGAGAGTGAAAATATCATCCATCAGCACTTGCATTCCACTCATCTCAGTGGCATTGTACTTACCTGTGACCTAGGTAAGCCCTCGTAATGAAAGGAGTGAGGAAGATGTGGGCAGGCTCTCCCAATTTAAAAGGAGAGATCCCTCATTAATAATGCTTTTTCTTTGGACAATAAAAATATTTTTATCATCTGAAGTCTCCACTCAATGCAAAACCAACTTGTCGGGTTGAAAGTTTTATGTCACATGTTTCACCCATTTTCAGTGTATCCCAGGTCGGTGGTGACCAGTCATAGTCACTGGTCACAAAGTTCAAAGGCTCCAAAGCAAGGGGTTTACCGGAAGCCCATGTAGACCTGCAGGTGATTGAATTGGTACAAAATAATGAGTGTAAGCACATAGTTCTGCTCTTCCCTTCACCTCACTCTGGGCACTTGGCTTTTTGTTTTTTGGTACTGGGGATCGAACTCGGGTCCTTGAGCTTGCGAGGCAGGCGGTGGAACCACTGAGCTGAATCCCCAGCCCAGCATTTGGCTTTTTCATCAGTATTGTTACTGCATGACATTCTTATGAGAGAGCATACTCCCTCCAATAGACACAATATTCCCAGATTATTTCCCCAAGCCGAAACAGAGCTCATCAATGGGAAGGTTTTCTCCAATTCACTTGTTGTAAGTGTTTGTGCTTTTTCATTTTGTCTGAGATTTCAAGAAGAGCTTATTTCTAAACAATGTTACACAGTTTACATGTTTAAACTTTAGGTTGACCTAATGAACAAGGAGAGAAGAATACTCCAGTCGTGGCAGAATGAAATAATAACATTAGTCTCCTCAACACAGACGCGTGTTCCCCTGCTCATGTTCTAGAGGCAAGAAAAGAAACAGGGAAAGTCAGGGAAGGAAAACAACAGCATAGATTTAGTCTGTTAGGTGTTGTTAATATGTATTTCTATTAGTAATATTTCTACATCTCACTCCAACTCTCCATTAACTCTCTGTCTCCATCTCCACCTCTGCCCTCCATATTTGATAAGAGAATTAGAAAGGTTTTTATTATTCAGAGTTGATCATAATTCAGGAAGGTCAGAAGTCAAACTGTAGCACCTTTAGTAGACATATTCCTTAAATATCACCATGGCTTTATGCATCAAACATTTCTTGAAGTCATAATAATCTCCTAGTCACTGGGAGGGCCGCAGAAGTAACAGGAAACCTGCTTATACAGTAGCTAAATAAACAGATACAGTGCTATGAGACAGAAAGGTTGGGTCAGTCATCTTTCCAGGGAAAAACTGTGCTGACAGCGATTTCAGTTGTACATCATGCTATTCACTTGCCCCAGTACAGGCTAATGTTCTAGAACGTGGTGATTGTGACTTCTGACAAAGAAAGGAATAATGGAATTCATTTTGACCAATCAAAAAACCAAACATTTCATTCCTAACAGCATATAGAATGCAAGACTCTAATTCACTGTATTGGTTGGTTGAGTTTTGAAACCATGGCCTGCTGACTTGCTTTGGCTCCTGACTGACAGTCTGCGGATTTAGAAGGTAACTCTGCCACAGTCTTCCCCCGGGCAGCAGGGAGAGGAGCTGGAGTTCCCCAGGCTACAGCTGGAAAACCCCAAACCATAGAAGATATGGAAAAAAGAGAACTAAAGGTAAGAAGAAAAAACAAAAGTCCAATCCTTTCCTTGTGGGGGTTCACTGTGAACAAATGTCTGTAAGCCTTAGAGGCCTCATATACATCAAGAGGTGTACCAGTAGACATCCTAGAAGTGCCAAGCCTGAGGGAAGTAGGAAATAACTGATGCTTATTTACAGGCAAGGATATTTCAATGGGCTTGGAACATGATAGACTTCAATGCTCTTTATCGTATAACAGTGGTGGCGAACCTATGGCACACGTGCCCCAGCCAGCTGTTTGTTATCATTGAAAGTTCTAAAAGGTTTGCCATCACTGTACTGTAGGTTAAAAAAGGTACTTGCCAATGTTTGATTCATAACTTAACATTAAGTATGCGGTAAAAAATTCTCATAAAATTGATATTAGATTCTTTAGTTCCAGTTTCCTGTGATTCTGAAGTAAAGCTTCCTAATGTTCATCTATGAGTCCATTTTTTATGAATGTTGCTCACAGAAAGACTGCAAAAAATGAAAAAAAACTATGATTTCTAGGGTTTTTGAGTAAATCACATTGAGCTTATCAATATCACATCACTTTATGTTCCCCAGTTAAAGACATACCAGCTGCCTCAATATCATAGTGTACATCTGTTGTTTTTAATTGCTGGTTTTAATGCTGCAAGTTCCTATACAATATTTTCAGCATATTAAGATCAGATTTGGTAGCAAGCTGCTGGATGAGTCAAGGTTACAAATTGCTACTTCCCTACTCTGTTTGTCATCAAATTTCATGATGCTTTATATCAAGTTTGATTTTCAGTCCTAGTTCAGATCTTCAGTGACACTCATGATCGTGAGTCAAGAGCAGGCACGGAGTAAAGACAGTCTCAGCCAGCACCAGAAGGCCAAAAGAAAATTAAGGATCCTCCAGACACTAAGCAAGACTCTAGTGAAGTGAGTTCTGCCTCTCAACACAGCTGCTAACAAAGAATCAAGCCCTGCTTCCTCAAGCCCAACCTTCCACGGCGTCTTGGGCAAGGCTGGCCCTCACCATGATCTCTGATCACTTTGCCCAGAATCAAACTTTCTAGAGCATCACAACACTGCCTGCTATTAAAGTTTGGCACAGTTCTCAGGAAATGTGTGTCATTATCCCCAAAGAGTGCTGGTCAAAATGCACACCACCCAGAGAATTTGCACACTGATCTTGTTACAATGACATGCTTCTGATGCTATGAGGAAACTCACAATGTGAGTCACTTCCTTCACGGTGAGAAGCCCCCAGAAATCCACCACTCCCCACACATACTCTAGCCACACTTTCTAACCTCAACTTGCTGGTGTCAGTAGCCTTTTATGCCAGTCTGCGTGAGCCATCCCAGAACCCCCAGACTTGTAGGTCATCACCTATGCTAATCCACATACAGTTCTGTACATCCCTGTTCTGCTCGCCTGCTTCTCCCAAACTTTGGACACCTTCCAGTGCACCGTCTCTAACTCACCACTCCAAATTTCTCTGCATTTTCAACCTAGTCCCTGGGACGCACTCTTGACAGCCTTGCTCTAACCAGATTTTTCTCTGAAAGCACTAATTTCTCTGCAATCTTCTCAAAAGATTCTCCCACAGCCTGGCAGCCTGGAATGGACATGGTATCCTTATTTGACTTTTTTACATTCAGACTATTCTTTCCTCATGCCTAAAGACCCCAGCTTTAAATCTCCACATCAGATCCTAGCGCCCCTAACTGACGTTGCTTTCAGCCACCAACCCCAATCCCTTCTCCCTTATTTCTTGATGATATTTAGTTTCTGTTTTACTTGCTCCTTCCAGTGCTAACTCCTGTCCTACTTCTTAGAGATTTTCATATGTAGTATAATTGAAAATATGTTGAGTGTTTACATTTTACAAATTAGTTACAGTAAAAGATTCATTGCCATCCAAAACACTCCCCCTTACTTCAAACACAATTATCCCATCACTTTTGCCACTTTCTGAAGCAATTCTGCAAGTCCTTTTTATTGAGCGACTTTAGTTTTGCTGTCATGGCTGCCTCGATGTTCTAAACTGAATCAGAATGTTTACCATTCATGGTCATTTTGACTTTGGGGAAGAGTTAGAATTTGCACAATGCCAGATCCAGTGAACAAGCAGATGTGGACACACCATAATGTTATTATGACCCTGCACCAACATTCATTTTATTTTTCATCCCACCTTGTAAAGACACAAAAGAGAACTTCCAAATCTGCCTCAGAAAGTGGCATGAATGATGAGAAGTGTGTTCAAAGTGTGTGTGGGTTGGGGGGAGGGTATGTTGAAGGGGTTTACTAGCAATGTATCTTTTACTACAATAGCTTTTTAAAATTTAGACATTCACCATATATTTGGTTCATCTTTTGTGTCCCTGATGTAAACTACCCCATCCTCTCATTTTCCTGGGCTTCATTCTTCCAATGATCTTGCCCTCCACCCTATCTCAGCTACTCATTCCCCAAATTTTAATTTTGTCTTTATCCACTCTCTGATCTCCACTTCGTATTTTTGTCACTCACTTTTTCTATAGTTCTAACCTCTTGGACATCCAATCAACAGACCTTTTTTCTGTCCCTCAGTCCCCTGTCCTTCATACCCAACTTAAATTCTATGATCAGTCATTGTAAGCATACCTATATACCTTTGGCCTTGGACCTTCCCTTAGTTTGATAAAATTGCCACTCTGAGTAAATGCAACTCTCTACCTACTCTGATTTGCACCATGTAACTGTACATTGCCTTGAACACACACACATAAGTTCACACACAAAGCCAAGTGAATGGGTTTCACTTTAAATTCATCACCACCATACTCAAGTGAGCTTTAATACTGCCAGGAAATTAATGACACCAAGCATCACTAGTCCATTCATTCTCAAAATATCTTGAGCTATTTCACACTATCTCCTCACTCCCCTACTCATTCCCCCTACAGAGGGATCTCACCTGATTCCTTGCCTCCAGCTTTGCTGAGAAAATTGAAGCAATCAGAAAAGGACTTCCAAAGACTCTCTGCACCTCATCTACCCACTTTTAACATCTGATCCATCCTACTCTGCTTTCCCACTTGTTACCATAAATCAACTATCGCTACATTTGGCTAAGGCCAGCGCTTCCACTGTGCACTAGATCCCTTTTCCTCTCCCTTAATCAAGGATGTTACCTAGCAACTCTTCTCTCACACATCATCAACTGCTTCTCTACAGTTCCATTCTGATCAGCATGCAAACATGCTATCATTTTTACCTTCATTTTCCCTTTATTTTCTATCCTATTTCCTGACTCCCCTATGAAGCAAAAGTTCCAAAAAGCTGTCTGTACTTACTGCTCCAGTTCCTCTTCTATTCTCTCTTAGACCCACTCCAAACAGGTTGTTTTTCCTACCACTGCATGGAAACCTGCTCTTTCATGACGCCTCCTTATTAAATACAATCGTCAGTTCTCAGTCTTTGTCTCGCTTGACTTACATTTTGATTTGATCACAGCTGATCACCCTGCCCCTCTTGAGTCACTTCATTTCCAGGACACAAAACTCCTTATTGTCCTTTTGCTTCCATAGTTTGCTGTCAGAATCTTTATTCTTGTTATTCTTCCAACCTTTGTACTTTGGCATACTTGATTGTCTTTATCTCTGTCTATATGCACTTCCTTATCCAGTCTCATAGCAGTTAAGTATCACTTATATTGCCAACAAATCTGAAATTTATATCTCCATTTCATACTCCTCAAATTCCAATCTCATCTCTCCAATCCCTACTCACATTCCAGTCTGGTTGTCTGTAAGACATTTCATACCCTATAGGCCCCAAACTAAACTCTTGATTTTCCTCCCCCAAATCTCCACTTGAATTCTCTCTGCTCCCTTTCAATTGACTGCATATTCATCTTTAAATTCACTAGGGCTCAAAATCCTAATTTACAACTCTTCTCTTTCACATCCTACATCTAATTCATCAGGAAGCCCCACTGGCCTTGTGTTCAAATTATATCCACCATATGACTCCTTTCACCATTTCCTCTACTATCACTTTTCTGAGCTACCATCATCTCCTGCTGGAATTACTCCAAGAGCCTCCTAGTGTTCTCCCTGCATCTACTCTTGCCCCTCACCAACCAGAATGAGCCTCAAAATGTATGCCAGATCTCATTCTTCCTTTTCTTCACAACCCTCCAGTGGCTCCCATCTCAGTCAAAGCCAAAGTCCTTCCATTGCTTACAGTGTCACATGTAATTTAGCCTCCCATGTGACTTTGCTGGCCTCATCTGCTGTCCTCCTTGTTATTCACTGGGCGTGTCAAGCAATCTTCTTTCTGGGGCCTTTGCAGTAGCTCCTTTTCTGCCTGGAATGCTCTTCCCCCAGTGAATCTGAACTGCTCCCTTGCTTTCTTCAAGTCTTTAGTTAAACATGGCCTTTCCCATGACACCTACCTTGACACTCTTATTTAATACTATACCATCTTTTTCTTTCTTTCATAACATTAAGTTCCATTTGTTTATTATCTGTCTTCTCCTGTTAGAATGTAAGGCCTTTAACTTCTTTATGCATAGATATGTCACAACTATATGGAACACTACTTGTCATATAGAAAATACTCAGCAAATAGTTATTCACTGAGTAAATTCACCAAACAACATAAAACACAAATTGCAGAAAATGAGTAGAGAAAAGTCTAGGTAGGAACTAAATATTTTGTTGGATGTCAGGGAAGAGAATATGGGATAAAGGGGATAATGTGAGATTTGGCATAGCATTAAAGGCAATTGTCTATAAGTTGGCCTTTAGCTCTTGATGCAATTCAGTTGCCAGAAAATGGGGTCATCAGCCCAGCCTGTCAAGTTAAACAAGTTCCTGACACACAGAGGCTCAGTTTAACTGTGAAACAGAAATAATACCCGTTGCCTGTTGCGGTGGCACACACCTGTAATCCCAGCATTCAGGAAGCTGAGGCAGGAGGATCACCATGAGTTCAAGGCCAGTCTGAACTGCATAGTGAGACTGTGTCTCAAACAAACAAAAAGAGAAATAACACCTCCTGCAGGACTGACACGAGAAGTAAGATCATGGAAATGTCAAGTGCACAGCACAGTGCCTGGGACACATTGGGTGTTCTAAGATATAGGTGCTATTATTTCTCAAACACCCATGTTCTATTTGCTTCCCGAATTCATGGAGAACTCAAGGTGGTGTAGTTATTCTCTTTAACACAATTCAGCAAGAATTTCAAGAAACTCCTTGAATGTCACGTAAAAGAAAATATCAGTAATGTCCACTAGATGGCACTGTGTCCCAGACCGATTTCCTTTACTTCAGTGGTTTTGAAATACTGTATAATTGTGCAACGGATGCCCTCTGCTGACTTACCTTTTCCTTGCCCTTGTACTTTTGCTTAGAAGAGGTGAACGATGGTTCCAAGTGCATCTTCGTGTTTGCTCAGCATGAAGCTTTAACCCACAGCTACCTAAATCCTTTCTCAAAAACTTACACATTGACATCAGCACAGACATAACATGACACCAACACGATCTCCCCACAACCATGCGGGTTTCTACACTCACATGCACAGGGCTTCTAGCAACATGTGAATCACAAAGCAGCCACATTACTGGACAAAATAAAGCAATCTGGAGCCCTGTAGCTTCACCTCTCCCTGACCCCAGGTAGCCCAACTTCAATCCCTGGTACCTGTATCAGTCAGCTTTCCACTGCAGACAAAAATACCTGAGGTAATCAACTTAGAAAAGGAAAGATTTACTTTCAGTCCATGGTCACCAGGCCACCTTGCTTTGGGCCCATGGTGAGGCAGAACATCACGGTGGGAGTGCTTTGCACAGCAGTTTCTCACCTTGTGGCAGATGGGAGGCAGAGACAGGAAGGTCCCAGTGTCCCTGCAAGGGGACCTCGTGAAGGTCCCTGGCCCTCCGGGTAACGTCACAGGCTGGTGACCAAGCCTTTAACACATGGGCCCGTGGGAAGCAGTCAAGATCCAAACTGTAACCGCCACGTCTTGCAGGGATGGGCACAGCTGCCTCCCCACCCCCTTCCTGCTTTCCCTTGCAACAGCACCCTGGAGCCTAACGTAGCACTTAACTGCAAGAAGCAGGGCAGGGATGAGGATGGGGGTGGAGAGGGAGAAGGGCAGGCAGCTTATATGAGGTGCGAGCAAAAGATACACTGAATACATTTTTACAATGTATCACCAGTAAGGACACATTGCCATTTATTCCCCTCAAAACATTCCCCCTTGCTTCAAATACACTTACCCCATGGTTCTTGCCACTTTCTGAAGCAGTTCTGGAAGTTTTCTCTTACAAATGTCTTTAGTTGGGCTGTAATAGCTGCCTAGATGTCCTGAATGGATTCAAAACATTTACACTCTGTGGTTGTTTTCACTTTGGAGAAGAGCCAGAAGTCACACGGTGCTAGGTCCAGTGACTGTGGTGGATGCGGAGGCACTGTAGTTTGTATTTGACAGAAACGGACATAAACACTTTGAACCAATTCAGGACATCAAAGTGGCCATGAAGAGACATTCACAAGAGAACTTCTAGAATTGCTTCAGAGTGGCAAGAATAATGGGGTGTGTTCAAAGCAAGGGGGAATATTTTGAGAGGGGTTCATGGAAATGTGTCTATTGTAAAATTTAATTTTTAAGCATTAACCACGTTTCAGTCACACTGCATATATGCAGCATTCAACAGGCTGAGATTTAATTACCATGCTACTGTAACCTCTCCGTCTTACCTTCCCGCCACAACATATTCTTCACAAATCTAAATTGATATTCTACTTACACCTTTCAGTGTGATGTAAACTAAGACTGACTAGCTCACTGAATTTAAGTGATGAGTAATCCCTGGCAACTGTCACATTAGGGAATACCAAACATTTTCTAGGCCTGAATTCCTGCACCAGCAGGGACCCAGTGACACCTACCACAGATGAGCTGCATCACCCTCAGCAAAACCTAAGGGCTCAGGGCCTCTTAACAAAACATTTACGGTTGGCTGGGGATTTAGCTCAATGTTTCTGGCACCTGCCTCGCAAGCATAAGGTCCTGAGTTCGATCCCCGGTACCAAAAAACATTTATGGTTTATTAGCCATTTTTCCTAAATCTTTTTAGAGTCCATTTATATTCCTGGCCTGTACAACTTCAATGCAGAAAATATATTAAGTTATATTTTGTCTTACACTTACCCTGCTCAAATTTCTAGTATCTTCTCCTACATGTCATTATTCGGTGAACCAACCACTATTTGCTTTCACCCTTTACAATTTATTTTTCCTGTGCAGGGAATCAAATTCAATGCCTCACACATGCTGGGCAGGTGCTGTACTGGTGAGCGACACCACGCACACCTTTAGTTCTTCACAGGCAATGTTACTTCTCCTTTGAGGCATCCAGGCTGTATTCTGTTCTCTGATCCATTTTCATAGGGCAACCTCCCTTCTCTCTGATTTGTATCTTTTGGGTTATTCTAGCTTCTGTGACCTTTCCTAATTCCTTGATAATCTAGTCATGGAGCAACCAATTAGTATACTGCAAAAGCTAAGAGAAGTGATCTCTCTCGCTCTCTCACACACACACACCCTCTTCATCCTCTCTTTACTCTGCATGCTCTTGTTTTCTGCCTTCTGCTTTCAGAAAAATCATCAGACAACTTGATGGATGTGGTGTTACTTTTTTAATAAGTAGAAACCATGTCACTTCATTTGTTGCTGCAAATAATAAATGAGAGGCAATAATTTAAAAGGGAACCAGAGAGCTTTTCCATCTACAGAACAGCAGAAAGGACAAGCACCTTCACCACACAAGCCTTTGGTTAATTTGTTTCTCTTCTGATCTCCACTCTCACCCACATCAACCTGCTGCTTCCAGACTGGAACTCTACCTTCACACTTTATACTGGCAGGGTGTTAATCTATCAGCCTGGCTTAATATCATGGAAGTCCTAAATTAGCTGAGGAACCTGGACAAGTCTTCTTTGATTTCAGCTTCATCCCAAGGCCCATGAATGTTTTCCTTAAAGAGCTGCAGGCGAATGAGGTAGAAAGGGCAGAGACACGAGATGGAAACCAGCAGAAGGGCAAAGAGTATGGCTCCCACAGCGCTGATGGACAGCAGGCCTCCAAAGGCTGAAATCGCAAAAAGCAGTGTAACCCCCACATAGCTTCGGGGAGTGCGTGCCTTCAGTTTCTTCTGTAACATGGGCCACAAGGCAAAAATCTGGATGGCAAACGTCACCATGATGAAGGCATGCAGGGACCGGGGAAGACGTGAAGCCAGGCAGACAGAAGCAAAAATGGCCATGTTCAAGGACAGCGTGCTGGATACAATGGCAGCATTGGCACCATAGTCAAAGAAGATGAGGTGGCCTAACAGCATGAAGACTGACATGGCATAGATGGTGTCTGTGCTGACAGACTCGGTCAGGGTCTTCAGCACTGGTGAAAACCCGTAAGTGAAAGTAATGAAGACAAGGGCACTCTTCAGGTCAGCCCAGCGGGTCCGCCCACTCTTCTGCCGCCCTTCACCTCCATCAATGAGATCGAACAGAACATATCCAATCAATGAAGATGCCAGGCCAGTCCCTAACAGCCAATGAGGGGCCAAAAGACCCTCGTCCATGTACCACCAGATAACCACAAAAACACAGACACTGCACAGCTGTTGTATCACCACACTGGACTCAAACACTACAGCCCAATACTGGTATTTCCGGGCATAAATGTTTTTCCGGAGCTCTTCCAGGAACCGACGGTCCACATAGTTATCAGGGAAGGGCTGACGCTTATACAGCACCTTCTGCCATTTGACCTCTGTGGTATGAGTTTCAGGCTGGTCACACATTATCTTATCCTATCCCTCAATCTCAGGCCAGGAAATCTCCCTCAAAAACGTCCATGTGCCTCTTGTTCTTTATGAAGTTTTGAAATAAGACTTCTCTGGAGATTCCATGCCGGGATTCTTCCTTTTCAAGGGCAGCAACTTAGGGAAGGCTTACAATAGACGGGTCTGTTCTCTGCGGCTGGACAACATGGCCAAGTCCCTAGAAAAAGAGAAACTTGTGAATATGGTACCTGCAAGTTGTAAAAGGTCAACAGTAGGATTCGGTTAAAAATCAAACCAACTCAGTTTGCTAAAAGTCTAAATAAAACGCATTTAGTGATCTTCTTAGAGTCTGGAGCACTAAATTGCATTTCATATTCTTGTTTGCAAATTCAGACTTCCATAAGCTTAATGACTTTTAAAATAATTAAAAAATTTTTTTATTAGTACATGTTTCCAACCATGCAGTTTACAATCATCTTAGGGAGTCATTACATATACACATTATGCTTGTTTCTTTTTTTTGTTTAATCCCCTTTCTCCCCACCCCCCACCCCGGTTCCCCTATGTATTTCATAAAATTTTAAAATTATAATCCTTTGAAGAAAAGGTATCTGTTAGCTGTCACTACTATGGGTGCCTACTACGGTCAAGTAAGTGCCTTATGTATTTTTTAAGTTTAATTTTCACAGCTTTGCAAGTTGGTATTAATTAGACCTGTTTTAACTAGTACACAATTAATTCAAATTGTTTAGGTATTCTTGGCCTAGGTAACAAGAGTAGTAAATGGTGGGGCCAGGATTCAAACCAAAGTCTAATCACAAAGCCTGGACCTCACATCATTATTCCCGACAGGGTGCAGGTATTCAGGTGTCTGAGCTACTGCAACTTATGCAAACTTATAAGGACAGAATCCGTGGCTTTTATAAAGTTCTCAAAGACAGCCTGATTTTTAAATCTCTGGTTTAAGGACAACAGGAAACTGAATTAATGGGTAAAGGTAGGAGCTCTAGGGTTTAGCCAAAGTCAGACTCGAAGAAACTATTCTTCATCCATTAACTGTGCTTCTAAAGAGCGATCATCCTACTTAAAACAGCGGAAATATTATGAGGCTCGATGAAGACAATCGTCTCTTTTTGACAAAGGGAAAACTACCGTCAGAAACACCAGTGTCACCCAGGAAATCTGACCAAAAGAAGTTCTTCTGCCCGGCCTTATTTATTAAGTGCAGCCCGTGACAGGCTCTGCTTCGCAAGCCAGACACTCCGGGTGCCGTCCTGCGGTGGGGACCCGGCTCGGGGTCTCCGGGCGGCCGCTGGGACGGAAAAGGCCACCGCGCTGGGCCTCGGGGTCGGGCCGACAGGGCTGGACGTCCCCGGGGCGCCCTGCTCACTCTCCGGGCTCCCAAAGGTAGGTCGGCCGGAGACGCCAGAGGAGGGGAGCACCGGAATCCCTGACGCCCACTCGGAACCCACCTGCCCGCCAGTCCCCGGGGGTGCCCCCGTGCGCCAGGGCGGCCGCCCCACCTCCTTCCCTGCCCGGGGCACCCAGATGGCGACCGCGGCCGAGAACTTCCGGGTCCGGCTCACTAGCGGCCAGAGCGCCCTTCAGCGACCGGGACCGGGCGAGCGCGCTGTTGCCCCCTGCTGGCTGCTCGGTTCCCCACACTCCACTTCGGGCTTGGGAAAAGCAATTCCCCTCAGAAAAGAAGGGCACCAATGGGGCAGCCAATGGGCTGGGTAAAGCGCCAGAGGACAGGCACGAGGCTGGGCTGGCAGAAGAGAGATAGTAACAGCCATTTTGGTTGAACTCCCACTATTATGTCAGGCCCTCGGCTACAGACTTCCCCTACACTTCGCTGAACAGACTCTCACCCAGAACCTACAAGTGTTAAGCCCTGCTTTTGTGCTCAGGATACAGCACTGGACAACGCAGATAAAACTCTCAGCTCTCATGGAGCTTGCTTTATTGTGCAGTGACTTTTACCGTGAAGACATTATCAGAAGGTGGTAATTTGTCTGAGAAGTGGATGACCTGAGATCAATAGTGCCCAGTTGTCTAAGGGTTCAAAGCTTTCTTCTTTCCTAAACTTCCCTCCTTAATAGGTTGGAGGGCCCTGTTTCTGAAAACACAGCTTGCTAAATTCATCGAAGCACTACACGATGCAATAGATGGAAGTAATAAAGAAGCAAAGGGAGATAGTGGAACACAGGATAGAGTGGACACAAGAGCCAGAAAATGCGAACCTATTTACTCAGGGTAATCCACATTATTGAGCTTTAATTTCTTCATCTTCAAAATGGAGGGAACACATTTGCTTTTGGCTACTTTATGGGATGGGTAGAAGAATGAAATATAAAAATGTTTTGCAAAGTGTGGACTGTTAATGGCTGCTGTTAGCTTATTTTGGTCATCATGATAATAGCAGTGGTCAAGTCTGATAAAATCTAAAATATGATCTCTTTCCATTTCTCCCTAGGTTGCTGTTCCAAAATTTAACAAAGTTCCTTGGCTTAGTGAAGCCAGCCTCACAAACAAGCCATTAGTGCTCAGTCTCCCCAAAAGGTAATGACTCAACCACTGTAGACAAAGTTTTCATGAAAGGTTTCACATCAGATATTTTCTTAAGGGAGGAGGAGCAACTTTCAGAGGGGTGTATCTGATTAGGTGAGAAGCCAAATCAAGTAGTCAAAAACTAGAAATGTCCCAGATTCTCAGACAAAGGTGAACTTTGACTATAGGCTTGGCTGGAGATGAGACCCCAAATAACCTTCCTCTGTACCACCACTACTCAACAACACAAGAGAAATTTGCCCCTAGACTCTTCCTCTCAAAACATCCTTCCACCTTCTTCATCGCCCCATCTTTTTCTCCTCTGCTTTATTTGAAATTTTCACATTTTAACCATCAGAAGTCTAGACCTATAACTTCCCATCTTCATGGTATGAAGCTCCCTGTGTTTAACTTTGAGACAATCTCCTCCAATATCATCTATCTTGCCTCTTCTAATCAAGACAATATAGAACACATATTTCTGCTTTTCCAAATTGGATAAATTTATGTGTAGGGACATTTTTATTATTTTATTATTTATTTATTTAGGTACTGGGGATCAAACTCAGGACCCTGAGCTTGCAAGGCAGGCGGCGGAACCACTGAGCCAAACCCCTGGTCCTGGGACATTTTAGCTTCCACTTGAAATAACTGGGCTTCCTCATTTTCCCCCATTTTCTTCTAATGAAATTGTCCCTTGGTATGGTGATACACCCTGCTCTGGGAAAATAAAATAAAGGGTGGAAAGAGAGAAACCGGGAGAAGGTCGGGGAAAGGCAGGTCTAGTGACAATTTCATAGGCACATGGTAGGCTAGAAAGGTCAGCTACCTGGCATGTGGGCAGGTTGCTAGAAAGATCTCCAAAAGAGTCTTCATTCCTGTTGGTAAATGCCATGTGCCCTCCTGCCAATGGATACATGGCACCCCATAAAGGACATCCCATCACTCTCTCCAGGACATTCCTACTTCAGCGACACAAAACCTTTGTTTTGTTTGCTGCACTTTAAAATACCACAATCTCAGTGAACAGTTTTGTGTATTTTCAGAGTAAATGTACAAATTCATATTGTTTATTGCTTTTTTTCTTACTTATCTTTGAATATATCTAAAACAGACAATTAGAGGTTTAATAAACCCAGAGCCTTGCTTAGGAAACGAAAACACTAATATAGTTCTTATTAAGAGTTGTTAATACTTCAGAAGTCAGCGTATCAGTTTAGCATCTTTTAATTGGGCATAGGGCACAAACTCACATGCTGATGACAGTGAAGTGGGTGGCATAATGAGGACAGCTGGCCAAAGGAAGACTCCAATGACTGAGCGATCATCCCCTGACCAAAGGTGATTCATAGCCTACCTTCCGCCCCAATCAGTGTTGCCTGTGGGTATGTGAGTCCAATGGCCAAATCTTCTGGGTTGCCATCCAGAAATCTTGAATTATTAAATGTGAAACTCCTGGTGTTTGACATCTAATAGGCTAACTTCCCACCATCCCACAATACCCTCATCAGACCTTTGCCTGCAGCCAGGAGAAAAACATTCTTGTACACAGTTCTTTTGCCTCTAGCCCTCTTGTTCTCTAATTATATATATTCTCTAATTATTTATGCTCTCTAATTACCCTGGTAGAAGGTGGAGAGCAAAGAACAGGACAGGGTTTGAGAAAGGCAGGTGCAGGACACAACTGGGCATCCCCAGAACCTGGAGTGTCAGAGAGGGCAGTCTATGGCCAACAGCTCGGAAAAGAAGGGACAGGTTTTCTTCTAGTCGGAAAATTAAGCTAATGTTGGGTGAGGAGAAATTACCTACGGTAGGCAGTAAAGGTCTGCTCCTTCCTATGCTTCAGTATCAACCCCAGTTTAGAGAAATAGAGCTGACTTATGGGAATTCCAAGATGGCCAGACAGCACCTGTGTGGTGCCCTGAGCTCTCTGGGGACAGGACAGGAGGGTCATTGGAAAGGAAAGGACAGGATGGTTGAAGTATCAACAGTTCTTAAGGCTTTGAGACTACTGCTCTGCCCAAATCTGTGCATCTCAAGCTGTTTCTTTTTGGCAAAACCCTTTTCTGAGACCTTGGAGGATAGTTCTCAGAGTGCTCCAAGTACTACATAGCCTTGGGCCGGCTTTAACAGAACTTCATGGAAAAGATAAAAGAACATTAAGTGATGTATGTTCAGAGTAACCCCAGATGGGAGCTTTGGAGACACTTGCATTTCCTTTCCAGCAGGACTCTCCCAGGTTGGCCTGACTGTATTGAGGCCATGCTCATCATCAGCTTCCAAAGCCCTGTAGGTCCTATTTATGTGAGTCCTGTTTATGTGAGATGAGCACGCACTGAAGCAGTTGTAACTGGCTTATTGGTGTATCCTGGTCAGTATGTGGGTTCCACATCCAAGGCAGCCCGTTCCCATGTCAAAGACAAAGTCTGTTGAAGGAGCTGGAGGAAGACTCACCTCTCCTTTTGAAGCCCATGGGCCAAGGGAAGTGGAGGAGAAATGAAGCAATCAACGCCTTATGAATGGCAAGCTCCTTTCACATGCCTTCACTTCACATGAACAATGAACAATGAAATCTCTTTTCAGTAGGAAGGAAAGGTGTTCTTGCCAAAGCCACCAGCATTCCAAGTTTCCATTTCTTGGTTGCTAGGGGCATGCACAGTGATGCACACATAGGCAGCGAGTGATCACCAGGTCCTTGCTTAGCCTGTAATAAAGTGAACCTCAATGACAACTGTGGCAGGCCACAGGCAGGCCACCCTGCAAAGAGGGTTAGGACTATCTGGGACAATCCCTGGGTCACCTATGCTCCAGAGCAACAGTGGTTAGAAAGAAGTCCAGGGCTAGGAAACAGATAGATTGCTTCCGTGTGCAGGGACACGAGTGCCAGGCATGAAAGGGCAGGCACAAGTTAAATACCAAGAATGGCAGTCAGTGCAGGTTCTTTCAAAGACACCTGGGGTGCGTTTCACCATGAACTTGTGCATTTATGAATAATCTTCCTCCCTTATTTGTGCTCTGTTGACAATCTAGACTTGTCATCGGTTGCCCAAAACTAAAGGAAGTGAGGAGCAAAAGCGATAAAGGAGGGCAAAGCTGTCTTTTAGGCACCCATTAAAGGCTTGAGCTTTCCAGAACCAGAGCGGGATGATGCTGCAGAGGTGTCCCCAAAGTTCTCTCTGAAAGACAGGGCCTGGCTCTGCAACTGCGGGCTGTGGTTCTAACTTTCTCTTTCTTTGATTACTTAGATTTCATTCCTCTGCTGCTTTTCTCACTTCATCGAAGAGGTATATGAATTCACCTATTTTGTTTTAAGTTCCAGATGTCTCATCTAAGGTACTCAATCTTTTTTAATTGACATGAAACCAACAGCAGTTCTAAGATGACATTGAACATGAAAGCATTTTCTCTCTTAGCACAGCCCTGGGCCTGGCATATGGTCAGCGCTCAATAAGTATTTGTTGAATGAAATGAATCGGCATCAGCTCCTCACTGTCTCAAATGCCTTAGGGATTCAGTCCACAGAGCAAAGAATAAAGAATAAAGGAATAAGATTAGAATCATCAAAAATAAAAGCCAAGCATTAAATATGGAGGAATTGGACCCAAGACCCTTAGAGACTGCTTCTCAGTCTGCAAGTAGATTTATTTTAGTTTCTGAAGTTTCTAACCACTTCCCTCCCATCAATTATTTATGTCTCCCACGTACATATCCCTACACCTTGGAATTATACATTAGAAATTCTCTCCTCTCCAGCTCACAGAAACCAAACACAAGAAGCGGCAGAACCACCAGCAAGCTTCCCAGTTGGTCTCTAGACTTCCTATTTAGACAGGCTCCCAACTACCTGCTTGTCCTATGTTTGCTCCAAGTCTGCATGCAGAAACCAAGGCACTGAGACACCAGACACCAAGATGGCTGGGGCAGAGAGTGAGGAAGAAACCACTAATAATGACCAGGGGAAAAGAGAGGCCTCCCTCTAGCCAGTGATGGTGAGACCCTTTTAGAGATGAGTGCCCAAACTGCAACCCGAGACCCATTTATGTCATGGAAAGTGCCAAGACTGCGATTAAACCTGAATACTGAGGGTTTAGTTTAGAAAAAACAACTCGTACATTAACATCTTTTGTCTTAAAAGAAAAACAAATAACATAGGTACCATAGGTTCGCCACCGCTGCTAGCCGAACTTTGCATTTTTATGGCTGCAATATTCATGGATGGCCACTGGGTAGCAGTCAAGAGCAACAGCTGCTTGGCCAATAAACTACCTGTTATAACCGCATTGCTCCTGCTGGGAGAGAACGGGGTATCCCCACCCTCGTCCTCACCCTCATCCTACTGGAGACTGACCCTCCACTGGTTTGTGTACGAGAAAGAGTTGCCCTTGCACATTGGAAAGGCAGGTAAGAAACCTAGGATCTTTGTTCTGTTGGGGGAGCAGGCAGTACTTCAGGTCAGATCTGTCACACAGACCCCCCTCAAATCTGAATCTGGCCCCCAGAATCTGCTGTGAGCACAAAGCCCTACACGCATGTGCTGTGAAGAAAACACAGGCTCAGCCAGCAGCTGCTCCTTTCCAAAAAGAAACTGCTGTGCCTCACGGGAGCTGAACGCACTGTGGACACTCTGTCTCTCTCCCTTCATGCTCTAACCCGGGGCCTGCCAAGAGGCTGCTGGCCATCCTGCAGCCGCCCAGAGAGGCCTTGGGCCCCGTGTACAGGCACAAAGGTCCTGCCACCTGCCTCCTTCCCCTTCCTGTCACAGGGCAAAGGGCAGAACTTGGAACACTCACAGTCCAGGTGGCTTTCTTCCCTGGCACAAGAGCACACGCGCCTGGGGCCGTGCTCCCTGAAGGACAGACAGAAAACAGAGGGCAAGTGGGTGGGACACATGGCGGGTGGGCCCCAAAGAGAAACAGACTAAGCACAGATAACAAAGAAGAAAAGTTTTGAATGAAACAAACAAAACACAACAAAGCCTAAAATTTTCCTCATTTACCGGACACAGGCTTTTTTTGTTTGTTTTAGTACCGGGGGTCCAACTCAGGACCTTGCGCTTGTGAGGCAGGCAGGGGAACCACAGAGCTACATCCCCGGCCCCACAGAGGCTTTTTCCGGACTCAGCACGTCCACAAGGCATTTCCACGTGTTGACCTGTGACTTCTCAAGATGCCGTAAAGTGGGGCAGTGTGTCGTAATCATCACAGAATTGTGTCAAAAGGTGACAACCATCCTCGGCGAGGCAAGGGTGGAAATGTGTGGCTGACCTGAGCAACTGCCCCTGGAGACCCCAATCCCCTCTGCCTCCATACTGGGGTCGGGTGTAAACTAGTCAAAGCGACCGACTCAAAATGCTACTCCACCCTCTCAAGTCTTGCCCCTTTCTCTTTTTATTGTCTTTCACCAGTGTTTGTTGTTCCGATTTAATAAGGCCCAGTAAAGATGAGAATATTTTGCTTTTAGCAGACCTAGGATAAAAGGTGTTGCTGAAAAATCGCGCAGTGGCAGTGGTGCAGCTGGGAAAACGTATGGGACGGTGACTTCCTATTTTCTCATTTTTCTCTCATTGACCCAAAATTTTGAAAGCTCACGATTACCAAGGAAACTGCGTCATAGACTCCTAAATCTGGGCTGGGGATTTAGCTCAATGGTTCCACCGCCTGCCTTGCAAGCGCAAGGACCCGAGTTCGATAGACTCCTAAATCCTTTTCCTTTTTATGTTGCCCAAACACGTATAACAGCAAGTACAATTTTAAAAGAGAATAATGAACACCATTGGCCTGAAATAGTGATGGTAATAAAAACTAAGTTTAGTAAGTCAAGAAGTATATGGATGTCTCCTATTTTGAGTATGTTTAAAACTTTTTTTCTAGTGAATAGTAAGAGCAGTTAAAAACTATATTTGGCTCCATTCTTTCATAGAAATAGCTGGTATTTTCAGGTAGAAGAAAAAGGTGTAATCATCGTATTTTTTTTTTGAATATTGAAAATAGTTCTCAGAACACTACTTGCACTCTAAGGCATGCAGGGATAACTTCATATGGATTCTAAGAGTCCCATTTTCCCTGAAGTCTGTCTTTGAGCCTTTTATCCAAAACAGTTTCCAGCCAACTGAAATTAAATGAGGTGTTATTGGAAAGACCTCTTAACCTTTCTGGGCCACAGTTTCCTCACTGGGTTAATTGAAAGAGCTGAACCAAGCAGTACATGAGATCCCTCTCAGTTAAGTTAGAGTAGAGGGAGCAAAATAGGCATGTTAAAGGGCAAGAAGGAAAGAGGGAAATTTATTAGTGCTCTGAAAATCATGCTGCTGATGTCTATTTTTAAAATCACTATCTGGCGCTTACATTTTCAGTTTTTGTTATGTGAAGGGGGGGAGGGGAGGAAAGGGGAGGGGAGGAGAAGGGAGGGGAGGGGAGGAGAAGGGAGGGGAGGGAGGGAAGAGGAGAAGAAGAAATTTCTTCATCAAGGATTTAAGAAGACCAAGGACTTGGGCCATGAACCAGCCCTTATGAACCTCGGAAGATACGGTCCTAAGATGTTTCCAGTTACGAACTGTGAAGAGCAGACTTTGACTTCTGTGGAGAGGCTGGAATCTGCATCACACCTCGACTGTGCTATAAACAGGTTGCAGTCCCTCTCCTGTCCCAGCTGCTATCTGCTGTGCTGAGGACAGCTGTTCAGGAAATGAGAGCCCCATTGACATTTCAACACCTCTGACTGCAGAGATAAGATCAGCAGGGCCTTGGCCGTGAAACTGGCTGATTCACTGTCCATTCCTGCTACTGCTATTAAGCTGGATTATGGAAATTTAGAAGGAGAAGGGAATAGTGCAAAAGGAAAAGACCTTGCTTTCAGGGTTAGGAAAGAAAGCTAGACAGAAAGGAGGAAATGAGACCTACAGAAAATGGAATCTCAAATCATTTGCATCAACTGTGGACTCGCCTGTCACAGCTGCCTTCCACGGCTCTCCTCCAAATAAAGAGAAATGGAGTAGCTCTCCCCTTGACCCAAGACCTTAGCTGATAGTCAGAACTGGAGTATAGCCACACACTGAGGAATGGCTTTTACTCCACATCTAAAGAGTGGGCAGGATTAGAATGTCTGCCTCTGTCTCTTTGGCCACAGAGATGATCAGTAGGGAAGAGCAGGCCCAGGCAGTTTATATTATTGACCAAAGTCACTCAGGTTGCTTGTAGAGCCAGGTCTGCAACAGAGCCCTTTGGTTCTCAGCCAGGGCTCTTCCCCAGCACCTTATGAGGATTTGTTGCACCACAACACTAATGTCCTGGAATGTTTACCTGAAAGCAATGTTGTAACAGAGACCCTTGCAAACATAGGCATTTTGTGGTTTAGGTACATATATATATTTAGATAAATATATATATACATATTCTGGATTATACCCATTAATTTAAATTACCTACAGTGATTCATTTATCCAACCAATATTTGTTGAATGAATGAATTTAAACATCTGAACATTGGTTGGTCAGTGCTTGTTCCAGTTTAATAAGGTAGTGTAAAGACGAAAATATTTTGCTATACAAGACATGCTTCTTGCTCCTAAATTCATCTCAGCTTGATAGAGGAAAGAAATTATATCTATCTATCTATCTATCTATCTATCTATCTATCTCGATAGATAGAGAAAGAGAAGAAAATGAGAAAAGAGAGAAAGAGAAGAATAGAATAGAAGAATAGAATAGAGAGAGAAAGAGAAGAAAATGTAAAGCTGATGGAGTCAGAGGAGGCACCCAATAAACGGTAGTTTTTTTCAGAAAGTAACACTACACGATTGCTTAAAAGGTAAGGGGTTAACAAGCACAGACAGTGCAATATAGAAAACATCTTATCCTTCATGTTCCAAAGGATGGAAGTCATCACAGTTGTGGGACTCTGTAGTCACATCTACAATTGTCATTACTTAGCAAGGTCTTGCTGTATACCTTGGAGATCTTGCAAATATATTTGTTGTTTGGCTTGCAGTGAACTCTGTAATTCCAGTCCTTGGAGTCTAGCAGTAGTCTTAGGCAGGAAATAGAAGTCTGGATATGGTGAAAGATTTAATTTCAGGGAAGATAATATGTAACATATTTACAGCACTGCCAAAAATAAAGTTACCCAAAGGTTTTCTCACACCTAACCTCTCCCTGTCCAGGTCTTCCTCATTCTTTCAGACCAGTGAAAAATGCCATTTTTAGCAACTCTTCTGATTTTTCCAATCAAAAGTACTCTCTCTCCTTTCTAAGAGCCCAGAGATATTGCTGTTTCTATGATACCTAATGCAAACAATTTTGGATGGCAAGTTTAGTGCGGTATCTTAGTCTCAGACCTCAAAAAACTGTGAGGGATGGACAGGAAAGCCCGGGGTGCATTGGGCACCACCCTCAGGCTATTGGGAAAGGCAGAGAAGAAAGTCGAATTGGCCCAGAGCAGAGAAGTCCATGCAGCGACGCTTCCTCTCTAGTCCCCTTGTCACCCCACTTCCCGTCCTACCACACAACTTGGCCTTTCCAACGGAGCCTTAGTTACCAGAAGCTGATTAGCTTGGCTGTTATTTCATGCTGTTGCACAGTGTCACCTGAGCCCAGAATGCCTTCCACTCTCCTTGTTCATTCCCCACACACATACCTAACTGTTGCCTGTTCTTTTAGTGTTTCTCAGATGCTTTCCTTTCTGCCAGAACCCCTGAGTGAGCTCCACAGCACTCATCAGTTTCCCTGTGATCTGAAAACATTTATTTCACAGTACCTTTAACACCATCATACTTCTTGGTATACAGACTGCTGAATGGTGAGCAGCTTGAAGTCCGTGGCTATGTCTTACTTATCTCAGTACACCTAAAAAAGGCAAATTCTTCTCTTGTCTTCCTTAGGCCCAGAAACTTTGTCTTATTCTTCTGCGTGACACTATCACTGCACCCTCCACACGGTGGCCTCACAATACATGTTTGTTGTTAAATGTATGAATCTAGTCATTCATACTCATACTTTAACATACCAACCCACAACACTGAATTCTGGGTTGATTCTTTTTAAATGCCCTGCAACAATGAAGCATATTTTAATTATTTGTCCAAAGAATCCAACTTTGTCAATAATTTTCAGTCCCCAAATCCCAAGTCCCATATGTCTCTCACAAGACAAAAGTACTTGCAAACCAATACAGCAAATGTCACCTTTGGAAAATTCCCCAAGCACTCATGCTGCAGAGATATATTCCTCTTCTTCCTGTTTCCCACACCTTCCAGGGCAGCAGGAAAGGTTCAGGGCACACATCTACTGCCAGACTGACACGACAAGCAATTGGAAGAAGACTTGCTTTAGTAGTTGTCATTTGCTCCTCACTGTGCCCCTCCTCATCCCTATTTTCTATACTTTCTGTGAACATTTTTCATGACTCTCATGTCAGCAGGCATGAAGAATGGTAAGAGAGAATCTCCGAATACAATTTTAACCTGAAGTTTCCATTTGCTCCATAATCAAAGTTTTTGCCAAGTAAGAGCTTTGTGTTGCAGGAACAAATGCCCTGAAGTCTTTCTCACCCTTTTTCAGAGATAAAGTGAAAAAGAAACCAGTGGTTTCAGTGAAGAGACAGAATGTCCCCACGCCTTTCCACTAGTCATTCCCTAGCCACCCTGGGACAGCCTCTCTTCCGTGGGGAGTGTGTGGACTGCAGACACATGCATCAGCTCCAGTTCTGCTGTGGCCTAATGCATGGCTCTCAGGAAGAGCAGAAGGGCCAAGTGTTGCTGGACCATTGGTGCTTGAGAGATGATGTTGAGCCAAAGTTAAGGGGAAAAGAAGTTTGCAGAAGAGCTTTTATTCATTTTAGACCATTGGTGGTCTTCAGCCAGCCTATTCAGCGGAGGTTTTATGCAAAATGGGAAAGATGTGCCACCTATGGGAGAATGTAGTTCCTCAGCCATGGGTGCTTCCCAACCTGAGCTGGAAAGCAGAGACCCCATTGCATAGCCCTGTCCCCCTGTGCCAGCTGTTCTTATGCCTTTACCACAGCAGCCTTAGAAACATCAGCTCATCTACGGTCACTGCCTCCCCTAAGCCCTTGAATCTACCAACTGCAGCAAATCCTGAGACTCAACATCCACCCACACAGTGCCCATCTTTGTTTCTTGGAAGGAAAACCATTATCTCTCTTGTGGGTACCCCCCTTATCCACTCCTTTGCTGCCCCAGGCACCTCAGCATTTCCTCACCTGTCTCTGTTTCTCTTTCCTCTCAGCCTGGCAGGAACCAGATGGACCCTGAGTTGCTCAGAAACAAGTGGCTGTGCCCCACACGTCGAGAAGTAAAAATGGTAGGTGAAGTGTGAGAGAAATGGGCTGCATACCCCAGGGCACAGCACTCCCCTTCCTCAGTGGAGTCCTGTGGCGAGAAACAGTGATGGGGTCCCCTGCAAGGAAGGCCCTGCGGCAAGCTGCCAATGAGGGACGGTAGGTCCTGCGAGCATCATCAACTCTGACACCATATGATAAACCTGCCCCATTTTCACAAGCCACCGGTGAGCCAAGGTGACAGGTCACAGGGAAAGAGATGAGACCAACCACTTTGTTTTGGGCTTCTAAGTAACTACACCCTTGTAAAGAGGTTCCAGAGGTTACGAGTCCTCTTCTACCATTACAGTGGGGGAGCGCTCTGCTTAATCTTTAGCTTCCTCACTAATTCGGTCAGCACCTCAGAAGAAAAGGTGGGAAGAGATTTATTTGATAGCAGTTCCTATCTAGGGAGGGTCTTGGCAGGCATGGCTATCTGGGGATGGTGGTGAGGAAGGGGTATTAAGAAGAGAAAGAAAGACATCCAGGGGGTGCGCAGGGAACAAACACAAGGCTCCGCCACTCTCAGAGTTCCTGAAGAAAGAGGCCTGCTTCAGGAGGGATGTTGTACCAGGTCAAAGTAACACTTTATTTAAGGCAAGGATTAGAGTTAGTATTAGGCTAGTTGTTCAGGTTAGGGTAAAGACAAAGCTGGGGTTAAGAATGATTTAGGTACACAGTTAAGTTTAGAGTAGGGGATGGGGAAGGATTTCTTCAACTCTGGTACATTGTGATTCTCCTTTGACCTGAGGAGGAAGCAGGGATAAATATGTGATGAGAGAATGGGAAAGAGGTAGAAATAAACAAGAAGTATGGAGAGATTCCTTTCCTGAGTTCATGGGAAAAGTGCTTTAGGCTAGTAGCATAGGGAAGAGAGCAGCAGTTTTGTGAAATTCTTGTGTGGGAATTAGAATTTTAACTGAAGCTACAAGGAAAGATTCACCTGAATGTTGTAATCTATGTTCACTTCATTAGGACCACAGGGTTTGATCTTAGCACTGACTGGAGTTTAGCCTGGGGTTCCTTCTGGTTTAATTCCTGGAATCTCTGTAGAATGTGCTGACTCCAGTGCTGAGATGGCTAGTCCAGTTGGCACACCTGGCACTTGAGCAGCTGTCCCTTTTTTTTCAGGACTACTTCTCTGACCTTTGCCCTTGCACCAGACCTGACAGGAGGGAACCCATACACTGAGGCTTTACCTTCTCTGTCGCTTCTAAAAAGAAAGTCTTCAAACACAAAAGTAGCCAGGAATCTTCCCTACTACTGTCAGAAGCTGGTGTGAAACTACAGTCAGTTAGAAAACAAGCAGGAAATACTCTCACCATATACAGAAGCACTTGACATCTTTGATGCCCTACTGGGGAGCTGCTACAGTCACTATGACACCTCTCATTTTTCAGCAGTGAATTGAGTGGGAGGATTTAAAAGAGTCCTGAGAATATAAAGGAACTTCTTCAATGTAATTAAAGGTATCTATGAAAATTCTATAGCTAACATCATACTTCATGGTGAAAGACTTGATAGTTTCTTCTAAGATAAAGAACAAGACAAAGATGTTTGTAATCACCATTTTTATTCAACATCGCACTGTATATTCCAGCTGGGGTATTTAAAACTTTAAAACAAGCAAAGAAATAAAATACATAAATATTAAAAAAGGAGAAGTAAATATCTCTGTCTCTCTCTCTCTCTCTGTCAGTGACATGATCTTATATATAGAACATCCTGGGGAATACACACACAAACACACAGAAACACACACACACACACACCAATAACAAAAGCCCAACAAAAGTCAGAGCTAATAAGTGAACATAGTAGAACTTCAGGACTCAAGGTCAATATACAAACATTATTTCTGTACACTAACAATGCCCACGACAAAAATAAAAAAATCAACAATCTAGTGCTAGAAACAAATTTGAAAAATGCTGATTCACACTGATTCTAGCTTATATGAAGGGCACCCTTGAAATTTTCAAGTGTGCTTTAAAGTGGCTCATTTATTCACAAATTTATTTTTAAATATCCTAAGTAAGAAGTTTGGGAGCTGCAAATACAAAAAGAGAGATGTAACCTCTGTCATTATGAAGCTGAAAGTTCGTCAGGAAGGCTAGACATTAAGCAAGTAAATACAATAAAATGTTTATGAGTCTCCAACAGAGGAGGCCTGAGGACAGAAGGCAGAGCACTGAATACCAAACAGTATTCCAAGACCCAGTCATCGCCATGAGAAAGTAATGGGTACCTCGAGACCTAAAGATTATGTGGGGATGATCTAAACAGGTTTTGAAGGCCTACTAATCTCAAGACATAATAAAAATATATATATATATATAATCAAAATATAATCACCAGAGAAGAAAAAAGATGCTATGACATGATGGCAGAGCGGTACCCTTTGGGTTTTTTTAATATCACATAAGGATGTATAGATGACTTTATTGTCAAACACAACTCAAGTTTGCTAAGGTGGTATATTATTATTTAAATCAGAATATTGTTATGGCCAATGTTCTAAATGAGACTTTCTTCCTTAGGTAAAACCAAGAACTATGACAATCCCAGATGGCCCGAAACTGTCCCTTAAGAATTTTATGAATCACAGGTAAGCCAAAGGGGCAGGACTCTAAGTGGCTATATCTGCTTGGGCACAGGGTCCTAGATTAGGAAGAGTAAGTAGAATGTTTAAGAATGGACTTCTTGATAGGTTTAATTTTCTCATTTGTTCAAAGAGTCAGACTAAATAAAATTGTTTCTCTTTTTCATTGAAACTACTGTAGAAAATAAAATCTTTCCACCTTTAAAAAACAGTATAAGGAATGATAACATTTTGAAATATGACTTTTTAAGCTAATGTTTATCAAACCCATATTGTGTACTGTAAGAAAAGATGATTCGATGGACATTTACTGCATTTCTTATAATATGTTCCACACTGCTAGTGAATTCATATTTTATCCTTACAAAACTTGTAAAGTAGGTGACATTATTCCTTTAATATGAATGAGGAAGATGGATATCAAAAGGTTAAATACTTTGCCTAAGTGCACACTAATTTAAGACATAAACTTAGGTGTTTTTTAATACATAGCTGGAGCTCTAACCACTCCCTACTCTGCTTCTGATGGTGAATACCCATTGTGTACAGTATTTAAGATATCATTTTAATTAATTACTTCATCCTTGTTAGGAGTTAAATTCAAAAGAACAATTCCCTCTTTGGAATTTTCTACCTTCTGAGGTGTAGAACTGGCTACAGACCAAACAAAGCCAAGTGTTATCTTTTGGGTTTTCCCAGGGTGGAAAATATTCCATATTTGCTGTAGGCAAAAGCCTCTTATCTATCTCCCTTCCTGTTAGATATTCAGTTTATTGCAATGGATCATGTCTCTAGAATGGGAGGGCAAGTAAAGGCCAGAGGTAGCCAGGTCCTGGCATTATTTTTGTCATCACGATAGATATGGCATGGAGATGCAGAGTAGAGAGTAGGAAGGCAGTTTGGACCCAAAAGCATAACAAAATCAGTGAGCAGGTCCTGTAGCAGTCAGTCCTGGAATTCTGGTCAGTACCTAGAGCCCAACAGCATGGAGTAATGTGTGTGTGGCAGGCAGCACAGCACTTGGAAGTATCAAGAGCAGGGATTCATCATATTAGACACCCAGTTACCTATGGCAGAGCCCAGTCACCAGAAAAAATTCTGTCTGCAGAAGGGAATCTGCTAGCAGAAAAACTGGGAAGCCTAAGATTACCAGGGGGCCATATCATGATCTATGGGCAAGGAGTGTACACTTAGAAATGACATTAAATACTGAAATAGTTTACATATACATATATTTTGAAATATTTTTGTTGTGCTCATAATATAAAATGATTAAAGTAAATCTAAGCAAACTTTTTAGCTATACATACGTATATACACATAGATTTTAAACATTGTACTTTGTAATATAAAATGCTGGAAGGAAATCTGAATAGTCTTTTCAGCTAGGGAGGAATGTATAGAAAATGAACTCTAACTAAAAACTATTGATTGCCTTTTGCCTATTAATGATTTTCAAGAGAATTATGAAATTTCTATGTTAAACAAGTGGGGCATTCAGTTTCAATATTGAGAAACTCTTGGATATAAGAAGAGAAATACGAATTCCTGGGGCAAACATAGCTGTCCCAAAGGACAATGAGTTAACCTAGAGTTTCTCTCCATGTGGTTTAATTCAAAAAACATTCACTGAAAATCTGTTAAGCAACACACATTGTATTGGGTGCTGTGGATACAACAAGGAATGTAACCATTCTCTGTCCTTGAGAAATCTGTGCTGTAATTGGACACTAGACGTAGGTTAATAAATAATCTCCATAAAATGTTAGAAGAGCTGTGTTAGATGTGGGCACAGAACATTAAGACAGTTAACTAGCTCAGGCCCAGGGTGGAGGAGAAGACAGAAGGTTTCCTAGGACGCCAGAAATGAATTATAAAGAATACTTGCATTGAATCTGATTTAAAAGGTCAGCCTATTTAGCTGACAAGCCATACTGGGTACAAGCCGAAGCTCTGCAGTCATGCTGGCTGATTTCCAGTTCAGATGATGTAAACATGGGCAAATAATGGGCCTCTCTAGACCTTAGTTCCTTTGTCTATAACATCAGGACAGCAATATAGTGCCTGCTTCATATGTTGCTGTGAGGATTAAATAATATAATTATGAAAAGAATCTGTGGTTAGTTTTCCATTGCTGTGGCAAATACCTGCGATAATCAAGGAGAGGAGAGGTTTGTTTTGGCTCATGATTTCAGAGGATTCACTCCATTTTTGGTTGGCTCTCTTGCTTTGGGCTTGTGGAGACATACAACATTGTGTTGGAGGAAAGCTCCTCACCTTGTGGCCAGAATGCAAAGAGAAAGGAAAGGACAGGGCCAGGGCCCAAGGATTCCCTCCGAGTATGCCGCAATGACCTAACTTCCTCCAAGTAGGCTCATTACCTAAAGGTTTTGCCACCTCCCAGTATCACCACGGGCTGGGAACCAAAGCCTTTAACACATGGGCTTTTATAAGACACTTAAGATCCCACTTACAGTAACACTTTAGTACACAACTCTCAATAAATTTAAATTATCAATTAATTTTAAATGCAGTACGACCTGACATCTGAAATTGTATGGGGGAGGCTGTTAGATTGCTTTCTATGCTTAGAAATCCCTGTCCCATGCTGATGTAAGATTTTTAATCTTATCATTTGTAGATTATTAGACAAGAATCAACAGGGTAACTTATTAAGAATTGACAAGAGGGCCAGGGATTTAGCTCAGTGGTTTCACCACCTGCTGCACAAGCGCAAGGACCCGAGTTTAATCCCTGGTACCAAAAAAAAGAATTGACAAGAATTTAAAAATGTGGCAGTATTGGTTTTTAAAAGAAGGTCATGGTTAACAAGATATTTCAGCCAGACTGAATGTTTGTCCTCTTCCTTTGCTCATTTATTCATTGTTTGGGTTTCTCAGATATTCAGATACTATGCTTTATAGTAGGCTTACAAGGAGGATTTATACATAATACTTTTCTGTAGGAATGCACAGTCTAATGGGAGAGACAGATAGTGGATTACACCATATGATAAGTGTGACAGCAGAGGTATGTGCAAAATGCTTTGGGGAACACTCCCAAGTAATGACTAACAATGGACCACACAACTGGCAAGGTTTCATGATGGAAGTAACCTTCTAGTGAGGCCTTGAACAAAACTTTCCCAAGCTAGCATCAGTGCAATGGAAGAATTCCGGAAGAGAAAATTGTTTGTGTAAGGACTCAAAACATTGATTGAAAGGATATATTCAGGCCAAAAGCCATAGAGACTAGCTTTGTTTCTGTGAGTTACTTTGTTTCTGTCTATGAAATGCATCTATTCCTGTTCCCTGAAACCTCTCTGCTCACTACATGCTGGCTCTTTTCCCAGACTTCAGCACACCCACAGCAGAGGCTGCAGGGACTGGGGAGGAATGAAGTGAGGCCTGATCTCTAGCTTAGGGTGCTCCTCCAAGTTCCTTCCCTCTGCCTATTCCAGTCCTCCTCACACATCAGCTCCCCTACTTCCTGCTCCATTTGGCTTCACTTCCAACTTGGCTCCCACTTTGAAGATTTCTGGAACTTCCCGCTGTTCAGTTTGGACTTGCTAACAGGACCTCCTTAGCATTGCAAACTCAGGTCTCAAGCGCCAGCCAATCACATTCATAGCCTGGGCTTTTCCCTCAAGACCTGCCACCTCAGTCCATACTCATATGTCAAGCTCCTTCTGAGTCAGGTCTCCCTATAGGCACTAGAAGACTTTGTGAAGGAGACCAAAATCCCTGCCTTAAGTGGGATTTATATGTAGTGTGGGAGACAAACAAAAAACAAATGGTGGATAAACTCCCCCACACAAATTGCTCTCCCTTCCAGGGAAAGAACAAGGAACCACACACACTGAACCTTTGTTGTGTTCCACAAACTCTTACAGCCAGTCTCCTAGCAGTGTCTTGGTCTTTAATGTGCTACCACAAAGTACATGATGTCACTAGTGTCATATAACTTCTCCATTGAGATTCTAAATTTCCCTATAACCAGCAATAGTTGGCATGCCTATCAGTCAAGATCAGATTCTTATTGTTTTCTGGTTGACTATAGATTATGAATTAGCCTTTTTGTTTTCTTCCATATCCTTTTTCAGTAGCTTTTCTTTTCTGCTGTAACACTCGCATTTCACATAGTCACTTTGCATTCTATCTCCAAAGCGCTATGCTTTCCAATTAATTACTATGTATTGCCCAATGTAACATGCCATCAATTAAAATATGGACCATTATTTCATGTACTGATAAAGAAAACAATGCCAAGATGAGGAATTTAATAGGACATCCTTATATAAAGTTAAAGCACCAAAGAAATAAACTCACTATGCAGAGAGGGATGGGAAAAATTCATCTTGGCATGTCTCTGTGTTGACCCTAAAGGAGAGAGATGGGAGGAGCATCTCGCCTTAGAATTTAAACTACAAGCTGACATTTACGAGCTGGGGATGTAGCTTGGTGGTAGAGCACTTCACTAGAATATGCACCATCACTGAATAAAGAAAACAAACAAGTTGGCACTCATATGAATGGTGTAAGTTCATGCTTTAGTGTAGCCCAGATATCTTCAATCTGAGAATTTAATATGAGAAGTAGTCTCAGGGTGACTTGCAGAAGGAAAAACTAATACAGCCAAAAGACACCAGCCACATGGTAGACTTGGTTGTGGAGCAATTTGGACTAGAATTACTTTTCCATGTGTTTAAATTATAGGGATAATACCTTGTCAGTTGTGACCACTCCAAAGCTTTTGATGAAGAAATTGAGGCTTTTACTATAACAAATTAATGACAACACAAGTGTGCTCATTTAGTGCACCCAAAAGCTATTTCTTTTTTCCTGAAAGATCAGAAATTCTCTGTCTAGCATCTTAGGTTTATTCTTCTTAGATGGTAGCTTTCATTAAGTACCATGAAGGCATCCATAGATAGGGGTATAAGCTGCTACAGCCATCAGCCTTTCAAGTATTGACACAGTCTCCACTACTAAAATTACTGGTAAATGCTGGTAACAGTTTTGAAAGGAAACATAAAACTATTATAAAACAAGAAGTAGGTGGGACCATTAAAATTATAGAGAAATTATCTAGAAAGAGCCTCAGAAACCAACTAGTCAAATTTCTCAGGCAATCTGGCAGGACTTCTATCCCACTAGATCTCAGTGTGGTTCATCCTTGTGGGGAACTCAGGTATCTACTTAAATGTCTTCTCAAAGAAGTAGTCTTGCTTATGTCATTTATAATAGCCTACCCAGATCAAGACGCTTAATCCTTATTCTGCTTCTTTTAGTCAGAGCTGTTACCACTGTCTGAAACTGCCTGAAACTATTAGTTAATTGTTAACTTGCTTCTTTCTGTCTTTCCCATTAGAAAACAAGGAACTTGTTTAGCTCTATACACCCAGATCCATAACAATACCTGACCCAAGACAGAAACTCAAAAATACTTGTTGAATAAGTCAACAGACCATGAATTAATGAAGAAAATAAGGACAATAGCCTTAATTATTTCAATTTCAGACGAGAAAAATGTCATTATACTGTGTTTAGATTACATTTTCTCTGAGTAGTTAGCTGTAATGCTTTAGTGCCTGCCTTTAATGCTTTAGCTCTTAGTGTAGTGCCTGCCATGTACAAGGCCTGCAGTAAATTATTGCTGGTTGGAAGAATGTGCCTCGCATAACCCTTTATGATGAGCTTCCCTGGCTCTCTGGGAGGTAATATGGCATATCTCTGAGAACAATGACGGATGTGATCTTAAGGTGAACAGTGGGAATAAAAATAGATTTTAGATTAGGTGAAATATAGAGAGGGATGAGAGCTAAAGATTTAAAATGACATTTTTAAAAATAAAAGCTGGAAAATCATCAATAAGAACAAAACTTAAAAGGACATTTAGGGAAGAAGGAGAGAGTTGAGATGTCATGGTTTTCCATGTTCTTCTCCATTCCTTTGTTAAACACTCAAGGGAGATTATCTTTCAGAGGACTTTAAAGACAGGAGCACTATCTCCCTGGCAGGGGTGCCTCTCAGGAATGAGGGATAAGTCAAGTGTCCTTTTCAACATCCTCCAGCCTTTTAAAAAATTTATTTAATATGATATTTATTTTAAACAGCGCTTCTCAATGTAAAAACCATTTTAGCTCAGACTGCCAAAATAGCTAGATATGACCCACAACTGTTGCAGTTTGCTACCTCTGGTACAGAAAACAAATGAGAATTTATGTTGAGACTCTGGACTTTACTAGGTTAAGGAGAATTCGGGACAAGTGAGAAATGAAGTAAAAGCACTCTACTATCAAGTGATGAGCTTAGCCAGAATGGCTCACTATAAATGTAAAGAGAATACAATAGAATTACATGTGAATACAGATGATGATAACTATGAAAGAAAGAAGAAAACAAGGAGCTCAAGTAGGGGAGAAAAAAGTCAAAATATCAGAGCCATTTCAAGCCATCAAAACTCATTCTATGGTAGAGGGGAAGTTACAAACAATGGCAGTGCAATTTTGTGTTCAGAACTGAAGCACTATGGCCCATTAACCACATAAATGACAATTAGGAGAGAGAGAGCCTATCACTGCATTCTGATTATGTCAGCTGTCTCTGGTGAGCTAGGACATGAACTGCCCAAGAATCTTTTTAAACTAAATAATTGTTATCAAATTTAACTAATTTAAAAGATATTTAAATCCACAAAAGCAAATTGTTTACTACCTACTATGTAACATACCTTTTATTAAAAGTATCTTACAGTCATGATGGATGTTTTCTGGGTTTTGACACATATTTTAATATTGAAGGTTAAATTACTTTTTACATGCAAGTAATGTGAATAGTTTTCCTCACATGAAAACAGTGATTAGAGAAAGATGACATACCACATGAATTAAGTGTCGTCTTTAATTGAAAAGCTAACAAACTGTCTAGTTACATTTCTCCCCAAACCACAAACTTGGCAGTTACTGAGTCTCTAGGCAACATACTCAAAGCTGAGAAGATTAAAAATTTTAAAACAAAATAAGACCTCAGGTCCAACTAAGGGAACCCTGCTACGTTTAGGCCTATCAATACCAGTGATACTGCTTGACTCTGGAGGCTGGAAGATATCCTATATAACTCAATTTGGAACAGTTATTTCAAGTAGCCTTTTTCCAGATTCCAACTTCTGAATAAAGATAATATTTTGTTAATTCTATTTCATAAAACTTTTTGCAAGTTGTTTTTTTACAATGCCAACTTTTAAAAGCTCACTAAAGTCAGCTAGACAATAAACCAGGCAGAAATCACTTTACAAAAAGAGGGAAAGCTCAAAATGTCAACTCTCTATAGAGAGCCAACAGTTCCATTTTATTCAGAATATTTTCTCAGACTAAAAGAAATTCAGCCATTGGTTTGGAATCTGTACTGAAACTACACATGCAATGAGAACAATATTATGCTAGTACAATTGATTTGCTACTGTATTTGTCTACTGTTTGTCTAATATCCATAATTATAAACAGCAGTGCAACTAGTGTTTGGAACAATCCTTATAGTGTTACAGTGTCAGGCACATTTCACTTCTTTTCACACCACTGGTTCTCCTTGCGTACCTGGGCTTCCTCCACTTCAGTAAAGTCTTTTTTTTTTTGGTACTAGGGATCGAACTCAGGTCCTTGCACTTGCGCAGCAGGTGGCGAAACCACTGAGCTAAATCCCCAGCCCTAGTAAAGTCATTTTTTGTATTAAAGGGCTTGCAAATCTCCTCAGGAGTTTTCCCCTTGATCATATTGGCAAGTCTTGCATGTAACATCTAGCAACCCTTTGATGTCTAGGTAGTTTCCTGCCAGAATAAGTTCAAAAAGGGTTCTTTGGTCAACTTTCAAGAACTCTTGGTCCCAAACAGAGATATCATCTGTTCGCTTTTCTTTGTTCTCATCATCCTCAGGAGGAGGAGGTCATCCTTGTGGTGGGTGCACCACTGAATGACCTTTTTTTTAATACTGCTGCATTAACGTTTGGTAGAGGAACTGGGTCATCATCTCCTTCATCATCCATTCCCAAATCTTCCAACATGGTCTTGATTGTCATAGACTGTTTGGCAATTTCAACATCAATTTCAAATATCTCTCTGTCAGAACTCTGCCACTTAATTGAAGGCATGGTGCTTGGTCTCTAGAGGACAGCGAGCCTCAGGGAGACAGGAGCAGGAGACGAGCCCAGAGGAAGGAGGCCGGCGGCAGATGAAGCCATTCCAACATCCTCTAGTCTTATGACACTCCCCATTTGGACACTAGGAAACCACTCAACTGTCATTCAGCAAGTGTTTACCACATACCGGCTAAGGGCCTGGGAATAGTCAAAATCCTTCTGGTTGTAAATGGAAGAAACACAATTCATGCCTTATGAAAAACTTGGACATGAACCTGAAGGATCCTGGGCAAAGATGTAGCACATCCCAGAAACTACTGTATCCAGGGACCTGATGTGGTGAAGATTCTATCTCCTTCTGTATGTTGTATTCTTCTTTCTCTTATTTCCACATGTGGAAAACCTGACTATGGGCATCTTCTAAGCTTTATGTCCTCTAGCTTTTGCCAGCTTGTGATCCCAAACCCAAACAATGAAAGAGAAGACACATGGCACAACTTAAAATGTGTCTTATCATCATCAAACAGTGCTGGGCAGGACAGACAGTTTCCAAAGTAATTGGGCAGGGCTGAGCAGGCAATGCCATAAATACTCATTGTGGCCTGGCATTCTGTTGGGCCTTGGTGAGACAAAGATGATGAAATGGTTTTCCAGTAAAATCAAGGTGACATCATCTGCTGCACTACACACGAATGCTAGAAATGATATCCTCAGAAAAGTTGATTGAGATGTTACAAGTAGGAGCTGCTGAAATTGGCATCTCTCTTTCAGAGCCTGCCCTCCTTTTCTTTGTAAAAGGCACAGCCTGTCTTTCCAGTTCACGAGGTTGACCTGTCTCTTGGGGTTAGTGATGACCGTGGGAGTGAAGGTGGCAGTTGAGGAACTAGCTTGTCAACTCTCAGGAATGTGAAAAAGAGATCAGTATATCACTACTAGGTATGGTCATGTTGAGGTAAGAAACAAGAGGAGGAGATAGAAAAAATGAGAGAAAAGAGAAAAAAGGAGGAGAATATAGCTAACCTAAAATTGACTCCAAGCCTTCCTTCCTCTCAGTTCTCTATGTCTTCTTCCATTCAGAAATGAGAAAGATGAGCTGTCCTGAAAAACACCAAAAGGACAAAACTCTGATTTGGGACTGTCTCATCAGTTTGTCCCTCTCATTCTGAGGCAGTGCCTACTCACCTCTTCCTCTGTTGAAAAGCGAGTATGAGAAGCACACATATGCTTGCTGTGTTTCCATGACAACTCATCCTCAAGCATCGCACTTGGGCTCTTACAACTTTCATCCTCCCAAGGAAAAGTTAGTACATTTGGAGAAGGAATGGGTTGGATTGTGGTCAAGTACATGGGCTTATCAGAGATTCTCTCAAAAACAAATTGACATTTCTTTTAGGATATTTCTGTTTTCAATGCTTAAAATAACAGTGATTCTTTCCAAATGGTGGAAATAAAAAATCTTCAGTTTTCCCTTTAGAAAATGGTTGAAGTTCAATGACTCTTCCAAAGGCCAATAATAACAGCACAGACCAGAGAATGCCTAGTCATTTGTTAGTCAAATGGAAAAAATAAGAGCAGGGATGGATAGGTAACAAATTGACTCAGTCAAGTGGCCCAAGTTAGGAGCCATTATCTTCTTTATCCAAATAAGAGTGGTGATCAAGAACTGGAAAAAAAGGTCTGGGATTTAGCTCAGTGGCACCATGCCTGCCTGGCAAACGCAAGGTCCTGAGTTCAATTCCTGGTTAAAAAAGAACTGGAAAAAAGTGTTTTAGAATTAGCTTCAAGTCGATGAACAGTAGGAGGATGGAAGTGTTCAGAGAGATGAAAATGTTAAATACTTTGAAAGAGTATCAGAGTCCTTGAAAGAGTATCAGTGACCTTGAGCTCCTCCATTAGACCTAGAGAGAGAAACAGACACTAACTAGCATGACACTTGGCACATAAAGGTGTTCAGGAATAGTTGGTGGACTGAATAAAAGTAGTATTTGATATTTGTGGGTATATCTCATGAACTCTGTACAATTGGGGGATTTTCTAAAAGACTAAGATCTGCCCTCTAGGAATGAAAAAATATTTCTTTTTTAAAAAAATAATTACTCACTTAACTCTGATTTGATTTTTCTGAATTATGGTCCCTGTTAACTAGGAATCTGATTCAAAACAATGGCTCCAAGTGACATTTAAAAATTAGTTTCCTCTCCCATAACCTTCTAAGGGAAGGATAGCTTATTTTGGAATCCAGAAATTAAGCCTACACTAGGTACTACTGTAGATTCATTCCAAGCAGAAGTTAGGATTGAAACAAAGGAAAATACCTCTCAGTTATTTTCATTGAGGGGACCACACAATAACTGTCCCAGAGGGCAAAAACAGCAATCCAGTCCATATGGAGTATTCTGTCTATAAACCCTAGATCTTATATAATTCAAATCGTTTTTTTTTTTCTCCCCACAAAGTCAGATCTCTTGTTTGTGCATGAAAATTGCAATAGTATATGGCTCAAAACTGAAAAACAATAAGAAAAAAATTAGCAGTGATGATTAGTAGTGATTACTGAGAAATAACAGCACAAGATACGTTTATAGCATAGTAGTTGATGGGGTTTGTACCCTGGCCCAACACCTTACTACTAAACTTATGTCTTTGGGTGAGACTATTGTGAGACTAAACTATTATATCAAGAAAAGTACTATACTTACTGCCTGACATATAAGTGTTCAATAGGTATTAACTAATTTTCCTATTGTAATTATTTTAAAATATTTTCTAAATCACAATTCTAATAAGACCATCTCCTACTTAAACTTTTTAATGGACTCCTTTCTTCCCCCAGCATGGCCCACGGAGGGCTGGCCTCTGTTTACCCATCCCATGGCTCCTGTCTGATCAATTCCTGAGCTCCAGCTTTTTACTGGGAGCTCTCTAAAGTACCTTCTTCTCTTACATCTCTGTACATGGTCTCTTCCTTCTGCTGGAAATATCCCTTCCCCACTCATGCATCTGACTAATATCTGTTTGTCCTTAAACTAGCTCAGATATTACCTTTCCCAGGATGCTCCCCCTGACCCAATCAGCTTGGCTTAGAGATCCCTCCCCCAGGCTCTTGCTTACCTGTGTCCAGCTGTATCAACTTTCTTATTGTACTCTGCTGATATTCTTTCTCTCCTTCTCTTCCTCTCCCATGGAATATGTGGTCCTTTGGGAAAAGAAATTACATTTTTGTCTCCAGTGTATCCCCAGGATGTATCACAGTGCAAGAGTTCCAAAAAAATGCTTGGAATCTTTAAAGTGACTTAAAATTGAAGGCTTAAAAATGAGGAGGCTTAAGAATGAGGAAGCTTAAAAATGAAGCAACCTAGAAGAATCAGCAAAGGTAAAGAACTAAAGCCTAAAAAGAAATAGATACAGAAACATCTGCAATTCCCTCGTCTCTTTACTGACTCCTGCACAGTCATGTCTGAGGTCTTGGGTTCACTCTCTTATTGTTTTCTATTTCTAAGTTGCCTGACTGAGAACATCAGAGTCACATTTGTCATGACCCAGGTCTTTGCGGATGTAACTTGATCCTGCTTTGTTTCTTGTGAGCAACCGCAGCACTGACTGATCCTGAACAAGAAATTTGAGCAGTCATGGTTTTAGATCTTTTTGAGTTGATCATGATTCTCAGAGGTAAGAGATCCAAGGCTTTCCATACTCTAAACAATGCAGAGCCTGTCTGGTGGACTAGCTCAGCACTGGATTAATAATAACGAATTCTCTTTACCTTTTTAAAGTATCCTAGCAGGCTCAGGTTAATCCTTTAAGTGCCCTTGTGGGTGGAAACACCATCCTATTACACATTGATTAGGAAAATGATAGCTCAAGGTCATTCCACAGATCATGGCAGTACCAGAAGGTCAGACTCCAGCTCCAGCCAATAGGGTACTAGAGTCGTATAACATATGTCAGTCTCTTTTTCCCTTTGGCATTTTTCATTCTGGACACAAAGCTACAGAATAAAAAGTAGATCAAGAGGTAAGGTAAACAGAAAATCATATATTTGGACATGAACAAATGACAAATAACATTTATGAAATTTCCCTGAACCTGTTCCTGGACAATTTGTAAGGCACAAGCAAAAGTAAATGCCCCAAACTACCCAAGGGAATTACCCTATGCTTCTTTCTTTGGAACGAAAAGCCACCGAGAAAGAATAATAAAGCTTGTGACAGAAGGACAAAGAAAAATATTTTCAGGCTTTAGAGACTTGATTTTTTCCTGCTATTTAGTAAAGATTTTGTTCTGAGATGAACTAGCTACAAGCTTCTGAAACACTTAGAAAAGATTTAGTGACTTCTTAGGAGTGACTTCAAAATACTTCATTCTCAAGTGAAATGACCTCAAAGTTATTCATTGTCTCAGTATTAGGCAGAAAAATGATCAGGGAGCTTCTCAAACTTGGTAGGGTCTCTTCTCACCCCCAAATCATATATTGCCTACTTCTATAGTTCTTATACCTACTGCATGGTCTGCTTAGTAGATACTCAACAAGGTTTCTTATTTAAAAATGTGAATGCATGGCATAATCAGTGGAGGAATCATGGTCTCTTATTTTTAGTTCTAATAGGAAGGAAGGAAGGAAGGAAAGAGGAAGGAAGGAGAGAGAGAGAAAGAAAAAGAAAGAAAGAAAGGAAAGAAAGAAAGAAAAGAAAGAAAGAAAGAAAGAAAGAAAGAAAGAAAGAGAAAGAAAGAAAGACGCATTTGCCAATTTCTTTGTGTTAATGATTCCAACCTGGCCAATTTTGAGTTTTGACCCCTTTGCTTGTGGGTTCTATGACTTTAAGAATGTAGCTGTGCCTTTAAAAGCTGTAGTTTCCGCATCTGCAAAGAAGGCTGCTATGAGTCCTTATCTTCCAGGTGTTGAGATGAAAATAAGAGTATGTGTGCCAACTACCTAGAAAAAGTCTCTGTGATAGGCACTTTCATACCAGCTCTTCATTTTTTGGCCTTGATACTGTTACTGGTGTCAGTAGAATTTCCATGGCCCCATCTTGTATCAAGTACCTTGGGTGATACCCACAATTACAGTCTCAGTCCAGCTCTACCTGCAGAGATCCCCATGGCTGAGGCCCCTAAACAAAGGGTTTAATATGTGGCAAGGTAAGAAACTGATGCTAACCGCGCCCTGGAAGGCTCTGTAAAAGCCTCAGAAGAAAAGTCTCTTCCTCTGACCTTTTCCTGCCCTTCTTTCTCCTGTTCCCCTTTACTTCCCAAAGCCTTAGAAACTAGTATTTCCTTTTCCACAAAGCAGGTCATAGAAACTAGAGCTCCTCCACCAAAGCCATCCATAACACTTAGAAGTATTTACTCACTTTCTCCTACATTTCTATGTAAGAGCAGAAAACAACAACAAAAAAATTCTCTCACTTACCTTGTTTGATAATAGAGTGTATGATCTTCATTCCACAAGGGTAGAATATGCCTGGGAGGAAGAAATGCTACCCAAACAGGTTGAGAAGAACCTGAATAGACAGGCCTTGCTGGTTTCCCCTGTCATCTATTACTATTAGGTCATACTCTCATTATCTAAACACATGTCTACACAACTGTCCATTCTTTATTAAATCTAGGCATAAAATGGACAGTTCACTCTGAGTCCTTGGGTCTTTCTGTCTGCAGGCTCCTGTTTTGTGTAAAACTTTGCTTAAACATAGAAGTTAAGGTTTTCTCTTGTTAACCCGTCATCATTAAAGGAGTGTTGACTGTGACCTTTGAGATGGGTGAGGAAAGGTATTGTACCCTGCAACCCTAGAAAAGGGTCAAATTGGGCACCAAATCCTTCTAGGTACACTCATATGTTTTGGTCTCTGCTCAGGCATACCTCTCCTTTACCCATCCACTCTGGACTCGTTTACTCACTGGGCAGGTACCTCTCTTTGCTCACTCAGTCAACTTACTGTAAACAGAAGCCTCTCAAATATATTTTCACCCCAGTGCTCACCACTAAGCTGAAGGACTAGGTGAGCATTTCCTGTCTTTCATGGTTCTCTTTGGGTGTAGGAGTCAAGTCTTCCGCATGTAGAGGCCCATGGCATTCAACACAGGGTGGGCATGCACAGAATACCAATCAGTAAAGGGTTTGCCTTTTATCAGCCTGGCAGTATGCTTGACACTGGGGTATCAAAGATGAACAGGAAGCTAATAACTTCTTCTAGAGGGGAGGAGGCATATAGCTAAACAAGTCATCTTGTAACAGCATAAGTTTCAGGGCTATGAGACCCTTTTCAGAGGATCTAATCCAGCCTTGGTGAGGGGTGGGGTTGCGGAGAGAATGGAGGAATCATCTGGGGGAAGTAATATTCCAGGGGTTGAGCACTATTAGCTGATCCAAAGCCAGGGCAGGGGGTTGAGCAGCCAGCATTAAGTGCTGGGAGGGAAGAAAAATGCAAGTGTTAGAAGTGAATGATGATTCCTGTATCTCTAAATATTTACTTATAGCTACAAAGCGCTGAAGGTTTAATCACCAACATTATCAATTACTGCTGATATTCAGCCTAAGTTTGCCCACAGCCCTCTGTCCTTATCTATGAAAAGAATGTTTAAAAGTGTCAAGGTCATAAAAAGCAGAAGCCTAGCCCCTATCCCTGTCTTTCCAGCTCTGGTAGAAAAACGAAGGCCAGCAGCAAGTGTCAATCATTCTGGAATGTGCTGGCACAGCTCTGGGGCTTGGGGGCATCCTCTCAGCTTCCTCTCTTTCCTCTTTTGGTCTGGTGAGCTTGCAAATTGCCTGCATTCTCTTGAGCTGCCCATCAGGTCTCATATGGAACTCTTTGCTCAAACAAGTGCATGCACACCACTGCATTCCTGCCCTCATCCTCCCCATACCACCCCTGTTTTCACCTCTATGTCCATGCATTCCCTGCTGTCCTCAGATCTGCAGCAGCTCTCTGGAGTTGCAAACTCTGCAGAGCCCATGTCCGGTAGGAGGCCTAAATGAGGGACAGGACCCAGGATATGATTGAAAGACTTTTCTATAGGATTCAGAAGAAAGGGGATGGTTTATTATCTTGGACAAATCCTGAATCAGGCATCATAATGCAAGCCTGTGATCCCAGCACTCTGGGAGGCTGAGGGAGGAGGACAGGACAGGCAACTTAGCAAGACCCTGGCTTAAAATAAAAAATGGGCTGCAGATATAGCTCAGCGCAAAGGCCCTGGGTTCAATTCCCAGTATTATAAAACAAAAAAGTCTCAATAGGCAGGAAAAGACCTTCAGATCACATAGCGCAAAATGAACAGGAAATAATACTGGAAATGGAACATGAAATATTATATCTCCCAACTTGTTAGCTCTCTGATATGGCAAGCTCAAAGAATGAATTCTAGGAACAACAGAGGCTAAGAGTAGGAAGATATTTATTGATAGAATAGCTCCTGAGAGGCAAGAGGGGACCCAAGTGGGTAACCTGGGGACCCCACTTTACAAAGGAGTTTTATAGAGAAAAACCCATGTGGGTGCAACATGGGTTACAGCCATGATCATCCAATAAGATTACAACTATAGTCACTTAGGTCATAATGGTCCAGTTGGGAAACAAGTCATGTAACAAGCGTGGATGGAAAGAAGAAAGACTTCTCCTATGAAGTGGTGGGTCCAGGGATCTCTGGTCACCCACCAGGGTGGCTGATGTCTATCCAGACTCCGTTAGGCCCAGTGTTTGTTCTTTGAGGAAGTATGTAGATCTGGTCATCTTGTCTTTATCTTGAGTCTTGGCCTCTAATAGATGTGTCTCCAGCCACAGCTGTGGTGTGTTTCACCTTTGTCCTGAGTCTCTCAAGGACCTAGCCCTATCTGACTGCCTATAGTATTCTGCCTAACTCAGGTCTCTATAGTAAAATTAACATTTAGCATAGATTATCTCATTTAATCAACACAATAATTGTAAGAAGTGTTTCCCATAATAGTAAACACATTGAAACTGTGCCTAGTAAATATGTATTTGTTACAGTGAAAAATCTGGGAAATAGAGAAGTTAAATAATTTGTCAAAATTATCATAGCTGGTAAGATGAGGCCAAGATTCAATCCCATGCAGTCTGACACAGTCCTGATTCAAAGCCTGGCCTCCTAATAGTAGCAGCTGATCTTCTCTTCAAAAGAATTAAAAAAGAACAAAGAACTTGTGACTCTGGGATGTTAGAGAGAAGCTAAGGAATCCCTGTGGTTTATGTCTACCAGTGGTTCTCAAAAGGAGCTCCTTAGCAACATCCTCAGCATTTTCTAGGAACTTATTAGAAACACACATTCCCCATCAGGCTCTGTCCTAACTAAGTCAGGAGGATCACAAGTTCAAGGACAGCCTGGGTAACTTAGCAAGACACTATCTCAAAATAAAATAAAATAAAAAAGGAATGAATGGTGGTATAGCTCAATGGTGGACAACTTGCTTAGCATGCAGGAGGCCCTCAGTTCACTCCCACATGCCACAAATAAAAAAGAAAGTAAGAAAAGGAAGAAGAAAAAGTAAGAGAAGGTTAGGAGGGAATGCACATTCTCAGGTGCTATCCCAAATTTACTGAATTGCCAACTCTGGAATGAGATCCAGCACACTACAGTTTTAATAAGCCCTCTAGGTGATTCAGAAGTACATTAATCACCAGAAATCCTGGTGTAGACTTTCAACTCTCCATTACATCATACCTACAATTTACGTCGGCTCTACAGTTACACAGGGCTCCCAAGTTGCTTCCTTTACATTATGATGCTCTTCAACATGTCACCTGCACACTTTGATGACAAAGGTTTAAAAAGGGGTTAGCTGTCCTCAGACTTGTTTTGGGAGGCCCTGTTGGCTCCTAGAGCTCTCAGTTTTTGTTAGTTCATTCCCTGATCCTTCAGTAAGGTTGTACTGGCCCTGGTAAAGAGATATTTATTTGAGAGTCCTCTCCTGGTTATGGAGCCTTTCCTCAGACCTTGGTCCAGGTGTCAAGGGACCCTAGTGTCCTTACCAGTTTTTTAAAGACTGCTTAACAGGGATAAACATAATTCTTAATTCACAGGTATTTAGGTTTACAATTGGCTTATAACTAGGAAACAAAGCACACACTGTTGAAAGACCGAGAACATTGCTGAGCGATTGAGCTGACTCAGGGTTGATGTCACATTGCTCAGAAAGCACCCATAGCAATTATGTGTCCTATGTGCACCACAAGTTACCAGTTCCCTCAGGTATTAGCAGAGCCATAGAAAGGGGTCACCCCCTTTGTGAAGAGGTGATCCGATTTTCCTCTTTTGTAAAATGAGTGTGAAGGTTTTCACTTGTTCTTCATAGCTCCCCATCTACAGAAAGAAAGAGATTTTATCTCACCTATGGACACTCTGTGTTCTTTAAAAAGAAGAGATTTGCTCTTCATCGGGGCACTCCTGCTTTGAAGGTCTGTGGCCACTTGTCAGGAGAGATGACCTGGGAGTTTCCTGGGAACCTTGGAACATGCTCGCAGTCACCCAGGAAGAAGGATGCTGGCTTTTAATTTTCTTCTCTCAGAGAAAACCAGAAGGGTTTCCCTTTGTGAAATGCTCAGAAAGAATGAGTTGGTGGGAACCCTCTGACTGCTTGCTAGGAAAGGGTGGGACAAATTGGAGGAAAATCTGGTTACTCCTGCCATCCCAGCTTCCTCAGCTGAAATGGCAATCAGGAAACAAAATGTCCTTCCCTCAAGCCGAGATGTCATGCTCGGTACCCAGTGAAACTTGGAAAGAGAATCAGCCAGAGCCTGAGCCTAACTCCTCGTGGCCAGGGCAGCTCTACAAACGTTGAGTGCCTTCTAGAGCTCTGGTCTCCCCTGACAATGGTGTAACACAGTGCTGGAGGGCTGAACTTTGATACTTGTCTCAGGATGTTCCCTGGTGAAGGACTAGCTGTGTCACTGTCACCTGATAGGTGAGCAAGCAGTAGGTGCCAAACTCCAATCCAGAAGACTGGTGTGGCAGTTTGGTTGTGACCCTGAGTGTGTGTGTGTGTGTGTGTGTGTGTGTGTGTGTGTGTGTATCTGGCCCTTGGGTCAACTGAAGCCCTGGGTTTCTGATCATTTTCTCTCGAGCCTTCTTTCTTTCTTTTTCCTGGATGTACATTCTATGGAAGAGACAGAATTATATAGCATGGGTTGCTCTGTGAAAACAATGAGCAGATTCCAATTACCAACTAACACTTGGTGACTTTTCATTCTTTGGCAAATTACTTAACTTCTCTATGCCTCAATTTCCTTAAATCCATCTGGAATAAGAGGAAAATAATACTTGCCCCAAGATCTATGAGAATTGAAAGAACTAACCATGCAAATGAATAATGCTGGATACATGGCAGTATTTAGTAACAACAGCAATGTTCCTTACAGTCCTCTGGAAAGTTGCTGCTGTAGACCAAGCCAGGTAAAAGCATCACGAAATATTAAGTTGCTACAGAAAAGTTAGCCAGTTCCCACACTCACCCATGAGCCAGCCCTTCCCCTTCTCTCATCTTAAGGGAATCATATTACTTTTAAATTGTCGTTATAAAACTACAGAATTGTTTTCTGACATTGTAGCCATCTTACCTCAGTTTATAAACTAACAGTAGCCTTAACTATCCCCCACCCCACAGACAAATTCCCAAAGGACGTCCATCTGGCCACTTTCTTATTATCCTCTCTGGGCCTTAATCTGTACTTTCAATGGATGGGAGTGTGTGTGCAAATCCACCCCCTGCCCCAAAACCCAGGTACTCAATCTATGTTCTCTGTGACACAGTGATTCAGAAAACTGAAGCCTCTATGTAATGTGGCCATAAGGCCCAAAATTAGTCCACATCTCCAGATGTCTGCTTTTTTCAAAGGACTATTTCCTAAATCACTGGTGTGAATATCAGTAAAATAGGACCCCAAAGGGCCCCGCTGACACCTTGTTTCTCCCTCGTCCAAGACCACTTGTATTTTTCCTCAATACAAAGTGGACTTGAATCACCTTTCTTTGTACTTGTAGGCAGAAGCTAGACGTTTTCTCCAAATGTAATAGAGAGGTGTGAGGAACCTTTCAGAAGAACTTTTTGACACAAATCCAAAAGATCACCTTTTTCCTGAGGATTAAAAAAAAGAAAAAGTCTGACACAACCTGCCTACAAAAGCTCAAACCATACTACCTGCCACATAGGCAACAGAGGCTAAGGAACAAGGGGGTATACAGGAGTATGCTGAACTGCAGAAGCTGTACTGACAACTTGGACAAGGCCAGTGTGTCCCTACATCATGGAACCAGCACCTAAACAAATCCACCAAAAGATGATATGATGGCCAAGAGTACAGGCTCAGGTCCTAGGAGCAGGCTGCTTGGGAAGCACCTTGCATGCTGTAGCCTGGCTAGTACAGAAAAGGTCTCATAGAAATTGGGGGTTATTTTGGGGAAAGTCAAAGCTTAGTAACTAGAAAAGTCACTGTGGAAAGAGAACAAATAGAGTAGAGTTTTATCCCACTAATGTTAAATCATTTTATTTCCATAAATCCTACTTGAGATTTAGCTGGATTGGAATTAAACAGGTCCTTGTAGATTTCTTGCATTACTGTGAAACAGGGTATTATCTAACTCCAGGAAGATGAAGATATTTTTAGACAACCTCTCCAATCTGCAGCAGCTATTACTGGTATCCAAAAGATCAGCCATTCTTTTGAAGTTCAATGTCTCCAAAGCCATCCAATTATGATTACAATGACACACGTGGTATGTGCAGTTTCAATTCTGGCACTTGAAAAGTCAAGACTGCAAGACAAAGGAAGTAATTCTCTGTCAAAATCAAGCTGAAGAGTGTCTGGGTTATATTTCAGTTTGAGAATCTTTGAAATGACCTGAGGCAAAGTCTAGCAGTTGCCAACCTGATTGAGTCTGAATTGGATGCACTCAGAGACATTATTCTTACCTTTCCAGTTTCCCAAGTTCTACCTGTCACTAGGGATGTATTATCACTGATTGACTCAGTGATGAGTCAGTATTAATTTGCAGTAGTTGTCTTTCTCCAGACTAGCAAAGCAGACATATTTGCCAAATATTTTAAAGGATTGTTGTGAGAGTTTGTGATGTTGCGCTTGTACCGGGCTTTGAATTCCTGCTAGGTAGAATGTTGAACAACCACTGAGTGTAATGTTTATTTAATCTGTCAGCCCTCAGAACAGTTATTGGTGAGCAATAATGTCATGAGAGCTAGGCCTGAGGCAGGAAGAGCTGTGTGCCACTCTTCAGTCACAACAGGCAAAGGTGCTTTTTTTGCCTGAAAAAAGTGGTTGCTGATGTAGATCTTGCCAGTCTGCTCTGACAATTAAGAATAAGCTATACCACATTTAAGTTCAAGAAAGAGTTCTTGTTACAGCTGGGCTGATGGGGAAAATACCTTCTCTCTCTGAGTGGTCATCAGATGGTGTTCAGGCAGTGCCCCAACTGGGCAGCTCTGTCCTAAGACACTGGACAAAAAGCACAAAAGGAATAGGGCTTATTCCAGGTCCTCCAGTAACTCTGCAGTCTCCTCAAAATAAAAGAAAGGTTTTTTTCCACTACTGGCAGAATTTGAATTAAAAAGTGAGAAGCAGTTTATCCTCAGCTCAAAAACTTCCCTGTGGGTTTCAGTGGTTGCAAAGGTAGAAAAGAAAGAGAGGAAGTGTCTGGGTGTGGGACTGTAGAGATCTAACCTCCTTGCATTAGTCAGCTTTCCATTACTGGAATAAATACCTGAGATAATGAACTTGTAAAAATAAAACTGTCATTTTGGCTCACATGTTCGGAGATTCCAGTCCATGATGAGTTGGCCCCTTTGGCCCTGTTGGGAGGCAGCACATCATGGTGCAATGCGTGTCAAAGCAAAACTGCTTGCTTTGTTGCCAGGAAGGAAAGGTGGAGGGGAGAGGTGGCCTGAGCCCCTGATGACCTAAAAGCCTCTCATTAGGCCCCACCTCTTTATATCACCTCCCACTGCCTCTGCTCTGGGAACCTTGCCTTTAACACATGAGCCTGTAGGGGACATTCAAGATCCAAACTGTAGTCCTCTTTGTGTAGGACTCACCAGTGTCAACAGCTTTTCTCAAGGGCTGCCCTTTCCCTTTACCTACTCTCTTGAGCACTCTCACCTTCCCTATCTGATTCATCCCTAAGGAATACTACCTGGGATATGGTATCCAAAGAACTCCTAAAGCTTCTCCCATGGCAGAGTGACAGCTTCCAGAGAAAACCTGAAAAGGCTAACTGGAGAAGAACCTACAGTAGCATGAACCAGGAAAATGATAGTCACGTCTAGAATATGTTTATATTTACCACTTGCATCTAGTTGTAAAGGAAAACCTAGTGTACAGTAGCAATAATATTGTTTGTGGTGGCCTTGAACGTGACACCACTCTCATCTCTGAAGGGAACATATTTGCCTGACAGCCAGTTGCTGCCCTGCTGTGTCCCACACCATGTTCATGCTGAGGTCACACTTCCTACAGGCTGCTCCCAGCATTGATGAACCACAGAGAGAATTTTTTTGGGGGGGGTTACCGGGGATTGAACTCGGGACCTTGTGCTTGAGAGGCAGGTGGCAGCACCACTGAGCTAAATCCCTGGCCCGCACAGAGAGAATATTAAGGCAGGCACATTCCTGTGAGACACTGGACTCTTCCAATAGATGGCTCTGACTTGAGTACGTCCTATCCATTTGGTTGAAATTTTCTTAGAACTGTGTTGCAGTGCAGGACTCTTCCTAACATCTCTCTCTTTCCTTTTTCTGTTCCTTTATAGTTGTCAGGTCTGCATCATGGCCTGAAAACATTCTCCACTTCGTTTTATTCTTCACAGGCTTTGCCCTCTATCTCTCTTACACATCTAATCCTCTCTCAGATCTGCTTATCAGAGGACCTGAACTAGTGCAATCATCAACAATATGTTGTCATCAGCAGTAATGTATTTATCACATTCTCTGTGGAGCGTAATATGTCAGGGCTGAGACATAGAGAAAGAGTGGAAAGAGACACGGGTCATGGTTCCTACCACCAGGGAGCCACCTTTCATTGACTAGGTAACATGAGTCCCACAGATACAATGGCTGACAACAAAAAGATGTACAGTATATGCTTCTAACACAATAGGGTAATTACTTATTTACATGACTGTTTCTTTGTGTCTAAGCAAGATTAGTGTTTTTAAACTATAAATCCATACTCATTAGGCAGTTGTGAAGTCATAGTAGTGGTTCACACCAACATCATTTAAAAATGGAATGGAAGATGCCAGGAGGCAGTACCTCTAATAAGTATTATGAAACTTCTATGTATGCATTATTTTAAACACATGCAAATATACGTGTGTAATGAGTTGGGGTGTCAAATATACCTCTTACTATATCACCATCAAGAAAATTTGAAATCTACTGAAGTAGATAGACCATATGCTTACAAACAGTGACAGTGTTCATTTCCAAGGCTGTATCCCCAGTGCCTAGAGCAGTGTCTAACCACATGGAGAGTCTCAATAGATGTTTGTTGACAGTATGTGTTGACTATGCAAAAGACAAGTCATTCACAAAGTAAGGGACGCTGGGGTTACCCCTTAAGAGACCAGGGCTGGACTTAGAGAAATGGAGAGGAAAAGGAAGAAGAGTATTCAGGGACCAAAATTACACATGCAAAATTAAAGGCCAGGATACTCAAGGTGCACTAGGGAGACTAGATGGCTAAGTTGGCTTAACATCTATCTACACAGAAAGAAATCAGGGAGGCCAGAGGCCAGAAATTAATATCAAAATGACAATACTAATCTCCAAGTATAATGTTTAATAATGATGTTAATAATGATAGCGATAAAATCGTTCCCTGCACTTACACGGGCATCTTTCAAAGAACTCAAACCATGTTAAAATGCTACATTTTTAATCTCAAACATGTTGTCAGACAGGCACAGGGAAGCAGCTTTGTCTCCTTTACACAGGAGATGTGTCTAATCCTACATCCCCGTAACAAGCCAGTGGGGCATTTGGTCTGAAGCGCAATTGCTCTATGTAGGCTTCCTCTGCTGGGGCAAATTCTCCTTGTGAATGTGTAGTGAGCATCTCAACTCTCATTCTGTATTTTCAAGGATGTTTAGCTCTTCCAAGAAACTAACAGTGACTGGATTTAAGGCCACTTCACCATTTCATCCCTTGGTAAGATGGAATATATATATTATAAATATAATATATAATAAATATAATATATAATAAATATATAATATATATTACAAATATAATATATATGACAGATTTCTATCTTTAATATTTCAAATGAAATATTTCAAATGAAATATAAAGGTAAACAGAGCTAAATAATACATAGATCTTAAAGTGGATACTTAGTTTAATATAAGTTCATTCTAATAATCTATGACTTTAAATACCACTAATTTCTATATTTTTTCCATCCCTCCTCAGTACTAATATGACATAAACCCAGATCTAGTAAAGCCAAAATTAAATGGCCCTTCTTCGACTTTATCTCTTGATTTTGGTTCTTCATAGACTACTGAGGCAGACTGATCCTCCTTCCCAAGCTCTGCTTAGAGACCACTGTCCTTACACTACCACTGGTCATGGTTTCTGCTGGTATACCCAGAGCTGAGCTGAACAGCAGCCCAAACTTTGACCCCATCAGAGTCAATGGAGCTTACCAAGAATCTCCATGCTCTGCAAGGCCAAATCAATATTCCTCCCACTGATTTGATGAAGACCTCTATCTGATCTTACTCATTCATGGTAAGTCAATAAACTGTGTGATGTCATGATTGGCCATGGCTTGCCCTTTTCTTCCTATCTGTCTCTGAGCCAAACTGGTCATGCTTAACATCCAAAGGACATCATGATGCATCAGAAAGACCATGTACTCTAGATTTTGGGTTTTCCAGCTGACAATAGAAAGTACATGTTCCATTAGTGAATGTACCAAACTTGGTTTAACTGAAGCTGCCTGTAGGACACAGCCACAAGTTTAAAACTTCTCCTTCCACACTGTCACTAGGTCAAAGCCATTATTGAGAAAAAGAGACACTCATTATAAGAATAGATTCTGCAGTAGTTGAACACTAATGACTTCTTCCTTTCCTTCTAGCTCTTCCAAGACATAAGGACCTCCTTCTACCTGACAGAGTACTCTTGGAGTGGAGGTCAGGTCATGTTTCTCAGTGCAATTCCGGAAGATTACAGTACATATCAGAGCCCTGCTCCTTTCTGAGGACACCTACAATGGGTGGTATGAGAAGAAATGGAAAACTAAAAGAAAAACACAATATATCTAAAACCTAAGGCTGATAGAAATGATCCCTAAGGGCCATGGAACCATCTCGTTACTTAAATAGGGTGGGCAGTGGTATAGAGAGAAAGCTGAAAGGAAATATTTCCATGGAGGCACATAGCCCTGAGATCACATCCACTTCAAGGATGATACCACTGCCCCTCCCTCCTTGCTAGTTTTCCACCACTTCCCTATATATATTCCAAGATCCAGACATACTGAACTACTTGTAATTTCCTGAAAATGCTTGCTGTTTTCTATGCCTGGATTTTTGTACATGCAATGATTCTGTCTTTCTAGAATGCCCTTTCCTTTCCTGACTTCCTCCTACTTATCTTTCCAGGTATGGCTTGATATCAATTCCATTCCTCTTATGTCTTCTTCCTCTATAGAATTCCAGACTATATTTCTTCCCCCACCCTCATATGTTACATGTAATACTGCAATGTTAATTTACTTAGGTGTCCTCAGGAGCATGATAACAGTGTTAACAGATGTCATCAATATGGTGCTTACCATGTTCTAGGTAGTATGCCTGGAACATTAATTCTCATACCACCCTTGTGAAGTAGGATTATTATTATTGTTTTATAGATGTGGGAAATGAAGCTTAGAAGGGAATTGTACCTGTTTAGAAAATTAAAAAGAGGTAGGGTCAAGATTAGAACACAGGTCCAACTCTAAGTCTTTGATTCTCACCACTATATCATAGAGCTTCCCACTAGGCTGTACATCGTTCAATGGCAGGGACTCCACTTTCCATCTCCAGTCCCCAGTATCTAGCACAGAGCCTAGAATATAGTAGCTGTTAGTTAGTACTCAACAATGTGTTTGATGAATCAATAAATGAATAACAATGAGTTGATTTAACTCAGTCCTGGTAATCTCAATATGTATTTCTTGTCCCACCCTGAATATACATTTGGGAGGATTAATTAAGCCTAAGTAAACAGACAATTCAAAGGCAACTACAAGAAGATATTCCATAACTTGGCAGTGGATGTATTATGCATTCTCAGACTGGGCTACATTACTGGGCAAGATTGCTTATAAAAAGATGTTCAAGGATCCATAGGAAAAAAATGGATGTAGACAAATTGAATAAACTTTCAGGAACTCCCATGGAGGGTTTAACAGACTTTAATAGTCCAGCTAGGCTTGTTTGGACAAATAGCTTGGCCTTGTTTGCACAATAAACAAGTGGTCCTTGTGAACTAAGCTTCCCTGCCTGGCAGAGATGGCTTGGAAAGCAGGTCTGGACACAGGACAAATGGGAAGCAGTTTCTCTGTTGAAGTAAGAGGGAAGATAAGGTGGCTTTTGATGGAAATGATAAACCTGGGGAACACCATAAGCTCATAGAATGTGGACAAGACTCTGCCAACTTAATTCTCCTTGTCCCTCAAGCAGTGGCTCTCATCTGTAGAGGAGAGACTCCCAGGAACCATAATCTTCTCTAAGCTTCCTGTTGAGACATTATTTCTTATTGTTCCTTGGGGAAATTCTTCCTATTAAAAAGAAATATGCCTGTGTTGATTTTCATGGAATTTGAATTTCCCATCTTGGCTAAGGCCCAAGCCTCATGTCTTAGTCACTTTCTTGTCCCTGAGAAAAAATACTTGACACCTGCAACTTAAGAGAAGAAAGGTTTATTTTTTAATTTTTATTTTTATGAGTACATGTTTGCAGAATATAATGATTACGTTCATCATGGAGATTTGTTACATGTACATAACATATGTTAATTCTTTTTTCATCCCCTTCCCTTCCTCTCCCTTAATCTCTTGGTTCTTTTCCTTCTTGCACAAGATCTATCTGCCTGTTTTCATTATCTATCTTTTATATTTTGGCTCGTGTTTTAGTCCATAACTGGCTGGGTCCAAGACAGGATGGTATGACAGAGAGGCATAATGGAGGAAAAGCTGCTTACACTGTGGCAGCCAGGAGGGAGGAGCCAGGAAGAAAGATAAACTTCTAGGTCAGGTCCACAATGACCTACTTCTTTCAACCAGACCTCCTCTCCTAATAGCAAGTCAGCTCTAGTGCCCTTCTAATACAGCTGCCTTCCCAAGGCTCTGCCTATGATCTTACGAAGCTTTAGGTGGACATCTAGATAGAAATCATCCCACATCCCTTTTACTACTGACTTTTATAAGCCACAATAAGCCCTAATACAATTCATGAAAATATCATTAGTTCCCCTTGCAAAGTAGGGGGTGATATATTAATTAAAACTACCTAAATCTTCTAGTTCTTCTTGAGCAGAAAATGTGTCATAATCTTAGAGTATACCAATTGCTGAAGTACTTGTCTTCACTTTCATTCTTCCCTATCAATAGGCTACTTCTCATGACTGTCTGTGGCTTCAGATAAATTACATGTTTTGTACTCAGAGCCGGGCCTAAATATATTTGTGCCATGATATTTATTAAAAATTGAACCTTTTGGTGTTCTAATCTAATGCTCCCGAGATTTCTATTAAATCTCTTTTGGTCTTTCTGTATTAAATTATAATTATGTTACATTTGGGCTCCAGGATTACAGGCAATGTTAAAATCCAAGGTTGAAGTTGCTTAGGTATTTGACTAGTGGAACTGTGGAGAGTAGATCTCTGTAGATGACTAAAATTGTATATTCATTCATTCAATATTTATTAAACAGATAGTATGTGCTGTGGAGAGCATTGTGCAGCTAAGGAAAGAGATATAGGAGACATTTCTCTACCCCCAAGTTTGCAGGGTTATAGTTTATTGGAGTAGTCTACTGGATGGTTGTAAAGTGGGAACTCAAAGTTGGAAAATACCCAATCACCAAGGTTGCCTACATGAAGGATCAAATTGCTGCTATGGGGTTTGGATACAAATCTTTTTATTTTAATTAAATAAACTCACCTAAAATTTTTGGAAAATTAAAGGTTAATTACTGAGATATAGAATGAATATATCAGGTAAGCGCTTCTATTTACTAGAAAAATTACTTTCCAAGGAATAGAGTTGGTGGCTTAGAATCCTAGTTATTATTCCTATATTTAAAGAGATAACATACACAAAATTACCTTTACATTTGTAAAATTAAAATGTAACTGCTGTTATAGTTACCCATAGACTTAATGTAGAGTAATGACAGTGGTAATTTAAAATGATTAGATATAACCCCAGACATCTGATTGCCAATCATTTTTCATCCACCGTCAGAATAATGCTATGGGATTCTCTTGACCTTTATAAGCTTTAGGTGTGTTTGTTTACTAAATGGGGGTATATTCAATCTGATTCACTGGAGAGTATAAAGGATCAAATGAGATAACAGAATTGAAAATGGAGACACTGTCTTTTTCTCTTACTCCAACACTGTAAGTCTATTTCCTGAATCTCAGTGGGGGCGGGGGTGGGGGGAGAGTGGGAGCGCAAGCAGTGACAGGAAGGAAGGGGGCTGCTTTGCTCTGGTAAGCTGCTGTGAAGAAAGAGGAAGAGAAAATAGCTTACGAGGTTTTATTGGCTCACAATCCGTGTAAGCCTGAGCTCAAAGGATCACTAGCCTTTGTAACAATAAAAGCAGGTTTTTAAAACAATTTTTTTCCCTAAATCTCTATAGCATGTTTTCCTGGTTCTGTCTAGAACATCAAACATTGACTAAGTGTCTACCTCATGAAAGACACTGGGCTTCAAAGATGAAAAGGACATGGTTCCTGCTCTCAAAGAAGATCGCAGAAGGGAGAGGACCGACCCCTTACTAGATGTTTCACAAGATAGACTGTGGGGGAGGGGATCATATTAGTTCACTGTATGACAAGATTAATCGAAAACATTAGAAGACATGTTTAAACAAAGGCTGGGTAATTATTCTAATCACCGAAAAGACACATCGAGGATCATTTCCTACAGAGCAAAACAAGAGACCACCCAGAATAATCAAGATCCTTGCCTCCTTTGGAGACATTTTAGAATTCATCCCTAAACTTTCGCAGATGTAAGGTCCTTCATGTTCTGATTTCAAAGCACTTTAGAGAGTGGATAAGGTTTCAATAGGATATAGAAAAAAATTAAAATTATAGTGAGAACTCTGGAAAAAAAGCAAAAATGGATGGGCAAATGTAGGGGAAGAGAAATATAATGGAAGAGAAATAGCAGAGCATGGCATAGACTCAGGAAATAATTTGTGTATTCACTTTGCAGCAATTATGTTACTAATTACTGTAGTGTACAAATAACCTAAATAAAATATTGTAAAAAGCTAACATTTAGATGCATCTAAAATTTTGACCAATGCAGTATTTGAATCTTCTTTTATGGTGTCTAATTTGGCCTGAGACGAAGTCTGACAATGTTGAGTATTAAATGGATGAAGATTTATCCTTGTCTTTCTTTCTTACAACATTTATCCCTTTATTCTCTGGCATCCTTGAGCAGCAAACAAAAGCTGATTCCCTTAGTGAGATCTCTGTGGTCTGAACTCCTCGCTGCCCAATTCACACCATCCATGCATGGGTTCTGGATTCAATTTTTATGGCTTGCTCTCCACTGAGGAAGAAAACCAATGAATCAACTGCACTGAACTCTTCACCCACCCCACTAAAGAAGAAAAGAGAGCTTAGTCAAGGGACAGAGAAGAATGTAGACAGCTAGGGAGCCAAAGGAAGAGTGAAATTCAAACAGAAGATGATGACCTATTAGGGCAAACACTGAAGAGAAGTCTTAGATAACTGAAAAGAGTTGGACTTAGTGATTAGAATCGATAAACTGGGGAGAACAAGATGAGAAAAAATGGAGTTCAGGAAGTTAAGGAAAAAAAGCAGCCAGACAAGAAATGAAGATGGGGTTACAATAAAAATGATGATAGCTAATGTTTACTGAGGAGGTTAGTTGTGTATATTATTATCATCATTTTACAGGTGAACAAATTGTAATACATATTGGACAGTAATGGACATGCTTATTTACTACATTACACTGCAGGAACTGATAAAGCTCAGGTTCAAACTCAGTCGGTTCAACTCTTGACCTCTGGTTTATTGTGCTTTTCACTCTTTTGAGAGGTTTATTTGAATGAGAGGAAAGAAATAGTTTTATCTTTATTTCAAGGGCATAATGAAATTAGTGGGACCTTTCTATTTTTTTTCCCTAAAGTTAAAAGGATATACGTGAGCACATGGGAAGACAGTAGCGGAGACAGAGGTTGAAAATAATGAGTTCTAATTGACGAGAACTCCTGATTGGTAGGATAAAATTTTCCAGGGAACAGAAAAGGTTCTGTTTACAAGCACAGCGGGGTAAGTTAACCTGAAATATAAGAGAAAGAAGAAAATGTTCACCGAACTTGATGATTAAGAAATAAGTTTTGAGGCCGGGGATTTAGCTCAGTGGTTTCGCGGCCTGCTGCGCAAGCGCAAGGACCCGAGTTTGATCCCGGTACCAAAAAAAAGAACAAAAGAAATAAGTTTTGCTTGATGTATCTTTAAAACAGATTTCATAGAGGAAGTCAGTTGTTAACAAATATTCAGTTACTACTCTCATAAGTTTTGCGCCTTGTTAATTAGACACCATTGCTTGTCATTCCTAATTTCTTCCTCAAAGAAACAGATTAAATAATGAAAATCAATGTATTATCTTCTATTATGTAAAATATTTACTCATTTCATATGAGGAAATTTGTCATCTCGGAATAGTTTGGTCGTGTAAATTGCAACTCCTGATTTCAGCGTCAGAAAGTCAATTTCAACAAACTTAGGTAAAAGAAGACTGTTTTCTCAGCCATTCCCCAGGAAGAATAAGGAGAAAGCAGTCTTGGGAAAACTGATGATAGCCCGAAAGAAAATTAATACAAATCTATTTTATGTAGTGAAGTCACTTCTTTTGCAGATTCAGAAAGTAGAAGCATAGAGGCATTTGAAAATTGACTCACACATCTGTGAATCAGAACTGAATAGACATGGATACTTTTACCAACTTCAATGCTAAGTTGTTCTAGTTATTGTATTAAAATTTAATTTGGTTTTAGTTATAATTATTGTTGTTTCATTCTTTGTAAGCAAATAGAATATGATTAGGAGTTTGTGTTTCTAAGCATAGCCTCAAGAGAACTCAGGGTATTTCTGGGTATAGCTTCAAGATCCAGCTTCCTTCTTGTGCACATAATGTAGTAGGGAAATGCTCATAACAAATTTATCTTGGGCCAGCAAGACTCTGCTTGCTACAGGCCTGTCTTCATCTGGATTATTCCTGGTGATCTCAGCGAGAACCCCGCCTACAGAGTTATAATGAGTGAGTAAAGGGACAGGAAACTTCAGTTCTACCTGGTTGGCTGACACAATTCTTAGCACTACCATTTCATGCTTCATGGTTGATTCAAACCGAGGACTTGCTTTCTCTCTAACTCTGAGGAAGAATAAAGATATTTAGATATTTTAGATATTTTGAAATATAGACATCATATGTTCCTCTTAATCTCTCATCATTGATTTTTTAAAAGGTATTGGCATAGTTCATACAACTTAAACACAATTTTCTCCACATTAATGGAATCTGAAAAAGTAATTACTGAATGCATAGAAGGAAAGCAGGATATAAATATTGTTCTTATAGACAGGAATCTTGGAAATATTTATACATGGAGGAAGGAAATCTGGATTTAAAGAATAATGTTCATGTCTAATTTATTACATGCAGATCTTATCCTGAGATATAGAAAAGATTTGTTGTTGAGGAAGATTCATAAAAGGGAATTTATCATTAATCTCTAGACAAATAGGTGCAACACACCAAACATTCCTCAACTAGCAGAACCATTTTTAAATAGTCCTAGTGGAGGAATGGACACATGCATGGATAGATGGATTTATTTACTTAGGTATGTATGAATGTATTTTTTTATTTATTTACAATACTGGGAATAGAACAGAGTTCCTTTGCAATGAGCTACATCCCCAGCCCATTTTTTATTTTGAGACAGGGTCTTGCTAAGCTGTTAAGTTGCCCAGGTTGAACTCCAATTTAGGATCCTCCTGGCACAGCCTCTTAGAGTTCTAGGATTACAAGTGTGTGCCTCCATAACTGGTTCCTATTGGATATTTTTCAAGTATTTTGTGTTCTCTTCCTCCCCATTGTTTCAGATTCAGATTCAACTCATTCACTGCTTTGTGCTGGGCTCTCTGCTAGATGCTGCTATTCCCTCAAGTAACTCACTTCAACTCTAGCATTTCTCACCATTCTCATTTTACAGCCTTAGACATCTCAAGAGCCTTACCTAAGGTTCCATGCCATGCGAGTAGGGAGCTGGAGTTCTGGTGTTCTAGTCCAGGTTTTTTTGACACCGTAGTCCATATTTCTTCCAGTGACTCTACTGTCTCCATTTCATCAGAGTCAATGAGCAGCATGGACATTTAGATAGTAAATGGCAATAGAGTTGGGGGTAGGAAAAAATATTCTTTCTTTGTCAATGTTAATTTTGTGAACAAAATATTAAATACTTCGTGTAGGGAACAAGGAAAGGAGACGTTACTAGAACCTCTGAAGTGAGTTTTAGTCTCCTGGCAGCCACGGCAGCGCAAGGTGAAATAACTTATTGTGCAGGAAAGGTAGAAAAAATGAGACTTGGAGAAGAAGCTGAGCTTTGGGCCCAATCAGTGCTGCTATGGCAGCAAAGACGAAAGACCCAGAGCTTGCCTCACCTTTTATTCAGTACCTCGGGAGAAAGAAATGTAACAAATGACTCAGGACGGAGAGTTCAGTACATCAAGAGAAACAAATATAACAGATGACTGGAGAGCAGCGGAATTCCTAGATCAATGAGGAACTATGTAGATGAAGATTGTGTTCCTCCCAGGATGTCTTCAGCTGCTGTAACCTTGTCCTGGAGCATCATAGCATCACCCGATCACTGAGGTCTCAGTTGTGACCAGAGGCCAAAATGAAGTTACGTCTCAAAATGCCATAGCTGGCCTGTAGGCAGGAGAACTAGGCCTAATCCAATGATTTTTCCCCAAAATTATGTAGCATTGCTCCTGACAACTTTGCACAGGAGTAACAGAGAATACAACAACCCACAATTTGTGAGGCATGATATAAAACTGTCTGTTCTTTCCCATGTCAATCTGTTTGCACATGTGTGTTTGATTTTTGTAGTATAAACAAGCTTGTTGCGTTGCAGAAAGTATGAAAGGTGGAACATAGCAAGTTGGAATTGCAGAGTGTATAAGTATGGTCTGCTTCCTGCCCTGGAATTTAATTTACTCATCAAAATCTCTATGTAGCATGTGTTTGAAGGCAGCTATGTTTTGAAGGAAGCACTGTCACACCAGTGATATCAGAGGGTCACATAACCCTGTGGGAGCTAAAGATAAGTGTTCCTTCTGCACAGCCTATTCTAATCAATACACTATTTGCTAACCTCACATGAAATACCCTTTTGACAAATACAGAGGTTATTTTGGGGAACCATAGGGTGGAAACCTGCTGGTATTTTTAACCTAAGGTTAAAATAGAAATATCAAGTGAATTATTAAAGAACAAAAATAAATTATCCCGAAATATATTGACCTAATAATAAAACTAATTTCACTTTTGTGTATACCCTTTTTGGGGACATCACTGTCTTTAGAGTGTATCATTTACATCTCTTCTGATAAAATAAAGTTTGTAAAAGTTGGAGTGCCTGATCTTCCACTTTATTTTGACTGTGGCCTTCAGCAACATGATGGCATGGTGTTTGTCCTTTTATGGTTTCTCTGATGATGTTTGCATGTTCAGACATACTGAGAACAAAGCAAGTGTGCTAAGGAAGAACATTTCTGTCTAGCCTTGGCTTTCCTCAGTCATTTCTGGTGCAAAAAGAATAACTGACAGTATCTTCCTGAATGTGAATTTTCAGTTTCTTAAGCAACTGTAACAGGAAGGAATGGGATTAAGCCTTATTTTCTATGATGAGTTATTTTTATCAGTGCATTCCTCCTGTCACAGTTCAACTTCTAGCTTTTGCATTTGAAATAAATCCCTCTTTTATTTTAAAAAAAGAACAAAAGTTCACTCCAAAAGGTGTACATCCACTGCTGTCTGTAAACGTAATAAAAATAGATGTAATATATATACAATATGCATCAACCAGAGGTCAACAGTTCAAAGATTGTTTTTCTTAGAGCATGCAAGAAGACAGAAATGGTTCATGAGAGCTCCATGATAAACATAAAGCTAGAGGACTTGCTAGATTCCTTATTCATTCCTTCTCCTTTCCCCAGCTCCCATCATGACTCCAGTTTTTGTTTCTCTTCATCCTTTGTTCATATTCACCCTCCTTCTCTCTCTCCCTATATCCTTTTATCTGGGTAGGTTACTAATGCTGTGAAAACACTGAGATTAAAGCAATAATGTCTAAGTGTTCCAATGATCTCAGAGGAAAGGCAGTTCCTTTGGGTTTTCTGGTTCTCTGATGACTAATCTCTTCTCCAAGAGTAAATTTTTCACCTGCCAAGCAAATTAGCTCTTCTCTAGCACAGTAATCATCTGTCAGGCTTCAGGAGGTGAGAGGTTCACGAGGTATTTTTTTCAAGATTAAAATGAGATTGGCTACTTGCTGGAGCACAGGGGTATTGTTGCAGAGTAAGGAGAAGAGCAGTGGGTGAGAGTATGCAGAGAGTTTCACAGGGCTTTTAAAGCCTTCTGTAAACCTAGCCCAAACTATTTTTTCAGACTTGTCTCCTACAAACCTTTCATATATGTGCAACCTTTTCTCAAGGTAAATTGTTTTTCTTCCTTTTCCCATAGCAAATGGGGCTTTGCGTCCTTATCTTGCTTTGTATGTCTTTCCCACTGCCTTAAACCCAACACAGACACACACACGCACACACACGTGCACACACACACACACACACACAACTTCTTCTGCCAGGGAAAGTGTAATTGTCTATTAAAGTCAAGTCCTTGGCCCATCCCTTCCTTTACCTTCCTTAAGCAGTTCATTTTGCTTCATTGATCTCTTTGTATTCTGAACACTTGTAGCATTTACCCTGTGTTAGGCAATAGTTAATCTCCATAGTAAAAACATGCTAGTATGATGCTCTTAGTAGGCTTTGAAAAAAAAATATCATGTGCATGTGTGTCTTAGTAAAGAAGCTGAAAGTAGATGGTAGGCATGGCTCAGTGGATCTGGGGAAAAGATGAAAAATACAGAGAGAACAATTAGAGAAGGCTGATAAAAATAAAATTTAACTTTCCAATTTTTTTAATTAAATTCTTTTAGATCCAATATTGATCATCTATTTTAGAAAAGCCTATTTTCATTGGTTCTCTCACATGCTGATTAACCCTCAATCTATTCAGCTTTCACCCTGCAGTTGTTAGTTTTTTTGGTGCTAGACGTTCACCAGGATTTCTCAAACTCCAATTCAGTATTTAAAAATATTTTTCAATTTAGACACACACATCTATACACACACCTATACACACATAGAGTTCACACCCCTAAATGCCAAAGTATCCACTGATAGTCAGCTTTCCATTGAGTCACAAAGTACTTGAGGCAATACATTTAAAGAGAGGAAAGTTTATTTTGGCTCACGTTTTCAGAGGATTCAGTCCATGTTTGTGGGCTCTGTTGTCTTTGGGTTTGTGGCAAGAAAGAACACCACGGTGGGTAGTGCACAATAGAGTCTACTGCTCACCTCATGGCAGCTCAGAAGTAAAGATGAAGGAAACAGAGGGCCTAAGTTCCTAATATCCCCTTCAAGGGTATTCCCCTAATGACCCAAGACCTTGCTCTAAGCCTTGCCTCTTAAGTTTTCCATCACCTTCCAATATTACTAAGTAGAGGACCTGGGACTAAGGAGACACTAAAGATTTAAACCATAGACTACTAGCATTTAACTTCAAAAATGCTGTTAATTTTAGCTCCATTTGTATCCTCTGACCAAAACAGAAAAATGAATAGCTTATATTCTTCTCTTTTCCCTCTCCAGCCTTTTCCGGGACATTTTCTAATCCTCATCTCAATGATTGAGTCCCCATCTTATCCTATGGTCTACATTATACTAAAGCCTTCAAATATCCAACAAAATCCCAAGTACAATCCATCCCTTCTGGTATATGCATTTAATCATAGCACTGGAGGTGACCGAGGCAGGAGGATTGCAAGTTCAGGTGTTGCCTAGGCAATAACAATTTAGTGAGGCCTTGTCTCCAAATAAAAAATAAAAAGGGTTGGATGTGTAGCTCAGTGTAAAGGCCCTGGGTTCAATCTCCAGTATGGCAAAAGGAAAGTACATTGGTGTATTTTTAATCCTTTAATTTTCTCATTATGTACATAAATGTGCTTATAGTAAAGTAATAATATATACTAAATAAAATATTTAAATAAAATGTAAGAAAATCCCATTTAATTGGAAAATTGAGTACCCAATTTTCTTCAATAATAAAGGCATGTTTGCCATCATAGAAAAATTGTAGGCTTTGCAAAATCTTTTCCAAGTAAAATTCTAAAGCTATTAATATATATTTATAGAAATACATATATCAAGCTTATAAGTGATAACTTGTAGTTTTGAGATGAGAGAGCTTCGAAATAAACATTTAAATTATTATAAGTTAAACCTTCCTTTTCCTCCCTCTCTTCCTTTTTTCCTTCCCAAGTTTCCTTTCGTTTAACAAATATTTGCTATCTGCTACATATGCATTGGATACTATTGAGGCTGATGACCTGTAGCCTTTTGGGGCTCAAGCTATTTTAGATGGCAAAAAAATAGTTTCTTGATTCAGTGATACCAATAATTTATTGCAAGTTCCTTGCTCACTAGAGAAAGAAATGTTCCATAATTATTGAAATGGTTTAGCTTGTAGTTTGGCATCGGATGTTTATTTTATTAATATTCTGACAAAGACTGAAAAGCTCCACTGAGAGAACCCGTGCTCACCGAAGTTTACATTTTAGGTTACATATTTTTAGACAGGATCAGGCGCGTTCAGGGTGGTATGGCTGTAGACTAGGTTACATATTTTTAAATACAGATATGAAGCCCTCATTTGAGTATGGAAGGACAAGAGGAAGAACTTCAAACTAAAGCAGAGTACATAAGAGAGAGGAGATAGAAAGAGCTCTTCATATGATGCTTTGGTAGAAAGAGCTTTTCTAATATCTTTCATTTATTTTGCCAAGTGATAAATCTTGAGAGAAGTAATTGCATCTTGGTAGGATAAAAACACGATGATCTCCAAGCAATAACATAATGAAAAGACTGTGCTGATGTAATTATCATTAGCTTTCTACTTTATCAGTAATTCACCATTTGATTTATTTCAACCCAATAAATGTGGATATTACACATATTATGCACCTGGTTTAGGTTTGTGAGAAGCATAGCTGAAATAAAAGGTGAGATTTGGGGCTCAGAGAGTTTATTTGATGTGGGGAGGGAGTCATAGCAGAATAATTAGATATTAACATTGTTACAGTGAATACAATGGTAACATCTGATATACCATTCATGAGATATATATAAAATAAATAGATCTTATCATTGTTATATATCAGATGTTTTAATTCCCAAAATGATATACATGATATATTTTACTTTATCACTCTAAAATGGGTATGAGAACCATCAATTAAAATGGTGTTAGAACTTAAACATTAAATGAAATTAGAATTTTAAAAAATGTTTACCAAGTTTCTCTGCAGCCACATAATGGAAATGTTTTGTTTTCTCTTGTAAAAATAATGGCTCAAGGACCTAGAAAAGAATATATCAGAACAGTTTCCAAGCTTATCTAGCAATAAAAGCCACAAATAAGTTCAGCATTCAGAGCCTTTTCCAGGAGATGTTGATTCTGAGACAGGCTTAGCAAACTACATTTTTATGGGGGGTTCTATTGTTAGTAAATTTGGGAAAGCACGATTCAGAAGAAATTGTAGTTGATCAAGAAGGAGTGAAAGTACAAAGATCTATTTATGCAATAAAAGAAAAAAACACAGGTGCACAAATTGAATCTACATTGGTAACATTGCAAATAAGTACAATAAAAACAATTCAAAATGTTTTGCTCATTATGAATATATTTTCAGCAAATGTGAGACTCTGACTGAAAAGAAGATATAGTTAATAACAATTATGCACATGTATGCACCATACGAAATTTTTCAGCCTATAAGTGGACCCTGTAAAAAGAGAAAATTAAAAACATTTAGTACTTAAAATTAACCAGAATTATTTTAATGGTAATCTAGGATTCAAAATTTGAATTCTACTTGGAGTTATCAAAAGTTTCCTTCTTGCCAGGGAATTGGCGCAGTGGTGCTGCTGCCTGCCCCGCAAGCGCTAGGTCCCAAGTTCAATACTCGGTACCAAAATAAAATAAAAAAATAAAATGTAAAAATGAAAAGTTTCCTTTTTCCCATCTTTATTCTTCAGTAAGGGCCAAATGTTTCTTAAAAGCCAGATTTTAATGTTTCATGTCACAAATATAATGAGAGCCCAGTTGCTTACTTTTTTTTTTTGGTACCGGGGATCGAACTCAGGACCTTGTGCTTGTGCAACAGGTGGCGGCACCACTGAGCTAAATCCCCAGCCCCAAGTTGCTTACTTTTAAGATTTTTTTTAGTCTTAAATGAAGGAATGAATATAAAAGTTCTACCCTTGTATATAAAAGGTGCTCAGTTCTGGGAATTGTGCTGCACACCTGTACTCTCAGCACTCAGGAGGCTGAGACAGGAAGATTACCATGAGTTGGAGGGCCAGCCTGGGCTAGATAGTTAGACCCTATATAAATGCCCCCAAAATGTCAATATGCTATTTCATAAATCATTGTCACCATTAGCAGCATCATTCTCTTCGTCTTGATTGAAATGCTCCCTTTGTGCACAGGATAATGCTAAGTATTGTGGAGGATATGGAGATGAAATAACATGCATTTCCCATTCTTCTGGTGAAGGACACAGTAACAATAGTGTTAGAACGTAATAACTCATATTATGGAAGTTCACAACGTGGAGGGATTGTTAAGTAGGGCTCTGCCAGGCAGACTTTATGGAGAAAGTGGCTTTTGAGCTGGTCTATGAGAACTTTGTATAAGAATGCTTGATTCTCAATAGCTGCAACCCCCTCAGGAGCATCGCTATTATTCTTCATTAATCATTTGGTGATGTGAGATGATTAGTGTTTAATGCTTTCCTTTGGATTTCCCAATGAGTTCCATTAAATTGCCTGAGTCATTTAAGTGGAACTAAGTGAAAGTTGCTTAGTGGGAGGAAACTACAAAGGTGCTCAATACCAGTGGTCCCTGAATATGATTTAAACGCAGATCTTTAAAGATTTATAGATTGACAAACTTTAATATGGCATTATCTCCGTCAGCAATAAGAAGAGAAGAAATTACTTGATCCATATAATCATCTTTACAACTCAGGCCTCAAGCCAGGATAATGACTAAACCATGGAGACGAAGTTAAGTTTTTCTCAATCATTCAGCTACATGCTTACCTTTATAGAACCACTAGATGGTTCTAAAATAGATGTAAATGACTGAGGGAAGGAAGAAATTTAAGTCAAGGTGGAAAAGTACATCTTAAACATTAAATAGATGGTTATGAAAGTGGGTATCTCAGGGAGAGTTGTAGTGAATCTTTTGTATTTTAAAATAGAAAATAATCCTTAGGAAAATGTTCTTTATTTGCTTCACATCTCTACTTTTTCAAAAAGCAGTATGTTTTTTACATTCTCTTCAGATTTTGAAGTCTAGTGATTGAATAGAAGACTTGCAAAATCGATACATCATAGCAGATAATTTCCTTTGCTTCATGTATTCAGTATAAATGTACAGAATGAAATGGGGTAAAAACATTAAAAATATGAACTTTCTTTGCCACAAACCACAAATAACTTGATAATTAATATTCTAATTTTTAAAATTCAAAGTTATGTGAACATATGAGAATTAAATAGTTCTAACAAGGTTATGGAAAACAATATTCCCTACCACCTTTTTTCTAGTTCTCTCTGTGAAAAAAAATGGACTGCTTTCATCTCTTATAGCCAATTATTTTGATATTCACCTCCATGCCTTAATGCTCCTTGTTTTTATTTTAGACATTATTCCTTCCCGTAATAGAAGCTGAGCCTTTTGTTCTTTTTCCTTTCCCCTGACAAATTACCCCCATGAGAGACCTATAATCCTTCCTGTTCTCCTATTTGCTTATATCATGATTTTGACTAATTTTCAGGGTTTATATTATTAAGATTATACAAATGCTATTTGTATGTGAATATTTCCTGTATAGCTATTTTCCAAATTGTTTTTGTAGTTCCTTTGCCTTTCAAGTGGTTGCTGCTGGGGTCTGAATGTGTCCCCCTCATCCCTCAATTTGATGTATTGAAATCATACTTGTGAAGATGACAGTACCTGGAGTTGGGGCATTGGAAGGTGATTAGGTAGGTCATGGGGCTGAACGGTCATAACTGGGATTAGGACTCTTATTAGGGCCTTATAAAGAGGCCCAAAAGAGACCATGTAAGACATAGCAAAAAGATGATATCTATGAACCAGGAAGTGGGAACTTGCCAGACACTGAATCTACCTGTGTGCCTTGATTTGAATTTTCCAGACTCTAGGACTGGAGAAATAAATTTCTGCTGCTTATAAACTACATCGTTTATGGTATTTTGTTACAAAAGCCCAAACTAAAACAGTACTTTTCACTAATTCCGTAATTGTCTAAATTACTCCTAAAAAATATTCAGTTGCAGTATCACTGCTGTTATGGTTTAATCTAAAATGTCCCCAGAAATCTCCTGTATTCAGAGGTGGAGCTTCTGGAAGGTGATTGGATCATGGGGCGCTCTACTCATTAGTGGATTCATCCATTGATATATTCGTGGCTGAAGGCACTGTTTGGAGGTGGAGCCTAGTTGGAGGTGGGTCACGGAGGGGCACCACCTGAAGGGTGTATTCTTCTCCCTTCTCTCTCTGCTTCTTGTCTGTCATGGGATGATAAACTTTCTTCTACCATGCCCTTCCACAGTGCCATTTCTGCCTTGGAGCTAGCCAACCATGGACTGAATTTGCTGAACTGTGAGTCAAATTAAACATTTTCTCCTTATAAGTGCCAGGTATTGGGTCCAGCATCGGGAAAACTGACCAATACAAATGCCATCTTCCTGAAGAAGTCTCTCCTGGTGCCTTCTGACTCCTCCCATCTGCAGTGGCTGCCTGCTATGACTGGCACTCGGTTGCCAGGCTAGATTCTTCCTTCACCATTGCCCTGTGGATTCTTTTCACCTCTTTTCTCTGTGTTGGACTTTATATTTTTCCTGCCTCATGTGTCTTCCTCTTTTTATTTTCCTTCCTGTTTCATAAGAACAAAACTTTCTTTCATGAGAACTGGCATACAGTAGCTAAATTTTCTGAAGTCTCTCATGAAAATGTTTTTATACCCTGATACTTGGCTAGTAGTTTGGTCAATAATCAAGTTCTTGGTTGGAAACAATCCTTCAGTGTTTGGAAGACACTACTCCATTTTCAACTTCCTGTGTTAATACTGACAAGCTGGAAACCATTCTGATTCCTGACCTCTGGGTATGGTCAATTTTTTTCTCCTAACTTTAAAACTTCTGCGATCTTCTCTTTGCTTTCAGTGTTCACAAGTTTCATAATGAATTATATTATTGTCAGCCATTTTTTACTCATTGTGATGGGCATTTAGACTAGGTCACATTCAGTTTGAAAATACATGTTCTTCAACTCCGGTAAGTCTTGAAACATATTTATCTTCTCACTCTGTTTTCTCTCTTTTCTTTGTAGTGTAGATATACTGGACCTCTTTTGTATTTTTGTCTACTTTGTGAATAATTTCTTCTACTTTATATTCTAAATCTTTCATTGAGTTTCTTATTTCTGCTTTTATAGCATTACAAAAAGAGCTTTTAAAATTCTTTGTCATTGTAGTTGTTTTTTTTACAGGTTCCTTTTTTATAGTATCCTGCTTCAAATTTATGGTGGGATCTGGCAATGTTAAGTTTTGGGGGGGGGGTTAAGTTTTCTTTTTATTGTGTAATCTTTTTCTTTCACCCCCAGTTGGTTTTGTTGTTGTTGTCTTATTTCCTCCTTGATTTTGTCTCTTTCATGTTAGAATATTTTCTTATGATAATCACTAGTTCCTGCTCCTTTTTAAGAATGGGCACCTAAATGCTGAGTACATGGGTGAGACTTGATTATAATCTTTGCCATATGGTAAACTGTTAGAGACATATTTTATTTCTTTTCTCTTAGAATGGCCAGATTTCCCAGAGAAGACTCTTCTGTTCTCCTACCTAGACAAGAGACTGGATGCCAATTCAGGAAGATAGCAGGGCCGTATGCATCAAATATGTGTTCATTTATTTCCTCCCTCTAACTTGCTATTAAAATTGTCAAACACAGAAAATCAGAAAGAATAGTCCAGTGGCTACCTGTATACCCTTCATCTAGATTAACAATAATTTAATTTGCCATATTTGTCCTTTTCCTTTTTCCCTCTGAAACTTTGAAAGTAAGATGATACCACATATTTCAGCATACATCTCATCAAATTAAGGACATTTCCTACATAACCATATGTCATATCTAAGAAAAATAACAATAATTTTATCATTTAATATTCTTATTTAAATTTCCCCAATTGTCATAAAAATGTTGCTGTATTTTGGATGGTACGCCTGCCTTAAACTATATACTTAGTGTCCCTTAGTTCAAGCTTTACCTTTATTCTTCCTTGACAAAAAAATCCATAAACTTTTGCTAGGGTGGAGAAAGGCAATCACTCAATCATGTAGACTGGGGGAGGATATCTATTCCTTAATCTGCAATCCTCTCCTACTAGCACCATACGTACATTTAAACTTACTGCCGGCTGTATTTGCTGCTGCTAGCTGCTGAATGAGCTTTTTGGGGGATTCTGTGACACGTATAGGGTCATATTTGCCCTTTCCTCTTGCTAAATTAGGGTCAGTTTGCTCATTTCTGCTGTACTGATGACTATACCACTTACTGTGCAAACAGAACACATTTGAGAGTAAAAGTTAACACTATTATTATGACAGGATTATTACTAGGGGCAAGCCAGGCTTGCCAGACTAACACATGGTCACTTTAGGAAGTCATTTCTTACCTGATTTCAGCTTGACAGCTTTGTTCTTATGGCCCCCTCACCTGATCTTTCATCCTTGAACTATTCTGTATTAAGAAGCAAAAAACAAAACCCTTTCCCATTGTTTTATTGTTTATTTATATGGAGAGGCATGTGTTCAATGACTATATCATCTTTATCTCAATTTAATTATCTTTCACGCTGATCACTTTGTACTTGGACATTTTGTTATTTTAATATTGAGTGCCTTGCTTCACTTCTGATGGCATCTCTAGGACTTTCCTTGACCTAAAGTGAAGTCTTTTATGTAAATGTTCAATAAATATCTGTTTTTTTGAATAAAGCTCACCATCTTTGTTTATTTTAAACATAGAATATCAAATAATTGTCAGCCAGACCAAAATCAGAAGGCATATGATACAGACTGTAAAAGTAGTTTTGAATTAGATTGTAGAGTAAACTATTCTATATGCCTGAGATACCTTTGTCTCAAATCTCATTGAAAAACCTATTCTTTCAAGGCCCACCTCAAATATACCTTCACTTTTAAATCTTCCTTGATAATATTCTAGAAAATGTTTTCCTATTTCCTAAAATTTTTTTCCTATTTCTATTCTAGAAAATTTTTAGAGGAACTCTAAAATTCTATGATATCCACTAATTGTATCATTTTTCATTTATTGCACATGTCATAAATATCTCATTTCTCCTAGTGTGTGGCTTTCAAATTATTTTGAGTGCAACCTACATTTAGACACGTATTTTACATTGCAACCCAGTTGTAAGGACATATATAACAGAACACACATACACACAAATTGCTAAAATAAGTGTGTCAGAAAAGTACATCTCTTTACTGTAACTCATAGATTTATTATATTTTACTTTTAAAAAATTGCTTCTGCTCTACCTCAGATCAAGAGATGGGTAGAGGGGTTAGGGAGGGAAAGGAAAGGGGATGAACAAAAGAATTAAGATGTACTGTATCCATGTACCAACTCCCCACAAGGAATGTAAACATTATGTACTATAAACATGTACTAATAAATAAATTTAAAAACTAATCTCTTGTCCCTTTAGTAAATTGTGATCCACAGTTTGAAAAATACTGCTCTTGTGCAGAACTTCTTAATCTGGGATCTATGTATATAATTTACTGGCCTGTGACTTGAATGTAAAATAATTATTTTCACTAATGTCTTACTGATGCTTAGAATTTTATTTTATTATGAATGTTGGCAACAAATTGCTAGTATTAGCTGTACCATATCTATGATTGTGTCACCAATGGAAACATCCTATTAAGCATATTGTAGATACTCTGAAATATATTTTATACTCATCACTACTTTGCAATAACTGAAGTTACCAGATTTGCTGCCAGATCCTGTTATTTATTTTTTAAAAGGCACAATGACTATATTACAGATGTACTTTGTAATATGTTTCACTGTTTTTTTGAGACAGGGTCGCACTATATAGTTCAGGCTGGCCTTGAATTATTATATAGCCTAGGCTGGGGTTGAACTCACAGCGATCCTTCATGCCTCAGCCTCCTGAGTGTTAGGATTACAGGTGAAGGTCACCACACCTGGCAACTTGTACTATTTTGATAATTGTATTTTGATATACTTGGCTTCCTTTGTAATCTACTTATTTTTTTTTATTTTTTTGGTAACGGGAATTGAACTCGGGACCTTGTGCTTGCGAGGCAGGCGGTGGCATCACTGAGCTAAATCCCCGGCCCCTACTTATTTTATTTTATAACTTTGTAAACATTCTGAGAAGGAGTCCTTGGGCTTCCCTACACTAACAACAGGGTACAGTCCAGGAGAAGGTTAAGACTCCTGGCTAGGATGCCGCAATATTCACAGATGGACATATTTGTCTCAGCACCTTTCATACAAAAAAGGTTCAATAAATATTTGTTGGACACTTTATTTCTCCAGGTTATACCAGGGTAATTGGAACCCCCCCACCATCTAGTCAGACACAAATCAAACAACGTTATGCTTAAAAGTTAATTTGGCAATGTGTAGAGGAGGAAGCTGCTGGCTAGAGGCTCCTGACTCGTCAAGTGAGTAAAACTGTCCAATTCCAAGGGCTTGCTATTTTTAGGAATTTAAATTATAGAGTAGATTATAAGTCAGTATGATCAGACAAATCAAATAAATAAGTAAAAACACATATTTTGGACCCCTGCAATGATAAAAAAATTGTTATATAGATAAAACACATAAGGAATTCATATACTACTTGGGAAGAAAGAATATAAACAAATGAATATTAAGTAAAAACTGTATCACAGGAACCTAGGTATTTCAGGACATGGCAAACAGTGTGTTGTGCTGAGAAGGTTGATTCATGGAAGGAAAACATGGTGGATAAGACCTTAACCATCAACTGGGTTGGATAATGGGAGGCTTTAAGTGCCAGACCAGGGAAGTAGGATTTTATCTGACAAATATTTAAGACCTATAGAAGATTTTTGCATCAAAGCAAGAACATGATAAAAGTAATACTTTAGGAAACAGAATATTATAGAGGGATAGTGAGGGACAAAATAGCTAGAACTTCCAATATGTTGTCATTAATTGCTATTTTTCCTCTCCCTAATTGGAATCTTGTACTTGTGAATTCTTGCTAGATACTTTCACCAGAAACTTAAACTCATTACTGTGATTTCAAAACCAAACTAATCTTCTTCGCTGAAAACATGGTACTAATGGTTTGAAATGCCACCCAAAGTTCATGTGTTAGAGACTTAATCTACAATGTAACAGACTGAAGTGCGGGATCTTCAAAATCACTTTGGCACTTTGGGGGCTCTTCCTGAATGAATAGATTACCATCATTATTAGAAAAGTGGTCGGTCTCTGTTGCTCTCTCTTTCTCTCTCCCTCCCTCTCCTCTCTCTCTCTCCCTCTCTCGCCTCCTTCCCTCTTAGGCCTTCCACCTTGTGATTAACAGAGCAAGAAGAGACCTCGCTCCATGAAGCCCCTTGATCTTGGACTTCTCAAAACTGTAGAACTAAAATCTGTTTAATTTATAAAAATGTCCAGTCTTAGATATTCTTTAGAAGCAACACAAAATGAACTAAGACATTTGAGACTCCTGACTTTCCTCTTCATGTAATGATATGTATCTCCTGGAAACTGGACTATTTTGATTTCTCCATCTTCATCATCTGCATGTAATCATTCCTTCTCTCTGGTGGCTTCCACTGCAAGCTTACTAAATTCAGATATCATCAAAATACTCATGTGCCAACCCTATGAAGGAAGATGAAACCTGGGATCACAAAATAAAATTAGTGCAGATCTTAACATTTTGTTATTTGCAATGTAAACAGAACCATACAAAGCCAGCCCAGGACTTTGTGATTCTTCCGTCCCTTAGAGACTGTGTCCTCAAGCTGCTTTAGAAAAGCAGTTTACTGTCTTAGCTTTCTCTACCTTCCACCTTACCTCTCAAGGTGGTCAAATTCTCAGTGCGCTCTTAAGGTAGGCTGGTAATGTAATTTAGACACTTTTCAGAAAAGATGTGTCTAAATAAAAGAGATACATGAGATTCTATACACATATCTACATATATATATATATGTTAAAAAGAAGAAAATGAGGTGGGGACAAATAGTAAGAAAAGTTTTGTTTTAATATTAAAATTTTTAAGTACTGATTGCCACATTCACCTTTTTGGGGGGTCTATTAATCTCTTCTCAATTTCCTGGCATTTCTTTCACAGATTTCCAGGGAATTTCTGTCCTAATTGACTGTTACTTTGGAAGCATTTAATGTCATTTGGCAATAGTGGTTCTTCTCTAAGATCTTTCTTGACATTTACTATCTCAGCACTTTGTAATACTGAGATAAGCAGATATTTTTTTCAACAAAATCAAAATATAACAAGCCTTGCTTATCAAATACCACCATCTTAAATAGACAAATGATTCTTCTCTTGAGCTTAAGTATGATTTTTATATGCAAAAAAGGACAAAGGAGATGGCCAGAAGGTGTTGAGATTGCTTGTTTTTTTCTCCATCAGCAAAAGTAGTTTCTGATCTTTATAGGTAGGATTTGAGTTGTTCAAAGTTTCTGTTTATTTAACCTTTTAGGAATGGGAGAACTCAGGTTTATTGTGCAGTTTAGTCCTTTGTGACTTCCAGAATAATCTAAGGATCTGCAGGGAACATAAGTTATATGTGTAGTCAGTGGTTATAGATTTTATTGAATTGGGGGATTCTGTTAAGTCAGAGTCCCTTAACCTTGGCAGTTTTGGCTGTTTGAGTTAAATGATTTTTGTTGTTGTTGTTGGGGACAACTGGCTGATACACCATAGGATGTAGAACAGCATCACTGGCCTTGGACCACTAGATGCCAGAGGCACTTCCCCGGCGTGACAACCTAAAATGTATCCAGATACTACCAATTAGAGCAGAGAAGAAAAAATTGTCCCAGGTTGTAAGCCGTTTAATAGCTAAAAGGTGGTAGATGGCAATTATTATCAGTTTTTCAAAAGTCATCTCTAACGGAACTTTTATTATTTTCCCTATATTAAGTCTTAGAACAAAAAAGAACATAAATAGAAAGTAAGATGAAGGAGTTAGTTTATGAAGAAGATGAGTTTTATCTTATGCAAGCACAGTTCAAAGTGACAAACTAAGTGGAATATTCATCAATAACTTGAAGAGGGGTGGGAGTGCAATTCTCTTCTGGAAAAGAATTGAAATTATAAAGTGCTGGAGTCCTCTTAAAAAGCTCAAAACACTGAAGAATTGTATGTTAACATGGAACCTAGGACATGAAGCTAGCAAAAAGAAACAAGGATATTTATTGACTGAAATAATGAAAGTATTTAATTGAATAATATGTAAGTAAACGGCAACTCTAGCATAGGGATGTTAATAAAACTGAAACAGAAAAAAAAAAATGAAAGGAAGAAAAACAAAACCTTTCTATTAGTTGTATATTCCAAGAGATCATTGCAGGCACTTGGTGGAAAAGAAGGGTGTGGGCCATTCAAAATGGATCAAAGATTTGAAATTACTAGAAGAAAATGTAGGAGAACCACTTCAGGACATTGGTCCGGGCAAAGATCCTTTGGATACAAAATGGCCTCTAGCGCTTCAGATGTTTGGAAAGTAAACGGATCACGGGGGCATTGTAGCTGCTGTGCTGTTAGGAGGTGGGGTCTGGTCAGAAGATGTGGGTAACTGGGAGCGTGACCTGCAAAGGTGAAGCTCCCTTCCGGGCTCTTCATTCTCTCTGTGCTTCCTGGCTGCCACGATGTGAGCAGCTGTTCTTCCACCGGGTCCCACTGTCTGTTATGGCTTGGAGCCAGTCAACTATAGACTAGTGAGCCAAAGTAAACTTCTCCTTCTTTAAGTTGCTGGTGTCAGATATTATGTCTCAATGATGAGAAAGTGTCTAAGACAGTTTTGATGCTAAAAAGAGGCAACAAAAGCAAAAATACACCAATGGGAGCACATCAAACTAAAGAGCTTCTGTATAATAAAGGAAACAATCAAGAGTGAGAAACTGAAAGTGTAAATAAGGGCCAAAATATATAATAGATAATGTGAAACAGGAAGAAAAAGTCCAAAGGGGAAGGGGAAGTGGAAGGCATAGGGGAAAAGAAAGAAGGGGAAGGAATAAATATGAGAAAAGGAAAAAAGGGAAACAAAGACTTTATAAATAAGGGAAGGGTGGAGGGGTTGAAGGGAGGGCAGGGGAATGGGGAAAAAAATAAGAACTGAGATATATCATGTAAAGGTACAAATTCCCAATGATGAATGTCATTGTATTGTATACCTAAAATGTACCAATAAAAGAATTCAGAAAAAAAGAATTGCTCAATATTACTAATCATTAAGGAAATACAGGTCAAAACCACATGATATATAATTCACTTCAGTTAGAGAGTCAAAAAGAAAAAATAACAAAGGCTGGTGAGGATGCAGAGAAAGGGGAATTCATACACTATTGGTGGAAATGTAAATTAGTGCAGTTACTATGAAAAACAGTGTGGAACTTCCTCAAAAGACTAAAACTAGAATTGTGATATGATCCAGAAAACTCACTACTGAGTATATATCCAATGGAATTTAAATAAGTATGTCAAAGAGACACATGCATTTGTATGTTTATCCTACCACTATTCACAATAGCCACCATATGGAATCAACCTACATGCTCATTGAAGGATGATGAATAAAGTAAATGTACATAAATAAAATAGAGTGTAATTTGGCCAAAGGACAAAGGAATGAAACTCTGTCATTTTCAGTAACATGAATGGAATTGGAAGTGACATAAGTCAGGCACAGAAAAATAGACACTACCTGTTCTCACTTGTATGTGAAAGTTAAAAGGATGATCTCAAATAAGTAGAGGTTAGAATAATGGTTACCAACTCCCAGGGAAGGATGCTGGGAGGATGTGGTTAATGGGTACAGGGATGTAGGTGGATAGCAGCAAAAACTTCTAATGCTCTATATAGCACAGTAGGATAACTGGTTGAAAACAATTGGATTATTTCCAAACAGCTAGGAAAGAGGATTTTGAATGTTCCTAACACAAATAGGATATGTCTGAGGTGATGGATCTGCCAATTACCTAATCTGATCTTTACACATTGTATAGGTGTACTGAAATGTCATATTATATAATTGTCATACCCTATAATATGCACATACCCTATATATATGTACAATTACTGTGTCAATTAAAAAATAAAAAATATATATATATTAAAACGAAGTGGATAGGCATGCGGGTTTGGAGTGAGAGGGATGAGAGACTGGAGAGGACACTTGTTAACTTTCCAGACTTGAAATACATGTGAATTCTAACACATCTTCTTTGGCTGTGATCTTCTGATGATTATCTGAGTGAGGCACACCCATTCCCTATCCTTAATAGTATGGTTCTTGGAGTAAGAGACATGTGCCCAATATTATAGAGAATGTCAATCGTCATCCTTCTACTCCTAAGGTAAAAATTTGCCTCTTGCAGTGGGGAATAGAGATGAAAGGATTTTACTGCCCTATGCTAAGAGAGGTAGCAACAGAAAATGGGAACTGCCACTAACCCTAGTGAACTCCCTCTCAAACCTAAATTAGTCTTTTGTAGAATTTCCCTAACATCCAGTTGACTTATTTCCACGAATTATAAAATGGGCCAAATCATTCAGTTCCCTGAGAATATAAGTAACAACTAATCCGATTTAGAAGTTCACAAGGAAATCCCATGGCTCAAAATTAGGCATTAGTAAAAACAAACAAACAAAAAAAACAACTCCATTAGTTGGGCATTTTACTCACTTTCTATCCCCATACGAACAATAAGTACCACCTCCTTTAAACATTTTTCATACTAAACATTATGCTATATTCCAAGGCCCGATAACTGCAGTCTCTGGCCGTTTCCTTCCAACGGCTCCTCATTCCCAGCCAGTTTATCCTCTTCCCCTTAATTTCTCTGGAAATATCACGGGTCAGGTAGTTACTAGTCTCTTGATAGGGAAAACAAAGAGGGATGTCCTTGTGTTACACTTTTCTTGTCTAAAATATCCCTCTGAAACTACTAGCTTCTCCCTTAGCGTCGGTGTCTGTAACAAATATTATAAGAGATGAATGAAGGGCCAAATGTTTTCTCTCTTGAATAGAAGGTAGCGCCTCTTCCACAGTAGCAAGATCAGAGGCTCTCGGGAAGAGAAGCGGTCAAACAGCTCGGAGTTTCAGGCAGAAAGTCCCTCTGCGAGCTTCTGAGGATTTTTTAGGGGACTTGGCCACTTAGAAGTGGCCACGCTGCACGTTACTAGGTATTGAGCAGCCCTCGCGTTTTTTGTCCAGAGCACAGCAGTAGGTAGATGTACGCGATCACCGGTCCCGCTTTCGGTGACCTTAGAACTTGGAGCGTCGTTCCTTCGCTCCTCCAGAAGGAACCGCAGCTGCCCTCTGGCTCCACTGCAGGGAACCCAAAGCTCGAAGCTCGAAATCAACAGAACGAAAACCAACCAAGTGGACTTTATCTGGGGAATTTGGCGGCTGCGAAATTCTCCCAGAGCTAGAGAAAGAGCGAAAAAAAAAAAAAAAACCAACAACAACAACAAAAATCCCAACTCTCGGCCCCAACCAATCATGTGAGAGGCTATCCTGACACGCCCCCCTCTTAACCTACCAATCAGCATCCAGCTCTCAGGGCCCAACCCACTGACTCCGGGAAATAGCTTTTAAATTTCATTAGGACTGCTTTCTTCTCTTCTTCTCTCTACCCGCCGTCATTCGAAGTCAAATTTCACGAACTGTGTTCAAAGAGAAAACTGAGTTAACAGTTCCAGAGCTGGTCAGTCTCAAAGTGAGAAGCGAAAGTACAGAATTCTATATCAAACCGTGGATTCCAGGAGAGACAGGGAAAACAGGGTTCTGGAAGGCAAACTACAACTCCCAAGAGTCCTTGCGCGGACCAGGCGCGCGCAGTGCGAGGGGGGAGGGGCCTTAGGAGGGCGGAAAGTATTGAACCGGCGCCCGCCAGTGGGCGGGACTTGGGTGGGCGGAGCCGGCCTGCAGGCTCTAAAGCTTTGTGCCCTCCTGGCTCCGGCGAACGGCCCCGAGACGTCGGAGGGGGCGTGGTCCGCGCGGAGGCTGGTGGGGGTGCGCGCGCGCCGCGGGACTTGGGTGACGCGTCTCCTTCCAGCTCAGCGGAGTGTGAGGTGTCGCGGCCTCGCCAGCGATTGGCTGCTGCGAGGAGAGTACACGGCTGCCGTTGGTCGCCGGCGGCTCTGAGCGAAGGCCGGGGAGAGCTGAGGGGATATGGGGCGGCAGTGGCGGCGGCGGCAGCTGGAGGAGGCGGGAGCGGGCGAGCGGGCGGTCGCCGCGGCGATCCCCGGAGTCTCCGTGTGAAGCGCCCGCGGGCCCTTCGGAGAGCGCGGCCGCGATCGAGCCGCGCCGGAGCTGCTCCCCGAGCGCCGCAGCCCTTCGGACGCTCGGTCTCATCCTCGCGCTCCTGCTGCGGCTCCTCCATCTTGGCCTCGGCGGGTCGGCTGCCGGGAGGATGTGCCGCCTTCTGGCAGGGGGAGGAAGGAGGAGAAGATGAAGAAGTACCGGCGGGCCTTGGCCCTGGTCTCCTGCCTCTCTCTGTGCTCTCTGGTGTGGTGAGTGGCCGCGACCGCCCGGGAGTTTCCCGGGGGTGGAGGGGAAGGAGCAGCTCGGGTCACACCCCCGAGTCCTCCGGGTTCTCAGGTGCGGGTTTTCGCGGCCCCCGGGAGGGGCCGACGGGCTTCCCCTCTCTACGGAGGTTCCCAGGTTGTCCTTCGGCATGGGCAGAGTCTAAGCGGGAGAAGGCTGTAGCGGGGACCACCGAGTGCCTTTGTACGCAGTTTCCCCAGCCTTGGGGTTGCTGCAGCCCGGGGTGTTCAGGTGACGGTAGCCGAGTGCGGAGGTTCGCTTTCTTAGCGTGGGAGGGCGTGAAGCCCGTCAGGTGTCCTGTGCCCCGGACCTGCGATTTTGAAAACGTGAGTCGTCATGAGGGTAAGATTAATGTATAAGCGGTTTTTTCCCTGGACGTTGCTTGCACAATCTTTGGCCCCGAGTACACTTGGGGCTGTTGTTGTTGGAAACTTTTGGGACACTTTTTCACTTGGCTTGGCGGAGAGGGTGTCTTATTTGTAGTGGACACAGTAGTTTTTATCAGTGTCTCTGGATAAAAGGAACGTAAATAATCGTCTTTTGCAAGCGGGAAGAGTGCTTTCTTTCTGAAGCTATCTGAAGTTTCTGTTAACCTGAAACATATTTGGGACTTTTTTTGAGGAGCAGAGAGAGCTCGTAAGTCAAAGAATTGCTGTGTACTAGGAAAAGCCATGCTTTCTTTCCTAAATAAATTCTCCCGGGGAATTTCTTCAGATGTGTGCCATTTGCTGTCCGGAAAGATCCTTTTTCAGTAAAAGATATTTGCTGTTTCTTATATTAAAATCCAGGCTAGCTTCCTCTTCAGCTTATTTCTGCAGTGCACCAAGAATATTTTCATTTTTATGGGTGCGTGCCTAATGGGGTTCAGAGTTACCGAAGTTGTGAAGTTGTTGCTCACATACAGTAATATATTAAAAGGGGAAAGCACTTCTGTCTGCCTGAGGAATTTTGATTGGAAAGATGATAAAAGTTTGAGAGAACAAAAAGGGGCCTCTTGTCTTTCATTTTGAATCCCTTAAATGAAACCAATGTCATTGTCCTGTTTTTCTTTTCTCAGTATTATGTTGGATACCAAAAAGTGCCTGTAAGAGAGAAGTCCACTCCCATCACTTTTAACTTTAAATTTTTTTTTTTTTTTTTTTGGTACCGGGGATCGAACTTGGGTCCTTGCGCTTGTGCAACAGGCGACAAAACCACTGAGCTAAATCCCCGGCCCCAAACTTTAAATTTGTAAGTCACATACTGAAACCTTGTATTCATTTCCACCTTTCTGGTTGTGCTTCATGTATTTTCTTTATCATCTCTCTTTGGGCTCACCCATCTTTTAGACCGTGTTATTCCTTATTAGCACTTTCTGGAATGGCTGATAAGGCAGAAGTTACAATTTTCATTCAAATCTAAAAATGCATCAGAATCTGATTTTTAAAAAATTAGACAGTGGAAATGAAATCAAGCATTAAATGTGGTTCTTGAAATTATTTGTAAATTTAAATTGATCGTGCATTTATTATTTTTGGAGAATCTGTCTAAAACTAACTTCAGTATCTTTTCTCAGTTTTATTCATTAACAGTAATGAGGCGATAATGACCTACCTGTTAGGGAAAAATATCATCCTAGTACTGAAAATATTCATAAAGTTCTTTAAAGTTTTTTGGCTCCCAAAGTGAAAAACACTTATTGAGGATTTAAGAAGAGTGAAAAAACCTTAGCTGAAGAAACAATTGGGTGGTATATTTTCAGACTTGTTTGCAATGCCAAACTTAAAGGCATTTTATTCTTAAGGGTGTTAAAAAGGTGTTTGTTATAACAGGGTACTTAGGCAAGGGTGATGATTGGAATTGGGGAAAAGGAAACCACCACATGGTGATGATTGGCAAAGATTTGTTTTGATCTTTTCAGACTCTTCCTTGGAAAGTTGAAATTATAATATAGCACTGCTATAACCTGAGGTCTAACTCTTGCTATAGTCTTGTCTGGTCTAGGTTTAGACAAAAGGTTTACAAAAGAGGTAGGAGCTCCTCTTACTAGTCATTTTTGTCTTTGTCATTCAGAAATTGTCCCATATTTTGTGATCCATTTTTTTCTTGTAGATTGAGTGCTGCATATTCATGCTAAAATATTCAAGTTTCCCCTCTTATCCTACCAATATTACTGAATTTTGTTATCACTTTATTATACTGTTGGAATTTTACATACCTTGTTTATGTCTTCCCTTTGCTTTTGTCTTTCCGGCAAATCTTAGGTTATCTTCACAGAATACCATCTTATCTATCTCATTATTAATTCTGGTTACTATTTTTTGTTTGCATATTTTGTGATTTTTAGTTAAGTAGTATAGAGTATTTTTAAAGTAATATTTGTCATCTTTATGTCAGGCACGTGGTGTGTACTTTACATATTGTAGCATCTTTTACCTTAATGCTTTAAGGTGGGTATTGTTAACTTCATTTTGCATTTCACAAATGAGTAAGTAGAGAGGTTCAGTAATTTGGCTAAGGTTAAGCATCTATTAAGCTTTAGAGTTTGGATTTGAACTTAAACAGCCCGACTCATAATACAGGCTCCTGTCTATCATGGTCTTTTGGCTGTGAGATCAGAAGGCCTATATTATACATATGGTACTTACTAGATACGTGTGCTTGGACATGTTATGTAACTCCTTTGAACTTTAGTTCTTATATTCTCCGAATGGTAAAACTAATCCATTCCTACTAAAGGGTAGTTAGGAGAAGAAAATGAGATAATATGTATGACAGGTATTTGTAAAACAATAAGCACATCTTATTTATATATTTAATTGTAAAATCATTCAAAGATTTTTCTTATGCTCACTGTGTACCAGATGTTCGAGCATTGAAAACCTAGATAGGTTGAACAATTCACCTTTTAATGCTGAAAGTCCCATATCCCAGGAATCCTCTGTGTTAGGTATTACTACTGTAACAAAATATCACAAATTTAGTGGCTTGAAACAACACATTTTTTTATCTTACAGTTTTGGATGTCAGATTTCCAGGATCAGTCTCACCAAGGTAAAGTTAAGGTGTCAACAAGGTACCGTAGTTCATTCTGGAGGCTCTGAGGGGAGAATCCATTACTTTGACTTTTTCAGCTTCAGGAGGCTGCCTGCTTTCTGTGTCACTTTTTGCATATTACTTTAATCTCTTGGTTCAGTTTTTACATCTAATGATTGATCTTTCTACCTTTCCCTTCCTCTTGAAAGGATTCTTGTGGTTATATTGGGTCCACCTAGACAATCCAGGATAATTTTCCTCCTCCAAATCCTTTATTTAATAACATTGGCAGAGTTTCTTTTGCCGTGTTAAGTGGAACCAGGAATGCAGTGTCTTTTGAGGGACCGTTGTTCAGCCTACGTGGTCATTCAGTCCTGGGCAAACTGAGAAGGTTGATCTTGGCGCTAAATAGGAAAAAGACTTGATCCATGCCTTAATCCGCTGATATTCTGAGTGTGTCCCATAATTAGGAAATCCCAAATATGTTCTTTATATCTCTCTCAATAATGCTTAGTTTGTTTTTAGGTTAAACAAATCTTTTCTTCTTGTAGCCCAAAGGATCATCTTTGAGAAGCTCATATTTAGACTAATGGGAAGAGCCTCACATTTAAACAAATCTCACATGTTGAACAAGTCTAATAGATGTTGACAGAGCACTTTAGGAACACTAAAGCAGGAATTTGTATTCTGGCTGTGGTTCTATCACTAATTGGTATGGCCTTGGACCGATTATTTGTGTGAGCCTTGTCTCTCATCCATAAGTAGTTTTCCAAATTGATAATTTAAAGTGGGAAAATTTTGTTTTGGACAGAGGGAACATTCCTCTTATCAGGTTACTAAAGTGTACATTAGATGTGGAGAGATGGAAAGGGAGGCTACAGCTAGGTTTAAGGGATTGGATTATGCAGATGAACTCTGATTCTAATCTGTCAGAGGATGTACAACTGAAGTACAGGTAGTTCAAATAGGAGAGCAAGAGAGTGAGGTCACATCAATTCTTTAATTAGATCACTATGGAAGATACAGATCCGAAGGGACACATTTTGGAGACGGGGTGGTGGTAACGCTAGGAAAGATTTAACAAGTCTCAATAAAGGTGTTGACCTTAAAAGTATGACATCCCAAATTTCAGTAACTGAAGAGGTTTGTTTCTTGGTTTGTGATTATATTTTTGTACCCTTTAGCTTGCTGTTCTGTATTTGATTGTTTCTTGTCCTTTTGTAAAAGTGTGTGAGCTTAAAAACTAGAAGTAAATGTAATCTTTTTTTTTTTGAAGTGATGAATAGAAAAAATGTGAAACTCCTGTTTTGTCTGTCACCTGGAAAAATTTTTTCCTGGTTTTCTGCTGTCTCATTTTTTAAAGATTGAACCTATTTTCTGAATAACATGATATTCAAAATAATGAAATTACTCTTTCCAATTTATCTCTTGATATTTTTAAAAGTGGCTTTTTCTTTGGTGGTACTTAATGTGAAAGACCTTAGAAAAAACTTTTATCTTTGTTCAGAGGTATACAGTCCAAGGAAAACATCTTGTATTTATAAGAGGTGTTGGATTGTTACAAATAGTGTCAGATCTCCTCAGACAAGTTAGATGAAGTCAGGTTGTGGAAAAAGGTCTGTGAAAGAAATGTGACATTTTTATGTAAAACTTGAGCACTTGTGTCTAGAAAACGTGGTAAATAATTCTTTGTAATATCCTTTTTTATAAATTGAATTCATGTTTAATAATTACAGGCATTGTGGCTCCCCTCCCCCTGCCCAGGAAGCTGCAGGCAGGAGTGGTTCAGGGGCTGGAGCATATGCTCCCAGCAGTGAGGGCAGCAGTCCTGAGAGTGATTTTCTGAAAATAAAAAAGGACTTCAGGGCCAGGTGGTAGTGCCCTCCCTCAGGACACACCAGATTTCAAGACTTTATATATAATATATCTCTGTGCCTCCAGGGGAGGAGAGGGACACCTGCCAGGTCAGACACATCACACTAGAGGTTTCAAATTATTTTTAAAAGAGCTGGATGTGTTCTATATTGCCCCCTTTAGGTTATTAAACATTTGAAGATTCTGTATGATGGAATGGGAGCAGGTTATAGGGTTGGCAGACAACAAAGAAGAAAAGATATTAGCACTTAACTTACCTTTGATATTGTTTATTTCATGTTTCAATTGTTCATGACTCATTGTTTCACTTTTTTCAGTCTGATTGGAGAAAAAAGTTGGTATTTGTATCTAATATTCTTATGCTTATGATGAAAAGAGAAATTTATAGAAATGTATTTTATTCTCAAACAATTCAAGTAGAATCATTTCTATATATGTTGTATGCTTTTCAGTAGTTCATATGTAACTAGAAAGAAAATACTACTGGAAAGTTAATTATTTATGTTTTATATTGTTCTTTAGTGCCAGTTGTATGTTAACTGTTACATTTTTCAAGATCATATTTTAAAGTAATTTCAAGAAGTAAAATTACACATATCACAAGGGAAGAGGAAATTGCTTTTGCATAGTTGCAGTATAAGGATCTTAAACTCCTAGGATATACTTGCTTCATAAATGCAGATATATATTTCCTGATAGAAGTGTTTTTTCTTTTCTTTTTTTCCTGTGGTATTGGGGATTAAATCAGGGCCTTAGTCCTGAGTAATAAACTCCTGGCCCTTTTGTACCTTTTATTTTGAGTTAAAGTCTTAATAAATTAGGAATTCTCATGCTGGTTTTCTAATTAGATCAGAAGAAATACATAATCCTGCTAGTTGTGGTCACCCAGGCCTGTTAATCCCACCACTCTGGGAGCCTAAGACAGAAGAATCCCAAATTCAAGCCCAGTTTGGGCAGCTTGGCAATGTAGAGAGACCTTGTGGCAAAATTAAAAAGGGGCTGGGAATACAACTCAAAAGGGCTGAGGATGTAGCTTAGCATGAAGGCCCTAGGTTCAATTCTCAGTACCACAAAACAAAACACACCAGACCACACCAAACCAAAAGCATTTTCCTAGGATTTTTACCCTGAAGATTCTGTCTTAGTTCATGAGTTTTGCTTTTTGGTTTTTGGTTTCTAAGGTTTTTTTTTTTTTTTTGGTGCAGTTGTTAGTATTACTGGATTTGATGAACTCAAACTTTTTCATATAACATTCTAAGAGATCTAATTAGGATGCTAGTAAACAATACAAAAAGCTGAATTGCATAGTACATGCTTAAAGAAAGGAGAAATTAGGGCTGTATTTTCTTAGGAAAGTTTGACTTGGGTATATGGGAAATTATAGGTATGGTTCATAAACTGCATTTCTGTGGGAGCAGGTGTTTATGCGCTGAAATGAGATGGGCAGCTACTGCTTGTATGAATAATGGCTGTTTCTCTCTGTATATGCTTGTATGTCTGCCTGTTGTGAGTAGATGCCTCTTAGTAGTCAAGGGGAAAGAAACTTGGAAGTTAGAGAGTGCTCTTGATATGGATGGGAGTGGTGGTAAGCAGACTGGCCTGAGGAGAAAGTAAGAGATATATTTTGGAGACTGTGATGGATTTTGCAAGCTAAGCCAAAGAGGTAAGTGATAAAGATTTTGTAAAGGAAGTAGTGTTTGGAGAATATTATTTTAACATCATTATGTTATATATACTTTACAGGGATGAATACTAAAAAGCAGTTGGAAGGGTTGAGATTTGTTTTAACAAGGCCCTGTCAGTAGGAATGAAGAAGAGGGTTGGTTCATGGAGCAGATGTTTAGGAAATAAATGGTCTGGTTTGGTGATTGATTGACAAGTTGGCAATATAGTGCAATAAATACAGCACTGGGCTAGTGTTAATGGTTTATACCTAGGTGTCCTTCCAAAACCTCAGTTGCTTATAGGTGGGGCTTGATACGTAATTGGATCTTGGGGCCATGATATTCCTTAGATTAATCCACTGATGAGTTTATAGGTAAAAGTGATGTTGGGAGGTGGAGCCTGGTTGGGGGAACCCTATCACTTGGAGGCGTGGTCTGGAAGGATTTATTTCCTCTATTTCTCCTTTCACTCTGCTCCTCCACCTCCATGCCATGAGCCATACCCTTGTGAAATGCCATCATACTTTGGAGCTAGCTGACAGGACTAAAACCTCTACAAACTATGAGTCAAAATAAACCTTTCCTCCTTTAAGTTGTGGACATTGGGTTTGGGTCTCAGCAACAAGAATTGAGAAGAACTGAGTTTTACTTTGCCTATAACCAGCTCTTGTTCAGTACCTTCTTTCTGTCATCCATCTCATTGTCAGAAGGTATTTTTTGAGGCTTCTATGTACTGAATCCCATGCAGGATTCTGGTGGACAAAAGACAAAGCTGCTTTCTTGGAGCATACTGTAGTTGAGAGGATGAATTCTAGATCCTAAAATTATGAATTTGTGAAATAAACTCAAAGTGAGAAGAAATGTGTACATGTGTGTTTCTAGCTTGCACAACTGTAAGACTTGGTAGTGTTCAAAAAGAAGTAGAAGAGCAGGCCAAGAATGTGAAAAGGGAAGGAGCTATTAGTCGGAGGTGAGTAGACTAAGAGGAGGCATTGTGTGTGTGTGTGTGTGTGTGTGTGTGTGTGTGTGTGTGTATTTTAAAATGCATACTGCAGTGCAGATAAAATTTGGCCTGCAATTGTCTTCATAAAGAGCATCATTTTTGAAAAAGAATGTTTGGTTTTTGAAACAGAGCATTGAGCGTCTACAGATAATTAGAATAAAGGAAGTTGCCAAGTAAAGTAAAGCCTTAAAAGGAAAGAGAAAACTGGAAACAAAGATGGAAAGAGCTTTAAGGAGCTTATTTGAATGGTCAGGAATATAAAATGTCTTAGATAAGACTGGAAGACCTTGAAAAGTGAGAAAAAGGACCTTGTTTTCAAAAGAGGGAAGTAATTGATAAACTTTTCAAAGGGGTGATAGAAGACATTTGGAGAGCCGGTATGTGGAATTCTCACATATTTGTTTGGCAGTCAGGAGAGAGAAAAGAATATTTAAAAAGAGCCAGTGGCTAGAGTAGTCTCATATTTGTATGCTTGAACCCATTTCCCACTCTGTTCCTCAATAATGCGCTAAACCACTGATCTGCACCCCAACCCCTTTGGTTTTTATTTTGAGACAGTGTCTCACTGAGTTGCCCAGGTTGGCCTCATACTGGTAGTTCTTTTGCCTCAGCCTCCTGAGTAGCTGGTATTACAACCATGACAAACAATTCAGCCTGTTCTATACAGTACCATAAGATTTGTCTCACTAACACTCAACTTTGATTATGTCAGTCCCTTGATAAACCTTTTCAAAGGTTCCCTTTTGCCTGAGGGATAAAAATTTAAACCTGGGTCCGGGGATTTAGCTCAGTGGTTTCGCCGCCTGCTGCACAAGCGCAAGGACCCGAGTTTGATCCCTGGTACCAAAAAAAAAAAAATTTAAACCTGATATTGAAGGCCTGAAATTCAGCCCAAATCTACTTTTGCAGCTTTATTTTACACTCTTCCTTATACAAGTTAGCATGGCTGATCTGTTAGCTTGTTACTAATTTATTTGGAAAATATCTTTGTAGTTTTGAATTGAAAATTAATGAGGCAAAATTATGGTGACTTGAATTTTACAAAATTTCTTAAAATATATCATTTCAAGTAAGTTTAATGTGCGATTATTTCTTGCAGCTTTAAGGAAAAATTGTATGGACCAAATTTTTAATGGTAGGTTAAGATATAAAAAAGAGCATGCCACATTGTTCAATAAGTGCTTCTCTATGTTGAGTCATTGAAATTTAGGCCAATTTATAGTTTGGTTTTCTAATAAAATAGTTCCATGTGGAATAACTCTGGACTGTTGGGGTTGCCTAATAATAAAAACTGAAAGGAAAAAGAGGTGCAGTGTGTTCTCTTACCTGCTAGCAGACAGGTCAAGCAGAAGATAAGCAACTTTAAAAGAGCCCCACACAAATACTAGATTAAGAACATTTTCTTTTAATAAGATGACTGCGAGAAAATAGGGTGCTTATTAAGCAAAGCAACTGGAGGCCTACTCATCGTTTGGACTTGTTTTATTACCAGTGTTTGACCAAAAGAGCTTTCATACTTTTCACTTGTTTCTTAACATCCCTCAATACTTCATAGAAGAATTGTAATTTGTTTTCAAGTTTGCAGCCAGTAATGTTCAAAAATTTTAATTTTCACTAGTACTTTAACCACACTTCCCTATTTGAATGCTGGGCACTTACTCTGAACTTATATTTGAGAAGCAATTTTGTTTGAGAAGCCCAATTCAGTTCTTTTACCATGAGGTCTTTGATTACTGGACTCTCACTGTTCCAAGCGCTCATCAAAAGCCGTTCCAATCCATAGTCAAAGCAATTAATCTCTGTGCTGGAGTTGCTCAGTCTTGTGTGAAAAACACAGAACAGTTAATTTCAGTTTAGAATGTGTAGTGAGTGTGAAGATAGAGATAGCTAGAAGACTGTGAGGATTTAGAAGAGGCCACCAAATCACCAGCATGTTTAAGTCAGAAAGTCTCCTAGTCCCTAGCCAGTTTTTCCCCACAGAGAAAAGAAAAATGGTAAAGATTTGGTCAGCTTTTAGATGGTAGGAAGTGAGAGTAGAGGCAGAACATTATTGGAAGAGGGAACAGATAAGACAGTCATGGAAGTGTGAGAAAGTAAGGTCTGCGTTCAGGAACAACTACAGGTAGTTTTGCATCACTGAAGCCTGAAGTAAGAAGTAGGAAGTGGCAGGAAATATCAGCCTGAAGGCTTAAACAATAGCAAAATTTTAGAGATTTTTAAATATGTAGAGAAAAGCTTGAGTTTAGTCATGTAGATGATGGAACCTATAGAAGTTATTAAGCAGAGAAGAGATAATTTAGTGTTAGGCTCTCGTCAGTGGTGTGAAGGATTGATTTGCAGATGTAGCAAGGTAGGAACCAGGGGGATCTGTTGCTGTGGGTAAGAAATGAGGGTTTAGCAGTACCACATGCTGAGATGTTTAAATTTTTTTATGCATTCTCAATATTAATTCATAATTCATTGAAGGCTTTGAAGGAATAGAACAGTCAGGAGAAGAGAATAAGGGCAAAAGATAAAGTGTTTGATAATCATCACCTAAAAACCATGAGAGTAGATGGTTTCTACTATAGATTATAAAGGCAAGACTCAGAACTGCACCCTGGGGCCATCAGAATTTAAATAGTGACCATAAGAAGCATATCAAAAGAGACTCAGAAGAGAAGTCAGAGAGGTAAGCAACAGAAGTGTATAATTTGACAAGTCAAAGTAGTAGGAAAACCCAAAAAGGTAAGTTTTGCCATACCAGACCAGTTTGTGTTATAATGAGGACAGCAACTAGATTTCAGTAGGTTGAGCACTAAATATAAGTTAAAATTACAAGTATATACATAAACTGTGAAATTTGGTAAGTGAAAGTACATAGAAAGGGTAGGATTCTACATGAGCATAATGTGGATTTATTTTATTTCATCATAGTAACTCCATTTTATATTGTATATTGAAGCGTGTTGGTTTTATAACTTGTCCAAGATCATATTGCTATTTCAAGATCATATACCTAATAAATGAGGGGCCTGAGATGAAAATTGAGTCTTTGAAGTCTATGCCCTGACCCACTGAACTACCTTCCTATTATCACTTTCACTATTATAATAAAGTACTACTTTGTGATAGTTCTTATATTTTTGTTTTATAGTGTAACTGCCCTTGACTAGCTAATATCACCAATTTGTGAGTGGCTTAGTGTTTTCTCAGCTGTCTTTTCATTCATCTTTGACCAGAAATTATTAAAAATGAAATGTAGCAATATAGAAAGACATAGACTTTAGAGGGAGATCTAAGTCACAAATTAAATGATTTTGGGCAAGTTCTTTAACTTCGAGGTTGTTTGTAAAAGTAAATTATCCTGCATTCTGCCGGGGTTTCCATTTTTAGTCTGTTTGCATTATTACTCTTTTGCTTTTTATCTTCATTTGTTCCGGAAATCTTGGAAAGAAATACACAGAGACACAGAATTCTGGTAAAATAATAAAAGTTCTACTTGCAAGCAGGCGGGACTGCCAGAAACCAGTCTGGTCAGTATCCGAACACCCCTTTGTTCAGCATTTCCTTTTTATATCCTTTGTAGCCATTATCTCATCCCTCGTGATCTTTGATGTGTAAATACAATTCCAGTTCCTATTTAGAAGTCACAGACAGAAGATAAGCACATATCATTGTAAATTTACCCAGGCATTGCAACTTTGTTAGGTTAGTGAAAGTTACTGGTTAAAGAGTCAGATAACTGTCACCTTAAAGTCACCTTAAACAATAAGGGTTACAAGAAAAGCAAATCTTAAAGGAGCACATTACTTATTTTGCTTCTATAACCACCTTAATATTCAATTTACTAAGTTATCTAAAACTTTTCCCTATCATTTCTCCCTCTGTTTACTTTGGGATAATTCTATCCATTTTAAGTTCTGTCCAGTTTATCTGCATTTCTTTAACACTAGCATTTGGTAGTGTTGAGCTGTAGCAGTGCACTGCTGTATAAATTTTGAAATCCATTGAATGACACAAAGACCAAACATTAATATTAATATTATAACAAGAAAGGGACTCAGTAGAGGTCCTATCCAAGTTTTTCATCCTGCCCAAGTAAAATTAATCCCATAGGATGGCTCTCCTATGCCAAATTCTTCATCAAGAGCCTTGATCTGATCTTTCAGTTTGTCTAGTGATTCTTGTACTACACCAGATTTGTTAGCATAATAACAACACTCTTCACCAAGAAATAAGCAAGTCCCTCCTTTCAGGGCTGTTAGCAAATTGAGAGCACACCTATTCTGAGCATGCCTGTTCTATAATTCAACATTGGCCAGTGAATCTAGTTGGATTTTTAAAGCCTGAAGTGCGTCTCAAATTTCCTCAAGATCTTTTCTAATTTCTTGTCCTGATGAAATATATTACTCCTTGTAGCCGTATAGGATCCCATGGGGCTGGCATATACATAGATACAGGATTATATTGACCTTGTTTACAATTGTAACAATTACCAGTGGCTCATCCAGCAAGGGAGCCATTGACCCAAACTTTTGCTTTCTCTTTGCAGTGTAATTTCTCATTAGCCCCCACAGTCAGAAGCTACCCCAGGTCCCCCATAATGTTCTTTTGGGCAGGCATCAAAGAACATTGTAAACAGATAGCCTTCCGGTTCCCATTTTACCATTTTAAAAGTCACATATTGTTCATCAAACTTTTCATTACTAGGCCTAAACACCTGCAGTTCGAAAATAAAGAAACTTAAAGCAGTGGTGATCTGGCACAACACAGTAATCCATGTCGTCCTTGTCAGTGCTCCCATTCTAAAGCTGTGCATAGACTCACCAGCCTCCAGAGTGGTAAGAGCAGGGCTTTGAGTATGTTGTCTTTCTCAGCTTTCAGCATCAGCTTTATTGTTACCTTGTGCAACAAAGTCTTTGCCTTTCTGATGTCCTGAACAATGTATTACTGTGATTTTGCTAGGTTCCCACACTGCCTCTAGCAACTGTATAATTTCCTGTTTATTTTTAATTTGCTTCCCTTCTGCCGTGAGAAGACCTCTGTCTTGGTAAATCATGCCATGAATGTGTAATGTAGCAAATGCATAGCGAAAGTCTGTATATATATTTACCTTTTTAGCCTTTGCCCATCAGAGTGCCTGTATGAGTGCCCAGAGCTTAGCACACTGTGCCGACTAGCCACTAGGAAGGGGCCCCAGCTAGGATCACCTCATCCTTTGTGTACTGAATATCAAGCATGATGAACCCCATCTTCCACGAAGCTGCTTCCATCCATGAACAGAATGAGGTCACCATTGGACAAGGGTGTCATTTGTAGGTCAGGGAAGCTGGAAAAGAGCTCATCAGTGACACTCAAGCAGTCATGATCAGGAGGGCCTGTCTCTGTGGACAAGAAGGTAGCAGGATTTAAAGCTTTTACAGGAATAAACCATAAGTGGGGGTTCTCACAGAGAAGGGCTTGGTCCTCAGTAACCTGATTATTTGAAAGCCATCAATGCCTTCTTGTGTTCAACAGTTTTAAGACCGTGTGTGGAACCTGCACAGTCAGTTCCTGACCTAGAGTTAGCTTGTCTGCTTCGTGGATTAATAAAACTGAGGGGCCTCCAAGGCCTGAAGGCAAGGAGGCCACCCTTTTGCGACTGGATCTAAATTCTTAGACAGGTATGCCACTAGTTGATTCCACGGGCCTACTTCTTGGGTCAACACTCCAAGGGCCACATGTCTTTTCTCAGTCACATATAGAATAGAAGGCTGCTTCACATCTGGTATGCCTAGGGCGGGGGCAGCTGCCAAAGTCAATTTTAGTTTCTTAAAAGCTTTTTTTTTGTTCTATAGTCCAAAATAAATGATTTTCTTTTTCTCCCTTTAATTCCTGCTTTTTCTTTTTCTTTGAGCTGTGGGCACTTGATCTTATAATGTCATTTCTCTCTGCAGTATGCACACTGGTCACAATCTAAGTCCTCACGTTTAAAACCTTTCTTCTGCTTTCCCTCTGACTTCCTTCCCTGTCTTTCTCCCTCTCTTCCTTGGCTCCCATAGCCACTGCTATGTATCTGGCTTTTCTCTTATCTCACTCACCTTCCTTCCTTGCTCATTCTCTCTCTCACTGACTGTTCACATACACTTTCCTAGCTAATTGCAACAGTTGTGTTATATTCATGCCTTCCCAAGTTTCTTGCTTCTGAATCTTTCTTCTAATGCCTGGAGCTGACTGAGTTATAAAGGTCGTATTGATTAACTGATGGTTATCAGGAACAGCAGGGTCAAGTGGTGTGTACATTCTTTAGACCTCACAGAGCCGTTCATAAAATTTCTCAGGGCTCTCATTGGGCTCCTGTTGTCTCTCTGACACTTTAATCATGTTTGTAGGTCTTTTACTCTCAGCTGGTATCCCTGCCAGAAGGGCCGTCTGATAATTTCTTAACCTTTCCTGCCCTACTCGGGTATTGGGATTCCGATCGGGCTGCATATTTACTGGAAACTGCTGTTCATGCCAAGCATCTGGATTTTGCATGTCTCCCGGCATTCTAGGGGCATTAATCCTTTTAATTTCTCCTAAAACTCTGCATTTCTTTAGAGGTTAACAAAGTTCTACAAAATTCTTTACAGTCATCCCAATTAGGACAATGGATAGCAAAGATGGAATCAAATAATTGAAGCATTTTGGAGGGGTCTTGGCAGAGTATAAATGACTTTCTTTTTTTCTGGACCTAGCCTCCTTTAAGTCAAATCTCAAATACTGCACCTTGGTCTGACATATTTGTGCCTTTTCCCAACAGTCTTTTTCTAACTCACTGTAAAGGAGCAGGTTGTATTGTAACCTGTTGGCTCTTAAACCCTTTGAAGATGACCAGTGTACACATATTATAGTACCATATTTAGAATTTAACCCTTTGATGACAACCAGTGTAAACATAGTTAAACTTTTTGTAACAAACTTGAAACCAACAAACAAACATATTTTCTTGATAAATCACTTTCACACATCTTTTGACATACCTAGGCCTTCTGTTCTTGTATATATCTTTTTATCTTTCTAACAAGGCAAACATACAAAATTTTTTATATCAAAATCGTATCTCTTTTACTTATAGCTTTTTAACATTTTTTATCTCACTATAGACCTTTTATCACAAACTTGTCTTTAGATGTTAAAATTTTAAAGTGTCCCTTTTTTGTTCTCAGATTGTTACACTTTAAATTTGGTTGGCTGCCAATAGAACAGTAGTAATCTTGAGGATTTTTTTTTTATCAAAGTACAGAAAAGAGCAAGTTAACTCTATAATTACAATTGAAGAATTTTCAATGTACAAGAAACATTTTAAGCACACCAATTAAACATCAACTCAGACTGAAACACAGATGCATTTATCAATTAGCTAAAATTTGTAACTTGATTTCTCCCGTAAAATTTACTTTCTTTGGCTTTGTTGTATGCCCTTCAGAGCTTTCTTAGCTGTTTTCAATCCATAACTTATTTTCTCTTTTCAATTTTTTTCCAATTTGAGTGTAAGCCCTATTCGATCCTCTTGAGTCTGACCACAGCATGCACCCTCTGGTGCTCTAAAGCCAAGCAGTTCTAATGCTTTTGTCCCCACATCCTCTGCACCTGTGAATTTAGCAATTCAAAAGGAGGGGGAAAGTCTAAATTCTCTCAGTCTGGATCTGAAAGGACTGGTTTCTTTTCAGCATCATCCCCTTTCTGATGGAGGACCAGGATATTGCTTTTTGCTTTCAGGGCGCACATATGAAGCCAAGGAGGCATTCTGTGGCACAATTTGAGCCATAAATCAATATAGGGAAATTGATCTGGATGTTCCTGTTCAGGAGCAGTGACTGTTAGCAAGACAGACCAGACGAGACCCTCATCTAGGCATCTCAGTTGGCCAAGCTAGGCAAAGCTTGGGCCATTCTAACTCACAGAGGCTCTATGTTTTGGGGTTTCATCTTAATACCATAATTTCCAGTAAAACTTTTCTTAAAATTCTTACGCATGTGTCCCAAAACAGTAGGACGAGATGTTTCTGTCCCCACAATCGGCCAATCAGAGTGTTGGTGTGTGTATGGGTACCCTTGTACAGAGACGCAAGACAAACAAAGGTGGAGGATCACTCACTCGCCTGCCTGGCTGCAGGCCTCTCAACCACTTTAAGGTCTGTTCTGGCTAAGATGAGCTGTTGCGTAAGCTCACCGTTGTGTCTTTGTTAAATGCGACCACAGAACCGAAGGACAGACCAGACACAAGTTATGCAACTTGGGGAGGACTCTTTAAGTGCAAGTGCCTCCTCCCTCTTTCTTGTTCCACAGCTTGTTCCACACACACACTCCTATCCAGAACTCTTTCACTCACACATTTATTCAGACATCATCACATTCCCTCCCAGTGACCCCCTAACTGTAACCAAAACAAATGAAAGAAGCTACCTCCCCAAATGGCAAAGCAACAGGGGTGATCGGGCCCCTGCACTATTTTTGCCCAAAGTTCACAAAGTGAACCAAAACAAATGGGAGGAGCTATCTTCCTAAATGGCAGAGCACAAGGGGTGATGAGGCCCCTGCACTATTTTTGCCCAAAGTTCACAAAGTACAAATTCACAAAGTGAAATCAAAAGTTAATGACTAGGGGGTTTCCCGGGGTTTCTCATCCAGCAAAGGAAAGAGACAGACAAGACACCAACAGCTGCAGCCCTCCTTCTGTCATCCTCTGTCTCAGATTCAGGTGATCTGCACCTGGCTAGCGGGTCTCTGTGTCCTGTTGGGGAGCCTAGGAAGTTAGTCCCAGGGGTGCGCCTTTCTTCTTGAGACAGAGAGCCGCTCCCTCCAGTGGGGTTCAGGCCGATGCCCAAAAGGGCTGTTTCCCGATTCCTGGTCAGGGAACCAAATGTTCCAGAAATCTCAGAAAGAAATACACGGAGACACAGAATTTGGGTAAAATAATAAAAGTTCTACTTGCAAGTAGGCAGGACCGCCAGAAACCGGTCTGGTCAGTATCCGAGCACCCCTTTGTTCAGCGTTTCTTTTTTATATCCTTTTTAACCATTATCTCATCCCTAGTGGTCTTTGATGTGTAAATACAATTCTGGTTCCTATTTCCAAGTCACAGACACAAGTTAAGCACATACACATTGTAAATTCACCCAGGCATTGCAACTTTGTTAGGTTAGTGAAGTTACTGGTTAAAGAGTCAGATAACTGTCACCTTAAAGTCACGTTAAACAACCAGAGTTACTGGAAAAGCAAATCTTAAAGGAGCACATTACTTATTTTGTTTTTACAACTACCTTAATATTCAAACTACTAAGTTATCTAAAACTTTTCCCTATCACAATCTCACTCTTCAACTCAGGCATTCAGCTTAGTGTATAGTTGGGGCATGTTTTTCAGTTAGCCTTTCATGTATTTATTTAGATACATATTTTCTTTCAAAATAGTATTGTTTATGTTTTAAATTTTACAGACATTTACAGTAGTCCTTCCTTATCTTTAAGGGTAAGTTCTAAGATACCTGAAACTTCACATGGTGCCGAATCCTATTATGCCTTGTATTATGGCTGTAGTTTTACAGTTTGAAGTGCAACAGCAAAACTAGCATGAAATTTCTTTTTTCTTCACAATTTCATGGTTAGATTTGCTAATATTATAGATCTTAGCAATCTCATCATACAGTTTTTTTTCTGTTCTCATTGACAGCTTTTTTCACTTTAAAATAACTTCTCTTTGGCATATCTGAATTGTCAGCATTACTACTGCTCTTGCACTTTGGGGCCATCATTAAGTAAAGTAAGGGTTATTTGAATATTGACACTCAGATCCTGCTATTGTGGATATGATAACGCAGAGGACTAACAGGTAGAATATCTAGCATGGATATGCTGCACAAAGGAATGTTCATGTCTATCCAGGACAGAGAAGAGACAGCATTTTATTTCATCATACTACTGAGAATGATGTGCAATTTAAAATTTATGAATTGTTTATTTCTGGAATTGTCCATTTAGTATTTTCAATCCATGGTTGACCTTGGTTGCTGAACAAAACTGTGCATGAGGGTGAACTGGTACAAGCTATCAATATCATTTTACTTTAGTTGGTAAATAGTCATATACTTATCAAAGTGAGTTCTAAGCAGTTAATGAGGTGTCAGATGCCTTGAGAAGGGCTTGACACTTATTCATTCATTCCAGAGGGAATTACCTAGCATTTTGTATGTAGGCTGTCTTTAAAGCACTTCATGCTGGTTGCAGTGGAGAGTCTCGTGCCATTGTGCAACTGTTCCAGTTGTCTGCCTTTTGTTACTCTTGTACATTGATGGCAAATCTCTTAAAGCTTTCAATGATAACAAACAGCCTCTTGCAGCACGAGTGCCATAGGTTCGCCACCACTGCCCTAGTGTGATAGTCTAGAGTGATTTGTAATCTTAATTATCTAGTGTGGCGAATGCAGGCCTTTGTTTTTGTCGTTATTAGCTTAGTTATTCTTGGTGCACTTTTCTTCCATACAATATTTAGATCAATAGAGTCCTGCAGTTATTTTGACAGGAGTTATATTTGAAGTGATTAATTGCAGTACTTTGGGGTGAATTGATAATTTTATAATTTTGTCACCATCATTCTACCTGCGCATATAGTCTATATTTTATCTCCTTTTATGATTTTTATCAGTTAACCTTTCTCTGTAAGTGGTTATGTATTATTTTTCTTAGAGTAACTTCTAAATTTATAGTTTTTATTGTTACTAATAGCATCTTATTTTCTATTTGAAAGTTGCTGGGGAAGAGAATGTTTTCCATATTTTAAATTAAGGCAATTTATGTACAGTGAAATGCACAGGTCTTTACTGTATAGTTGAATCCATTTTGAAAGTGTGTACATGTGTGTTACCTACATCCTATTCAGATATGGAACATTTTCATTACCCAAGAATACTCTCTCATATCACATTGCTAGCAAATCTCCTGAAGGCAGCCAGTGATATGATTTCTATCACCATGCACTAGTTTTGCTAGTTCTGTAACTTCATCTCATTAATAAAAGTATGGTATATAGTATTTATTTAAGTATCTGACTTTGCCCTCAGTGTAATGTTTCTGAGGTTTACCTATGTTCTCTGGTCATCAGTTCTTTTGTCATTGAGCTCCTTTTCATGGTCTGTTGCCCAGTAATGGTACATTCTGTGACTGTACTGCAGTTCATTCTCTTGTTGATGTTCATCTGGGCTCCTTCTCAGTTTGGCTATTAGGCATAAAATCCACTGGGAATATTCTTCTACAGGCTTTTTGTGGACATAATGTGGGCAGTTTTCATTGCTCTTGGAAACTACCTAAAAATAGAACTATAACTGTTGAAATGAGAATCATATGCTGTGGATCAAATATCCTGAGAAAAACATCAGTTATGAAGGATTCTGGCTAGGCATACTTAACTTAAATCTGGCTATGCTGAAGCATCAGACAATCCTCATATTAGGACCATACTACTCTTTTTTTTTTTTTGGTACCGGGGATCAAACTCAGGACCTTGCGCTTGTGAGGCAGGCGCAGTGCCACTGAGCTAAATCCCTAGCCCCTAGGACCATACTACTTAAAAGAAAAGAGATATCATAACTTTAAAAAATGTCAGGATCACATGAAATAAAAGCCTAAAATTATTCTAAGTTAAAAGAGATTGAATAGACATAGCAAATGCAGGATAGTGATCATACATTTGAATTCTGTAGTGGGGGAAGAAGGATTTTTATAAACGATACTATCCTTGACAGAAGTCCAGTATGGATGGTAAATTAAAGTGCAATATTATGTCAATGTAACATTTACTGAAGTGGTAAACTGTACCACGGCTACACAAGGAAATACCCCGATCCTGTGGAAATGAATACAAAAGTAAATTACAGGGAGAGAACTGAGGAGAGGGGAAGGTGATTTGAGCATGCCATGAGCAAATGGCAGATGATGGAATAAATGGGGCAAAATGGTAACAGGTTGGTAGGTGTATAAAAAGTTTGTGGATAGTTTTGTTACCAGCCCATTAACTCTTTTAAAAGTTGGAAATTATTTCAAAAATTAAAAATAAAAAAACTAGGCTGGAGTTTCCCCTTTGTATGTGTGAAATGTTGATCAGTGTTTCAAATTTCTTTGCTATTAGTTTATTGAAATTTCCTACCCCTTGTAGTTTTGCTATTTTTCTGCTTTATCCATTTTCATAATGTTTTCAAATATATTTATATGTATAGTTTGTAATATTTCATAATTTGATCAGTCTACTTTGTCTTTGATTATTGCATCTTTTTATTCCATTATTTTGTTAATTGGCAGTTTTGCCAGATGTTTGTCATTTTATTTCTTTTTTTTTTTGAGACAGGGTCTCACTTTGAAGTACAGGCTGGCTTTGAACTCACTAGGTAGCCCAGGCTGGCCTGGAACTTGTAATCTTCCTGATTCAGCCTCCCGAGTACTGGGATTGCAAGCCTACACCACCTTGGCTGGCTGTCATTTTAATATTTTCTTCAAAGAACCAATTTTTTCCCTTCTTCATTTTCTTTGCCTTTTTTTTTTCCTTTATTTTATTGATGTCTATCTTATATATATCTTTCCTTGGGTTTGCACTGTGGCTTTTCATTTTTGGGTTGAAAGATCACCTTTTTTGTTTTTAGTATTTGTCCCTAACATGTTTCAAAGTGTAGTTTCCCTACTGTTGTCTCATTGGCATCCCAGTTTTGACCTGTAGACTTTTGCTATGGTATTTCATTCATACTGTTGCTTATTGTTTCCTCTTTAGCAGGATTATTTTACTACATATTTTTTTCTTCTAGGTGTAGGATGTGCTTAGCTGTTTTTTTGTCATTTCAAATTTTGTTGCATTGTAGTTGAAGAATATATAGTCTAGTTGAGTCTGGTTCATTTGTGGCTTTCATTTCTGGTCAGTATTAGGGAGCCCTTCCATGTGTACTTGAGAACAATGTTTAATTTCTATTTGATATAAAATTCTCTCTACTTGAACAAGCTTAATTCTTTTCTATAATATAAATCTCATGTTTCCAAGTATATTTTGTCTCTTTAATGTTACTTTGTGAGAAGTAATTTAAAATAGGAAAACATAGTGTCTGGTTATTCCATTTCTACCTGTAGCTTTGTTAGTGTTTGGAATATGTATCCTATATGTACTCTAAGATGCAATTGTTTGTAACCGTGTCTTTTTTGCTAATAATAAATATTTTAGTAACAGTGTTTTTCATCTCAAATTTGATTTTTCTCTTAATTAAAATTGGTATTCTGCTTTTGTCATTTTCTCAATATGTACTAAAATTTTTAATGAGCTAAAAATTATGATTAACATTTCTCGACAGGGCTCTGTATATCTAACATAGCATCTGGTACTCTGCTTAGCATTAGAGCTTATAAAGTTTCTTCATTATAACTCAGAGGAAAATATTAACTCATTTGAAAATTTGATACTCTAATTTTTTGTCCTGTGCTCTGCAATTATTACATTTGACTCCTTTGTATAGTACTGTATTTTTTATTACATATTAATGTGTCTTTCTCAAATTCATTATTGCCTTATGCTAGGTTTATTCGTTAAGATTGTAAAAATCACTTATTAAAGATAGCTAGTTAAGTTTCTCAATGCTAGGCACACATAAAAAGGTATCATTTTAAGCCATTGGATATCATTTTTAAAAGATGTTTCCTCAATCATTTTCACATTAAACAATGCTTTTTGCCTCTGCCTTCTTAACGAAATCTTTGGAAAAAAATCAGATCTCTAATGTATGCCTCCCCACCCCAAGGGAATGAACTGTGGGCCATCACACTAAACTACATCCCTAACTCTTTTTTTTTTTTTTTTTTTTAAGGCAGAGTCTCCCTAAGGTGCCCAGGCTGGCCTTGAACTGGCAGTCCTTCTGCCTCAACTTCCTTAGAGTGCTGGAATTATAAACTTGTGCCAATTTCATTCACTTCTGTGGGACACTGTATACTAAGGAAGATCTTAGAGTGCAAACCAGTTCAAATAGCCGAACCATTCTGAAAAGCCAGGTTTCTAAGATAAAGTTTTAATTAGGGAAACAGAACTATTCAAGCCCTTTTTTTGCAAGAGAGCTACATGGCACTTTCTATGCCAAACAGCCATTCACAAAGGAGGCCTCATATGGAATGAAACCTCTGGCAGGCATGAAGGCAGTTTTGTATACAAGGATCCATTCTAACTACCCAACTGATTTAAATTCCTCAGTATAACTCTGTTCATGTTAAGGGCAGAACCCAACACTTAACATGATCTGGAAAATTGACCTAGAAACCATGTACAGATAAATAGAAATTTCCAAAATGGGATTTTAAACTAACCATTTGTTCAGTATTGTAAAAGTTTTGGAGAGATAAAACCTGAGCATCACATATTTTTATGCAGGTAAGAAGATGAATAAACGCTTCAGGAATAGTTCAGAAGTAAAATTTAACATGAAACGCATCCAGATAATGAAATATTTTTCAGTGCTAAATAGATTGAGCTATTAAGTTGTGAATATGTGGAGGAAATTAAATGCATATAAAATTAAAGAAACCCATCTCAGAAAGCCGTGTACTGTGTGATTCCAACCTTATGGCATTGTGGAAGGGGTAAAACCATGGCAACAGTAAAAAGATCAGTGGTTGCCAGTGATTAGGAGGGAGAAACAGATGTATAGGTTGAACAGGATTTTTAGGGCAGTGGAACCACTATGTATGATGTTATGATGTGGTATACATGCTGTTAATGGTTTGTATCTAGATGTCCCCTCCCATGCCTCATGCAGTGATGGGTGGGGCTTTTTGGAGGTGGCTGGATCTAAGGTGTCTGCTGCTGGGATCAAGGACGTGATGCTAGAATTGATTCATGGTTGATGCTAGGATTAAGGCTGCCCCATTATGAATGTGAGTGCTGCTCACCCGAAGGGTGGATAGCCTGGGTAAGATATAAGGGACTGAAAGATTGCTGCTGCTGCTCTCTTGTCACCTGCTTGCTGCTTGCTGCCTTCTGCCTGCCCTGCTTTGCCATGGACAGTTTATCCTCTATGGTGCCCTTCTGCCATGACATCCTACACCATCCTGCCTTTGAGCCAGCCCACTGTGGACTGAAGCCTCTATAAACTATGAGCCAAATAAACCTTTCATCTTTTAACTTTGGGTTGTCGAGTATTTGTTTCAACAGTGAGAAAGGTAACTAAGACATATGCCATTATACACTTGCCAAAACTCATAGAATTTAAAAGCAAACCCTAGTATAAACTGTGGATTCTGAGTGATAATGATGTATCAGTGTAGGTTCAACACTTGTAACAACTGTGATACTCTGGTGGGAAATACTGGTAATGGGGAAGGCTGTGCATATATAGAGGCAGGAGGCATGTGGCAAATCTTTACCTTCTGTTCTGTTTTGCTATGAACCTAGAACTGCTCCAGAAAATAGTCTATTTTAACTCAAAATCGTCTACATTAGTTTATTATTCTCTTATGTTCTCAGGAAAACAGTATCACCTATTTTTTATTCTTTCTCAGAATCTGAAATTTTTTCTTTATGAGCATTTAAAGTCTATTATTGTTTATGTGCTTCAAATCGTTAAACAACTTTAAGCTACATGTATTTTATCGAATTCTCATCAAATTCTTATCAAATCAGTAATATGAAGTATGTAATACTTGTTTCCTATGAAGAAATAGACATATAGAAATAAATATTTGTTTAATGAATTTGCCCAAGATTGTGCAGACTGTATGACTCTAGTCCTTATCCTTTTAATTGTCAAGCTAAGCCAACTAGTAAATTGTCATGGTTGAGTGTATTTTCTTGTAACATCATGCACTTCTGTAAATCCTTTACCTCTGTTATTGTGACCCTGATTGAATGGGAAGACACTTGTTTCAATTAAACTGTGTAAAAGTTTGATATCCTAAATCAGTAGTGAACCTGTGGCATGCATGCCACAGCGGGCTGCTTATTATCATCGAAAGCTCTAAAAGTTCAGTGTCCTAAATGACACTCAAATGTAATTTTAAACAAGACATTTAGTTAGATACTCCCTAAATATCTTTCCGTATGAATGGTGAATTCATGCCACATTGGTGGGGGAGCATTTAGTAAAAAAGATACATATTCTGATAACTTCCAGAGTCATATTCATATATTCTCTCCCCCCTCTTTTTCCTCCCTCCATTTTTGAATTTGTGAGTACAGTATGTTGCACAAGCAGAGTGGTAGTACTAAAGGTGGTGGTGATGATAGGACAAAATGTGGCTGAATTTTCTTTCTGCTGTGTGCTGCATAATAGTTCTTCACAGAGAACTCTTACATTCAGCAAATATTTATCAAGCACCTTGTATTTGAAAATTTTGATTTTTAGGGTCATATTACAGAGATTAGGAATATGGAATTCATTCTCAAAAATTTTAAGTACAAAAGAGGATATATACATGTAAGTGACAATACTAAGTAACAAAGGAATTGTTGGCTTTTTTGAACTGAGGAAGGGTGAAGGGATTCACAGGTAGCATTTATCTTGATGTAATTTCTGGTGCTGAGATTTTTACAGGTTTAAAAAGAAACTAATTCCATTAGGCTTGGGATTTTCATCAGCAATTTTAGGAAGTTGCTCAAATAGCATACAGTCTGGCTCATTTATTCACATAACAAAGTGCCATCCAGTCATTGCAGTGTGACCCACTGGTTCTTAACGGGAAGGGACATATCTGGGTGACTTGTTGAAAGTAAGGATCTCATTAAGAGAGTCTTTCTTGTTTAGGAGAGTTGAGACATACTTCTGTTTACTTTGATGGTTTAAAATTTCTTTACTGACAATTTTGGTGGCAGTTCTTTTTAGCTTTTTAGCTTTTTTTCTTATGTGGAATGTTAAGGTTCTTTTGCAAACCCGTCCCGTGATATTTCAAAAGCCTGACGCTTAGCACAGATTGATTTCCTGGTAACAGATCTCCATGAATCTTCAGCAGTTGGACTCAGTAAGACCTTGAGGGCACAAAAAGTCTCATATAGCTTTGAATCTTGTGTGTGCCCCCCACCCTCTATCCCCTGCCTATGAAAACCAAAACAGCCTCCCTCACACAGATGCCTACTTGAATCAACATTTATGCTTAAGTGGGAACTGGGCAGGGATGATTGATTTATATCCCGACATGGGGAAAAACATTTCATTAATCCTTTAAGGTAGGTAAGACTTCTTGAATACTTTGAGTAATGGCAAATAAGTAAACATTAATTTCTAAAATTTAGAGTTTAGGGTTATAGAATTTCATTATATGACAGTTGAAAACAAGAATCATGAGATTTAATGTCCATTGGCTATATTTTCATACTAAGTTGTTGATAGGGCACACACATATATACAGAGTTGTTGATTGTAAAACCAATACACATGCATAGTAGAAATTTACAAAGTATAGAAAGAGATAAAGAGAAGGAGCTGGCATAATCACAAAAATAATACCTATAGTTTTACATATTCAAACTTCTTGCTGTTCAAGTATATATACAGTAATCCCCATTTACCTACAGGAGATACATTGCAAGACTCCAGTGGATGCCTACTTCTACAGATGGTTTTGAATCCTTTGAATACTATGATTTTCACATACATACATGTATACATACATACCTGTGATACATTTTAATTTATAAATTAGGCACAGTAGGAGATTAACAATAACTACTAGTAAAATAGAACAGTTCAAACTGTGCAATAATAAAAATTACATAATATGGTCTCAGAATAATTGTATTTTCACCTTTTCACTTAAAGGAAGCACTTTACAGCTCCTTTTTGTCACATCCAAATTTCTAGCATCATTATTCTTGCATTTTGGGGCCATTATTAAATAAAATAAGGGTTAGGTGAACACAGGCATTGAGATCTTGTCACAACCTACAGGGCTAATAAATGACTAGTGGTGGATAGAGTATAAAGTCTGGATACATAGACAAAGGGATGATTCACATCCTGGATAGGACAATGCAAGTTTTTGTCAACCTCCTGGAAATGTGCAACTTAAAATGTACAAATTATTTCAGGAATCTTCCATTTGATATTTTAGGACTGCAATTAACTGCAGATAGCAGAAACTACTGAAAATAAAACCATGATAAGGGAGGACAACTAAGGATGCTAAGAAAAAAAATATATATATATAATCTTATTAGTATTGTAGCATAAAAACTTCAAATAAAATTAAACATTTATTTTTATTTTTTAGATTTCCTATAAAGTTTTGAGTAGCCAATATAACCTTGTGGTTCAGAATTCAAAAGATATAGATAATTCAGTGAAAAATATCTTTCTGTTGGTCTTATCACACAGCTACCCAATTTTCCTCCTGGAAGCAAGCAAGGAGATTTTTTTTTAAAGATTATTTCAGAGAAATTGATGTACATATTAGCACAACACTATATTATTATGTAGCTTATTCTTTTCCTTTTTTATTTTTATGTTTTAGTTATAATTATTCATAGTTTAAAACGTCGAATAGCCTAAAAGTTCTGGTGTACCTCCTCTCCCCAGGAAGCCATTTCTCCCTTCTTTTCCGCATTTTCTTTTTTGAAGGAAACTTCTTTCATCTCTTAACTGATTAATTTGGTTTTACCTTTTTGTCTGTAAAATAGTTGCTTTAATATTTGTTTTACTATTATTTACTAAGGATGATCAGATTCTTCTAGCTACATGCTGCTAATGTAGTTCTTTGTAATTTGGTTGAGATCAGATCAGTATCTAGTGTTACATTGTTGTTACTCTGTAAATGCTGTCACAGGTAAGCCATATAGGTAGAATCTAATCACTTTTCCTTGCTGTACTATTTTTTTCATTTTCCTGGGATATTTGACTTGTTTTATTAAGTTTGCTTACTTTTCTATTTAATTATAACTATCCTGTCCATTGTATTGTACTCCAGACTTTCAAAGACCCATCAGTTGTGCTATCAGTTTCATCCTTTGACTCTTCTGGAGTTCTGATGCTTTCCCATCTGTACTGGTCCCCCTGTGTTCCTTGTTTTACAGCTGTCAACCTGGGATTTCTCTTTTAGACACCCTGTGCTTCCCTTTTAGACACCTTTGTGCTTTCCCTTCTCAGTGCCAGAATGCTATGATTATTGTAGTTTCATATAGATCTAGTCTCCTCATATCAGAATCTTCTTTACTATTTCTGGCTTACTTTTTACATAAAAAGTTTCCCTTTTTATATATTAATTATGTGGGTTTCAAATCTTTCCTATATACTATTATTTTGAATTGTGTGAAATTGACATTCATTAGTAAAATGGATAATTTAGAGCAGTTCTTTATAATACATTTCTTACTATGATTCATAAATTTATATGTAGGAATATTTTTACATCTCGCTTTTAAAATGTTGATTCTTTTAAATTTTCTACTTATATAAACTTACTCTTTGCCACTAATATGGGTAAATTCATTTGTAAATTATAATTTTATAGTACTTTTTCTTGTTTTAATCTTTTTTATCCTATACTATGTAATACTAGTAATGATGGGCATTCTTGTTTTGTTTCAGACCTATATAGGTGCATTTTTAGGTTTCTTCACTAAGTATACTAGCTTTTAGGATTATCTATTATCCATGTGTTTTCCATGTTAAATATATACTTACTTTATTATTAAGAGTTTTGGTAGGTGTGTAAGTTTATAAGATGTCTTTCAGAGGATATAATCATATTTTCACTTGATGTAAATGGCAAAGCAAATAAATACATTGTATTATATCAAACCAGTTTTGGATATCAGAAGTAAACCACTTGATTGTAACAGTGATATATTCTTCCTTTGGTATATTCTTAGAGGTTTTTATTGTTTTTCAAAAAGTTTTGCATCTTATTTTGTAAGTACTAATGACCTGTAGTATTCATTTGTATGTGCTATTTCTGTTAATTTTTTATGTCACTCTTCTTTAGGTAAAAATAATTTGGAAGCTTCTATACTTTGAAGTAGTTTTGTTAACTTTTAGAGTTACCTGTTCTTAAATATTTGGTAGCACTTAGAGTATCATTGGCATCTGGTATTTCTGTGTAGGTTAGCTCCTTGACAGCATTCTGTGTTCCTCTCTTGAATGTAGTTATCAGATTTCTGTTAAGTTTTTGTTGTACCTTTATAGAATTCATAATGTCTTACTTGGAATGCAGATAATACTGTGGTTTTCCTAGGGCTAAACACTTTTAAGTTATTTAGTTCCTAAGGCTGTTAGGACGGGAACTTGACTTTATTGCCTCAAATTCTAGCCCATATCGAAACTATGGAGATTTAACAATTTTTTTCTTCTTTTTTTTTTTTTGTTGTTTCTGGTGATGGGTATTTTACAGGCTTCCCAGTTGGCATGTATGTTGCAAAGAGAGTTCTTCAGCTTCAGCAACATCATATTACTCTCAAGGTGACAATTGTGCACTAGAAAATGAAGGTGTGCAACTCCAGAAAAAGGTACCTTAAATAAAATTGACATTATTTTATGTGTCAGCTTTCTTTAAAAATATTACCTCACAATTTTTGGTGGAGATTTATATTTTCTTTGCTATACTCAAGAAGTATAGGAGTAAGGAGTTAATCAAGTAATTCTGAAATTAAGGTAACTAGGAGATACTGTATGTGTGTGTTTATTATTGTTGCTTGTATTTGGAATTTCATTAACATCCTTAGTCTCAGTTCTACAGTAAGGAGAAAAAATAATGCTTGTTCAGAGAACTGGAAGCACATTCTCTCTTGCTCTCTCTCTCTCTTTTCTTTCTTTCTTTCTTTTTTTTTTTTTTGCAGGACTGGGGATTGAACTCAGGGCTTTCACACTGATTACACCCCCTACCTCCCTTTTATTTTTTATTTTGAGAAAGGATCTCACTGAGTTGCCCAGGTTGGGCTTGAACTTGTGATCCTCCTCCCTCAGCCTCCAGTAGTGCTGGGATTATGGGTGTGCACCACCATTCCCAGGTAGTGCTCTCTTTAGTGCTGTAAATACTTAAAGACTTTCTAAAGAAACCCCAATCTTATAAATAAGAAACTTAGAAATTGAGTATTACAGGGAGAATTTATAGTTGGTAGGTTTGTATTTTTATATATAATTAAGTACAGTGAATAGAGAGAATCCAAAAAAACCTCATGGTCTCTAAATCATTTATTATTTTATCATTTTAAATGTTAAAAATGAATATTGACGAAATTTGGCTTTTGCCTCCAATTTCAATGTATTTATTTTACATTATAGAAGTAATTTGTACTAACTGCAAAATATTCATATTGATACACCATTTCCCACCCTAAAAAAACTACAGTTTACCATTTCTTGTGAAAATGTTCCAACCTTTTTATAGGGCTATAGATATACAAACTAATATTATTTGTTAAAATGTCATGTAAATGTTCTACAAATTTACTTCCACCTTCTCCAGTCATGTTTCATATATCATCTTTCCGTGTTGATAATGCTCTTCTGAACAGCTACATTTTCACACATATAGATAAATCATAATTTGTTAATTATTTCCTTCTTGATGGACTTGTGCATTGTTTCCCAGCTCTGTCTATGTTTGTGTACACATGGGCACAATGCATGTATCAGTGTACACATTTACATGCTTGGGTCTTTTTGTTTTTAGCATGACATTTGGAAGAGATTCAACTGTTTTTGAGTAATGTAGAGTATATTTCTGGGATAGAACATTTAAAATTTTCAAGATTTGCTAAATATTTTTCTTCCAGAAAACTATAGTTTTATGTTTTCATGCACAGTCTATAAGGTTTAAATCTAATCTCTTCTTTGATGAGATATTTGGAGACAAAATGTTTAAAAAAAAAGGCATTTAAGTAAAGCACTAGGGCGAAACATTCTTTTAGCAAACATTTAGATATCTGGGATGTGCTAGATAGACTCAGATAAACAAAGGTGAACATGGACTTTGTTTTTATGAAATTTATATTCTAAGAAGACACATTGAAAGATATAAAGGCATTAGAAATCCTAACTTGAATGTGAGTAAGTATTAAAAGAGAGATGAAACAATTCTGTAGGTACATTCATTTGTCAAATATTGAAGTGTTAGACGTAAAATATTTACTATGATAAATATTGGTAGGATTAAATGTTTATTAAACAGTCTAGTGAGTTTTTCAAGCTCACGTATTATACATTTAAAGTGTATTGGAGGAGGATGCAAGATAGACAATAAGCATATAAGCCAAAGTAGTTACAATTAAATGTATGCAAGACTTTTCTTGGTTTTAAAGTATGGAAAGAGATGATCTTTATTGTTTTAGAACTCTTTTGAAATAACTTTATCAGTTAATCTTTTTTCCTTATTGCCATCTAGGATGAAAGAAAGGGACCTATAAATGCTGAATTACCGGGAAAACCAAGTTCAGATTTACCTAATCCTCCAGAAGAAAATAAATTAAAAGATGACCACATTGTGGATGTACGAGTAAGCTATGTTGCTTTGTTTTTTGTTTTTGTTTTTTGCTTTGATTTTTAATAATATACTCTTTCAAACTCTTTCACAAGAGAACATACCTATTTGGCTACCGTATTGTATGTTGTTATTTTTTCATTTTGAATTACTGTGCAGTGGGACTTAATATTATTTACCTGCTTATAGTACTGCTTTTTTAGAGTTATATATTTACAATAAGTATGACTATTCTCTCTGTAATTTCTCAGTTTTTCCTTGGTTTCATTTTGGCTCATAATGTGTCTTGTCTCTTAGTATTTGCAGATAGCAGATTTTTTCTAACCTGTTTCCTTTACAACAAAAGGAAATAGTTTTTGTAGAGAACTGTATTTTTATACCAATGTTTTCATGTATGTGAAATACGAATTAATAGATAATAGGTAGAATGTTTTCCCCTTTTTTGAACCAATCTTTATGAAAGATATTAAAAACTAGAATACATACACTATAAACTTACAGAATGTTGAAACATCTGGACACCATTTAGTATTAGTAATGGCTGTAGGAACTGCAGATATTTGATACAGAGGCAGAAACACTAAGGAAAAACTCTCATTTTAGCAAAAAAATGTTAAACTCAGAATGAGAGAAAATTACGTTTCTTTTTTGTCAATACAGTTAGAGCTCTTTTATAACTTACTGGGTTATCTAAGGATGTAAAGTGAGTTTCATTTTATTGAATTTTGGAATACATTTGTTGAAGATTTGTGCCTAGGAATAAGAGAAAAGTATTACCTGTAATTCTTCCAATTGTATGACTATCCTGAACAGTTCCGCTATACATTTTCTGGAATTCTATAATGATATACGCTTGCTCAATGAAGTATTTGCTGTAACTTATATACTGTGTCATTTATTACAGTAACTATTAGCTACATGTGGCTATTGAGCACTTGAAATATGGGTAGTCCATATTGACAGTTACTATTAAGTATAATTTTTGAAGACGGGTAGAAAAAAGAATGTAAAATATCTCATTACAGTTATTTTGAACATAATGTTGAAGTGATAATATAATATCTGGTGATATAATAGGCCTTTCTGAAAGCCTCCACTATAAATATGCAAACTTTATATTTATGAAATTTTCAGTGGATGTAATTATTCACATGATCATGTTTTTTATTCTTCTCTATGATCTGTGGGGTTTTTTTGGTCCTTTCCTAGCCCTCTGTTTCTTTAAGGTCTACTTCTAGTCCATATAATTCCATGCTTTTTCTTTTCCTTGAACTGAGCGTGTTTTCCTCTCATTTTCATTACTTTATTGAGCATTTAAATCATACTGTGTGCTAGGTACTGTGCTTGACACTGGGAATGTAAAAATTAAGAGAAAATTGTCCTTATTCAAAGCATTTATAGTATAGTTAAAGAAGACAGGGTGACATAAATAATGGCTATTGAATTGTTACAGATGCTTTGGTAGTTTGTACCAGCCATAATGGAGGGACAGAGAAAAGGACGTAGCTAATTCTATTTAGGTTTGGCAAGCTGAGTTGGGTGGCGCAAGTCTATAATCCCAGCACTTAAGAGTCTGGAGCTGGAGGATCACTGTAAGTTCAAGGTCACCCTGAGCTACACAGTGAGTTCAAGGCCAGCTTGATGTATATATAGTGAGACCCTGTTTCAGAAAAACCAAAACATTAAAAAATTCTATTTAGCATTGGCTGTGAGGGAAGAGGTGCCTTGTAGAGGTTTTTAAATATGAAGAGATTTCAAATTGTGTTTGGAAGGATGCATGTCCCAAGGCATTAAAAACTGAGGGAATACCGAGAATCATTGCTTTGTAATGTTACTTGTATGTATCTTATAGTGTTTTGTTTTGTTTTGTTTTTTAAGTGTTGTTTTTTGATATACACTGTTTCCCTAAACTGCTTAGGGACAATGACTAGGTGTTGTACTGTCTTGTATATTTATATAAGATTTATTAGTTGCTATTAAGCCTCTTCCACATACGGTTAGAGGGAAATATTTGTAGGTTCTGATGCACAGTAAGAAGAAAGAAGAAAGGCAAGCTGTTTGTGCTAGTTTAAATATCATGAAAAATCTATAGATGCTGTTTTTTAATGTGAAATATATGCCCTTAGTAGTAGTTGGAAGAAAAGATATTTATTAAAGTATATTTTAGTGAACATTCTTTTTTATGGTCATTTTTCAGTTGTCTATAAATTCTTGTTCAGCAAAAGAGATGATTTGTTATTCTCAGTATTTAATGTAACTTTATTTTAACAGAATGCAGAGTCAGAAGAGTTAAGACAGTCTGTGATTGAGACACTCCCTACAGTTGATTTACATGAAGACTCTTCCAGTGTAGTTATGAGCAATGAAAATGTAGAAAATACTTCCAGCTTATCTACCTCAGAAATCACTCCAGTCGCAAAGCTTGAGTAAGTCATTACAAAGGAAAAAAAAATTCCTAGTTAATGATGAAAAATTCCTTTATAGGATAGAGCATCTTGACACTCAATTTTGAAATCTAGACTACAGCAGACTTAATTTATACTATGTGTGTTCCGTGTTTTGAATGGACTTGTCAGGTCTTTTATTTTTATCTTTTAACTGCCTAACTCAATGAAATTGATTAGATCCCAGTCAGGAAATCTCTACATAGTGTAGGCAAAGTGAGATTCTACTTGAGTGAATCAACTTTCTCATATTTATCCAGAACTTAAATGTCAGATGATTCATTTCCATTAAGGATCACAGGAGTTCCATGCATCATTATGTCTTTGTGTGAATAGGTGCTTTTTTCAAACTTAATAATAAATATTTACAATATTTAAGTCATCTCTGCTTTAGAAAATCAGTTGTTTACTCCTCTGAGCTTCTCCAAGCAGTACTTCAAAGAGCAAAACAAACTACTTTCTCTTATTACTACATTAAGATTTTCCTCTATCAAAGGAGTAGATATAAAATACATAGAATAATATCTGATACATAGACTAATTGTGTCAATTTATATTATTATAATCATATGGCTTTTTTTTTACAAGCTGTTTTCAATGCCTGTCTTCCTCAAGAATGTGAGGGTCTAGCTAGGTGAACCTATGGCATGTGTGCAACAGCCAGCTGTTAATGTTATCATTGAAAGCTCTAAAACGTTCACCATCACTGGTTTAAGCTAAAGGCCTTATACTCAAGGATGTTAGAATTTCCATTTAGACACTTTAGCCACAAAGGGGAAGAGAGAATAAAATACATGTTGAGAAATAATAATTTTAAAATTTATTAAATTCTTGAATTTGTTAAGAAATAACACTTCAGAAACAGTTTAAGCCTATTGAGTATGTGAACAATGTATCCCGTTCTCTTGTTATATTAAATAGCACTGATTAGGAAAAGGGAGATGAGGTAAGGAAACATAGCAGTATATTTTTTAAAGTGAAATTCTAAAAGTACCTTAGAACTTAGAAGTGAAATGTATTGAGATAATAGATAATTTTTGATGCAACAGCTCTCATGTTGGTAGAATTAATATGCTAACAAATTTAACTTTATATGCATTTATAATAGTTTTTTAAATCTTACTTTTTATAAGACTAACTTACAAGTCATGGCTAACTTTTATAAGGCTAACTTACAAGTCATGGTTTCAAAATTTGGTAATTACTGTTTCAGAAGCTGAGGACTGTAACAGGTCAGTCAGTAATTATTATATGATTTAAATGAATGAATTCTTGAAAACATTATGTAGAACTGTAAAGAATTCTTTCTTTGGCTTAGATTATGTTTTGGAAATCACACAACATTTTTAAATTGATTTATATAAGGTCCATTAAATTACCAGATTTCATTTTGTTTCTTCTTTTAGTGAAATAGAAAAATCTAGTACTATCCCTATAGCCAAATCAAGTGAAACCGAACAGTCGGAAACTGATTGTGATGTTGGTGATGCTTCAGTTCAACAACCTTCCTTTGTCAGTCCGCCTGAAAGGTGGGTATGAGCAATTAGGGCTTTGTCCTTAATATGACTTTGTAATGACAGCAGTGCGGTGTTTGAATGGACTTTGGGGTGTACTTAATTCTATGCTGTGATTGAAAGAAAGCTGATCTCTGGGCTGGGGATTTAGCTCAGTGGTGCCACCACCGGCCTCACAAGCGCAAGGTCCTGAGTTCGATCCCTGGTACCAAAAAGAAAGAAAAAGAAATCTGGTCTCTGTGTTTTTGATTTACTTTGTTCATGATAATTATAAAAATTTAGATTATATAAAACTTGTTAGCCTGCTAAAATTTGTTTATCTTTGGTTTCAAATAGTCTTGTTGGCCAGCATATAGAAAATGTGTCATCTTCACATGGCAAAGGGAAGATAACAAAATCAGAATTTGAATCAAAAGTTTCAGCAAATGAACAGGGTGATGACAGTCCGAAATCTGCATTGAATGCTTCAGATAATTTAAAAAATGAGGTTGGTATATAATTTACACAATCTCCTACTTTATTATACAATGCTTTTTTGTTATTAGCTAATTTTGTAATTTGTTAACCATAAAATTAGGAAGTTTGAATAGTTAATAATGTGTGGAACTGATAAGACTGTGATTGTTAAGAACAGGTAGTTCATGGTACTTTTTTCAGTATTTATGCATAAAGTTGTTCCCTGTATGAATGCTCTTTGGTTATTGATAATTAAATGGTTTTTAGCTAGTACCAACTGTTTGACACCACATACATACTCTCTTTTAAACTGTGTCTTAGAGAACAATATAGAACTTATAACTATTACTCTGAAGGCTTTTCAACAATGTGTTAATTTAATAACAAAGTTAACTTACTCTTCAACTAGAGTTATTTTTAAGGGACATTTTACCTTTTGTTACTTATGTGCAGAGTACAATATAAACTGACATTTTAGTTTTAAGTAGCATTTTACTCAGCATTGTTTTTGAGATTCTGCCATTCATTGTTCACTATTTTGTTATAGCTACTCTACTATAATTTATCCAATCTTCAATAATCAGTATTTAGGTTGTTTCTAGTTTTTTGATATTAAAAAGAGTGCTGCAGTGAGCATTCTTATGCTTACCTGCTTAGGCATATGCGTGCATTTTCATTGATATTTATAGTATAGAATTGGTGGGTGTATGCTTCTTTACTTACTATTACTAAATTTTGAAATCCCTTTTAGCAGACTAATTATATTTTCTATGATTGAACAGATACACTGCACTTTGCCAGACTGTCAAACTTTATCCTCCACAACATTGGCATAACTTATATCTTGTTTTCATTTTTATTCCATGATTATTACTGAGATTGTATTTTCTTTTTTGCTGGATTTATTATATATTTTTATTCTCTTCCTTCTTACTGATTTGTGGGCATTCTTCTTTGGGTTGCAATGTGTTGCAGATAGTTCTCCCAGTTTGTTGCTTATTTCATATAGTTTCTGGTAGTTTGATTTTTAAAATTTTTTATTTTAATGTTGGTTTTTTGGTTTAAAATTTTTTTCATTTTAATGTTGCCAAATCTATCAGATTTTACAAATTCTGCATCTGTTAAATCCTTTTATTAACCTGAGTCGTAAAGATTTCCTTCTTAGTAACAAATGGTATACAGTTCTTGTTCTGCATCTACCTTAAAATCTAAGTTAAAATAATGCACTTTTTTATTTTTAATTTTTTGTGGTACCAGGGATTGAACTCAGGACCTTGCACTTGCGAGGCAGGCGGTGATGCCACTGAGCTAAATCCCTGGCCCAATAATGCACTTATTAAAGGAATCTGTTTTTAGATATGTATTATTTCTACAAAATCCTTAAGAAATACCACGGTGTACAAAAATTTTAAGGTAGACTTAAAAACCTAAGTATTATATAAATTTGTATAGTTCGTATATGAGTAATTGGTTGCTAGAATATAATGCAGTTTTGTTTCATTTTTGAATGACTTAATGGTTATCTCACTAACGTAAAGAAATACATCTGGGCTGGGGATTTAGCTTAGTGGTTCTGCCACGTGCCTTGCAAGCCCAAGGACCCGAGTTTGAACCTCAGAACAAACAAACAAAAAAAGAAATACATCTACATGCTTAGAAATAGTTGCAGTTCTTTCAAAAGAAATCTAACTTTTAAATCAAAATTTTTCAAAATATCATTTACTATAAAATTTAGACTTACTAGTCTATATTCTTTGGAGATTGAGGGCTGTTTATTTTTTGGCATTTCTTTCAGAGCTCTGATTTTATAAAACCAGGAGAAACTGACCCTACACCTCCAGCAAATCCCAAAGATCCAGAGGATATACCAACATTTGATGAATGGAAAAAGAAAGTTATGGAAGTAGAAAAAGAAAAAAGTAAGGAAGTGCTAGATTCTTCAGAAAAATTTGTTTCTTTTTTTTAAATCTAAGGAGATTCAAATGAGCTTTTTCTTTTTAATTGGTAAGATAAAAACTTGCTTTATAGGACTGGGGATTTAGCTCAGTGGATCTACTGCCTGCCTCACAATCGCAAGGTCCCGAGTTCAATCCTCAGTACAAAAAAAAAAAAACTTGCTTTCTAAAATATTTTAAAGGAGAAATTTACAAAGTTGCTCCTGTTTACCCATATATCATTTACCTGTATATAACTATGTACAGTTTTAATCTTAATTAAAATCTAGCCATGTAAATTACTGAGGATAAAATAAGATAAAACAGCAGTGATTTTCATTTCAATTTATAAGAGGAAAGCTGAGGCATGGGAAATTCTGAGTCAGAAAGCTTTAAACTGTATATGCAAAGTAAATGTTTTTTTGTTTTGTTTTTTCCTTTTGTAGAATAAGTGTCAGAATTAAGAATTCTTAATATTGGGGTCACAGAAAGACAGCATTCATCCTTAATAGGATAGACTATATATGCCAAAAATTATTTCAGTAGGCAAAGTTCATTTTCTGTTATAGTACTTAGACATAAATCAGGCAGTGCTGATTTCTGTGGTTAATTTGTTTTCGGGATGTTTTAAGTTATTAGGATGAAGCATTTTTAAATTCTCATGGCTTTCATTTTTTTTTTGAGACAGGGTCTCGCTTTGTAGTTCAGGCTGGTCTTGACTCACTATGTAGCCCAGGCTGGCCATGAACTCATGGTGATCCTCCTGCCTCACCCTCCTGAGTGCTGGGATTACAGGCATGTGCCACCAAGCCCAGCTTTGTCATGGCTTTTTAATATATTCTGTTAATCATTCTCTTAATTTTCTGGAAGATAGCTTGTTTCTTTTAAGATCATTTTATTGCTGAGGATGTTTTCAATCATAATCATCATATGTGTGTATAATAATAAGGTTTGTCTTTAGGTCAGTCATTGCATCCATCTTCTAATGGAGGTCCACATGCTGCCAAAAAGGTCCAGAAAAATCGAAATAATTATGCCTCAGTAGAATGTGGTGCCAAAATTTTGGCAGCTAATCCAGAAGCCAAGGTACTTCAGTATAAATTATTTTTATATAAATTTCACAAACTAGTGACTTGGTGTGCTGGGAGCTGTATTTAAATGTGGGCTCTTTGGCTAAGTCACTAATAAGTGCAGAATCATGCCTTTCAAGACATTTTATTGTATTAATTTTTAGTTACATTAGTTGACAACATATACCTGTTATTTAACTGTTAAAAACCTATATGAAAGTTTGAAAAGGAAGTAGCTAATAGAACATTATTTTTCCTTTACAGTAACAGATACTGAATTTTAAGTGGGTTGTGATAAGAATAATTTAATGCTTTAATCTTAAGTGATAAATTTTAGTCACTTTTATGCTCGTTTTCCTCCAAATGAGTGTTTCAGGGTTAGGTATATTTTAAAATTTAAAAGAGAAATCCTAGGATATTTAGTTGAAATAATTTCTTATTATTTTTCTGTAAGTGATATATTCATTTTCCCACTTTGAAATAGAGCACATCTGCTATTCTTATAGAAAATATGGACCTTTATATGTTGAATCCATGCAGCACTAAAATTTGGTAAGTAATACAAAATTTTAAAAAGTGCATTCTATATATGTACATACTATGTTAAGCTTTTTTATTAGGGTTGGATTGATTTATTCATATAATCATTTAATAAATGTTTGTAATTGATTAGTGCTAGTACTATGCAAAATTGAGGACAAAATACCTTTCCCCCAGGAAATGACAAGAAATCAAACAGTGACAGACCTGATTAAACAGTAATGAAGTGTTATAAAAGGTACTACTAAAAGAGTATTGTAGAAAGAGAGATGTGTAACTCTACGAGGACTTCTTGGAAGAGGTAATTCCAGAGCTCAGTCATGTAGGAGTCATAAGAAATGGCAGATGAGGAGGGAGGCATAATGCTTTAAAAGGAGCATATTTCTTCTGGGTGACTGTAAATAGAAGCAACCCAGAGAGGTCCTATTAGCATGACAAGAAGAAATGTACATTTAGAGTTGAGACAAGATGAGGCTAGAGTGTTATTTAGGTGTAACCAGGCTACTCAACACTGTGTACACCTAGTTTAACAATTTTTGAGCTTTATCTTAAAGAGCATGGAATATAGCATCTCTTTAAAGAAGTGACAGTATCTCACAGGCTCAATTTAAAGGGTTTGTCTTCAAAGGGTAGTTCACAATAGAATGCAGTTAGAAGCAGAGAAACCACTTTAGAAACCTATTGTCATAGTCCAGGCTTTAAATAAGGCATTGACAATTTGTATACAGAGGAGAAAAATATATCTGAAAGATATTAATAGCAGATAAAATTGATAATTCCTAGTAATTGGATATGAAGAAGGCAGAAGCATTTAGGAGAAATCTCTTAGAATTTTGGCTTCATTGCTTGTATCTGTAATTTTTCCACTAAGAATATAAGAAAAGGAACACATTTATGGGGTAAATTAATTTGTGATATACCAAGTTTTATTACATTATTTCATCATGCAAATACTCCTGATTAATAATTGGGAAAAATCCTCTCCATTATGCTAATTTACTAGAATAAATAAATACATAACATTTAAGGCACTCTTCAAACCTTGAAGATAACATTTATTCATTTCTGCCACTCTTGGATTCATTTCTTTTTTTTTTTTTGGTACCTGGGATCGAACTCGGGACCTTGAGGTTGTGAGGCAGGCAGCAGAACCACTGAGCTAAATCCCCAGCCCTTGGATTCATTTCTTTTTGGAAACGTGTACCTTGAGGTTCAGCTAGAAAATGAACCAAACCGTTGTGGATATTAAGGGATGATCACTGATCAGTTTATCATTGTCTGCAGTAACACTACACTTTAAACCTTACTTTTTCCTTAGACCATTTGTTCTGTAAGTGGAATTTGAGGAAATGTTTATCTGAGAGCATAGACTGTTTTGGGGAGTTTCTGTGTATTTCAAGCAAAAACATGCTGGGATGAAGTTATATGAAGCAGTCATTTTGCATTATTACGGGTTTACAGAATAAGAGATCATAAGTACTCATAGAAATGTTTCTGCTAGAGAGCATGCACTTGTGTAATGTGTGTTTATTATAGATTTTACTTTCTATGCATTTAGTTGCGCATCTTTGCATTATTGAAGAGCCTCAGAACATTTTTAACTGATTTTGCCTGATTTAAGTAGTTTGACCACCCAAGTTATAGTAAAAGGACACTCTCTAAGTCTTAGTATCTGACGGAGTAAGTTTATATCATCCTCTTCAGAAGTGTCTTCATTATTGATTTGCCTTCATTTCTTTTCTTTCAAATTTCAGAATCGTAAGTTCCATAAAAGCTCATGCTGACACTTTCATTGGAATTGTATCAACTCTAAATGAATTTTCAGATAGTTGACATATTTTAGGATGTTGAATCTTACTATCCTTTTATTTATTGATTTGATGTTTATTGAATACTTGTTATGTGATGTTTCTAATACTAGAAAAACATTAGTTTTTCCTTTTTTTTCTTACTGTCTAGTAAAAGTCTAGATATGACTTAGCAGTTTATGTTATAAAATAGATGCAGTGAAGTCTATTGTAGCACTCTGGATAAAATGTTTTAAGTATATATATTGTACATAGATTCACTGTTTCATGAATTGTCCTTTCATTTTCTTTATAGTGTCTTTGAATGAATAGAAGCTTTTAAAATTTAATATAGTTGAATCTGTATGATAATGTTAGAATTTTTTTTTTTTTTAATCAGATCTCTCCATGCCTTTGAATGATAAAGATAGTGTCTTGTACTTTTTGTAAAACTTAAACATTTTGTACTTCACATTTAGGTTTTTAATCCTTCTGGAATTTTTTTTTTTTTTTTCGTATTGTGAACAGGACGTATTCATTCCTCTCCTGATTCTTCTTTTAGATAATTATTTAATAATTCACACTTTTCCCTCTGATTTATAATGCTACCTTTCTGATAAAGTTCCCTTACACATAAGTACTGGTTTGTTTCTCTACTCTCTTTTTTGTCTCATCAGTCAGTTTGTTATTCCTACAATGACAAAACACTGTAGTCTTAAATTATAAATTAATTCAAAGTAAACAGTATGCGTAGTATATTTATACACATAAAAATATACTTTCTTATTTATATTCCACTTTTCACAGAAGTTAGCATGTCAGCATACTCTTCATGTTAAATGAATTTATAACTTAGAAATATCTTGGCCATCTCAGTATTCCATTTGTAGAGACCTTCCTCAGTCTTTGATCATTACATAAAATTCCTTCATATGGGTATAGTAAGATTTAACTACTCTGCACTTGGTGGATATTTGGATTTATAACCTTTTGTCATGGCAAGCAGTATTTCCACTAGGAAGCATGTGCCTGCACTATCTTGTACTTGGGTAAATAATTAGGAAGAAATAGTTGTGATACTATTTAGGTTTTCTATTTCTTCAGTTAGTTTTGATAAATTCTAGGAATTGTCTTTCAAAGTCTAATAATAAAAGTTGTTTATACATTGTTCTCATTGTTTAAATTCTTTTCAGCTTAGGAGATTATCTTTTTAAAAAAATTCTTATTATTTTTATTTATGCTTCCTCCAATCTCCATGGAGGAGTTTCTGTTTTGGCTTTACTGGTTTCCTTACTATATCTTTGTTTTCTTTTTCATGAATTTCTGCTTAAAATTTTAGTTTTCTATATTCTTTAGGCATAGTCTGTTGAACTTTAATTTTTTAAAAAAAAATTATTACCCACATTTAAGGTTATAAATTTCCTTCTTAATTATATCTTTTATATTTTGATTCATGCTTTATCAAACTCCTGTTATATTCAGATGTATTACTTTATTGATTCATTGATGAATTTTTTTGAGGTATTGGGGATTTAGCCCAAAGCCTTCACACTGAGCTTGTATACACCACCTTTTTCCTTCTTATTTTGAGATAGGATCTCTAAATGACTAAGTTGCTCAGGTTGGGCTTGAGCTTTGATACTCCTGGCTTAGCTTCCCATAGTTCTGGGATTACAGGTGTGTGCCACCACACCTGGCCATTGATATTTAAAAATTCTTAAACCAAGCTAAAGGTAGTGCCACATGCCTGTAATTCCAGCACTCAGGAGGCTGAGGCAGAAGGATCACCAGGAGATTTAAGCCAGCCTGGGCTACATAGGGTTCAAGGCCTGCCTAAAGTACAAAGCGAGACCCTGTCTCAAAAACAACAACAAAAAACCCTTGATCTAAAAGTATTTGCATAGTATATTGAAATTGGAATTGGATTTAACTTTTTCAAATTAAAGTCTGAGTCTGACTTCTTAGGTCTTACCCTGACACTAGGATGTTGTAATATGGAAAATGTTCAGGCTTTGGAGGGAGACAGATATATATTCTGACTTGCACTTTATTACTTATTGGCTAAATGTCTATTAGTTAGAGCTTTTGATTCTGCTACTTTAACAAAGACCAAAAGACTGGTTTAAATAAGATAAACAGCATTGTATGAAATTAGGTTTAATCTATTGAACTTTTTTATTTTTCACCTTCTGGAACTAAGTTCTCTTGCTCTCCCAAGATTAAACACTGTTTTTTGTTTTGTTTTTTTCTGGTACCAGGGATTGAACTCAGGATCTTGGGCTTGGGAGGCAGGCGGCACCACTGAGCTAAATCCCTGGTCCCTTAAGCACTGTTATTTTTAATGCTTTTGATTTGCTCAGCATTTGTCAATATATAAAATCTGATTTGATATTTTATTAAAGGAATACTAGATGGTAGAATATTTTCTCCAAATGTCTTGATACATGCACTTTTATTTTATGAACATGGAATGCTTTTGTTTCTTGAACAGCAGTTTTTGTGGTATCTTTGTACATCAAATATAGGTTTCTGACATCATTTTTTATTTTGATGCTGGAGATTGAACACAGGTCCATAAGTGTATGCTCTGCAGCTAAGCTATAACCCTAGCCTTCCACCACCATTTTTAAAAACAGCTTTATTGAGGTATGGTTGACATAAAATAAACTGCAACATGTGAAAGTATATAATTTGATAAATTTTGACATTTATACATTGCCACAGTAAAGATAATGAGGGTATCTGTCACTTCTGAAAGTTTCTTCACACTCTTTATAATTTCTCCCTCTCAAAGCAGCTTTCCCCACCATTACAAATTAGGCTTCTATTACTATAAATTAGTTGACATTTTATACTTTATATAAATAAAGTGTATATTTTCTAGTATCAGTTTTAATGGGTACTGATTATTTCAGTGTCCAGTTAGGCTGTAGTAATTGGTTAATTAATTCTCTGCTAAATATTTAATCCCTTTTCTTCTGCTTTTATAAACTATGCTTCAGTGTAGCAAACTGTAAACACAAAGGTGGGCATCTGGAGCCATGTGTCCTTAAGAGTTCATTGCTAAATCATAGGCTTTGATACCTTTAACATAATATGCAAGTATGTGCCAAACTGTCCTCTAGACTAGGCAGTTTCCATCATCACTGGTTGTTCTTAGTAATTTCTTCTCCAAGAATATGGTTTGTTATTAAAAATGAAAAGAAAAACTATGATGGGGCAAAATCAGTATCTTGTTTACTTTTCTTCCCCACTAATGACATGCTTGATAAATATTTAAAAGCATTCCCTTATGGATTACTCAAGTTACAAGTCCTCCTCCTTCATTACATTTTAGTAATTTTTAATAGAAGTCTAGTTTATGCGAATTGTTATGTCATGTTTAATATGAACTGTTACTTTGAATGGTTTATCTAAATGATTGTCTTGTGTTCTTTTTGAAGGTTTGTTATTGAACTTTGTGAACCAATTCAAGTAAAACAGCTTGATATTGCAAATTATGAATTATTTTCTTCTACTCCTAAAGACTTTCTGGTTTCTATCAGTGACAGGTAAATTGTACAGCTGGTTTCAGTAGGCCTATGTTGGACCTTTAGAATAAAACTTAAAATGGGTCACTTTTGACTTCAACATTTTATTTTTTAATAATAGTTTCTAATAACAGATATAGGCACTTTCCTTTTATTTACTTACATAAAGCTTAAAACATAACCGCATTATACTGTTCCTTTATTTTTTAAAGAAGAAAAAAGGAAAGTAATTTTTTAGAAAATAATATGTATTACAGTAATGTAGATGCACAGGAGGTCCATGTTAGATAACCTAATAGACTAATCAGATGCTTGCATCTACTTGTACTGAATGAGGTTGGTTTTGCAGAGTATAAGATAATTTTCACCTGAAAGTGATTAATACTTTTTGTTTATTTTTGACATTTCAAAATGAAGACTAACCATATAAAATATGCCATGCACAAACGAATATCATGAATGCATATATATAATAATGCACGTATAATATACAGTAGGCAGCTCACATGGAGACTTATAAAAATGTTGTGTTGTCTCAGATATTGGAAGTTTTGTCATTTTTTTTACTAGTACATGTTGATATTATTCCTTTATAAGGTAAAGAAACAGACAAGGTAGGATTAAGTAGCTCACCCAAGTCACATATTCTGTTAAAGGACCAAAACTCAAATCTAGAACTTTGTCACTTCAGAGTCTTTTCTTTAATTCTTATTCTTTATTCCTTCCAAACATTTATTTGAAAGTTATTAAAAACATACAAGTATTCCATTTTATATCATGCGATATATTTTTGGCAAAGAACATTTTCAAACTTTTTTGGGTACTTCTATAATTATAAAAGAAATAAACATTGTAAGGACTTTGGAAAAGAACTAGATTCCTGTCAAAGATAATCACTGTTAGCATTTTAATATATTCCTTTCAGCCTTTCCTGTGCATTTATTTATTTACTCTAGTAAAATATATTTACTTTTTACTTCTTAAATCCTGAGAATATCTTTTGTTTTACAAACATACTATTTTTAATGAGCACTTAACATTTTCCCCTTGATGGAGCTGTTTATTCATTCCATGAATACATTTTCATGCCAGAATATACCATACAGAAAATTATTATTTATTTTACTATCTTTAAACCATTAAGGTTTTTCCATGATGTTTCGCCCATCACCTCACACTCAGCAGTATGTGTGTACAGTTTTTGAAATCAATTCTCAAAGCCTTTTGAGAATTCCATCTATTATTCTGCTGCTAACCTTTCTCATTGAACTTCCTTGTCTTGAAGCTGGAATTTTCTCATCTGTCATAAAGACATAGCCAGTAATGATAGAGTATTTTTTTTAATGTGAGAGAGCTCTTTTGAGGCATTCTTTAAATGCTTTAAACAATAATAGTATAGACTTTTACATTAGGTTAACTTTTAAATCCATCAGCTGCTATATAAGCTGCTATATAATATATATATTGTCCAATTCAACTATGATGGTAGAATTTTTTTTAATTCACTTCATACCAGTACTTGTATTTATACTTCACATCATCATGTACTTGTTAGTATGTGAAGAGGCATTGTTCCAAGATGACCTCTTAGCTGCATTGTTGTAAGGTTTCTAGGAAGGCTTCCCAGACTCCAGCAGGGCCGTTGTCCCACTTTTGTCTTTTTCTTATCTTCTAATTTCTTAACAGTGTGATTTTTCAAGTTATTTTTTTCCCAGCATAGAGGAAATTGTCATTTTAATTGGAAAATAAAATGTATTTTACCAAAGGGATTGTTAAGATATGTGAAGTCAGTGTGTTTACCTACAGAGGAAAAAATTTACAGAGTATATTTATTTTTATATTTTCTAGATATCCCACAAATAAATGGATTAAACTGGGTACTTTCCATGGTAGAGATGAACGGAATGTCCAGAGTTTCCCTTTAGATGAGCAAATGTATGCAAAATATGTGAAGGTAATGTTTGCACATATAGGACTGTGTTCTAACATGAAAATATATTTATTTACACTGTATTCACTCAATCCATTTAAAATCAGAAAAATTAAGAGAAAATTTACTTTTAGCTATAAATGTCTCTAGTTTCTCATTCTTTATGGCTAAGATAAATAGGACACAGATGTGTAAATACCGAATAGTTTCTCTGGTGTGAGAAACTGAAAGTGTAAATAATGGTTAAAATGAATAATTGATAATTTGAAATAGGAAGAAAAGGTCCAAAGGGGTAGGGGAAGTGGGAGGGGAAGGGGAAAGAAAAGAAGGGAAAGGAAAAATTATGAGAAAAGGAAAAAATGGAAACAAAGTCCTTGTAAATAGGGAAGGGTGGAGGGGGTGAAGGAAGCACAGAGAATGGGGAAAAAATAAGATACATCATGTACAGGTACAAGAACCCAATGGTAAATGTAAATGTATATCTAAAATGTACCAATAAAAGAATTTTTTTAAAAAAAGAGGAAATTTGCTGTAATTTGTCATTTATTAAGATAGTTCTTACTTGAATAGTTTATGAAAAAAAAATGTTAACACATTCCTTCTACTTTACTTAAAACCTAGGCCTGCTTTTTTATTTGTGGCTCTGATGAAATTCCCAACTGTGACTCAAAATTTTTTTAGTTTTTATATAATATGTCAGCATCATAGTACTATTAGTTCTCCCTACTCTGAAACTCAATTCATTACTATTACTGAAGTCTTTAATGCAGGCAATTTCTTAACTTATTTAAATCTGATTCTTAGGTTATTTCAGTTTTAATATAGTTATTTGACATTATTATGGCTCTTGCCTTTTCTTTTGTATATTTAAGTCCAATTATATGTCCAACTACTAGTTTTAAATAAAGAAAACTTTTAAACACACTATTCCTAGTGCCTCTTCCACCATCTAATCAAGTAGAATTGTCAGTCTTGAATAGGATTTAGACAAAATAGAAGAAGTTTCTACTTCTCTCCTTCCTGTCCCTTTTACTTTAAAATAATTACTATACCTTAAAGTACCATCATATTAATACTATAACCTCTTAGAATGGCAGCAATTCTAATTTCCTTTTTTAAATGTAAGAACTTAATAGCTACTTAATTTTGCCTTCTGGGACATTACTATCTCTTTTTAAAGCATGTATTGAATTGATTTCTATAAATGGGTAAACTTGTAGTATTCCTACTTTTAGTATAAAAATGCTAAATTATTTTTTGGAAGTACAGTTGATACTTTTCAGTTAGTGATTTTAAGAGTTCAGAAAAAATTAAGGAAATCTTAATTTCTTCTAAATGAGTACTGAAATAATTATTGAATGAATATATATGTACATTATATATATACATACATATATATCATTCTGCACTGTAAGAAGGAAAAAATGTTGAAAATCATATGCCAGGTAATGTATTTAATTTTGGAAGTAAAAATGTCATTAGCTAGTTCTGAGGATCATTTTTATACTACCTACTTTGTTAATAATGGAAGAATATTTTATTGGTGTTATAAAAAATACCATGTTCTTTCTGTGGTAGGAGACTACAGAGCATTTCAAGGATCCATTTCTAACAAAACCCTTTGGTAGAAATAAATTAAAAAGCACAAAGTATTTACTTCTGAGTTTCATTTTAAAGTATCAAGTGCTATGGGTTTTCTTTATACTAAAAGAATTAAGCCCATAGCTACCAATTATTTTTTAATAGCTTATATTTCAAAATGAATTGATACACATGAACTTTTTAATGTAGCTTTTCTAAGTTATCCTTGAAATAATAAGAAAAATGGAATACCAGAATTTCATGTTTTCCATATATACTCTTATACAAGTGTACATAACAAACACTTCATTGTATACTAGTTATCTTTTTATCAATATGTATATATAATATATAGATATGTACAGCCCCATATATATCACTATACAAATTCACCTTACATACATGATATATAGCTATATACAGTCATAGAAGGCACAGATTTTTTAAGAGTATTAATTGATTTTGGAATGCTTTTGTATCTAAGATAAAAGAGCAGTAGTGGATTTTAGGTTATTTAACTCTTTGAAGGCTTAAAGTTTATTTTATTACGATTGTTTAAATTATACTTTCTAGTTGTGATGGTAAAAATTTAAACTATTGCTTTGATTTCTTCAAAGAATTAAGAGTACTACAATGTTATCCATCACAGTATGCTGCTTTCTATACTTTATTACACAGTATGATTTACAAATTCATGAAGTTGCTTATGGCATGTTATCCAGACCTTGGAACTGATTTCTTTTTCTTTTCCTTTCTCTTGCTTCAGATGTTCATCAAGTACATAAAGGTTAGCAACCTTCTACTTTTGCAATATTGAATAACAGAGCATGGCATATTAATGCAATATTTAAAAAAGAAAAACTTTACAAATATTAATTTTGGGGGAAATGAAGACTTTGCTTCTAAAAAGATAGTAATGATAACCTGGTGGGCACTCTGTTGGCTTCCTGTTTCATATGCTTTTATTTTTTAGGTGGAGTTGGTATCACATTTTGGATCAGAGCACTTTTGTCCATTAAGCCTTATAAGGTAAAACAGAACAAAATACATTTACTTCAATTTTTCTTAAGTGTTACACAATACAATACATTTAAAGTGAAGAAATAATTTTCTCTTACATGAGGTTAAGGTAGAAATATAAACTGTTAAATGTTTCTTTCTCTCGGATGTGTTTTAGAAAAATGTCAAACTATTCTTTGTTAAAAAAATAAACTAAGCCAGGCATGGTGATACACATCTGTAATCCAAGCATTCTGTGAGGCTGAGGTAGGAGGATTGGCAGTTTGAGCCCAGCCTGGCAACTTAGTGAGATGAGACTGTCTCAAAAAAAGAGCCATGAAGACAGCTCAGTGCAAAGGCCCTGGGTTCAATTGCCAGTATACTGTAAAAAAACAAATTAAAAAACCCCAGTTTTGTGATTGGTGTACTATTTTGCCATGATAATATATGGAAACATTTTAGACTGATTAAAAAAAAACTTGATCATTTCTATACACCTAATAAAATAGATTAGTTTTACATTTTAATGGAAGCAGTTAACTTATGTAAGATACAGTCATTATTTTGGAGTATAAAAGCCTAGTATTCTTCATAACATAATCAGAACTGATGTTTGTCATGTACTTTGAAGAGATGAGTCTGAATAACTTTGTTTTCTTTTAATAAAAGTAATTAAATTGATATTATTAGGGTATTTGGCACTAGCATGGTGGAAGAATATGAAGAAATTGCTGATTCGCAGTATCAGTCAGAACGTCAAGAACTATTTGATGAGGACTATGGTGAGTGATTTTAAGGAGGTGACTATTAGAAACTTTTTTGCTTTTAATAATTTAATTGTAATGGGTGATTATTATTTAAATCAGTTATTGTTGTCACTTTAGTTTCTTTTGTTTTAGCCCTGATAGCTATTTTTTTCTTTTTTTGTACCAGGGATCGAACTCGGGTCCTTGCGCTTGCGCAGCAGGTGGCGAAACCACTGAGCCAGTTCCCCATTTTTTTCTTGAAAGTATCACCTAATGTGTTTGCTTTATACATTGTATTGTGTTTGAAGCTTATTGATCAGTTACTTGTAACTGGAGCTCCCTTTGATAACATCGGTGCTGTAAATCATGATTGTAACCCTATGCCAGGTCCAAGAACCTGTCCAACTTGTAACAAACTGAAACAGTAGAAATGAACATTAATTCCTTTGATTTGCCCTTAGCCTAAGAACAACCAATATAAGTATGAGGCTTTGAGAAATGTTTATGAGCTTAAGGGATAGAGGAATGTTTTCTGGACCTATTCATTTCTACTTTATCAAATCCTTATTTTAAGATGCCTTAAATCGTAGCTTGAATAATCTTACTTTTTTTGAAGTGTTCACATAAAAGAAATGAAGACGTTGACTAAAGAAATGGAAAGCTTGAATAAAAGTCTGAGAAATGTGATTAAAAGTTTGGTAACCAGTGCAGTCATTTTCCTCAGTTTACCTAGTTTGTTAAATGGCTTATGAATCTCATTTTCTTTTTGTGAACATGTTTTAGATGCATAATTAATATTTATTATGAAATGTTATAAACAGTTGACTATGAGAGGTCATAATATGAGCTTATAAATTTATTGTTGAACTAATTCTCAGTATAATTACTTTCTTTTTCACTCTAGATTATCCACTGGATTATAATACCGTAGAGGATAAATCTTCAAAAAATCTTCTTGGCTCTGCTACAAGTGAGTATTTTGGGAGTTTCTTGCAGTTTCCTATGCACACTATTCAAGTATTTCTCATTCTTTTTCATTTTGACATAGGTATAGTTTGGGTTGGTTCTACTGCCAACGTTTAACTTTGTGTTAAACTCAAAGATACTGGCTAAACATTTCTGTGGAAATGAAGCAGGAAGAATGGATGAAAAGAAAAAAGAGATAAAAATGCAAACATGATAAAAGTGTTTCTTCTAGTCTAACTAACCAGTTTTGGTACAGTTTCTTTGTGATGAAGAAAGGACTATGAATTTATTTGGGGAAAAAATTATTAGTATATCAGTGAAATCCTAGTGAACAGGAATTTGTTAATTTATGGACATGGATAGTTTTCTGTTTATCTATAATCACAATAAATACCAATAATATTAATAGCAAATTAATACATTCTTTGTAAACTTTTGTAAAGGAAATGTCTAAGATAACTAGTGGTTTAGTATGCTGTCGTACCAAAGTAGTATATGAACCTAGTAGTAGGCTAGCAAAGGAGATTACTAGAAAGACCTCGACCTAATTGGCACATTATTTTTCTGTTAGAATGTGCCTAGGTATTTTTTCATGTTATTTTGGGTTGCTCTTGAATATAAAACTAAGTAGACAGTTTTCTTCCTATTTGGAGATTAATAAGAGAATTTAATAAAAATAAATCCTAGTAAAGTAGACTCGGTCCTTGTTCCTTTTATGTTAGTGAACTAAATAGTTTGAATACCAATCTCAGCATGAACAATGATTTTGTAGTTTTTTAGATATTCAACCAGTAGTGCATATACTTGCAAAGATATTTTGTATAGCCATGTGTATGGAATTAAAATCATTTCATTTTTTTTTCATCTTTACCTCCTTCCTTTTCTTTCCATCTATCCCTCTTCGTCTCCGTATGTTAGAACTTCAGTAAGTGTTTTTAGGGACGGGCAGAATAGTGTTAAAAATACTTGCAGGAAGAGAATACTTTTATGCAACCTTTAACTTTGTTTTATATCAGCTTAATATACTTTGTTTTACTCTATTGCTAGCCTTCTGACTTTTTAGAATTTAGTAACTACTAAGTTAGTAGTAACTACTAACCCCTAGCTGTTCTTGATTTTAAGTACCTCTTTCACTACTATGAGATATAGTTTTTTAGGAGTGAAAGAAATGCTATATTATCTGCCTGGATATTCATACTGTTTTTGTATTCTTTAAAATTATAATAGTCATTATTCGTCTCTGGTGTAGCTTAAATAATGCTGAACTAGCTGTAAGGAATCACCATTTTTAAGGGGGTCAGAAAATAGCCCCAGACTAAAAGATCTCTAGGAAGCCATCTTAGGGAGGATGGTGATAAGGCATTAATTACCTCTCTTGGTTAGACTTAGTCCCATCCCAAGAATACATTGATACTCTCAAGTTTTATTTTTCTTTCTTTATATGGGATCAACTCCTGGGATGTCATTAAAATGTAACTCTGAAGGACAGTTCCCTATTTGTAATCACTTCTCCAGCCAATATATTTATTATCTTAATTAGACCTAGAATCTTATTTAGATCTTGAGTTTTTGGATCTGACTCGTTAAAAGTGTGTTTGTTGGCAACATCTCATTTAGTTTTTTTGTTTTGTTTTGTGTTGTTTTTGTGGATCTCTGGAAGGGTAGTCCATTTACCTCCCAGTGTTTAGGTATCAGAAGAATTGGTGTACTGTAGTGGGGCAAGATAGGTGGCAAGACGTTAGAGGAGCCTAAGCATGGGGCTTAAAATGATCTGTGCCTCTTGAAATGCCTCGAGAGGCAGTGTTAGCTAGAGTGTTAGGGCTTTGCTGTCATGAAGCTTTCAAAGCTAATCTAATACTGTTACCTCCTCTACTATTGTCCTTGTCCTCAGAAGAATTTGGGGCTGTTTTTGAGCCTGACTTACCTATACCCTCCAAGATGGTATAACTTTAAGCAGTTAGCTGGTCTTTGGCACTAGATGTCCAACTTTTGCCCATTTTAAGATAAGAGAGAAATGTCAATTTTGAACCTTATTTTTTTCTTGTTTTTAAAATGCACATGCTATGTACAAAATAGAACTCTGTGACTGTATCACAGGATGAATAAGTTGCCCACCTCAAAGGAGTTTTCTATTCCAAGAGAAGTTAGGGGCAATTATCCAGTCTGATACTATATTTGAAGTTTCTACTTTATCCTATTATAAAAGCTTATTAGTAACCAGATTTTCATGGTAACAGGCTATCATGTATTTGGCTTCAAGTTGAGAAAGGTCAGAATGTCATATACACAGTGCTGCTTTTTCTCAAAAAACTAAAAATAAACTATGTTAGGCAATGTTTTGTGGACATAGGGAAATTATTTCTTTAGATTAGATAGGTGGAAAAAGTAAGTGGGGCCCTAAAGTGATGATAATAAGTAATATATGTATTTGGGGGGGGGGGCGGTACTGAGGATCGAATTCAGGTCCTTGTGCTTGCAAGGCAGGTGGCGGAACCACTGAGCTACATCCCTGGCCAATAAGTAATAGTTTTAAAGGGTGGATAGTATAAATCTTTCTTACAATAGGGCTATCATTAAAATTTAAGTTCAAAAATAATATTCAAAAGCTATTTTCTTTATGCATATTAACATGTGTTCTTTTATTGAAATATTTAATAATAAATGCCCCAAAATTTGAAATCTGAGGTAAGGTATTACTTTGAAGCCCAAGAGGTTATAGAGAAGTGGTGGTGAACCTGTGGCAAGCTGTTTATCATTGAAAGCTCTAAAAGGTTCACCATCAGGAGTATAGACTGTTGATTCCAAAATTTGACTGACTTTAGGCAGCAGTGTAAGTAAGATCATATCTAAGTAGTTCGGTATCGTTTGGCATTAAAAGTGGATTTATAAGAAAATAAGTTTCCATTCCTGACTTTATCTTGGTTTGTGAACAGATACGGAGTTCCCATTCTTGTCATTATCTCATGCTGAGGCATCTCTTTAGCCAAAGAAAGAACCAGGGTTACTGTTCTGTTAACCTACTTGACGGGTTGAAGGGCAAGACATTTAAATTTTCTCTAAACATTTTTAAATGGGATATATCAACCTTTTGTGTTATACTAACAATCAGAAACATAGTACCACCACTACTTTGTTGTTTTTCAGATCATAGAATCACAATTATGTGAAGGTCAAAATTATAACTGTCAGTTATCACCTTTACACCCTAAGATCTCCTACTGCTTTTCTCCCACCCTACAGCATATATTTACATCAGGTCCATGTGACAGTGCAAAGCTGGATCCAAGACTTTTAGATATGCTAGATTCCTTAGATCCTTTTCTACTTTTCACATCTTTGGATTTCATCTAAAGTGTGATAAAAACCGTATGTATATTTTAGGAAAGGAGACTAGGATGGAAATAACTTATGAGGCTTAAAATGTAGCCCCCGCCACATGTTAGTATTTAATAGGAGGGGAGTACCTGATCCTGAAGAAATTTTAGAATTTGAAAGATTTTATTGGGGTAGATACTAATGTCCCTTGAAATTACATCATGTTACTGGAGGGAATTCTTCCTATTCCCAGCACCAGCTTTTATGCAGTTTTGCCATTTGTGGTCTTCATGTATAAATATGCCTGTTTATATATATGGAGGTTTGTGCTGCCTTTATTCGTCATCTAACTGTTCTCCCTGGAAAGAGGCAGAATTACCAAATATGCAAATTACTTTACCTACAACATTCAGAGTTTTATGACTTTGACTTTTAATTAATCTGCCCCATCCCTATCCTCATCTCCACTAAAAACAAAAGAATTGGTATGCTTTATAATCCATAAAATATTATTTTGGTTAATTTTTAGAAGTTACTTGTCAAGTTTTAGAAGTTACACTGTCAAGTTGAAATTTAGATAGGTTACCAATAGATACTACTTGCTAAGTGAAAATAGTACAAGTTTTTCTGCTTTGGATGATAATCTCCCCATTTTATATTTACCCATGTTAATCACACATTATGGAAAAATATTTATTTCTTTAAGCTTTTTTAATTTTTATTTAAAACTGTATAGAATATTTTTATAGAAAACTTTTGAATTTTAAAATACGAGTTTTGATCGTCACATTTCTTTCCTGTCACAGTACAGGCTATATGTTGAATTGTACTAGAATTTTGTAATGTGTCAGTGTTTTGGAAAAAGGTTTGGGGAAGCTTGATAACAAAAAGTATATTTAAAGCTAAAATTCCTCTTGAACATAAGAATTCAGATTTATGCTTTATACTTCTGTGTCCTATATTCAGCTTTTGTAGTAAGGTAAATAAAAATGTAATAGGTGGAGAAGGCAAAAAAAAAAGTCACTATATTTTTTTGACTAATATTAATGTATGTGAGAATATTTGGATATATTGGTATTTTGAATTTTGTTTTAGATGCCATTCTAAATATGGTGAATATTGCTGCTAATATTCTGGGAGCAAAAACTGAAGACTTAACAGAAGGTACCTAATTGTTTTATGAGTCTTTTAAATAGGTAGAATTCCTTGGGTCCTTCTAGTTAGGAAAATCAAGTAAATAAACTAAAAAAAATTTTGAGTTTCCATTTAGAAATACAGAGATGATCCAAAGGAACTTAACAATCTTCTGTTGCTCATTACTTGATTAAATTCCACAAGTTCTTTTCTTTACAAAAGGTTTTTTTCAACACGGAAATTATGTGGGTCTCTGACTTTCCCACAATAATAATAATTCATTGTTCCTTATCTATTTATTGAGATTTTTATGCTGTAGTTATACTTCAATTTTGCTTTCCTTTTATGTATCAAATTGCTACATAGACAGTTTTTCCTTACTGGAAAACTGAATGGAAGATACTATTATTTAGCAAGGAGAAACAGTCATGCCTTTTTTGTTTTTAAAAACTGCTCAGTTCCAAGCTGGGCACATACCTGTAATCCCAGTACTCTAGGAAGTTTAGGCAGGAAGATCACAAATTTGAGCTCAGCCTGGGCAAATTAGTTACTTAGTGAATCTTTGTCTCAAAATGAAAAACAAAAAAGGGCTTATGGATATGGCTAAGTGTGAAGGCCCTAGATTAAATCCAGTACCCCCTCCCCCCAAAAAACCTTAGTATCAAATGCAAACTTTTAAAAATGACCCATTTATTTCCTCTTATTTTCTTTAATAGCTTTTTAGGTATCTAGAAGGTATATCAATCATGTAAGATTATACAATGTTCATAGTCATCCATGATTTATCTGAAAAGTTAAATAATATGCATTACTTATAGTTGTAGTCTTTTATGATCCTTTCTAAAAGAACTTTGTTTTTTAAAAAAGTCCATGGTAGCAAACATACTTGACATTTTTTCTTTTCCCCTGCAAAACTAAAATTCTTTTTTATAATATTCATGGTATGACTTTTACAAATTGAACTCAACATGGGAATCTATCTTAAAATAGGAAATAAAAGTTTATCTGAAAATGCCACTGCCACAACTGCACCTACAATGCCTGAATCAACTCCTGTTTCAACTCCTGTTCCATCACCTGAGTAAGTTGTACAGTAATATTAAATAGAGTTCTTAGAACAGAAGTGGTGATTTGTATGTAAAATAAATATCTGTGGAGAGCTTTGAATCATAGGACATTCTGTGGCTGCCTAGAGCCCGTGAGTTACTGTTCATTAGTGTGTTTGTGTACTAGTAGTACATTGCATTCCACACCAAACATTTGTTGTTTTGATATTATACACTATTTTCATTATTTACCAAGTCTTTTTCCTTATTGAATATTCTTTATTGCAAATAGTTTTGCAGATATAGTTATTAGCAATAAGGAAATTTTTAATTAAGAACAATTTTTAAAGACTTGTTTTTATTAAGTTCAAGTTTAAAAGCATTGAGAATGTGTGTGTATATGGTGTCCTTAGAAAGCTGTGATACCTAGACCAGTGGTACTGTACTTGAATTATGTGTTTGTCCCATAGCAAATTTAAGTATTCCCTTTCTCAGATTGAGTCATATAGTTAGTTCTTTCTCCAGGTTGCAGTGTGAGGCAGGGATATATATAGATAACACAGTTAAAATATCTTCATTTATCGATACTTTATTACACTTTTTGATGCTGCTACTTAATTATCTATAATAGAAAATAAGCTCATAATGCTTTGGATTACTGGAATTACTATGGTAGATTTAATTTATATATATTTCTTTAAATATACTCCTTATAAAAGTCCTTTTCCTCTGAGGAACTCTAAGAGGATAAGATATTTAAATTTGAAATACTTCAAGGTAGTAGGTAATGAGAGCTGCAGGGGGTATACTTTGAAGTATTAATTCCTAAGTGCCTAATAATTCAAAAATGATTTTTGTGCTTTAAAGAACATAGAGAGATTTACATTCTTCTTTGTTAATCCTGAAAGTGACTGGAGATACTTTTGGGGTAATTAGAAAATATACCATATATATTCTGTATTTCTAGAAGGACCTAAGAAATTTATTGGGAACAGAGACCTTCTTGGTGTGTCTAATTATGTAGAGTTGTGATTATTATTCTTGATTTTATAACTAGGCTTCCTTAGTTAACAACTCATGGTATGTCTTATTTTTCAAAACTAATTTTACTTTATATATACACACATGTGAATATTTGGTAAAATATATGTATATAATATATCTAATATTGGGCAAATGTGGCAGCTTTTACTTCTTTGTGTTCGATATTTTTTAGTAAAAGGCAAAAGATTTATGCAATTTGAAGAGAAACCAGAATTTATTAGATATTTTTTAATAGATAAAACAGATTCCTGTGCATAATTTAATATTTCTTCATGTGTTTATCGTACATTGCTTTTAATGAATATATTGCAATTCTTTGAAGAAAATAAGTGAAAATAAAATTTATGATAGGATGTACTGTTAAAGTTACCATGAAAATCTGACTAATTTTCTTGGTTTGTTTTTTTTTAACGTATAGCTCTGATTAGAGTATGTATTGTGGTTTATAACTTAATATTTACCAGTTTAGTTTTCTTCTTCCTATTCTTCAGATATTCTTCCTTTTAAATGTGAGTTTATTTTGTATAATAAATATACCATATGCATATGTAAGAATTGTGTTAGTGCCTCTATCTCTCTACCTGTCTATGGCTATAAATTTCTAGTACAGTCTAGTTATGTTCTATTTTGACCCATTTACTATTTCACTCTTAGAGAAATAAAAATGTACCTTTTAGATATTGTCTATTCTACTTTTGCTACTATTACATTAGTCTTTATTTGGAAACATTTCCTAGTAGTAATTTTTAAAAATAGGAAAATTGTGTTGAAAATAATTGTTTTAGTATTAATATTACTTTATTTTTTCAGATTGTACCATTTGTGCTATAAGACTACATACAGAAATTATCTTTATATTGGAAGGAACAACAGGCATTGTAATTTATAACCTTGTTCCCACCACCTCCACCCTACCCCAAAGACATTCTCCAGAGCCCACTGTTACCATCGAGTTAGAAGCACTATTGGTTTATGATAGATAGGTCAGGATTTCTATTAAAGTCGTTAAGTATTTGCTATTTAATAATAGAAAATTAGACTAGATAGCATTCTTGAACCAGATTATATAGTGTGTGTGTGTGTGTGTGTGTGTGTGTGTGAATTGTGTGAATTCCTCACATTATCTACAGAAAAATCTGGCTACCTTTTGTAGATAGAATATGCAAGCACAAAGTATATTCATAAATATTAAGAATCCTGGATTCTAGTTCTGGTTCTTGGGTAGCTTCATTTCTAATCTGTCAAGAGTGGTGAAGTTTGTACAAATTTGGTGAATGTTTATGGGCAGAAAGGTGCATTATACATTCAGAAAATTGAATTATTCACATAAAAGTCATTCTGGATCAGAGATCAGAAGAAGGAAAGTTTGATAAGGTATATATAATGGATTAAGTCACCTGACTGGTCACTTGATAAATGGATTTTTTGTTGCCACTTCTAAGTAACATTTTTATAGTGAAACTGTATTGAAGGGAAAAATTCATCCAACATTTGAGTTTCTTCTCTATTTTCATCAGGCTTTTATGTCTGTTAACTTTAGATTTGTAATTAACATGATTTGTAACTATGATATATATTTCTAGGGATGTAACCACTGAAGTACGTGCCACAGAGCCATCAACACCAGATACTCCAAAAGATAGTCCCATTGTACAGCTAGTTCAAGAGGAGGAAGAAGAGGCAAGTCCATCCACAGTGACCCTTCTGGGCAGCGGTGAACAGGAGGATGAATCATCACCTTGGTTTGAGTTAGAGACACAAATATTTTGCAGTGAACTGACTACAATCTGTTGTATTTCTAGTTTTTCAGAATACATATATCAGTGGTGTTCAGTTAGAATTGCTTTTTACCGGCAGCGTAGCAGAGCTGCTGTGAGTAAAGGAAAAGATTGTCGTGTGTCGGCTCAGCCTTCGATACTTCTTCCTGCACAATCAGTTGATGTCTCAGTATTGCAGCCTCCAAGTGGAGAATTGGACAGTAAAAATATGGAAAGGGAATCTGAAACTGTTATTCTTGATGACTTAAGTAATGCACACCACGGTGATTTGATAAATCATACAGTAGAGGTAATTGAACTTGAACCAAGTCTCTTTCAAACTCTTTCTCAATCTCTTCTCTTAGATATTACTCCAGAAATCAATTCATTATCTAAAATAGAAGGATCTGAGTCTGTTAAACATGAGACTGGACATACACCTTCACAAGTAATTACACAAGAGAGTTCTGTTGAGTTTGATAATGAAACAGAAAAAAAATTTGAGAGTTTTAGTTCTACAGAGAAGCTGTCTATGATCTATGAAACAAACCAAGTTAATGAGGTAACAGATAATACCGTAAAAGAAGATGTGACCTCCATAGAGATTATCACAAAGTTATCTGAAACAGTAGTTCCACCTATAAACACGGCCATTGTGTCAGACAGTGACAGTGGGGAAGCCAAAATGAACATAGCTCACACACCAAAGCACATTGTGACTCCTGCTGTGGACTCTTCATTACCTGAAGTAAAAGAAGACGAACAGTCTCCAGAAGATGCTCTTTTGAGAGGGTTGCAGAGGACAGCTACAGATTTCTATGCTGAATTGCAAAATTCTACAGATCTAGGATATGCTAATGGAAATCTTATACATGGATCAAACCAAAAGGAGTCCGTATTTATGAGACTTAATAATCGTATTAAAGCCTTAGAAGTTAATATGTCTCTCAGTGGTCGCTATCTGGAAGAGCTTAGCCAAAGGTAAGCTTCACTGTAAATTAGTTCATTTCATATGGTAAGTTTAGTAGCAGGATATGATCTGTAACTATAGAAGAAGATCTAATTATCTCAGTGTCCTAATAGTGTAATTGTAGCTGGAGAGAGAAAGCTACTTGGATGCTGATGAATAACTTACAGAACTTTGTTTTGCTAAGTGTTAGAAGTACTACTGAAGGACACAATACCTTTATTATTAGGCTGGTAGCAAGTCTGTATTATCTGTACTAACATTCCCCTTCCTTCTTCCCTTCTTTTTTCCTTCCCCCTTCTTTCCTTTCTTTCTTCTTTGTGTATGTGTACCTATGTTGGGGTCTTAGGTTGTCCAGACAGTTCTCAAACTCCTGGGCTCAAGGGAAACTCCCACCTCAGCCTCCCAAATAGCCTGGACTATAAACATGGACCACTTACCCCAGCCTCCTTTTGTTGTTTAACTTTAGTCACTTTTACTATTTGATTCTCAGAGGATGTATGGACATATATTTATATATCTTAACCTGTTAGGAGGAATTGAGCAGATGTCATTTAAGAGCTTAGATAAGTAAGGATGAAAGTGGACTGAACTGGATGCTTAGGTTTTGAAACATAGAATCCCAGTTGTAATTGTGATAATTTATGCCCTTATGCTTGTAAGTGCTAGAGGCAATGCCAGTATACTTACGCAGTGAATAAGACTCTAGGCACAGTTTTCCAATTTTAAAACTTATCCACTCTTTATTCTTTAAGTACTCTATCCAATATCTGTCCTTAGGGACTCTTCCCCAAACTTTGAAATCACCTAAGCATCAAGTGTCTAGAATTCTTGAGACACCACATTTTCTCACTCATCTGACTTTGAAATACTACTACTGAAATACTAAAGAAGATTTCTTCCTAATACATACAATTTATTGACAAATTATGTGTATGTGTACATGCCCTCTTAGCTACCTCATACCTACTCTTGCCTTTCCCCACCTGGCGTACACCCCAAAGGAAACAAAGAAATTATTAAATTTTACATAGCAGTGAGATACATAGACTTGAGTTTAGGTAGCTAATGCTTCAAAGACCTCTTATGCCCTGGTGAGCTTTCCTGTATTGCACAAGCCTGAATAAGATTTATTTGAAGATAAACCTCTCATATCTCAAAATCAGAAGTGTGTTTTTAGTACTAAATGAATAAAAAATTAATTTCAACTGTTACTCTGTAGGTACCGAAAACAAATGGAAGAAATGCAAAAGGCTTTTAATAAAACAATAGTGAAACTTCAGAACACTTCAAGAATAGCAGAGGAGCAGGTAGGTCTTTTCCTCATCCTGTTTATACTTAATGTACACATCCATTGTATTTTCTAGGACCTAATTGGTGTAAGGGATAAGTAATGATGGCTCACCTTTGCCCTGACAGCTGATGATTAAGCTTGAATATGATGTCATGTTTAGAAAGTTGTCTAGCTATTAGCCTTAATTCCAGAGACAGTTTTCTTGAGTATTGCATATATTTACATTTTGAATGTGCAGTGAACTTTTCTGCAACTTTTTAGACTCTTAAAACATTTTGTGGTTTTCTCTGTAGATAATCTTACTGACTATAGAGACAAGAACCACTTTTTGTCTTCATAAGGCTTGGTTAGAGCTATATCTAATGATAGTGGCCCCTTCCCTATCTTGTTGATTCTAAGGGAACAATTTCAGTGTTACAACTTAAAGTATAATATATGTGTTGCCACAGTAAAGAAACGGTGTGCCTTTCTCAGAGGTCAGTTGGAATTAAGAGATGGTAAGGTGAGGAGCCCTTAGACTGCTGAGTAGTTAGTTGCCTCTTAGGGTCTGTGCCTGGTGTATTTATTAATTGTGAGCCTTCCCTTACTGGTTTGTTTTTCCATTCTGAGATTTGCGAGTCCTTTACATCTTTTGAATACACATTCTTTATCAGAGATGTGCTTTGCAACTATTTCATCCCAATCCCTTACTGGTTTTCTCATTCTCTTTATAGTGTAGTTTTAACAGTGAAAGTTTTTGATTTGATGAAGCCTAATTTACCAGTTTTTGTTTTGCTGTATGAAATATTTGCCTAAGGCAGAGTCACAGAGATTCTTTTCTTTGAGAAGTTTTTAATAAAATATTTGCATGACATAATTCCTTGTGTGGAGTTAGTACATGTACATAACATTTTGTTTTACATCAGTTTTATGCTCCAGTTTGGGTTAATTTTTATGTGCTACAAGAACCAAAGTTCTTTTGAGGAAGGGGAAATGTAAAGGGGAAGGCCCACGAATATCTGGTGTTTTTAAGCATCATTTGTTGAAAATTCACTGAATTTTCTTTGCATTTTTGATAAAAAACAATTTACCGTATATATGTGCATCTCTAGGTTTCCTGCCTGTTCTACTGGTCTGTTGTCTGTCCTTATGCTTAGTGTGATTGCTATAGCATTGTAGTAACTCTTGACATCACTCAGTGTTAAGTCCTGAAACTCTGTTCTCTTTCAAGATTGTTTTGGCTATATTAGGATTTTTGCATTTCTATATGTATTTTACAATTAACTTGTCAGTATGTAAAAAAAATTAAACCAAAACAAACAAACAAAAAACCCTGTCTGAATTTTGACTGGAATTGTATTGAGTTTATAAATCAGTTTGGAAAATTGATATCTTAACAGTAAATTTTTTGACCTATGAGCACAATACTTAAGTCTTTGTAAGTTTTAATACAGTGATTTCTCCTCTATATTTTCTTTATGCTTAAAATGTAACTTGTATTGTCTTGTGTCTCAAAGATTTGTGTAGGTACTTTTCAGTGATGTTGTGTACTGTTAACACTCTTGGAATTTTAAACATTTAATTAGAAATGCCAACCAGCTTATTAAATTTAATAGTTTGTCCTTTAAATGTTTATAACTGCCTGGGATTTAGCTCAGTGGTTTTACCACCTGCTGTGCAAGCGCAAGGACCTGAGTTCGATCCCTGGTACCAAAAAACTAAAAAATAAATAAATGTTTATAACTGTCTAGAATTTATGAACTCAAATGTGAGTCAGAATTCAAAAGATACAATTTGGTGAATCACTATAATATTTTAAAAGACAAAATAGGATAGAAAGTACCACCGGGGATCACAGGAAAGAAAAAGTGAAACTTTTTGTTACAGTTTTATGTGTCCCTCCCCACCACACGCAGCTATGACACCTTTTTGAATCTGACTTTGTAAAACTTACTGTAGAACAATAAATGAGTATGTAGATGTTTTATATCGGGTATAAAATTAGAGTTTTAGATGCTTTGCCGTCTTCCTGCCCTCTTATCTTCCTCTCCAGCTTCATTAGTAGGTTCACATTTTCAGTACAATCTACCTAAACTAGTTTTATAACTATAAATGTGGTGTATAATTTTCTAAAATAGACAGGCAAATGATATTTTAAAGAAATATTTGTTGATTTTTAGTTTCTAAAATTCAGAGGTGCCTAAAAGATGGAATGATAGGCAGCTTTTATTCCTTTCATTGATGGCATTTCATTATTAAGTGACCTGCTATGGGCATTTGACTGTGACATTCTAAGTTGTAATTTTCTATGAAAGAGAAATTTTTAAACCTTCTGAGTATTGAGTCTACTTTTTGTCCAGAAACATTTTTCAACAAAGTTTCAACATGTCTTTCTGTCAGTTTCTTTTCTTTAAGAAGGTGTTCAACAGAGTGACACAGCATTTACATGCAGCTGGTTATCTGCTGGATTATAGATATGGAACCCCTAAGGCTGGGGATTTAGCTCGGTGGTTCTGCTGCCTGCCTTGCAAGCGCAAGGACCCGAGTTCAATCCCTGGAACCCAAAAAAATAAAAATAAAAAATATAGATATGGAACCCCTATTAGTTTAAAAACTAATGTATATATTAACCTCTATGTAAACACAGTGTTCTGCATTGTAGCAGTGAGTGCTGAAACAAAAAGTTTTGAGGGGAAAGGTTGAATACAGTTCCAGATTCTTAAAGTTTTTAGTGTTTTTTTAATTTCTAACCAAAGCTTACAATATTATTCAAAAAGATCTTCTTATGAATACATTGTTTTGAAATAATTTAGTGACTGTTCCAGATTATTTATTCTACTTGAATTTGTAATGTAGTTAATGTACAGATGAAATACAGAGAAAAGCAATACCTAATATTTTATTACAGGACCAGAGGCAAACTGAAGCCATCCAGTTGCTACAGGCACAACTGACCAACATGACACAGCTTGTTTCAAACTTATCAACAACAGTAGCAGAATTAAAACAGGAGGTAATCATTACTGCTGCTCTTGTAAGACAGTGCATGTGGGAGTGTTGTCATAAAGGCAGGCTTATAGACATGAACATGATGACCTAAAATTTTAACCAAACAAAACTCATCTTTAGAGAACTTTTTTGGAAAAAATTGGTGTTTTAAAGTTTTGGAAATAATATTATAACCTTTTGTATAACATGGCTTTTATAATTTAGATCTTACTTATAGTACAGGCATAAGACTGTTCTGTAGGCCTTTTACACAAATTAGTAGTAGCAAACAGGCTTTATTTTCAGTTCCAAAGAGCTTGTAAAGTTCTTCAATAAAGCAAAACGTTCATTGATTTAACAAGTATTTATTGAATAACCAGTCTGTGTAAGGCATGAACTATATGGTCTTAGGTTGGAACACACAACACTGACTTTGCAGGATTTTCATTCTAGTGAGGGGTAGCATACGTATAGCAAATATGTGTTTAGACGATAATGTTTCCTCATGATTAGTATGAAGGGAAAGCATTGTTGATGTGTAGTGTAGAATTAGTACTGAGGGATACTGCTTTATCTAGGGAGGGTCTTATACCCTGTAGCATTCAAGAAATATAGGAGCTGTACATTGCTTGGTAGTGGAACAAACCTGTTACTAGCAGATATAGGGCAAGGGGCCCAAGGTCGAAATAATGTGATACTTTTGAGGGCAGAAAGCAAGCTGGGGTGGCTAGAGCAGAGTGAGTGAGAAAAGTGAGGCTGAAAAATGCCTTCAGGATATTGGCAGGGGCCTGCCTGGTCATGTACAGTTTTGTGGCCAGTTTAGTTTGAATTTTATTCTAATCATTATGTGTTGCTGGGAGGTATTAAGTAAGGAGATGATGTGAATTACCTCACTAATGCTTAACCTGTTGGGAAAGCCCACTTGTTGCCCTGTGGAGAATTGCCTGCTGGGGACAAGCAAGAGTAGAAGCAGGGAGGAAAGCAATTAGGAGGTAATTGCAGTAACTTGGGTGAGGTGGGTGATGTTGGGTAGGACTAGAGCGTTAGAAGTAGAGACTAGTGCATGTTTCTTGAGTTTAGGGTGTGTTAAAGAGGTAGCAAAACAAGCTGTGCTGAAATATTAGATATGTAGGTAAGAATTAAGGATGGTTTCCAGGTCTTTGGCTCAAATAACTAGATGATTAGTGGTTCAGTTTTGTGTGACAGGAAAGACTACATGAGAGCACTTTTTTCTCCCGAAGTGAAAAGAAGTGCAAATGAAAAGACAAACCAACTGTGACAAAAACAAAAGATTGGTGAACATAGATGAAAAGCATAAATATGTCCATTGTACTGTTCTGAAAACGCTTCCACAGTTTTGAAATTTTTTTTTTAAAGAGGGTAAGGAGAAAGCACAAAAAGCCCCACATTGTATTAAGGGTTAATTTTCAAAGAACATGCCCTGCATTTTGTGGTTTTCAAGCACATTAAAAATGTTTGAAATGATTTTGTTCTTTGAAGTTTAGATTCACTGTATTTTTCCTAAGATGATTTATTATTATAATAATTATCTAACCCTCTTCTTATCTCAGGTTTCAGATCGACAAAGCTATCTTGTCATAGCTTTAGTTCTCTGTGTTGTCTTGGGACTGATGCTTTGTATGCAACGTTGTCGCAACACTTCTCAATTTGATGGAGATTATATTTCAAAACTTCGCAAAAGTAATCAATATCTAAGCCCTAAAAGGTACTAGCATTCTATTTCAGTTTCTTTTTTTCACCATGCTTTTTAATATTTTTGAGAAATGTTGAGCAAATAAAAAATAAAAAGACAGTGAAGTAATTCCTTGCCCCCCATGATTATCTTGAAACTTTTTGGTAAAAAACATCATTAGGAAAGTGAAATGTTCCTATACCTAGATGGCTCTATAGCCTTACAATAGAGAACACCACTGATAGTAAGTACTTAAAAACCTTGAAATTAGTTGAGAAAGGCACTCAAATGTAGAATTCAGAGGAAGAGAAAAGGTATTTTAATATAATACCTTTTAGATGAGAATTTTTTGGATGTATTAACAGTAATAGTTATAAAATTGCTTAATAAAATAAATTTTCATTCATTTAACAAGTATTAATTGAGCAACCAGTGTCTGTAAGGTGTAAGCTGTGCCGTCCGAGGCTGAGGCACAGAACAGTGAATAGCCCCTCGCCTCACAGGCCTTACATTCTGGGGAGGGATAGTTAATTTGGACTTAGTCTCTTGTGCTACGTACAGTTCTCAGTATTCTCCGTGAAACCTTAGCTACAGAGTACTTGTGTACTCACTGTGCACAGTATTAATTTTTCTTAATGTGTTAGGTGTTTCTCTTCCTACGATGATATGAACTTGAAAAGAAGAACTTCATTCCCACTCATCAGATCTAAGTCTCTACAGTTAACTGACAAAGAAGGTAACTTTTTGTGCTTATGCAATATGTATATATAAACATTACTTCTGGCATAAATGTAATGTCACTGTTGTGTTCATGATCATCTGCAACAAAAAAATGAATACAAGAACTGATGTGTTTGTGCTGTGTCACAGCCTCTTCATTGTTTTCACATTTATTTCTCTTTGTTCCTTTAAAAGCCCAAAGGGTAGGGAGGGGGGCTTAGTTTATTTAATTAGCAGATGGTAGTTTTATTTGCACATGCTCCTGTTTAGAAGTATTTCTTTTTAGAAAGGGATGTTTGAGAAAGTTCAACAGATATGGAAAACCTGAATGTGCTCCCATAGCATCCTGTGCTTATCTGCCTCCTCTTCCTGTACAGGTAGGATCCCTTTTGTGTCAAGTTTAGGACCATGAGGTACTTTCTAGATGAAAATCTGATCTTTCTCTTTTTTATAGTCCCAGTGTATAATTGAGTTCCGTTGTCTAACATTGAAATGTATTCACATTTAAATGAATGGGTGTGTGTCGAGTGGCAGTTTTCCTATTTCAGTATTTTTGTAAATAGTGCTTATTAAGAAACTTAGAAGTCTATTTTCATATTGCTATTAAAATAACCAATTAATTATACATTTCAATTCGGAATGCTCTTTTAATAATCATTGGCTGTTCTTTTCTTTTGGATCTTAGTAACTGAGCAGCATGTTTCAGTTAATTAAATCATTCAAGTAATCATTTCTCTAGTGTTTTGTTATCATAAAGCTTTCCAGACATGACTCTTCACGTAGTATTTAAGTGAAATTTTTAGTTGAAGTATTATATACAGTACAAGAAAGTGTAGTGATCATATGTAAAGCTTAATGAATTTTCAGACACAGCATGTCTATTCAGATTAAGAAGCAGAATATTATCAGCGCCTCAAAAACTTCTTTGTGCTCTTTCAATCACTACCATGTCCTGATGCGGAGACCATTATTTTGACTTAACTTCTGTGAGATTCACCATGCAGTTGATAGTTTGTTTATATTTTTGTCCACACTGAACCTTCAACAATTCATCCATTATAGTTTAGGTCTCTGTATACCTAAAATGGTTCTCTCAGAGGTTTCCACTCTGGTTAATTATGTTTATACCTACCTGTGGGTCTCCAGTTTTTGGTTAATGGTTAACTGTCAGCCTTGTGACTTCCTCTCTGATAGATCTAAGAAGAGGTATTAGCTTTTCAGATTGCTCAGCCTTTTATTTATTAGGACAGAGTGGCAACATTCAGATTTCTTAAGTGGTAAACTAGAAACTAGAAGTCCCAATTTTTTTTTCCTGTTACTGAGAATTGAGCCCCTTTGAGACAGGATCTTTCTAAGTTCCCCAGTCAGTGTTCAAACTCCTGCCTCATCCTCCCAGAATGTTGGGATTCTAGGCACACCCTAAATTTTTATGTGATTTTTATATATAGCAATATTGTTTTATTGGAATAGTTCATTTGTAGGTCAGTTTAGATTTTCTGTGAATGGTATAGGCTTATCTTCTGAAAATAAAGACAATTTTGTTTTCTCCTAAAAATCCTCATAGGTTTTTCATTTTCTGGGGGTATTGGCTTTCTTAACTATGATGGGATCATTTTCATCAGTGTTAAGTGGAAATGATTAATAAATACCTTTGCTTTTTCCAAAAAGGAAAGCACTTACTACTTACTGTTATATTTGTCATGGATGTTTTGTAGATACCTTTTATCTGAGGACATTCCTCTCTCTTCCCAGTTGGCTAGTAGTTCCTCTTCCCCGTGAATCATTTCATTTTGCCAAATAACATTTTTTAGCAACCTTAAAAAATGATCATTTTTTACGATCTGAAAATGACATTACATTGATCACATTATTTCCTAAAGTTTGAGGTCTTTATCTCAGTCTGTATTTGACTTGCATTGTTAAATATCAGTTGGTCATAATATGTATTGTTGACTTTTTGTATATATTGTTAATTTTGCATTTATTCATGAGTAATAAAATGATTAATGTAATTTTTTTATTTCTCATGGTAGGGTTTGGTATGTAAGGCTTAAAAAGTTAGATAGGTTATGCTGCCCCCCCCCCAAAGGAGTTTAAGATCACCTTTTGAATCAGTAAAATTATTCCAGACATGTCTAGCAGTTTGGAGTACAGGTTATAGGAAAAGAGTTTTGTGGTCACTTTGAATTAAAAACTCCAGGAATCTACATTTATTCTGAATGTTAAAATGTATTAACACAAAGATATTCCTATATTATCTTTTGCCTGTTAACTGTTGTTTTTGCTCTCCTTCCTTGCTTTCATTAGATGTTTTGGGGGGTTTATTTTTGAGACAGGATCTCACTATGTAGTTCAGGTGGCCTTGAACTGACTACGTAGCCCAGGCTGGCCTCAAACTCATGGCAATACTCCTGTCTCTGCCCCCTCCCCCACCTCCCCAGGATTACAGGAGAAGTGTACCACCATGCCTGGCTCATTAGACTTTTTGTTTCAACAAACTAAGATACACTGTTAGTATAAATGAAACAAATTAGCGTATATATTGAAATGTTGTTTTAAACTACGGAATATGTAATATGGGGAACTATTTGAACTCCCTACTTCCTGTTTATCTTCTCTTCTGTTTTGCTCTTTATTTATTTGTGTGTGTGTATGTGTGTGTGTGTGTGTGTGTGTGTGTGTGTGTGTGTGTGGTACCTCCGTGCACTAATTTAACTCTTTCCACAATTCTGGCCCCAAACTGACTTAGACGAGAACCAAATCAAATTTCCCCATGAGGTCAACATTGAACCTAACCATTGAATTTGATTTGGTTCTTGTCCAGTTTGGTTTGCGACTAGAACCATGAAAAGAATTGGTTTATGTCTTGTACTGAGTAACTACTTTGAACATAATGATACACAGTGTAATAACTATTATTATTCTTAGTATTTGGTTATGAAAAGTTGTTTATTTTTATAAAAATACAAAAAAATTTAAAAATGACTATTGAGGAAGTGTACATATTTCCCTTTACTACCATCAAGTTGGAAGTTGTACAGTTTTCTTTTTTGGTTACCCTATCAAATTATCAATACCTGTAGCTGCTTCTCAACAAAGGTCTTTAAACTGTTTATCCTCAACTTGATTTATGTCATTCTTTTTTGTATTTTAATTCTTCTTTTGCTTAATTTTAACTCAAGTATTATTGCTACATTTTATACTTAATGTTCATTTAATTTGTACACATTTTACTAGTTATTTATGGTTAAATCCTTTTTTCTAAGACCTTTCATTTGTTATAACTTTTGCTAAATGTCTGGAATAGTCTCCCTTCTTTTCTTTAATACTATTTGAGATTTAGGCTGGGTGATTCACTGGATTTTATTTTTTTAAATCAGTACTTGAAAATTCTAACCTATTATTTTTTTCCCTCAAATATTATCTCTAGCCAATCCGTTTTTAGATTCTCAACTTTAATTATAAATGTGTATACTCTGTATACTCTGGCCTTGGAAGCTTTCCATCTTTTTGCCTTTTTATGCTATAATGTGGATGATTTTATTTTCTGATCTCTTCCAGGTCACACCGTTTTCAGCTCTGTATAGTCTGTTATTAAGTTAATCCATTGGATTTTTTAATTTCAGTTATTACATATTCCCTTTCTAGGAGTTCTTTTTGTATTGCATAATAAAAAAATGGATCTTTTTTTCTTTTATGGTTTCTGACGATATTTTCAAGCACCTTTTTTATTTAAATGTAGTAAGCATAATTGTTTTAACAGTTTGTATTTTTTAATATTTAAGATAATTCTGACATCTTAAATCTTTATGAGTCTGTTCACGTCTTTGTAAGTTCTTACTCAAGGTGTGTTGCATCCTTTTTTATGCCTGTGTACTGTTCTGCTTTGAAAAGTACTTGGAGGGATAAATTTAAGGGCTAGAGTGTAGATCCCTCTTTCAAAGGGAATTTGTGTTTGCTTTGCATACATACAACACTCTGTGGTCATGCCTTGAAGTTTGTTGGACCACCAGTTGTTGGGTATTGGAACTGCAAATTCATTCTTTACCTCAGGATATAGTCCTTTGGATTCCTAGTTTATGTGCAGAGAGAGAATACATTTTAGGACTACTACTTTGAGCAGGTCCAAGGATCTGCTTTCTATTTCAGGCTTCTCTGATACCGTCCAAGCCAAAGTTCATATGTTCTTGCATTGACAAGTGTACTCAGGACAAAAATGACTTGTGTTCCATCTAGCTGTCTGGGTTTATTATGGTTTTAATGTTTTCTAGTTTTTTCCAACATGTTTAGTTGCTTTCAGTGAAGAGGTTTATCTAAATAACAGTAAGCATGCCTAGAAGTAGACATGATTTTTTAAAAAAGGCTTGGGATTAGCGATCTGCTGGTGATCAGTAGAAATAACTATTTAGAAGAATACTTCAGTGTTTTCATCAATGGCTTTGAACAGAATCTCTGGACATATGTGAGAATTATAATAGGTTTAATCATGTCATTAATAAATTTCTGATTTGTGAAAGTTTCTAGTGAATTTATTATTTATAAACTTAGTTCTGTATCTGTCAAACTTTAAATTGTTTTCTTTTATTGAAGAAGACTTAAGTCTCATTGCCTCATACGAACATGTGTGTGTGTGTGTGTGTGTGTGTGTGTGTGTGTGTGTGTGTGTGTGTGTTTAGGGACTTTAAGCTAAAACTTACAGGTCTAATTTACTTAACATGCCAGAGTGTTTATTCATTATTGCTCAGTCACATACTGCATGTTCAAACTGTTTTTAGATTTTGGAGGTTTTAATCTTAAAAATAAGCAATTAGAAATTCTTGAATATTTTTTGTGTGTGTGCCTATTCCTCTAACTGGCTTTTCTACATGGTCACAACTGTTTGCTGTGCATTTTTAATCTACCTTTGTGACACAATGGATAATGTAGTCTTTTAGGAAAATACTCAAATGGTCTGTAGGTGGGGGTGGTCTCAGAAGGATCCTTCTTGTGCTAGTTGGTAACCAACTGTTAATTTAAAATGTAACAAAGAAATATAATAAATTGAAGGTGACCAACCTTCACATGACTGATTAGCTCCAAATTAAGAATGGTACTGTCTCCTTCCTTGCCTCTTTTGGTTTACTAATATGAAATACATAAATTCATAGCCTAGTATAAAGATAACTTTATTGCTTTTATTAATAAAATGATCACTGAGAGATGATATGTATTTAATTATAGTGTAATCCAATTTTCATTTCACATCTTCTTTTTTTTCTTGTAGTAGACCCAAATGATTTGTACATCGTAGAACCTCTCAAGTTTTCTCCAGAAAAAAAGGTAGTATCTTCTTTGTTGGTATGTTAAATGATAATATATGATGACATAGATTGAAAGGTATAATATGACCTTTACTTACCATTTATTTTCAGTGGTGATAGTGATACAGTGATAGTGTAAATAAATGTTTACAAGGGTCAACAGAGTATGACCTGTAGACCACTGTGGCCTATTTTGTATGAGGAGGGAGCTAAGAAGCATTTCCTCATTTTCAAAGGATTAAAAAATAGAACAAAGAATATGCAAGAAAGATAGTAAGAGACCTGCAAAGCATAAAATGTTATTATCCAGCCCTTTAAAGAAAATGCTTACAGATCTTTAAGTAATAGTCATTGTTTACTGAGAATCTGGTGTGTGTCATCGACTGTGCATGCACTGATCCTGTAATCCTCACAGCCTCGAGATGGTAATATACCCACCTTTTAAATTAGAAAAGTGCTTGAAATGACCCACTAAATAGGTGGCAAAATTCAGAATGCTCTTAGAATCTTTTGCTGCAAAATCTGCTTTTCCATTTTGCCTCTCAAATTATACTCATTTGGATTAGTGGCAGTTGTCTAGGTTTAAAAAAAAACTAGGGCTTTAGAGCCAAATAGCTTAAGATTCAGTGCCAGCTTGTCCATTTACTACTTTGTAACTTGGGCAAGGAACTGGTCTTCTGAACCTTAGTTTTCTCATTTGATAATCAAGGATCAACCTTTCAGGGTTAATAGGGTGTATATGAAAGTAGCCAATATAATATCTGACACATAGTAGGTAGATATAAAGATTTGAGTTATCCACAGTTGGCAGGTAAGCAATTAAAACTTTTGATTCAGTAGTATTTACACAACGGGAGGTGATGATATACCATTTATAGTACGTGTGTGTGTGTGTGTGTGTGTGTTTATAATGTTTTACTTTTCACCAGGTGGTGGCACTTTCCTCCTGCATTCACTCAGTTCTCTTGGGTATTTAATAAGGTAGCTTCTGGAGGTCTAATTCCTGTCCTTTTATTTGTGTTACAGAAGAAACGCTGCAAATACAAAACTGAAAAAATTGAGACCATAAAGCCTGCAGATCCATTGCACCCTATAGCCAATGGAGACATAAAAGGAAGAAAGCCTTTCACAAACCAGAGAGATTTTTCTAACATGGGAGAAGTTTATCACTCTTCTTATAAGGGCCCTCCATCTGAGGGAAGCTCAGAAACTTCATCACAGTCAGAAGAGTCCTATTTTTGTGGCATTTCAGCTTGCACAAGTCTGTGCAATGGACAGTCCCAAAAGACAAAGACTGAGAAGAGGGCTTTAAAACGAAGGCGGTCTAAAGTCCAAGACCAAGGAAAATTGTTAAAAACTCTAATACAAACTAAGTCGGGATCATTGCCGAGTCTGCATGACATAATCAAAGGAAACAAAGAGATCACCGTGGGAACATTTGGTGTTACAGCAGTCTCGGGACACATCTAATATTAATTGAACTTTTCATACTGGGGACTTTTTTTTGGTGTTCTTTGAAGAACAGTCTGTGGTATTTGAAAGGATTGGGGGAGGGAAAAAATATAGGAAGAAGTACTCAGAAATAATGGTTTATGCCTTTTTAAAAAGTAGATGGGATTGTGTCAATCTTGGTTAATGCGCTACACTTTTACAAGGCTGATCACTTCCTATGATGGTAGACCTTTTATAAAGATTTTTTTTCACAGATTAATTACTGGGACAAAAGTAATTTGGAAGCCCAGTTCTTTGGGTGGGATAGGAATGAAAGCCTAACCCTCTTCCTTTAGCTTTGATCCTATTTCTTGCACCTTCCCCATATTTATGTGCCTTTTGTCTATTTATAATGCCACTGGAAGAGGAGGGAGAACTTTTTCTGTCATTTCATTTCTTTTATAACTTTGTTAGGTTTTTGAAGCTGCAAACACTACAAGGTTTTAAGGCAGTCTCTGCCAGAGGCTCAGCAGTGTGAGTCAGACAATGTAAAGACCCTAAAGACTTGCAGACCAGGTCTCTGTTTAGCAAACTCACTGGAAGTAAGCACTTGCTGGACCATTTCAGCGTGTTCTTTTAGGTAAAAGGTGATGCTCTGAATGTTATTTTCATTTAATTTATTTGGACAGGATTACTTTTTAGTTACTAACTGCGTTAGAAAAAAACTTAAGATTTTTTTCTTGCACATGACTGGTGTTTGTAAACAAATTTTTTATAAATTCACCTTTAAACACAACCAGTTGTGAAGGTTTCTTTAGCTTTGTTACGTTGTAAACATTATAGAGTAAACACTAATCCTCCAAACTTTCACATCACTGTTTTCTAGTACCAATATAAAAGTTTGAAGGCTTGGCAACTGAGCCAGGTCTCATGGTGTAATCACTGCCTATATACAATTGCACAGAGCCAGCTAGTGAGTTTGTCAAGCCTTGTCTGATCGGTCAAGTCTAAAGGGATTGTCATTCCTTGGTGTTTGCTTTGTATTGGCTACAGTGTGCAGAGATACGTATGTGTGGTGTCAATGTGTTTGTCTTTGTCTTATTTTTCCTTTAAAAAATATTGGCAATGACTGTATCTGGACACAATGATTTCTTAGTGTGTGATTGTACAGTAATGAGTGAAAGTGCAACATGTTTCTTTTCAAAAGGGAGAGAATTGACCGTTCTGTGTGGTGAGATTTAAGTTATAACTTATTGAGCACTTTTAGTAATAACTTTTTTTCTAATACCTTCCTTAGGGTGTTTATATGTAATGTGACTTATTTAAAGCTCTTTTTGTTTGTTTAAGTTGCTGCTTTAGCTTAACAGTATGTTTTAGGAGAGTAAAGTTTTTTTCTGGTCTGCACAGTTAGCCATTCAGAGCAAGAGGGCCTGATTGTACAGAAGCCCCTTGAAAAAAGGTCCAGATGAGAACAAAGTAGAGTGGGAGTCGCACCATCTATGTGTTGTGAAGAGAAGACTTTCAGTATGTAACTACAGAGCTGTAGTGCCATTAGAAACTGTGAATTTCCAAATAAATCTGAACTCTTGTCTTTATTAATTACTGGCTCTTCCATCCTTTGAAAGAAAATGCACACATTTTTACTAATTTCTAAGCATAGACTTTTTTTTGCCACTTCTAAAGTTAAATACAACAGCATCTCTTTAAATATTAATCACATTCCAGTCAATTACAAACTAATGTATCTTCACATAAGCATGTTTTTCTCTATACTATCATAGTATCATTTTTAAAGCACCAAAATGACAGTTTTGAGTCTTTATTTAGCAGAAGACATGCATGTGCTTTTCTATTAAGTGCCATCTTTAAAATAAGTAATTTTTAACTTTTCCATATCAAGTAGCTTAATAACATTTTGCAATTTGAGTTTTATTTTTCTTCTGTCAGATTGTAACTACATAAAAGGGGAAAAAATAACATGTAAGGAAAATTCTTGCCAATAGATCCATGTCTGGTTAAGAAGGAAACCACATAAGTCAAACATCCCTAAATGGATACCCAGAATGCTCCAAAATCCAAAAACTTTTAGTATTGCTCAATTTTTGGATCCTTTTGGAGGATTTGGAGCATTTTGGTTTTCACATGGGATGCCTATCCAGCAGATAGGCAGATATTCCAGAATCTGAGACACACCTGGTCCCAAGCAATTTGATAAGGGATACTCAACTAGTATGTATACCTAAATGAAGTTTTGGTGTTTCTTGATGACCAGTCTCATTTTATTTCTTCTTCTAATGTCAATTTCTTCATTCATTAAAATGGTGTGAAATAAATTTACCAGACTGAAGAAATAGTAAGGGCAAGGACGCAAAATTAAAGTTATTTTAATTGGATTTTAAACAAATACGTGTAGAGGGTGTACAAAATTTGAAGAATAAATGATTTTAGGAGGCTTGTTTGATAAAACAGCAGGTCTTTGTTCCACACTGTTACTCGTATCACCCAACATCACTTACCTTTCCCCACCAAGGAATTCTTGCTCCTTAGCAACCATTTTCAACTCTATGCCTCCCTTGACTATGCTTATCCTATGATGTTTATTGATTTTCCAGTTTTAGATACATGCCCACTTTGAATATATGAACTCATTGGAACAGACATGAAATACGTTAAACTTGTGTTTGTTAACCTAGTTGAATAAATCTATTAAAAATTATAGTATGTTAAGTAATATAACTTAGAAATACTACTTTTTAACTCTATACTTCATAGAATAAACATTCACCTACTTTTCTCCAGCTTCATTATTTGAAACATTTCAAATTCATAGAAGAGTTGAACGCATTGTCCCAGAATCATCAGTTAACACTTTTAACTTTTTGTTCATATTGGCATGTGTTTTTATGTGTGTGTGTATATGGACATATGTATATATGACATACATTTGGGAAATGAACTACTTGAAAGCAATTTGAGATACGGCCCTTCAGCTTGAATACTTCAGCATGTGTTCTCCTAGAATTAAGGACATTTGTATGAGCTACATAACTGATACCAATATCACACCTAAGAAAATTAATAATTTTATAATATCTGATATATAGTATATGGTCAAGTTTCTGGTCAAATTGACCATTTAATATATGGTCAGATTTCTTCAGTTATCTCCTACATCCATACATTTTCTTTTTTCCTTTTATTTCTCTTTTTTTTTTTTCCTGAGGTCCAGCCAAGTGTCATTTGATTGAAATGTGTAGTTAGTATCTTTAAAAAACTGCACTGCTTTATGACTGCACATCTATCTCCCCTGTGCAAGGGCCATATGTATTTTATCTGAATCATTTATTTTTTCTGTATGAGCTACCAAAGTGAATGGTAAGAGCTTTTTTGAGAGAGGTATTGATGTTTTTACCCAACCTGCAAGTATTCATTTATATAACATTAAGATATTTTAAACTATCCTGCTAGGATACATATTTATGGCTTCTGCATTATTCTCCCCTTTATTTTTGTTTGTTTTTGGTACCAGGGATCGAACTCAGGTCCTTGGCTTGCAGGACAGGAGGCGGAACCACTGAGCTAAATCCCTGGCTCCTTAATTTATTATTTTTAAAATTAATCTTTAGAATATTTATTTACAACAATGTGCAGTTGTTGTAAAGGCTTCACTTGGAGTTGTGAAGTCAAATACTCTGAACCAAAGCTGTTTTAAGTTTTTAAAAGTAGGTCAAATCTTAAATCCCAAACGAATGCCTTCTAACACTTTTAAAGTCTTTATGAGCAAACTTTTTTATTTTTTTAAGTTAGCAAGATAAAAAGTTTTAGCCCTGGAATGGTTCAAAATAGCCAGATGCCCAGGAGGTGGTAGGCCAGTTTAATAGCAGATTCTCCTATTTGCCCTTTGCCTTTTAAAATGAATTTGACAATGGACAAATCACAAGTTCACTGAGCATCAGGTTTCTCATCTCAAAGGATTGTTCCAAGTATAAAGTATACTAAGAGGGATTGTATTCCTAGCATGTAGTACACGCAGTGTAAATTACTAATGTCTCATTTTCTCAGCGTTCTCATCCCTGATTTCCATGTATCTGTGAGCAGGGGTCAAGAAAGAAGATCTTCATGCTTGGTGTAAGGATGCATCATCTCCAGCCTCAATGTACACCATCGTGTGAAAGGTCAGCAGGAGTTTTGAGCCAATTTTCTGTGAACTTCCTCCTCTACTGGGAATTGAATCCAGGGCTTTTTTTTTTTTTTTTTTTTGACAAGATTTCAATAAATTGTCTAGGCCAGGATAGGCTCAAACTTTCAGTCCTCCTGACTCAGCCTCCCAGGGTGCTGGGATTACAGCCGTGTGCCACCACACCCTGCTCTCAGCCTCTCACACACATTCTTTAGGTCACTCATTTCAGTACTATTTCAGCATTGATGATTTCAATGTCTATCTTGCTTTTTTATTTTTTGTTTGTTTTTCTTTTGGTACCAAGGATTGAACTCAGGACCTTGTGCTTGCAAGGCAGGCACAGTACCACTGAGCCAAATCCCTGGCCCTATCTTATGTGTTTTTTTCCTCTATCTTTTACCTTTTTTCTCCAATGGTCTTGTTTTCCAGACTATATTAGCTACCTAGTCCAATGAATAAATTATTATCAGTATGCATAATCCTTTCTTAATACCAATTTCAAGCATCCAACTCTGACCACCATCTCCCATGTTTTCCAGCTCATGTGTCTTCACCTCATACCCTAACTAATTCCTTTATCTTGCCCAGGTCTACAATCTGGTCTGCACTACTCCTTATTCTCTTGAAGTCCTCACTCTTCTCAGCAAGATTGAATTCCACAGTCTGTCTTTAAAATTCTTCCCTTTCTTATTTAACTTCCTTGTCTGTCTCCAGCCTTCACACACTTGCCCAGAAAAGCAATTCCCCGGTGAAATCCAGTTTTCTGCTGCTGCACACCTGTGTCCATAAAGCTAAGGCAGGCCAGGGAGAATCATGGTGACTGTTCTCATGTCAATTTATGACTATTGATCTCAAATATGCCCTTAAAACTGCTGACAGTCATACTACATTTTCTCAGTCCATTTATCAGTTGTCCTGCACTATTTCAGGCTTTCTCCCCAAAAGACATTTCCCTGTCCTTATATCAGCTTATGACCTTTCTTTCTTATGGAGAAAAGATAAAAGTTACCAAGACCTTCTCACAAGCTCCTCCTCCCATCATTTATTCCTTTCTGTCTCCTAGGACCCATCAACAGCTGTAGAATCTCTGCTGAGTCCTGGCTGCTCCTTTCAGGCAGCCTTCCTGGAGAGCACTGAATCCAGCTCCTGCCAGAAGGCTATAACATGGGGTCCATACTTTGTCTCCAGTAAAACTTGGAATGCTGCCCAATCCAAACAGGTTATCAAACTTTTTTTTCTTTATTAATTTTATTGGTACATTTTAGGTATACAGTATAATGACATTCATTATTGGAAATTTGCACCTGTACATAATCTCTCTTGGTTCTTATTTTTTGCTCACACTATCAAAGTAGCCAGAAAGCCTCTGTCTCAATGTTTACATTTTCTGGGTAGTAGACTTTTTTGATTCAGTATTTCTTAATTCTTTACAGGGCTAGGGGGCCATTTGCAGAAGAATTGATTTCAGGGATTAGGCCAGTGGAATTTGTCCCATGAAGTCTGTATTTTGTAGTCACAGCCTGGTAAGTCCTAGGACTTGGATATACACTAAATTCATATTCTCTTTACCTACTTGGGACAGAATGTTGCACTTAATACCTGTCCTCTATTATCTTTTAAAATAGTATCAAAAAGTTACAAAATTATATAATCCTAATAGGCTTTAGGAGAAAGAAAGATAATGCTCTTGGAACAGATTATAGGAAATAAATTTCTTAATGGAAAACTTCCAGCACTCTGGGAACTAGGCTGAGGCAGAAGGATCTCAGGTTCAAGTCCAGCCTGAACAACTTTGTGTCTTAGCAAGCACTGTCTCAGAAAAAATGAGAGGGGCCAGAGATCTAGCTCAGTGTGAAGGCCTTGACTTCATTACTCAGTACTGAGGTTTTTTTTCTGTGGGTGGGTAAATGGGCCTTAGTACAGAGAACTGGAAATTGGAAGAGAGTCCTTTAAGAGAAAATATTCAATTTAGAAAAAGGTGCTCACAATATGTATAGTATGTAGTCATCAGATAAGAAAATGAGTCCTTTCAAAGAGGTGTTTTGTTCAGTGAAGCAACAAATAATTTTATAAACACAATTGATTAGTCAAAGTCTGCTACATCTCTTTACCTTAAGGGGTCAGAAAGTCTACAGTGTCAAATTCTAAGAACCAGGTAGTGATCAGGAGAAATGAACAGTATTAATATCAGCAGTAAAAACAAGGCTTCTTTCCCTAGGAGCAGACAATCAGAATTCTTATTTATTGGGGTTTGTGGAACTTTAAAAGACTAAGTACAAAAATGACTCAAAATCCCCACATGAAAAAGAATATTGATTTGAGGGAGGCTGAAATGCTAATTACATCAGACAGATCAAAGAGGCTCTTCTTTAAAATAACAATATCACAACAGAGAACGGAAATTGTGTCTATTTTTTTCCCCAAGAGTCTCTGGTCTCCTCCTAAACCTCCAAAAAATTTGTTTGCATGAGCCCCACCCCTGCTGCACTATATCTGCTCTGCATACCTCTGTGTCTGAGAGCAATGCCACTTGTCAAGTGGCTCAAAAATAACTGAAATTTTTACCACAAACCGTATTTCCTATATCAGGCTGGATCTAGTACAATGCTGTCTGCCTAATGATGGTTATATCAAATAAATAAAACTGGGCATTTTATACTTTATTTTCTTTACAATGACATTGATTACTTTAGAGCTTGCTGCAGTCTATTTCATTGTGATAGTTTTATCTTTTTGTATGTTACTGGGAGAGAACCTCGTGCTAGCTTACTTTTCATCGATCATATGGATACTCTGCAAACTGATTCATAGGCTATTATTTCTCACAAAGAAATTATCAGTTATTCCATGTTTGAAAAGTGGTTGGGGGTTTGTATTTCCATTGTGCAGTATTTATGGAAGAGGAGTAATGTAACTAAGAGTCTGTTGAATGAAATTTAAGGAATGATTTATTATCTCCAGTATTTTTGCTGAGGGATAGTAATAAATTGTTTATCCATTTCATACCTCCTTTAAGAGAAATTACAGGTGCACAAACCTCCACTGGTAATAAAGTTGAGTTACTTACTCCCGAATTTGTAATTTAGTGACTTTCACCATATGTTTTACAAATCCAGGGTTCTTTCTTCAGTGAAATTGTCTTTCAATCTGTATCTTAAAGACTCAGAAATTTACCGGGAAATGGAAACAATAGTGATGGACATTATCAGGGATGGATATGAATTGGGAATGGGCATGAGGAAGGCATTTCATCCAAAAAGAGCCCAAAGAAGCCCAAAGGGGCAAAGTGAAATGAACTTCAGAGTGACAACTGGTCATTGACCTCATGGATTTCAAATTTATTTTCCAGGTTGGAGGAAGTTAGATTTTTTTTCTTTCTTCATTGTTAGAAGATTATGGAATCATCATCATGAGTTGTTCTGCTCACAAAGATTGGTAGGTGTGGGATCTCCAAGGTATTGTCTAGACCCTTTGTATTTCTTTTTCCTTTTTTTTTTTTTTTGGTACCGGGGATCGAACTTGGTGCCTTGCACTTGCAAAGTAAGCAACAGAACCACTGAGCTAAATCCCCGGCCTCGTAGACCCTTTGTAATAGGGCCACGTTTGAGATGACAGCTATCTAATATTCAGGAAGTAGCTTTTACCTATGGTCCTGGATCCTTATTGATGCTGTTCTGGGTTAATTAAAAGAGGCCCATATTTCTACTCTAGCTCAGATACAAATAGAACCTGCATAGGGGCAGGAGGTTTTATGACCAGATATACAAGAGTGGCACAGACAAGTGGGACCGTCAAGAGAAAGGACAAAAGAAATAAAACCATGAGGCAAGCTTGCCACAAAATGTGATGTCTAATGACAAGGGCCTCTTTTTCACTGGAGGAAGTTAAACAAATGAGAGGTAAGGACCTTTGGGAAGAGTGACAATTCACTGATGACAGAGATCAAGAAGAATGACTATCCCATCTCATCCTGGGAAGGTAAGCAGAATAAGGGGTAGAATAATGGCTCTCAAGCTGGCTCAGCAAGTTACCTGGACAATTTTATAAGCAGGAAAACTAATCTAGGCCACAATTTCTGATTTAAGCCTGCAGAGCCAAATGTATTTAAAACGTTTTCAGCTCCACCCCATGTGAGAAAGCAGACCTAGAGTGGCACCCCTCTCCCCAATGTGAGAGAGCAGACCTGTGATGGAGGAGTGCTGCCTCGCACCCAGGGGAGCACAGCACAGGGCAGTGGAGGCAATGACTAACCAACCGACCCAATCCTGGACTCCTGGATGAAGACAACACCTGGGGAGAGAAGGGAGCAACCAGACCCCATGACTGTTGACATTAAGTCCAACAGCCCACTTGAACCTCTGCCTTACAGCCTACATCCAGCAGAGAACAGAGGGCTGATCTCATTCCCCATTCCTGGTAGAAACAAGGACATGCTTGGCTTTAACCATAACCACAAGTCTGGGGGGAATGAACAGAGGGGCCTCTAGTGCAAGGAAGGCACCTCAAAGACCCATAGACCTTAAAAGTAGGCATAAAAAATCATTACTGGTTGGATCTCAAGACCGCAGATCATGGAAAGAAACCACTCATTCAATAACA
>NW_004624771.1:8910204-9015560 GCF_000247695.1 Heterocephalus glaber | reverse complement strand
TCTATATCTGAAATTCTGTCCTCACATTGGCTCATTTTGCTGTCTAAAGTTCCAATGGAGTTTTTAATCTCCTGGAAATCTGTTTGCCTCTGTTTTACGGATTCCATTTGTTTTCTATGTTGGGATTCCATCATGTTCCTCACCTCCTCTATTTTTTTTTATCTGTGTCTTCTCTAGATTTATTAATTATGTCTTGCACTATGAGCACAATCTCTGCTGTTATCTGAGAAATTATTTCTGATTTCATTTTTTCCAGATCCTCTTTTTATGTCAGTTCAGGGAGTCCAGGTGGGGTTGAGTATGAGATTGTTCCATCTCATTTCCCTTTGGGGTTGCTTTAGGTGATCTGGAAGTCTGGTTTTGAGACTTGTTTATGTGTCTCTCATTTCAATGGGCGTGGGGGCAGGGATGTGTGTTGCTGGCACCTGTGCAGCTCTCGTCCTCAGTGCTGGGGGCAGCTCTGCTCCTCGGTCCTGGGGGGTTCGTACAGTGGCCCAGCAGGTTCACCTCCTCTGTGCTGGGGGCAACTCTGCTCCTCTGTTCTGGGGGCGGTGGTATGGTGGCCCAGAAGTTTCACCTCCTCTGCGCTAGGGACAGTTCTGCTCCTCAGTACTTGCGGTGGTGGTATGGCAGCCTGGAAGTTTCACCTCCTCTCCATTGGGGGCAGCTCTGCTCCTTGGTGCTGGGGGCAGTCCAACAAGTATTTTTTGAATACCTACATGTACCAAAAGCTGTCCTGGTTACTGTGGATACAATGATAAAGTTCCTTGTAGAGTTACATTTTAATTGATAGATGATAAATAGATAACAGAAAAGCAAATAAATATATTTAATGTCATGTGGTATGAAGTACTGTGGAGAAAAATTAAACAAGGCAGTAGGGTGGTGGAAAAAAAGGAATTGATACATGGACATAGAGGGCAGTACACAGCAAGCAGAGAAATTACAAGTGCAAACCCTTAAATCCAAAAGTTGTTTGCCTTGTCTGAGGCGGTGTGGCTAGATCCAGTGAGCTAGAGAGCAACTGGTAGGAAATAAAATTGGAGAGGTAGAAAGGTTCCAGATGATACAAGGCTTTAAAAGCTATGGAGAGGAGTGTGGATTTTATTGTGTGTGTGATGGGAAGTCATAGGCAGGCTGAGAGCAGAGAATGAGATCACATAATTTATAATGTGAAGGGCATTCTGGCTGTTTATGGAGACCAGACTGTGGTGGATCAAAACTCAAGAGTTGGGAGACCAATAAGATGGTTACTTAGACAACTCGGATGAGAGATGGTGGTGGCTTGAACCAGGTTGTTGGTAACACAGCAGTTGAGAAGTCTTTGAGACTTTAGAGTTAACCAAATTGGTTGATGGTGAGCAAAATCATGATTCTGATTTTTGATCTGAGCAATTGGTTGGCTCCATTCATTGTGTTAGGGTTTCACTGCTGTCGGGCAGGAGGCACAATTGGGAGTGGAGGGCAAAATCTCAGTTTCCTCCTACACACATAAGTTTGTCTCAACACAGCTAGTTCATCTATAGCTAATCAGGGGCACAGAGGCCTGAAAACCCTAGTTTTTGCTTGAGGTTGTTTATGGACATAACTTATTTATAACAGCCTCAAGAAAAAGAACATTGTGTGTTAAGATATCAACCCAAAGCTGTCCCTGTTGCCAAATCACTCACCGGAGACCTTGGGTTCAGCAGTAATCTCAGAAATAGTATCAGCCACCCTTCCTTCTAAGGCAGAAGTCGGCTTTGCCAGGTTCCCCCCAGGTGGCCACATGGCCTCCATTTGAAACTTCCTGGAGAGGAGTCTCACAGAGCTGTAAGGAGGCCCGTTTCTGCCCTGAACTATGTTACATTTTACAAAGTTCTTTCATAGGTTTAATGGGAACCTTCTATATTGTACTGGTAAAAGCACTGGTTGATATCATCACATATTTTATAGTTTATAAATCTCTCTCATGTATCTTATGAATCCTATCTTGTTCACATTTCACCACAACCCTACAGTGTAGGTTGCTGTGCACATTTTATACATGAAAAGAAGAGAAACATAGCAAAGTTACGGGTCTTAGACTTCTCAGCCTCTAGAACTATGAGCTAAATAAACTTTCTTCTAAATTACCCAATTTGTGGTACTGTGTTATACTAGTAGAAAATGGGGAGGAAAGTGTCCCTATAGATAGAGATCATAGTGTTTCAGAGTTGAAAGTTGCTCTTAGATTCTCTTCTTTAGTTTCTTATCTCTCTCTCCCTTTATTTTTCTTTTCCTCCCTCCCTCCCTCCAAAAGCCTCCATTACCCCTCTGTCAACAGTAGCATCCTGGTTGTAATAAAAAAAGAAATGAAGCTTAGGGTCAGAAATAACATACATAAAAGTAAGCTAGTTTGCCAGAGTCCCTATAAATATTTGTTCAATATATTGAATAATTCTGTGCTCATTATATTCATAGTCTAGCATGATTACCATTTTGACGTCTATTTTTTATTCCTGAGATACAATTAATAGGTGCTATTTAAACATTTGACTGGGACAGCATGACATTTAAACTCAGTGTTATCCTCAGTTATACTTAAATCCTCCGCAGAACCCAGGACCACCTCTGGAGAGGAGAACAGCTGAGGGAATCCCCCTCCTCCAGCAGAGCTTGCCACAGAGGCTATGGAACTTCTTGGTTCTCTTGCTGCAGCCCCAGCTTTCTGTGGGTGAACCACTTCAAAGACAATGTGAATTTAAGTAAAAGACACCCCTGATGGTGTCAACATTTTAAGGTGTCCACACATGTCAGATATTGTGGACAAGACAAGAGCCATTGCAAAGGAGACTACAAAGTTGGATCAGCATCTGTTGGCATCTGGAATGTTTCTCTGGGCAAAGATCTTAGGTTCATCTGTTTTAGAGATCACTCTCCATCCTAACACCACACGTGCACCACTTCTAGTGTGTGGAAGGGAACTTGGCACACATTTTCTGGAAAGGAGATTTCTAGCTGTTTCCTGAAGGGTCAATGGATGATTCAAGAAGATAAAAAAGACTTGTCTCTGGCCTTAAGTAAACAAAGTAAGATTCTAGAGCTTCATAGGTATAAAATCTATAGAATGAAGACACTGGAGATTCCAGAAGTCTATAGAATAAAGACACTGGGAATCCCAGTAAATGAAATGTTTCCTCCCCTCACTCGAGCCTCATTGAGAAAAGACAACAGCCTTGACCAGATGGTGAGAAAGAGACAGAAGGTGTTAAACAGAACTCTGAAGTGTGAGCTGCAGGGGAAGACGCAGCTGAACCTCAGCATCCTCTTCGCATCATTTGAGGGGGTTGTGTTCTGGCTTCTAAGAAGTCCTAGAGGCCTTGGCAGGGGTCTGGGAGGGGTGAAGAGAAGAAATGATGCCGGGCACAGAAAGAGCTCCTACTTCCTCCAGCTCTGTCCCTGGGGTCCCTGAAATGACTGGGCCTACCAGCCAGCTCTTCCTGCCTTTCTGAGAGAACATGGAAAGATTGCCGCTGTTCTAGGAGGGAGTTTGGTCAGTGGGGGATGGTGACCAAGCAGCTAGATTTACTTTGGAAAGGAAGGTGAGCAGGACATACTTTTTCTGACAAGTTTACATTCATAACCCCCTAGATGGGTAAAAATGTGAACCTTTTCTTTTAAAATAATGGGACGTTTATTACAAGACTTATTCTTGCCCCAAGTCAAATTATGAAGTATATGAACAGCATTAATAAGTGTAATTTATTGACTCCCTTTTCATAAGGGTAATGCAAAACACCCTACCTCTATGCTTACTAATCCTCATAGGAACTCCCAGGTCAACTGTTACTGATTCTGTTTTGTAAATGAGAAAACTCATGGAGGTTCAGAGAGATTAAGTGACTTTCCCAAGGTCACAGAGTAGCAGAAGTAGGTTTCAAGACCAGGCTTATCTGGTCTGATGAATATTACTCAAATATTACCTGATTGTGCTGCCCTAGTACAAATGCCATTATTCTTCATTTATTCAACAAATATTTATTAAATATGTATTAGGAGCTAAGTTTTGTTTAGAAGGTGAAATGATGAACAAAACAGGAAATGTTTATTATTTTCTTTAAATTTGCATCCACATTGGGATGAGTGGGAAAAATAAACTAGCAAATAGGTACATAGATTAGGAAATTACTAGATAATAAAAAGTGCTATGTGGACAATTAAAATAGAATATAAAATAAAAAGAGAGAACAGATGCCTGTATTAGAAAGAGGCTTTGCCAAGCAGGCATCATTTATAGTGACGGTGTTACTATAGTGACAGTGTTATAGGGTTAGAGATGTAGAATTCTTGCCTAGTATGCACGGGACCCGGGTTCCATCTCCAGCTCTGAAAAATATAAATAAATAAATAAATAAATAAATAAATAGTGCCATCATTAGACAAAAGAGCTCTCCCAGTGGAGAAAGCAGCTTTTTTGGTTTTCATATTTTGGGTAAAACAGTGCACGACTCTGGGGGACTGCAAAGCACATGGTGATACGCTCAGGATTCCTAAGACCTAAATGACAGCAGGTCCCTTACTCCCTGTGACAGTCAAACATATCTCTCATTCATTTCCACACTCCTCTCTGGTGGTGCTTCCTCTTCCACTCTTACTGAAAACCAGTTGTTCTAAAATGGAAGGGAATTTGGTATGTGCTAAGAATGGAATGGAGAACTGTGTAGCTGGAATGAGGGAACCTCAAAGAGATGGTGCTAGACAAGAATCAGGGCCCTGACCCAGATAGGGCTTCATAAGCCAGAGTTGAGGAGTTTAGTTTAGATTTTATTGTTAGCACTGAGGGAAACTACTGAAAAGCACCATAGAAGGGGAATCGAAGGGAAATGGAAACATTTTGTGTATATTTTGGTACTAAGCTTTTCAGCCCTGCTGATTGGGTGCTGGGTGCATGGGAAAGAGATGAATCAAGGATGACGCCTACTATCTTTTTCTGTTTCCTTCACAGCACCTACTGTAATTATTTCCTACTATTTCTCCAAATAGATCCATGTGTAATGTCTGTAGGGAACAGGGAAAGGGGACATTACTAGAACCTCTGCAGTAAATTCTAGTCTCCTGCAAGCCATGGCAGCACAAGGCAAATTACAGGAAAGGTAGAAAAATGAGACTGAGAAGAAGCTGAGCTTTGGGTCTGATCAGTGCTGCTCTGGGCGGCAAAGACAAAACCCCCAGCTTACCGCACCTTTTATTCAGTACATTGGGAGAAAAAATGTAACAAGTGACTTGCAGAGAGTTCAGTATATCCCCGTAAACAAGATGTAACAATCCAAGAACAAGGAGGAACTGAGTAGATGTTTGCTCCTCCCAGGAGGTTTTCAGCTCCCAGGATGTTTCTTGTCCTGGAGAATCACAGCATCACTGGATCATTGAGGTTTCAGCTGTGACTGGAGGCCAAAATGGAATTCCATAGCGGGGCTGTAGGCGGGAGAACTAGGCTAACCAAATGATTTTCCCCTAAAATTATGTAGCATTGCTCCTGACAAACGTCTACTCATATTTTGATGCTCAAATTAAACATGCTGAGTGAATTGTTTCACAGGACTATATGGACGCCTTCTTTTCCTCAGTACATATGCAGCTTCCCCACTCTGTTTGGTGGCAGTGGGCACAGAGCATCACATCTGCTGTCATTTCTCTACTAAGATACATTTAGGTGGTTCTCAAATCTTTGCTCTTTAAAAAATGCTGCAATGATTATGTGTGCATGTATGTCTATATGTTTCTGCTAGTAGAATTGGAGGAGGCTATGCATAAGCTATATATAGTAACCTTTGGTGTATATTGTCAAAAGTTTCTCTGAAATATACAATTTTACACTCCCACCTATTCCATGGAAAGATGTATTTTCTCTATACTATAAGCATTATTTAACATTATTATTTATAAATGTTTTGGCAGCAGGCAAAAAATGGTCTCAAAATTTGCATTTTTAAGAAATAGGAAAAGTTGAAAATTCCATTTTATTTTTATCACCATCTGTAATTCTTCAGTGAATTGCCTAATATAATTTTCTCTTTTCAAAATTAAACTGTTGTCTCTAGTAGTTCATGACAGAATTGTACATGGCATTAATATAACTAATTAGTATACATTAAAATGTTTCCTACTAGTGTGTCATCTATCTGTTAACTTTTTCCATGTAGAAATGTTTAATTTTTAAAAGCAAATCTATTGTTTCCTTTATAGCTTCTCATCACTTTTACACTGACTTAATCTTATGGTTTTATAAATATTTTCTTCTAATATAAAGTCTTCATTGTAGTTTAGGTATATAATGTCTGTTAAAATATTTTTATAAAGTGTAAGGTGATAGCAAACTTAATTTTTTCAACATAGACAACTGATAATATAGCAGCACCATCTTAATTTTTCATTCATTTGAAATGACAGCACTTAGACCAAGCTTTCCCTTTATGCTTGCTTTGGCTTTTTTCGTTCTTTTGATCTCTTATTACTAGACTAATTATTCTATTTTAGTAGCAGTATCACCACACAATTTTTCTCCGAAGTAGCATTGGCAATTTGTGTGAATTTAGTCTTTCTGTAGATTTTTTAGGTGCCCTTTTATTCCCCTCACATCTCTGCCAAATCCTATCAGACTTTTGATTAGAGTTATATGGAATTTATTATAATTTCATGTAATTTATTATAATTTCATATGACTGCTTTACAAAGTCTATCTTTCAAAGGAAACATGATATGACTCAACATTTATTTAGCTTGTGTTCTATTCCTTTGGAAAATTCATGTTTTCTTCACATAGGTTTTTTGTATTCTTAATATTTTTCCTAGGGCAACCTATATGGGATCCCTCTTGTCGCTCAGGAGCTATTCTTATTCCACATTCCTATTCTCCATTTCTATTCCTCAATAAATTTTCTTACTCTTAAAAAATATATTTTTCTTATGTAGTTCACAATTATATATACTCACTTTATAGAAACCTCTTACTATAAATATCTAGTATGTAAATGCTTAAATTTTCCTTCTCTTGTGCCCAGTGCCTTCCATTTACTTGACCTCAAGTCATCCCATGCTACTTCTTCAAAGGGTCCTGCTTTCAGGTTGTTATCTATGATTACATAATAAAATAGTATCTATTAGACACAGTGTTGGCTGACAACAGGGAAGTCAGTTAATGGCAGTTCACTTCTTCCTCCATTTGCCCTCAGATCAAATCTCTTTCTCTCCTCTGCTCTGCCCTGACCTCTTGACTTTAGTAATAGGTAGTTTAATGTTTTTAAGAAAAATTATTCACTAATATTTCATTCAGTTTTTTAAAAATCCAATTTCCCTCTTTATCAACTCAAACTAAAGGTGGGACAAAGTGGGTGGTGGATATTTAGACTTATTCGACACAATCAAATAGGCAAGATTTATGTCTTTGATCTCTTTCTGCTTTCAGGGATTTCCTCCCTCCATTTTCAGCATCCCCAAATTCAGTTGCTCTCACAGTAGCCCAGGAAGTACCACTTCTTTCAGACTTTAAGATTTCCATTCAAAGTTATCCTTCTTGAGTTACAGTATCTCCCTTTATGGTAAGAGGCAATTAAATGAGTGAGAAATTAACTCTGGAAAAAGTGTTAGGCTAATTTATGACTTTCCCCAGGTAATTTACTGCCTTCCATGGAGTTGAAATGCTCTTGTGTCCTATAAAGTTCTGCCATACACTGGACCTGTTCCAGTGACTTCAGGAGCAGGGACTTCTGTTGCTTGTATCTGAGTTTGAGATTAGTTGTACTGCACACTACCGCATTGTTGAATGGAACAGAATTCCCAGTTGAACTTCCTGTGGATTAGCCTAGCTAGACTTTGGCTTACGAGTCTTCTAGTGGAGAGGCAAGGAGATGAGTGGAGTCAGAAGTCCTAGTTCCCAATGTACTGCTAAGCAGCCAGGTCATTTTGCTTGAGCAGGCTTCTATTTTACTAGTCAGGAGGTGAAACATTTAGACTTGAGGCCCTGTGTGGTGGCTTCTTTACCACCGTGGGTCTCCAGTGTTGGAGTTTATCCCTGTTTATGCACAGACAATTATGTAAAACCAAGGGGTTCTGAAGAGAGCATGGAGAGCAGCTGGCTTTTCTTCTGTGACACAGCCATGCCTGTCTGAGACGGTGTTATGTGTTAGTACCCGAGCAGTCATTTGTTAAGAAACATCATGTTAAACCCAATCTTTTGAAAAAAGTTTATTTCCTTTGTAAAGAGAAACATCAATTATGCTAGATATTCAATTACGATACATTTGGAATTAAGTTTGCTCACAATAATGGGGAGGTTTTGAACTATGTACTTCTGTATACTTAACACAGAGCAAAAGCATGGGCTCTGGGTAATCAGCTTTACAGTGACCCCTCGACCCTCTCCTTCCTCCTTCTGAGAGACAGTGCAGACCTTATAAGGTCTAAATATGGAGAGTGCAGGAAGTGGAGGAAGAGGGCCCAGGTATGCTCACAGTTCATCAAGGAGTCAAGTTCATCTTGTTCACTCTGGTATTCTTAGCACTTGGTACTCAGATGGGCACAGAGCAAAACCTTGTTGAATAAATAATGCTTTAACTGTGGCAGGGAGGTTGCAGGTGTAATTGCAAACTCAAAGTTACTTCTTTCTCTCTAGTGGGTTGTGATTCAAGTTAAATTTCCTTGTAATGTGAACTAGTGTTATTTGTGCTTTCAAAGCTGGCACAGAAAGTTTCCAGATCCACTGGGGTTTATAATCTAGAAGCTTCCCTTATACGTCTGGAAGAAGAATCTACAGTCTTTGGTACAGTGCTTTTAGATGGTTTAAACTGCAATGTCAGTAATCTCTCTGATTAAAAGCCCTTCTCTTCACCTTTATGATATTCAGTGGTAAAGCATTTACTAAAGGTCAGCATTGACTTAAAACATTCTCCACTCATTTGCGATTAGAACATCTTACATTAAAAAAAATCTTTTGATGTTGAAAATTCTTACATCTTGACATTTTATTTATTTATACAGCCATTTATTCAGTCATTCATTAAATGAATATTTAGTGTGCTACTCTGTAAATCAGTGATACACTACTTCAGATTCAATAAAGAAGACAATAGCCAAATTTCTTTCCCTCATTATATTCTAATAGAGACTTTAGTCTCTCTTCCTCCCTTCCTTATTTTCTTTTTCTTTTCCTTTCACTCCACTGTACTCATGCTAGTCTCTCCAGAATTTTCCCTAGTGCCCTTAATCTTATCATTTTCTTTTCACTTCACTGGAATACTCACAGTACAAGAGACTGAGTTTCCTATACTGTTTAATAAACACAACTGGGTCAAACAGGAAGCTTGGGATCCTAGATAGGGGCCATACCTTCGAACTGAGATCTCTATATCCATACTACTTGACTTTCAGTGAGCACACATCCGTCCTAAGATAGGTAAGTGCCATATCAGGTTACCACCAAGGCATATAGTATCAGACTAGAATCTCCCATAAGCAGCTTACAGCAGCAAAACAACTTTCTACCAAGTAGAATCTTAGGGAGAGGGGTAGTGGAAACCAGAGACAGTAGGAAGAGAAAGCATAAAGCACAGTTGGAGTTCTCTTTATTTCATACAGAGTAAGGTATTTCTCCAGGGTAGATCTGGAGGATGGAATTTTCACAAGATAGCATATAGGATGCAATGATGTTAGTGACAATAGGATTGACATTTCTCTCAGGAAGAGGCCAAGCAACCAGATAACACACTGTGGAAAGGGTAGCTACTGGAACAATAGATCAGTTATGTTGGTAAATTTTTATTTCTTTGTAAATATTTTAGGACTTTTTGTTTTCATTTAAATCTCTTTCTCACTTTTTAATTTTAGTCTTACAGATTCAGTTATAAAAGCCGATCACAGGGATCATGTTACCAAGAAGTTTCCTTATTTATCAGGTAGTTTTCATATTTTTCTTTAGAAACATCTGCACATCTGTACTTTTCTAAATCTATAACAAATTATCTAGAGCCCATGCCTCTAGTCTGTGTTAAATATACAGAAATATACAGCTCAAAAGCTGCCCATTATTGTGAACAAACTTAATTCCAAATATACTGTAATCGGATATTTAGCATAATCGACAGATTTCTCTTTAAAAAAGGAAACACTTTTTTTCAAAAGACTGAATTGAGCAAATAATCATTCAAGGTACTAACAAATAACACAATCAAAGAATATTTTATGTCTGCATATAGTTGGGTCCTAAAGACTAGAAATAAAGGAGACCATCTTTTTTTTTTTATATTTTATTTTCATTAAAAGACACCTTCCATTATGTGATTTTATTTGACTTCTTCCTAAAACTATTCCAATTTTTAAAAAAGATTTTATCCTATATTAAATAACTGTTATCCTGAAAAATATGTACATCTTAAAAGTTACATATAACTAATAACAAGTATTATTTGACCATCTGCTGTGTGCTAGGCTTGGGATCAAGGATAGAGATACAGAGGTAAAAGAAACAAGCTTGTGTTCAAGGAGCTCACAGGTTATCAGTGAGGTGGTGACATCAGGCTCAGCCCAATCCCAGAGGGCAAATGCTGTGGAAGGAGTGATAGGTAGCAGCAACAATGGGCCCATAACTCGTTCTTGGTGAGCAGGTAAGTCCCAATAGGGAGATCAAACTGAAGCAACTGAACTTCCTTGGGGAAGAAAGGAGAAAGACCTGAAGGGGAAGGAGAGCGTGAACCACTGTAGCTATTGTCTGTCATTTGCACAGCTGGAGATAGAACATTTGTGGGGGAGGGGAACCTCATAAAGGTTCTTGCAAGCCATGGCGGGATATTTAGTTATAAATGAATTAATATGCTCCTCTCCCCATTTCTATTAGCCCACGAACTATCCTGCTGTGGCTCAGTCAGCAAGGATTTGCTGTGCTTATGGTCTTAGGGAAGGGCTACTAGAGAAACCCTCAGGTATGATTCCATCTGACTCTCTAAGCTCTTGGATGAAAGAACTTCTCTCCCAGTGTACCCAGAACGTGAAACAGTTGGACCTAATAACACACAATGAGTATTTGGTCAATTCATGAAGAAAAAAATATCATATTCTTGCGAGTGTCAAAATTTTATTTAGAGTTATAAGAACCCACCTTTTGAAATTTCAGTAGTGTAAGTCTCAAAGTCCTTGGGTAATCAAGTTAAAGACAAATATGATAGACTTGAAAAGGTACAGCATTAGTTGGAGTTCAGGTAGAGGATCATTCTTAACCCAGTCCAGAAAACCCTTCTACCTCAGTTTTCTTCTAGAGAAGAGTGACAACCAGTGATGTGCCAAGGTACATGTCCCTGAGAAGGGACCTTCTCCATGCTCTCCTTCAGTCTCAGTCTGGGGATGGGAGGGACATATAATACAAACCCTACATGTATTTGGGGGTCAGAGAACAGAGGCTAACCATGCTTTATGATCTGAGTGGAAATAGTGTAGTGACAATTTTGTAAAGTTTCTCTCTACTCTGCATAGGGTAGAAGTAGTAGAAGAGAGGGGTATGAGTGAAATTTGAGTGACCTTTAAGAGCATCCTGTGTGGCTCAGGAATCATAAACCACATAGGGCTGATGGTGTCCCTGTTGATGGTGCAGGTCCCAGTGAGCACTGAAGGCTAGGTGTTTCCTTCCCAGTGCTTCAAAGCATCACAGCCCTGAGATGCTTAGGTGCAATGGGTGGAAGGCTGGGGAAAGAAACTCTGAATTACCTGAGAAAACCTTGAATTAGTTTAGGACTGAATTTCTTCCTTCAGCAAAGGAATGGAGATACAAAATGAAAAGATGAGTGAGAGCAACATAAAAAGTTATATTTTATACACTTTTGAATTTATGGGTTGGGATTTGTATCACTATGTTATTAAAATATGGATTTATTTTTATGTAAGATAGTGGACAACATTGCTCCATTCTTTTGTTTAGCTTTCTGTGTGTACCTGGTAGAGGTTGGGAATGCACAAATGTGAATTAGAGAGACTCCTTGACTTCCAGGATTACTCTATAAAGTAGGGATGAATGGCATGAATACAGTCAAAATATGATGGGATCTTGCTAGAGTGAGGAATATTTACTAAAGGAATTCAGCGCTGGCTTCTCAGAGGAAAGAATTTTAGTTAAGACGTAAGAGATAAGAAAAGATGGGAAGACAGTGAAGTACGACAGAACACTGGCTATTCATGGAGGTACAAATAAATGTTTATTGTCTAAATGGAAAGTGTCATAGTGATGACACAGAGTGGAGAGAGTATAGAGACCAGATAGGGCAGGCCACAAAGAAACTTATTAATCATATAAAAGAATTTAATTTTAGCCATAGGAATCAATGAAAAGTTTTTAAAAGGAGAGGACACAGAGTCATAATCAGAAATATAAGTTGAAACAATTATTTAAGCAAGACAAGCTAGACATTTAAATTAAAGGGTAGGAGAGCAATAAAGAAGGCTTTTATACCATTACTACCACTGATGGGGCCAACTGGAGTCATTTGTGAACACTTTCTTCTGTCAGGCAGTTTACACATTTGTTTCCTTCTGGCATCAAATCAACCTTATGAGGTATCTATTTATTACATTTTACAGACAAAGAAACTGATGCTTACCTTAGGTTAATTTATTTGCTGAAGTTCACAAAGCTAGAGGGACATAAAATGAATATTAGTCCCAGTCAACAGAATATCAGATTTTCTACATTGGTGTTCATTTCATCCTCACATTTCTCTCCAGTGTCAGCCCTGGGGAGGGATGGTACAGGACTGACTGAGGAAGAAGTCAGGAAGTGGAGAAGTTTAGAGAGACAGGTTTAGGATGCAGCCTGGGCTGAGGCCCAAATTCCAGGATAGGAAAATTGGATGGGTGGTAGAGACATTCGCCAAAAGACACAAAGCAGGAGAGGCTGAGGGTTCAGTTAGAAAACTAATGTGTAGCTTTTGTTGCCATCCTGCAATGAAGAGCAGAGTGGTGGAGATCTGCATAAATAGGGGTGTAAAGGGAAAAAGAAAAGAGGTGATGAAGATCCTGGTGAAGGAATTATTATTTCTTATTCTGATATACCTTTTGATTTTTATTAACTTGTTTAAAAAATTACATTTTATTTGTGCCTATTAATTTTAGAAAACATTGGATTTCAATGGATATGCATATTTTTGTCATATCCACCCTCCCATTATCTTTCCTTACACCTCTCCCCTCCCCCTGACTCCTTTCTTCTGTCTAATAATAGTCTCCTCATTGTTTAAATTATCCCCCAACAGCTAGGCTCCTGCAATCTAATTTTATTCTGCAAAGACTGGATGTTCCTATTTTATGTTGTAGTAATGTTCTCCTTTCCTCCTTACCCTCCCTTTTAGTCCTTCTTCTTCCCTCTTTTTCATTTTTTCTCCCCTGGGTCCCAGGTTGACAACTGAAGGCTTTTTCTCTCCCTCCTTCCAACCCTCTCTCTCCCTTCCTTGGAATCTCTGCTTCAAGTCTAGATGGACACTGATGCAGAACTGAATTTAAACCAAACTTCACCCAGTGGGTTGCAGATCCTCTTCCTCCCAATCAGCCCTTCAGAGCAACTTCTTGTTCTCAGGGGGAACAAACCAAAATGAATTGCTTTACACCAAAGAGATAGAAGAAAAGCAATGTCATTTCCTATGCTGAGATTATGACTTAATACTCAGCGACTTCGGTCAAACCTTTAACAAAAATGAGGAAGTCCTGGTAGATAGCTAATTATGAGGGAAGAATATATATTTAATTTTAGAAATACTGAGTTTCAGTAACTAATGAGGTCAACCAGTTTGGGAATTAATGTAATTGGTTTGGTTTTGAGCACAGTGAGTCTGAGGTCCAGGGGGCTGTTCACGTGAAGGTGTCCCACTGGGAAGACTGACACACAGGAGAGACGGCAGGGCCAGTTACAGATTTAGGAGTTACCTGTATGTTTGAAGCTTTGGGAAATGATGTGGAAGCATGTGCAATGGCAAAACCTGAGGCTGGGGATTGAGCCTCAGATTATACCCAATTTGGCAGATGGAAGAGGAAGTAAAATGTAATGAGAAAGATTAGCCCTTGTGGCAGAGGGATTGTGACAACATAGCCTCTTGCACGCCAAGGCCAATTGAATTCTGAGAAGGAAGGTATGGTTATGAGTTTCTGTGGCTAAGAAGAGATTAGGAACATGACCAATGAGTAAAAGCCATCCTTTGTGGTGGCCAGGGCCACTGGGGATATTTGAGAAGATAGTTTCAGGGGACTGCTGTGGAGAGGACCTGCATGTTTGCAATTAGGAAGTGATTCTGCAGTGGGGAAACAAGGCGGGTGAGAACAGACAGTGTTTCAAAAACTAGCGAGGAAATGAAGAAAAAAGCTCTAGGGCCTGATTATCTACATTGAAGAAAGACATGTTAGGCGTCCTCACTGCTCTGGATCTTGGAGGTCTTGCCTTTTATGATATCTGTACAGTTTGTTATAATTCCTCTTCTCATTTTAAATAAATGCCTACTTTTTAAATTTAGCTTTACATTTGTAATCTTGTATTCTTTTCTAAAGAATGTCCCCAAATTAAGATTACTTAGACCCAAAACTGAATACATTCCCCAGTAAGGATCTATGTAAATAGAACATGTTTATCTGTAAGAGAATTTCTTTTCTCCTGTCTTCTCTGGGCCAAGAACAATTTTGGTAGAGATGAGTTCTAACTCTTCCAGTGAACATGCTGCCATGTTGGTGGTGATCAACCAAATGCAACAATGAAACCACTTTGAATGTTGAATGGGTGACTCCTTTTGATTCCTCCTAGCTCAGGCCTTTCTTCCTCTTCCTTGACCTCCCATTAGTGCCAAGTTGTGGATCAAATTAGCTACTATTACTTTGGAAAGTCCCTTAGTGGGTGAGATTGTGTGATTGGGTCCTTTGTCAACTTGAGGCTCTGTATTTGTTTCAAAGAGCAGGATTTCAAGGGCATCTGTGAGTGATGGGGTAGGAGTGATAGAGAGGGTGATAGCAAGGAGGTGAGTAGCTATTCACTTCTGGGAAGTTAAGGAAGGGGGTAGCTTGGGAGGATTTGTCTAGGTGAGTGGTCTGCGGTGAGAAGTGCCAGGGTTTTTTGAAACTGGCCAAGGGCACAGGCTCAGCTGACAGGATGAGGGAAGAGTTGAAGCTGTACCTGGGAGGGTATGCAGAGGAGAGTGTGGGAAGGTGACAGTGATGTCAGTGATGATGGGTGTGGCTGCCTCAGATACCTCAGAGTGCCTCACTCACAGGAAGCTTGTCTGATCATTGACTCATTGTGTGGCCTGCTCTTCCTGTACTTTAGTTTCCCCTTGGTAAGATGAGAAGCACCTCGAAGCCCTATGGGGACCAAAAACTAACCAAAATAGGCCCAACACACTGGGAGTATATAAATTCTTTTGTGGTTTCTATGGTAATAATCCTGGGGCTAAAGTAAAGCAAACAAACAAACAAAAAAGATGTACAGTGAGCAAACTCTATTCTGTAGTAAAATGCATTCCAAATGGAGATTTTTCTCTTTCAGGGGATTATCACTGTAAAAAAACAATGTCCTGAGGAAAACTCTGGGCTTTAGGGTCCCTAGTTTGCCTGCTGACATGCAGATGTTGAATTGAGTACACATCATTTGCATTAAGGAAAAAAACAGTAAACAATATTAGCTTTTTCATTCAAAATAACACTGACTGAGTACCTACCACATGGCAACTTTATAACAGGTGCTAAGATTACAAAGCAGAAAAAGGCAGATTTATCCTCAGATAAGGAAAACTACAAAGAAAGGAATACATTTAATGACAATTGCATGAGGGAGAGGTTCTCTCTATTCCAGGACTATTTGCCATCTTCTTGAGAGGTCAAAGGAGCCTGGAATTCAGGGGACAGAAGCCCACACAAGAGGCTGGCATACGAGCTTGCTGTGGAGGTATAGCAGCAGGAGGAGCACAGGGGGGAAGATTCTTCCAGCTTGACAGTAAACCTCAAGTTGCACTGTTACAATGATGATTCCTTGGAAACTGACAGCATTTTAGATTCATGTTCATAGATTGTGAGGACTTTTCCCAGACTTTTCTCCAGTGGAGCCCTACAAACATTTCTGTTAAATTTCTCCCTTGTCTCAAAGAACTCAGTAGTTTTGATTGATTGTGAATATGAACAAATATCACCCCCCCTTCTGGATTCTGAAGCCCTGTGTGATCTTTACTCACCCAGAGTGCTCTTCCTTTCCTCCACTTGACCCCGTTTCTCAGCATGTGAGTGCTGATCTCCATGGTTCTGTGTACATGTCCTGTCCTCACAAAGGTCTTGAATGACCTGCTGCTGTAGGGTGACTTCATACTCTGTCCCAATGGTCTCTATTATTGTATCCTATTATTACAACATTCATTGGATAAATTAAATGTTGATTGAAATGGATTTATTGAGTGTTTATTGTATAGTTGGTGCTATGTTCATTTCCTCATTTAACCCTCATAACTTTCATTATTATTTGTATTGCACAGAAGAAACTGAAACTTAAGAGAGATCAAGCAATTAGGCACAGGAAACACAGCTAGCAACATAGTGAAAAGCCTAGAAACAACCAAGTCTGACCTTGAAATCTATCCTCTTACACATATTTAGTTAATTTTAAGTGCTATCTTTTGAATGTTATGACTGCACAAAGTGCTTGCAAGTGATCATCATGCATTTCAGATCAGCCTGTGTTCTAGGAATTTTTAAGTGATCAGGAACATTGATCTAGACTCTTTTACCACATTGTCTATAGTTACCCATGATATCAAATGGTATGCTTTGTTCTTTAGCGAAAGGAAATCATAAAGATAAATCTGTCCTTTCTATTCATCAAATTTTCCTTTTCACAGACTAAGTCACTCCAGTGCAATGATTTGGTGGAGAGTTTCAAGATAGTGTATTACAGAAAGTTCATAAGAATCACCTGGATCTCATAAAAAATCAGTTTCTGATGGAGAAGGCTCCAGGATGGAGCCTGAGATTCTTCTTTCCAGTAATCACCCAAGTTGATTCTTCTAGTTGGGGCTCACACTTTGGGTAGCCAGGGTCTAAAAAATATTGGTTGGCTTTTCTTTATGTTTCTAGCAGAAGAAACAAAAAGTCCTAGACATGCAGACCCCAGCCACAAGCCTGCCAAAACACCAGCAACTCAGGTGCACAGGCCCCAGCCAAAGGCTCACATGGACAATAGCCTGCTTGGAAAACAGCACAGCAAGGGTATCCAGAAGGTCATCATTCTGAGCCCAGGAATTGGCACAGTGGTAAGCAGTAGAGAGAAGGCCTCTCTGAGACTTGTTGCGAATTGAAGCCCACTGGGAGAGCAAACAGTCACCCCAATAAAGGTGCAGCAGACTGCATTGGTTAAAATGAGAAGACACCTAAACAAGACTCAAAACCAGACTTCCAGATCACAAAAGGCAACTCCAAGGGGCAACAAGAAGGAATGATCTGAAACTCAATCACCTGGACTCCCTGAACTGGCAACGAAAGAGGAGCTGGAAAAAATAAAATCAGAAATAATTTCTCAAGTTACAAACGAGATTGTGTCCATAGTGAAAGACATGATTAATAACTCTAGAGCAGACAAAGATAAAAAATAGAGAAGCTGAGGAACATGATGGAATCCCAGCATAGGAAACAAATGGAATCCATAAAACAGATTCAAACTGATATCCAGGTTAAAAACTCCATTGAAAGTTTACACAGCAGAATGAGCCAAAGTGAGGACAGACTATCAGATATAGAAGACAGGATTGCAATTAGTGACCAGGGGGAAAAAAAAGATTTCTTAAAAATAGCAAGGGGCCATGAGAAATCAATCCAGCAGCTGCTAGATGATGCAAAAAAGAATAACATAAAACTGACTGAAGTCAATGAAGAAACAGGAGATAGTGCAAATGACATTAAAAAAAAATTTCACAGAAATAATGGCAGAAACTTCCCAAGCAGGAGAAAAGAATTGGATATACAGATAAGTGAGGCATATGGGACTCAAATAGCTGTGATCAAAAAAAAAATCCACACCTAGGCATATAATAGTTAAGATTCCAGAAACCCAACAGAAGAACAAAATTCTGCAAGCAGTTAGAGAAAAGAAACAAATCACATACAAAGGAAACCCCACCAGAATTGCAACAAACTTCTCAGCACAAACTCTCAAGTCAAGAAGAGCCTGGAGTGAGGTATTTGAAGCCCTAAAAGAAAACAACCTCAAACCCAGATGGATGTAACCTGAAAAGCTATCTTTCAAAATCAATGGAGAAATAGATACTTTCATGACAAAGAACACCTGAGGAACTTCATGAATACCAAACCAGGACTCCAAAAAATTTAAAACCATATCCTAGGAAAAGACAATGAGGGCCACAACCCCAATAAGTGCAATAGAATTAATCCATCAGGCAAGACAAGAAATTAAATGCAAGGGCGGGGGGGGGGGCAGAATCCAACACCAGGAAAAGATTGTGACAAGGATGTCAATACATATCAGTTATAACCATCAATGTCAGTGGTCTCAATTCACCAATCAAAAGAAATAGACTGGCGGAATGGGTCAAGAAGCAAGATCCAACAATATGCTGCATAAAAGAAATACATTTAATTCAAAAAGAAACTCATAGATTGAAAGTTAAAGGGTGGAAAACAATATTCTATGCAACAGGAACAGGAAAAAAAGCAGGAGTAACTGTCCTATTTACAGATAAAATGGATTCCAAACCAAGACTAATTAAGAGAGACAAAGACCTTCATGGAGGAGAAAACCTGTAATGAGCATGGAAAAGCTCAGGTGGTAAGATGGAGCCCTTCTTTAGGTTCCATTTCAGTTTTGGACTGCATGAAGATCTCTGGTCATAGTGATATAAATATAACATAGGACCTCCAAATATATAGGGGAAATATAACTCCCAACTTGCTAGATGTCCAACACACTGAGTTTGTGTTCCCCAAAACACAGAAAAAGGGTTGCAAAGGACCCCACCTCTCAGGGGAAGTCTTATAGAGCGCAACCACATGGGTGCAATGTGGGTTACAGCTATGAACAACCAATAATATTATAAGTATAGTTGCTTAGGTAACATTGATCCAGTGGGCAAGCAGGTCAAGTAGCAAGTGTGCACAGAAGGAACAAAGAACTTTTCAGGAAGGGATGAGTCCGAGGATTTTGGTCACCCACAGAGGTGACTGGTGTCCATCCAGGCTTCATTAGACCAAGCGTTACCACTTATGGTAGTCCTGGTCATTTCATCTCTATCTTGAGGCCTCTGACAGATGCACCTCCAGCCACAGTTGTAATGTGTTTTTACCTTTTTCTTGTCTCACTGGAGGGCCTAGCCCTGTCCGACTGCCCTATGATATTTCTGCCAAGCTCAGGTGTCTATCAGAATAGCAGTGCAAAGTACTATGGTCATTTTCATGATCTTTGGGAAAGAAGGATTAAAAGCAATACACCATGGCACCCTCCGCACATGGAGTTCAGGGGCTCTGCTATGCCCGCTGGAAAACTACCAGGCTTGGGTGCATTGTAACTACTGCAAATACCCAAAGTCAGTTTTGTCAGCGTTGTAAATACAGCTTCCAAACTTGAGAGAAAGAGAGAGGGAGGGAGGGAGGGAGAGAGAGAGAGGGAGAGAAAGGGAGAGACTGACTGAGAAAGAGAACTTTGCTGTCTGCTGTGCATCTCAAAATGAATATTCCTTAAACTGACTCTCTGGTCCTCCTCCCCATCCCTACCTTCTTCCCTGTTCATCACTAGGCTAGGGAGCTAGGGGTCATTTTAATTAGCACTTCTCCTTGTGTCCAACACACTGTCACGTCCACTTCCACACTTTCCATCCCCGTGGATGTGTTCCCATCTAGGTCCTCTTCCATGTGCGTTATTGCTCTCTGCTCCCACCCTTGACCTCCAGGAACACAATTCTTTACCCTGCGGATAGAGTATTACAATCACAGGCCTGATTGTGCCATTCACCCCTTTGCTTAAAACTTTCCATGGCTTCTCGCTGACTTTGGTTTGGCCCCAGACTCTTTGTGCAGCTTACTCAATGGTGGCTACACTGGCAGCCTCCCCTGGAGCCTCCCCTCTGCCCCAGCATTCACTGATGGCTGTCAGCTTGTCGAGAGTGACAGTCTCCTCCTGCCTCCAGTTTGGAGGAGCTTTATTCATGTTGAGTGAAGAAACTTTGGACAATGATAGATTCAAGTAAAGGGACAGCCAGGAAGATGGCTTCTGAGATAGGCATTTTTTCCAGCCAAGGATGTGGGAAACAGGTTCAAATGAGCCTGGAATTAGAGTTCATTCTCTCTGACAAGGGCATTTTGTATTCTCTTGCTTATAACTTGATTAGACCACACTGTTGTTCTTTGTTACTTTACCTTTATTTTATTTTATTACCTGAATTTATTTAAAACACTTTAGTGCTCTAAAGATGGGGGAATGGGTCTGTTTCTTCTCAGGGAAAACCTCTGGAGGTGGGTGGAGGTTGCCCAGGGTAGTCCCTGTCCTACCTGTTTCTGAGAGGACACCTGCAGTCCACAGACTGGAAACACTGAACAGCTGAGCTTTTTCTTTTGATCTCTCCCATCGTGTGGTATTTCTCTACCTCAGGTTTGCTGAGCATTGATTTCCACTGCAGATACTGTTTGTCTGAGTGTGTCACCGTTTCCCTCTGCTTGCCAACTTTTACTTTTTGTTTAATCAGGCAACCCCTTGGGGGTGGAATCTTATTCATTGTTCCAAGTAGTGCATAATCAGACAAGAGAAGATGTTTGCAGTGTCTCCGAGGCACGAAATAATCAGGTGTCTCTGGGGACACCTCGGCTGCAGAGCTAATGGATATTTTCCTCTTTAGCTTTGCAGGCTGAGCTGGCTCCTTCTTATGGGCTTGGAGAGATGATGTGTGGGGAAAAAGAGATGAGAAAATGGCTTTTTATCTTTTCTGCTAACCTCAGCATTTTATTTTCAAGGCATGTGGAGAATGCCTAGGAAGGCAATCAGCGTTGGGGTCTGTACCCAACCCTCTCCCCATCCTCGCTGATTCTGCACTGACCCTGGGTGGGATGGGCTGGACAGAATAACTTCTTTCCTGTCTTTGGTCTTAGAGGTCTCTCCAGAAGCTTCTATCTCAGCAGCAGAGGCTGCATTTTATTAATAAGCAAGCTCCGTTCTGTGACAAGACTGTTTGAGTAATTTCCCCCAGAGGTTGAAGAATGAAATAAAATGATCAGAGAAGTCCAACCCATGTCACCGAGAACTGTCCTTTTGTTCTTTCCACCCAACATTTAAATCAAAATGATAGAGTAAAACTGCTAAAATACAAATGAAAAATTCAATTCAATCTGAAATCTGAAAGAGAAACTAGTTGATAAAATACATGGGCTCTGTTAGTCCTTGTTTATCCCAGCAGCCAGGCTGATCTTTAAAGATATAAATTCGATCCTACATTCCCTTCATTGGGCTCTTAATCACTTTCTATTACTCTATAGATAAAATCCAAACTCTTGATGGTAGCCACTGTACTCCAGCCATAGTACAGCTCAGTTCCTGGAACCTCTACCCTCAGGGCCTTTGCATATGCTGTTTCTTCTTGGAATAGTTGTTTCTTTTAACTCTGGCTCTCAGACCATCTTCTCAGACAGGTCTTCCACAACCACACTAAGACAAACCATCTACTGTAGCCTATTCTATTATTGTATGTTTCTATCAATAGTGTTTGATTATCAATTTGCTTATTTACTTGTGTATTGTCAGTTACTCTATATTGGCCCATCACAACTATCCTTATTATTTTTCTTCTCTGCTCTCTTTCATTTTGTTTTGTTTTTAAGATGGGCTGATGTTCCAGAAGAAATACTTCTTTACAGATTATTTTTAAAGTTATGGTGTGATTTATATACAATAAAGACAATTTGAATGTTTAGTAACCACCATTCATAGTAAGCTGTGGAGTTTTTCCATTATCTGTGAAAGTTTCCTCCTGTTCCTCTCTAGTTAATTCTTTACCTGTGGTAACTGTTTTTTGACTTATAATATTAGTCATCAATTTTACCTATTCTTGCCTTCTTTCTTTTGACATAATACCTATGAGAGCCATTTATACTGTTTGTTGTATCAGAAGTTCATTTCTTTTTCTTCCATGCATGAATGTACCAAGGATCATTTCTCCATTCCTGTTGATGACATTCAGGTTGATTATTATGGCTAACGCTATTATTATGAACATTTTGTACAAATAATGTTATGAACATATGTGTTCATTTCTCTTGGTCAAAAATCTAGAAATAAATTTCCTGAGCCACATGGTAGATGTATATTTAACCTTAAAAAATGACAAGAATACTGTCTTTTTAAAATTTGCTAACTTGTACTCAATCTCTATTTCAAGGCCTGATCCAGTTATTCATTCTCTCTTTGTTGAAAGATTTAATGGCCTTTCTAGTGTTCTGACTTCTGAGTGGTATGTGTCAATCATTATGAAGGTCAAAAAGACTTAAGCAATAAAAAGGTCAATTTTAAATTTAGCCCTCACTCTCAGTATTTTGTTGTTTTACTTTGCCCTTTCTTTCTTCATTCCTTCTTTTCTTAGTAACTACTACTCTGTAAGGAGAAAGCTTTCCTACCCTTTGGTTCTGTAAGTTGAGCCTTGTGTGGATGTGGTTACAGTATTTCTTCCCAAGAGGTCGGACTACTGGTGTGGAGTACTATTTACTTATTGCCCATTGGGAAACAGGAAAATTATGCCTGAGTCTTCTAGAAGGCCAAGGGCAGAGCTGAAGTGACACCACTCAGCTGTCCTTATTCTTTATTAGGAGCAATGAAAACTCTTTACTTCCTCTCAGTACCAGTGAGTCAGGCCCAGATCAAGGCTTTGTGGGTGGAGACAATGGGCACTTCATTGAGGGTGCAGATTCAAGTCTCATTCCTGATTTGAAGTGATCCACACAGGTCCACAGTTCCCCTGCGTGATCTTTATTTCTTTCATTTTCCTGGGAAATCTTCAGGGCGCTAAGGAAGCCTCTGGGGATCCCATCAGGTGAGTGAACCTGGAATGTAGGGAAATGGGAATGAGAATGGCAGAAGGAGAAAGAGGGTGGCTAGTGGGTGGCAATTTTATTGATTTAAGAAATCAGATGCTGGCTTCGTGAGTAATTCCTTAAAAGGCAAAGTCCCTCGGTGGTTCATGAATATTTGCATAACTGCTAATTAATACTTGGGAGAAGTGAATCATGAGAATGACATGGGGGCTGATATTTCTATTAAGCTTGATGGAATCTTGTGGTGGGTATGGCTGGCCTGGGCCTCTGAACATAACAACGTGTAATATCCTGGTCAGAAGCCCCTTCATTTCTAGCTGTTGGTTAGGGTTGTGGTGCTCGTGAACGCTGATGACTCAGAAAGCTTCTAGACAACAGATGGGGGAGTAGAGACCCTTTGATTTTCTTTTCCTAGAATGAGATAGAACTTGGGCAACTCCTAGGTAGAAGGGCTTGTAATATAGTGTGAAGCCATTAAAAATAACATTTTCATAATTCTTTTTTTATTTCAAAATATATTTTATGTTAAAGCTATGATTTTCAAGAAAGTATAATACAAAGCAGCTAAACGATGTAACCAAAATCCTAGGGAAAGAGACAGGTTTATACCCAAAGTGGGATGATATTGTCAGGATAGTCAGGTACTACATTCAGCTCTGATCTTACTTGTAGTCTTAGCAAAAAATAGTTTCTTTGGTTTGATAAAGGGCATATTTTCTTGGAAAAATTAACTTAGCAGTTTTCCTTGTAAAAGATAAAAATCAAAGAACAGACAATGTCTCAGGAGGTGTCATTTGGGTAGATATCTCTTACATTTATAATGATTTAGAATCCAAAGGCATAATATTAAGTTCTCACTGAAGGAATCCAGATGGGAGCTAAGTTACTAGAGTTGTTTTTCTAAAGATTATGTAATTTGACACAGTGTTAGAGTTTTCTGAGGTTATTGCTAGAGTTCTTAATTTTCTTATGCAATGGACTCTTTTTGAAATAATATTTTGCAACATGAAACAAAGTATATAGGATAATATGGAAAACAATTATATTGAATATTTATCAATCTATTTGAAAAATTGTGATATATTAATATATATTAACACATTCAAAAACAATATCTATCAGTCCATCTAAAATAGTGATGAATTTAGCTGGGTGTGGTGGCACGCACCTGTAGTCCCAGCACTCAGGAGGCTGAGGCAGGAGAATTCTTGCACATTATGGAGATTCCAACACTTTTAACAATGAAAAAAAAAGGCATAGATGTGTATGATAGGGTTCTTGTATCATCTGTACCAGATTCATGGAAAATTCTTGAATGTAAGAAAAACACCAACAAATGACCACCTGGTGCTCACAAAAATCAAGACAAGTGAGGCCTTTTCTCTGGTTATCATTTTCCTTTTCCATGATTCACTGCAGGCAGAGGGTAAGGAAACAATGGAAAAGGGAAAGATGGAAAAGAATAGGGCAGAGAGAGAAAAGCAATAGTGAGCTGAGTGGGAAGAGAAGAAAAAGGAAAGGGATCCTTATTTGTGCTCGAAACTCACTATCATTCCACCATTCACACAGGGCACATGGAGCTGTTTTGTGTATGCATAGGGAGTGGTAGCATTTCTAGAAAGGGAATCCTGAAAGTGTGGCCTAAGCACCACCTGGGGTGCTTGTTTCAAATGTAGTTCCTGGACCTCTGCTCCAATCTCCTGAATCAAAAACCATGTGGGACCCCAGACTTCATATTTTCACTACCTTTCCAACTGGGTGCAGGGTTCGTGGCGAGCCACTAATAACGGTGTGTGGGAAAATGCTGCTTGTCTCTTGCTAACTCCTGTGGCATTGGGCAAGAAAGAAACTAAGCTCTTTCACCACAGATCCCAACATAGCCCTGGAATTCAGGGATTTTGATATCTGGCCAAACATCAGGTTAAGTGTTTCTCTTTTTAAGCCAATCATTAGCTAGGAAAAATGGTAGGTGGCACACTTGAGTTAACTCACAGAACTTTATGTTCTTCCCTCTACTTGTAAGAAAAAAAAAGGGATGGAAGCAAATGCTTCTGCTGATCCCGAATATGTGAGCTTGTGGGGGAAGATTTTTACCCAGGAGACTCTGCCAGTCATAGAAGCATAAATTTATATATTGAAAGATACTTATTCGCTAGAGAAAATGAGCTATAAAATCAACTCCCAAATAATACTGGTTTTGGGAAGTATGGTCTCTATTGTATTGCCTTTTTGTCAGGAAGATTTGTCTTCTTAAACCTCCTTTAAAATCCATTTTTCCTTCTCAGGAGGCCACTCCATGAAGCTTCAGTTAAGCAGTCTGAAATAGCTTCACACACTGTAGAAATTGAGTACTTTTCCATGTTATTTTTAGCCCATGATATTTCTGTTAACACCCAGGAGATACAAAACAACACTAAAAGCTCTCTCCCCATCCAGGCGTCTCTCCAGCCACCTTCCACACCCCAAGATCAGAAACATATCTTTCTTAAATGTAAATGTAGAAGCACAACAAAATTAGATGGGAATGATACTATTTGGATATGCAAAATTCTGAGAGAGTACAATATTAATCTCCTAGTATCCAATGAAATAAAATTTTAAAAGATAACACTAGTCTCTGAAATGTTTACCAAAATAATTGATAGCTGTAGATTTTTTTCATTGGACTTTCATTCACCTACAAAGAGATGGGTTTTTCCTCCCATATCCCACTTATCACAGTGTCAGACTCGATGTTGTGGATCCATCACATGAAAAGCAAGTTCACTTTTGTAAGTTCAAAACTGGCTTTAGAGCAATGAACTCAGGCACTAACTACTTCCTTGGTTTTCTAGGGACCACTGGGATTTAAAGGAAGGAGATCAGATTCCTGGAGAAATAATCTGTTTCAGAATAATGAAAGATGATTTCTTTCTATGTATCACGTGAATGATCCATTTTAATGCTTTTTCAGGACAGACTGTGTCCAGTAAGAATTAATCTATCTATAGTACTCTGCTAAACCTGTTATTTGTAGGCTTCGTGATACAGCATCACTTCAAAGTACAGAGTTCCTTGACACATGCCTTATAGAATTAGTGGTTCTAAACAGGCTGGAATACTCTGAAAAGTCAATGAACATCCATCTTCCTATAGCTACCTCCCAATGTTACTGCAAAAATGAATATCTGTTCATATTTTGATAACTCCTCAGAATTTGTTAACATCATAATTTTTTCTTTTTATTTTCAAAATTTCTTTGAGAAACTACTTCATTTATCAATTCCTGAAAAGGAGCAACATTTAACCATGCAGGATTGCTGAGGATTAACTGATTACTGACTATGGCAGCTTCTGCTTTTCTGGATCTCTGTAGTACTGCTCTGGTCATCTGGATTTTGTTGATCTAGGATGGGATTACTGCCAAGGACAACTGGATATTTTTCCGGTGCACTATACAGTATAGTACAATATACACTGTACAGTTTTTACCTTTTGAGGGGAGAGAAGGTGGAAAGAGCAGTTGTATATTGCTGACCGAAATTAGGTACAAAGGTCTGTTGGCAGAACAAGACAGGATGGGCACCTTCCCTTCTCCATACTGGTTAGACTAGGAGTTCCTGGACTAGATTAATAAGCCCTATATAGGAATGTCCCAGACATTTCAGAAACATATTCTGTAGAGATGGATCACGACACATGAGGGTATTTGCAACTCTTAGGTAGATGGTGTGGTTAAAGAATGAGTTGTGTAGCCTATACAAGATTAGAGTAATGAAGATATATTATGGACATCTTCAAGTGATACAGAACTGTGATGCAAGAAGAAAGTTTAGTTTTGCCCTTGTGTAATCCCAGGTGCAAGACGAGGTCCCCTGAATGGAAGCTGCAGAGAGTCAGATTTATCTTAAATACAAGGAAGTGTGTTTTCCTAACCAACTAGAATTCTCTGTGTACAGAATATTTTGCTTTAAGAGGTGATAAATTTCCCATCATTGAGACTATTCAAGCACAAATAGGGCAACAATACAGAGTTAGGTTATAGGTGGGATTCCAGCAAGAGAGATTCAGTTAGCTGACTTTTACGTTCCTCCTGCAACCTCAAGATTCTGCTGGAGAAAATTCAGTCTTTTAATCTGATTTACGATAATTTGCTCAAATTGATAACAGAAAAGAAGACATGGTGGGGAAAGGGTTGGTGTAGTTTCTGTTCTTTGGTCTTCAGTGTACTAGGGCTATGGCCTAAGACAAGTCACTTTACCCTCTTAGTCATGATCTTTTAGGGTTGAATTAAGTGACTTCAAAGGCTGTACATGGCACTAACACTGTTTGGTCATCAAAGCTCATGTTGCTGCTTAGAAGCTCAGAAGCACGGACCTCTCCTGATGGACTCCTCTCTTCTTCCAGGGACACAACTGAGTCTCTGGTCTAAAACATAAACCAGTTGCTACTTCAGCACAGGAGGTCTGTGGAAGGAGGTAGGGTCAGGACCATCAGGAAAATGATCTGGCAGATACAGCCCATTCCACAGTTTATCACAAAAGCTCTTATTCAGGTCAGCTGACTTGCCTATAACACAAGAGTTGAATTTCTTAATGTACTGTGATAACCAATCTTCGCAGAGACTACCCAGTCTACCTTCGATTAAATTCTTGATTAGTAAACCTTTGGACTTCATTCCCACAGTCATAACTACCCCTGCAAAAAGGGCATTATTTCTCTCCCTTGTGGCCTAAGCTGAGGTGGTGCCATTTAGAGCATCACCTTTCATCCTCCTCCACTCTGTCCTCAGCAGGGTTTCCCACCCTCAGCCACCCACCCCACCCTGCTCTCCCTCTCTGAGACTCTGTCACATGATGGAAAAATGCAAAGGAGACTCATCTTGTTTTGCTGCCCCTCTGGGGAAACCTGCTCTAAAGTATAAACAGAAAACCAAATATAGTGATTAAAAAACATAGTTGAAATTATTTTGAAAAGTCAGTAAGAAAGCCATGTAGCAAAACCCACATCAAAGGCCAGCTGTTAGGGTAACTTTACAAATTCCATTAACTGCGGAGGCCATGTACAGGGAGGGGCTGGGAGTGGAAGAAAGACAGAAAAGGTCAGGGTGATAATTAAAAAAAGTAGTTTGAGGGAGTGAGACAATAGTCAATATTTCTATTTTTTAATTTTCAACTTTTAATTTGTTTTTTGTTTCATTTTGTTTTAGTTTTTTGATACAGGGTCTCAGTATGCAGTTCAGGCTGGCCTTGAACTCACGGCAATCCTCCTGCCTCAGCCTCCCAGAGTTCTGAGATTACAGGCTTGCACCACCATGCCAGGCAATATTCATTATCTCTATCACAGAGACTATGGGGTTTAGTTTCAAAGAAGCATAAGCAACTTTTTATTGTCATCTTACTTTGTGAGAAGTTATTTTTGGTAAGTCTTTCTTCTAGATTTCACCAGAAGACATTTTGATGAAAATTTTCTCCCTCTGGAGTTTTTAAAAGCATGACTCAAATCTTGTAGTTCTACCTTACAGAAGAGTGATTTTCCAGCTTTGGCTAAGTGAAAGTAGGCAGTGAACAATCTGGGCATGGGGAGAAGTAGGTGCCATGGGGATACTTTCATGACAGAATCCATGAGTGGAGACCAAGTGATTCCCTAATGGCTTCACCTGCACTCTTTGGATGATATGGTGGCTCATCAATTTCTCGCCTTCTTGGTGGGTGTGGTATAAACAGTGAGTGTACAAGGTCACATTGTTGCAGTGTTTGTGTTGACTGTTTTGCTTGAGGATGTCAAAGACTAGACAAACATTCTGTAGTGTCACCAGAGCTCTAGGAACGGAGCTTCTAGGCATGGGGAACAAATACTACGGACACCTGATCAATTCCTGGGCTGGGAATCATTCTAATGTCTCACATCTGAAATTAAATAGAGTAATGTGGTCCATGAGCTCAAATCATTAATCTAGTAACACGTTAGTCCTGTGGCTCAGTGATTAGGTGAGGTTATTTAAGGGAGATTCCATAGAAAGCATGAAGATCAGGAGGTGGCTAAGAAGTAGCTCCCAGCTAAAGTCAGAGGGAAAGCCATTTCCTTCTTTTTGGAGTGTTTGAATATGAAGACAAGACAATAATTGGTGTTAGGAGTTTGGGACCAGACAGCTCGGGATTAAATCTCACCATTTCAAGTGGTATGGCTTTGGGTAATTTTCTAAGTCTTAATTTTCTTATCTATAAAACAGAGAAAATGATAGTGCTTATATGTTGTAGTTAAGATGCTTTTGGTTCTGAGTAGCAGAAAATTTAACTCAAGGTAGCTTAGAGGAAATGTATCTGTGAAGTCCTGAAGCACTAGCTTCAGGTCTGGTTTGATCCAGATGCTTGCAATATTCCAAAGCCACTGGTTTTACTTCTCTGAAGTTCTGTTCGCTATGCCTTCCTTCTTGTTTTGGCTGTTTACCTCCAGACAACAATTGTGATTCGAGATTTACATTCTCATATCACATCATTTTAAAGAGGGGGATTTCTGTTCTGGTAGTTTCCAGAAGAGAAGCAACTTCTAAGATGCCCTCAGCAAATACCTGTTTACATCTCGATTCCTGCATTCACTCATAAAGACAATTCTGAACAATCACTGGGCCAAAGAGATGGATGTTAGAGTTAAGGCTCACTCCTAGATATGAGGGTGGAGTCGTCTACATCAACCACCTTGCAAAGGAGAGGCAATTCCTCACAGGCAGATAAGTCTATTCTCCTGTGCCAGGTACTGTGGCACACACCTATAATCCCAGCACTCTGGGAAGTTGAGGCAGGTGGATCACAAGTTCAAGCCCAGCCTGGGTAACTTAGTGACTTAACAAAGCCTGTATGAAATAAAATAATAGGTTGGGGATGTAGCTCAGTGCTAAGGTCCTGGGTTGGTTCAATCCCCTGTTTTTCCAAGAAAGAAAAAGTGCTCCCAGGGAAATGGAGAAAAAGCTACTATCAGGGCACCAACAATAGTGCTAGACAGTCATTGTGGAGGGCCTAGCAGAGTGTCTGACCCTTGGAAGAATTAGATTAATATTAACATGATTTTATGTCATCTTGAAGTCACTGTTTCTTCCTGGACATGCTTCCTCACCTTTTCATCATCTTTCATCTGTAATGCCTGCCTCTCCTCTTGCCCAAGTGTGGAGAACTGGCCTTGGCCCTGTGTTTGAGTAGCTGGGAGGTCTTGGTAAAGTTATTCACTTCCTGTCTGTCAGGGAAATTAGGTTGAAGCACATTTTCATGAATAGTACGAACTTTTCCTTTGCTTGGCTCTCCAGGAAGCTTCAAATAAAGTCAATCAGACTTTGAGGACCCTGCCTGCCTTTTTAAAAATTATTATTCAATGGTAAAAGGCATTGAAATTAGGCAGATCTGGATTTGAATCCCAAGTCTACTAAGGCTATCATTGTGTGAACTTGAGCTCTCTGAGCCCCAGCCTTCTTTATGGTACAAGGCAGACTTGAATAAGCATGGTAGAGATAGACTGAAATACAAGTTGAGGTATATAGTGGCAGAACAAATAAAACGGTGTCTTGTAGTTATTAATGTATGTTGATGATTTCATCTGCTTTCATTTTAAATGTCTTATCATTTGTCTGATGACTGCATGTTTTTCCACCTCAAGGGTGCAGAGACATTTGCAAGTTAAATTGGGAGGATTTGTGTGGATACATCATAATGTGCAGTCTCAGGGATCATGTTCTCCTCCCCCTCCTAGGCCAGTACTCACCACATATAGGGCTGTAATGAAGAACAAGTCAACATGCAGCCAATATGAGTCACATCTGTTGCTCCTTTTCTTCTCTATTCCCCTCCTTCCCACCTACCTCTGCCCAGTCCACCCCAGCTCACCCCATTCCAACCCCTCAACATACCCTTGGCTCACTGATACTGCCTAGTGGCAGTTGTAGGTATTACTTAGGCTCCAGAGTGTTGGAATCAGTCTTGAAAGGGAGAGTTTGATTCCTGATGCTGGAACAGTCTTAGAAGTTGAATTCTGCCTTACCCCAAATTCAGAGCATCAAGAGTGAGGCTCAATATTGGGATAGTGCAAAGAAGCTTCTATTGAAGCTCTATATTGGTGAAAGCTTCGAGTTTCCCACCACTTGGCTGCTTAATGAAAAAAACTAGATTTTTAAAAAACTCCATTCAGTTTATTGGTACATTTTAGGTATACATTATGATCACATTCATCATTGGAAATTTGTATCTGTACATGATATATCTAGGTTCTTGTTTTTTCCCCATTCCCTTTCCTTCCCTTCTACCCCTCCACCCTTCCCTATTTACAAAAACTTTGTTTCCATTTTTTCCTTCTCTTCTCTTATTTTTTCCTTCCTCTCTTTCCCTTCCCCCAGCCCCCTCCCTAGTTTTCCTTCCCTTTTGAACATTTTCTTCCTATTTTACATTATCTTTCATACATTTTGGTCCTCATTTACTCTTGTAGTTTTGTTCTGGAAAGTCGCGGAAAGAAATACACGGAGACACAGAATTTGGGTAACATAATAAAAGTTTACTTGCAAGCAGGCGGGACCACCAGAAACTGGTCTGGTCAGAGTCCGCATGCTGTATTCTTTGTCCATCACCTTTTGTACTTTTGTTAGTCATTATCTCATCCCTAGTGGTCTTTGTTAAGTAAATAAAGTTCCAATTTCTGCTTAATGGTTAAACACAGGTGGTTTCTGTCACTGATTACAGTCCTGAACACATGACAGTTGTGGCACATATATCACAAGTTTATTCAGGGATTGCCACGTTATTCTTCAGAGCTAAGATGTTATCTACAGTGAACTACAGATCAACGGAGCTATATAACCTTCACTTTAAACAACAAAAGCAATGGGCTAAGGCAGGCTTTAAAGGGATACACTACCTATTTTGCTTCCACAAGTACTTTAATAGCTAATCTACTAAACTTACTTTAAAACTTATCTCTATCAGTTTCTCACACTAGAGAAACTATTTGGTATTTACACATGTGTGTCCTCTTTATTTCACTTAAGAGTATGGCCTCAATATACATCCATTTAGCTATAAATGCCTCTAATTTATCATTCTTTATGGCTGAGTAGTACTCCATTTTATTTTTAAAAAGCCACATTTTCTTTATCCAGTTGATGGGCATTTTGGATGTTTCCAAGATTTAGCTATTACAAACTGTGTTACTATAAACATGAATGCACATATATCACTGATGCTTTTAAGTCTTTTGGGAAGATATCCAACAGTGGAATAGCTAGGTCAACTGAGACCTCTAATCCTAGTTCTTTAAGGAATATCCACACTGATTTCAATAGTGGTTACACCAGTCTACACTCCCACCAACAGTGGAGAAGTGTTCCTTTTTCCCCACAACCCCACCAGCATTTGTTGTTGGTTGATTTCTTGATACCAACCAATCTTTCTGGAGTGAGAAGGAATCTCAGAGTTGTTTTCATCTGCATCTCTCGAATGACCAGTGATAGTGAACATTTTTTCATGTCTTTATTTGCTGCTTCTACTTCTTCATCTGAAAAATGTCTACCCATTTCAGAAGCCCATTGTTGAATTGGGTATTTAAATTTGGGAAGTCTGATTTTTTTAAGTTCTTTCTATATTCTAGATAGCAGTCCTTTGTATGAGGAACTGCTGGTGAAAATTTTTTTCCACATTGTGGGTTGTGTCTTCACTTGTGTTGGTAGTTTCTCTTTCTGTGCAGAAGTTTTTTTTTTTTTTTGGTACCGGGAATCAAACTCGGGTCCTTGCGCTTATACAGCAGGCGGCAAAACCACTGAGCTAAATCCCTGGCCCTGTGCACAAGTTTTTTAATAAGATGAGATCCCAGTTGTTGATTCTTTGTGCTTCAGTTGTTCATGTGCAACTGAAGTTTTGTTCAAAAAGTCGTCCTAAACCAATGTCTTCAAAGAGTTCTACCTAACCTATCTTCCAGCAGATTTAATGTTTCTGTTTTAATATTTAGATCTTTGGTCCATTTCAATTTTAGCTTAGTGCATGGTGAGAGATATAGGTCTAGTTTTAATCTTTGGCAAGTTGACACCCAGTTTTTCCAGCACCATTTATTAAAGAGGCTATCTTTCCTCCAGTGAGGGTGTTTGGCTCCTTTGTAAAAAATGAGGTGGCTGAGTGTGTCTGGAGTTGTTTCTGCATCTTCTAATCTGTTCCACTGGTCCTTAGGTATGTTCTTTTGGCAGAACCATGCTATTTTTATCATATTAAGTTTGTAGTATAGTTTCAATTTGAGGATTGTGATATCCCCTGCCTTGTCTTTGTTGCCTAAAATTACTTTTGCTATTCTGGGTCTCTTCATGTTCCAAGTCAAGTTTTGGATTGATTTTTTAGTTCTGTGAAATATGCTTTTGGGATTTCAATCAGGATTGCGTTGAATCTATATAGCAGTTTTGGATGTACGGCCATTTTCACTATATTGATTCTTCCTACCCAGGAACAAGGGATGTCTTTCCATCTTCTGATATTCTCTTTGATCTCTTTTTTCAGAGGGCTGTAATTTTCAAAATAGAGATCTTTTACTTCTTTTGTTATATTGATTCATAGATATTTCATTTTTGGGGTGTTATTGTGAAAGGAATTATTTCCCCAATTTCTCTCCCAGTGAGTCTGTTGTTCGTGTACAGGAAAGCTATAGCTTTTTGAGTGTTGACCTTGTATCCAGCTACTCTACTGAATCTAGTTATTAAGTCTAAGAGTCTTTTGGTGGAGCTTTTGGGGTCTTCTAGAGAGAGCTTTTTGGGGTCCTCTATATTATGTCATCTGCAAATAATGATGATTTAACTTCTTCCTTTCCTATCTTTATTGCTTTTATTTCCTTTTCTTGTCTAATTGCTGTTGCTAATGTTTCTAGGATTATATTGAACAGAAGTGGTGACAGTGGATATCCTTGTCTGAACAAAACTAGATTTGATGGCTGGATTTTTGGTAATCATTTAGTAATTGCCTTTTCAAGCTAAGATGAGGTGATTAAGATGAGTGTGAAACACTGAGGGGAGCATAAGGTAGACACCAAATTTCATTGAGCCAGTTGATGAGATTGACATGTGTGACACTTCTTCAGCTCCTAATGTAGGCTTCACTATTGGTGAGATCCTCAGACGCAGCCATGTGCACAAAGAAACACCTCAGGGCTCTTTGCTAATGTAAAACTTTGATACTATATCAAACCTCCAAAGTCTTGGCATTCCTAACAGTTTCAAGAACAGGGACAAGTCCTTTGTGAAGTCCAACCTTTTCAATAACAGAGAGGTTAGGACACAGGATGGTTCTAGTCTTCAGTCTTCTTTCTGCTCCCTAGGTGGTAATTACAGTGGGGGAAGGTGTGTCCTGAGGGTTAACTCTGTAGGTGTGCAATTAGCACAAGCTGGTTTGCTAATGTTCCTGCCAGGCTCTTGGTGGTGACAGAAAACCTAGTGGTTGCTCGTGTTGTTCCCAGAAGCTTCAGGACTGTTTGTATTGCTATACCAGAAGTTATTTGATAATGAGATTGCTGATTCTCTCATGATGTTAGCGAGATCTCTGGAGGGCAAGGCTGTTGAGCTGACATGTGGCAGGAATATGCCTACATGGTCAGCAAGGTATAAAAGACTTCCACTGACATTTCATGTTGGGCTTTTTTTTTGTTGAAAGTTGTTCCATGCATTTGTCATCGGAGAAAGGGCATCTAGTCAAAGCCCTTACAGAGGGAGGACAATGGGAGCCTGGACCCATCTCTTCAGACACCTTCCTGTGAGACAGCCTTTGTCTATGATGTATGTCCTACCGATAATGCAGTATTGTATTCTTTATGTAGCATTGCCATTTTGGGTCCTATGATTCCTCTTTGGTAATCCAACTCTGTTTACCAGTGATGGGTAACATTTTTATGTTATACAAAAAGGCTGGGATTTGGTGTATGTGTTACTAATAATTAGCTTTGCAACCTTGAGTTAGTTACCTAATATCTCTAGAGTTTTTTTAGGCTGTATAATTAAGAAATTATTATTATATACTATATCTAACAGTTATACTAAGAATTGACTGAGATAAATGTGGAGGATCAAGATTAACATTCAAGCATCATATTTTTATTTTTATCTTTATTAAAAGTACTATTAGTAATAGTCTTAGTAATAAGAGTAATACTTAGAAGTCGTTTGGGAATAACTGGCCAGTGTAAAGAAATCCCTGGAATTGGAGTGCAGGACCAAGAAAAGTGGCCTGGAAAAGCTGAAAAAGAAAATAATGAAAATCAACTGATAACTGCACTTTGCTAAGCCATCTATAAATGTAAGTTGATGGAGTAAGTTCTATTTTGTTGATGAGAGTTTAAGAAATATTCAAGTACAAATAAGAAAAGTTGAATATGACTGTTTTTTACTGATTAAAATATGAATTTTAGTGGCAAACAAAATGAATATTTGGGTAGAAAACATTTATCTCATTAGCTATTACTATTACACATTGCAAACAGCAGTCATGTGTATTATATGTTAGAACCTGATAGGGCCATGTAAGACATCTAGTCCATCCTATCCTTTACTGTATGGATATTTTAGGGGTTTTTTTGTTTTGTTTTGTTTTGTTTTTGGTACTGGGGATCAAACTGAGGACCCTGCGCTTGCCAGGCAGACACAGCACCACTGAACTAAATCCCTGGCCCTGTATGGATGTTTTAAAGATGAGGAACTGAGATCCAGAGATGGGATGACTTCTTTAAGATCAGATTCAAGTTATTAACAGAGTAAAGCTGAAAAATCAAACAATTCCCTGTCTCATATTCTTTCACATTTGTGGCCTGGTTGGCCCTTTTCAGGCCCCTTGGTAGTCCAGGGATTTTGAGAAAGAAAGGAGGTTTTCAGTAAGAACTTTATAGTCTAGTGGAGGAAACAGGTTAACTGGCAACTATTCGGAAAGATAGAATGCGATGACGGATAAAGATATAAGAAACACACTGTGGAAAAATTTGAATAGTTTTCTCTTCCTAAAGAGGGTTAATAAAAGCTTTAGAGAAAGCATTCTTACATACTCAGTGATAGTAGTTTTCAGAATTCTGGAATAATACGGAAGTTTCCCAGGAGTCTTACTAGAATGGAGACTGAAGGCCCCTTGGCTTACAGACTTTGGTTCCTAAGGCTCTAAGATTGTAATCTTCCACAAGAGAATTGGGCCAAAGGCCATCTTCGTCTACATCTGTTGAAGATGATGAGGAATTCTATAATGATAAGAAAAATCACCTGAGACTGTTAAAAGCTAACTTTTATCTTGGAAAACCTGTTATCTATTGGTAAGAAGTGGCTTTCAATATGTTAAAAGGGGTATTTCAATTCCCTTTAGCCAGCAAACTCAGGAATTTAAATTCTTCCACTTACTGAGCTGTAACACCTGGAGACTAAAAAGAGGAAACTGACAGTTACTGAATGCCTAATTTGGCAAACTTTATATACGTTATTTTTTTCTCACAACTAAGAGGTAGATTTAGCTCATTTTGTTAGAGTTTCAGTCTTTCTTAATTTCCTTAAACTCACTCATGTTAATTGAGTCAAGTTTGGTCTAAATTTGTCTCTTATTCGGGTGATGAAGTTTGGTCTAGGATTGCCTCTGTACCCAGAAACTTGTTACCTAATTTGATGCCTAAACAAACTGTAGTCAAACTTTAAGAATGTGCCCTTGTAACCAAGCAACTGAGTCTCAGCTAATCAGAGCAGTTGAGCCTTCAGCCAGTCATAGGCTGAGGGCTGTCAAAACCACCCCAAGAGGGAAATGCTGAACTGCAGTCAAGCAGGTAAATTCCCGGTGTCAGTTCTTGGTTTTTTTTCTTTTCCTAGTTACAGTTTAACTGTAATTTGCCACATTGTAGGTAGGGTTTATTCTGAACAATCTTCAATGGGGAACATGGCTCAATTCTATCCACATGAGTTTCACATGTGCTTTTAAATAAGTTCTTTTAGAAGGGAGCTTCTCTCTCTTCCACATAAGCTAGAACCATATTAGGGCCCTTTAGTTAGGAAACTGAAAATGATCTGTGTGTCTATTCATAGACAAATGGCCAAATAAATTATGAAATACTACAGGCTGTTGAAAATAAATACCGCCCAGGTTTGTAGTGCAGGGGTAGAATGCTTACGTAGCAGTATAAGGCCCTAGGCTCTATGTGCAGTACTCTAAACCAACAAACATGAAAACATGACTGTGACACATTTGTGTCACTTTCAATGTAAAATATACAGGCTGTTTAAAAACCATAAATGTGTGTGAATGTATAAACACAAAAAGAAGTCTCTAAAGTTCTATAACGAAATGTTAAGTTTCCTAGGGGTTTGTGCTTGGGATGAATAGGGTAGATGTAGGTAGATATAGGTGCTGGGAATAGGAGGGAAACATCTTTTAGTTACTTATATAATTTTCGTGTGGTGAACTTATGAGTAGTTTTTGTGTATTTATGAACTTTTTTGTGTATTTTTTCAATTAAGAAAGGCTATAAAACTCCCTTTCGCCTCTGCTTTGTTCTATGGATTTCAAATCAGGATCTTTTGTACTCTTGATGTAATGGCAGAGATTCAATAATTCCTTTTTAACCCTCTCTTCTTTGAGAGTACTCCTCTCAAAGACTCTGATAGGATACCTGGGACTTGTCACTTAATAGAGATGTGATTTGTCTTGGCTATCCAAACCTGCCTGTAGGCCAGGGTTGGACATGTGAACTCTTCCTGCTCTTGAATAACTTCCTTCCCTTGTGTTTGAGGTTCCTTGGTGGATTCTCTAGATGTATTCAGGCAGAACTGACTTTCAGGATGAATACAATTTAGGCGATTAAGCTGTGGCCTCAGGATACAGGAATTAGTATTCCTATCATGTAGATGAGGAATCTCAGAGAAGTTGAAGAGCTTGCCTTAGTCACCTGATCGAAGAAAGCAAAGTGGACTAAAGCCGGGTCCACCTGGTCCTAAGTCCATGTTTTTTTCTAGCATCATCTGTCTCATGTCTTTTTGTTTGTTTTTTATTTCTCACTTTTTAATTTTGAAATAATTTCATACATGTGGAAACGGGTAAGAATAGTACAAAGAACCCCAAGCAGAGGCATCAACCCTGAACACTTAGCCCATTCTCCTCTCTTTTCCTGTACATTATATTTGCATTATTATGGTATTGATTTTATGAACCAGTTAAGGATAATTTACAATCCTTACAGGCTTTTCTCCTTATACTCTAGTGTGCATTTTCTTTCTTTTATTAGTACATATCTGCAGTATTTGCAATTTACAATCATCTTGGGGAGTGGGTACATATACATAATACAGCTTACTTGGGGTTTTTTAATCTCCATCCCTCCTGCCTCCATCCACCTCCTCTAAATCCCCTTTCCCCATTTTCATTCTTATTGATATTATTAATCATATCTCATGTTTATGACATATAGTATAATGTTTATAATCATTGAGATTCTTAGGTTTCTGCACATAGCATATTTTTATTCTATTTCTTCATCGCATCTCCTCTCACCCACGTTCTCTCAGACCCTTTTCCATCTGTAGAAGATCTATCCCCTCATCTCCTTCTGTCTTATTTCTAATATACAATTGTCCTGTGCACTAAGATTAGTGGGGTGTTTTAGTCCATTAGTAGCAAAACAGGCACAGGTGGTAATCAGAGGACCTACTGTGAATGTTAACTGATTGTGTCAACTTGAGTAAGAAATGCCCAACTAAACTGGATCAGCACAATTCTGGGCATGGCTGAAGGGATTTACTGAAGGCAGAAGACCCACCCTGGGTGTAGTGACACCAATCAATAGGCTTGATGCCTCCATGGAATAAAAGGGAAATGAAGAAGGAGGGCTTGCTTCTGTTTCTTTAGAGGCACTCCAGTCTTCACCTTCACCTTTGACATCATCTCCTGGCTTCTAGTGCGACTCTTCAGCCTCCAGTACAGATCTTTTGGCCTCCTGATATGGATTTTCAGGGGAGCCTACAGTGAGCTCCAGCCCTTCCACTGGTTCCTGCCCTTTTGTACTTTTCCACGCCTGACTCTGGGCAGCCATTGTAAGCCAATCCTGTCAATTCTTATATATTTGTATATCTTGCATTAAATCTCCTTCTCTGGTAAGCACTGACAGATATACCTACCTTTTCTTAAAGCTACCTCAAAACTGCTTGTGGGAAGGAAATGTGATGGCTTCTAGGAGGAGCCTGAGTTCTCAGGGCCTGCATGAGAACTGGAGTGCTATAAGAAGAAACCTGGGGACCTGGCATTCAAGCTATTTGCATTCACAACCAATTCCCCTCTATTACTGACTTTTGAACCATATTGCAAATGAGTTCAATAAAACTTTTTCCTGGACTTCATAAAAATTTCATTCAAATTTAATTTTTGGTTTATATATCATTGCTATATGTTTATGATACATAATGACGATAGTCTTGGGGAATTGGTATGTGTACATATTGCATCTTAATTGTTTTTACTTTCCCTTCCCATCCTCCCTTCTCCCTTCATGCTAGATATATTTGACTGTCTAGAAGAATTGTTAAAAATATCCCCTTTCCTAAAAAAATATTCTTTTTCCCATCCCTGAACATGTGTGTGAAATCCTTATAATTTTAAGGAAACTTGTATCAGTACCGGCCTTATTTTGAGTTTAAACCTGTAGGTGTCTGCTGCTAAGTATACAAGTGGATGTGTGTGTGTGTCCCCCAATCAAGTATCACACACATATCACACAGTTCCTCTTCCCTGTGCTGTAGTAGGCATCTGTGCAGTAAGAAGTATCTTACTTTTGATTACTAGTGTTTACATAAGTCCTGCGAGAGACTCCTGTAGAAAACCTCTAGTCCATTCCTGCTCAGTATGCAATGCAAGGTTGAAGAAAAAAATACAGTAAACCAGAACTAAGAGAAAAAGAGAGAGGACTGGGATGGCCAATGCTGGATCCCCAGCAAAAGACCTCGGTCAGTCACCTTCACTGAATTTTATTTCATCAGCTGGGGCAAAGGTGCAGTATGTGTATAGATGTGTAGTATGTGCAGTTACTATGGAAATTAATGCAGGCAAGGCTTTAAAGAGAAGAGACAAAGCATTTTCAAGTTAAAAGCAAGATAGACAAAATATGGGGTTGTAATCAGAGCATTGTCCTAGCGATTAAGGCTAATTATAGGAATGGAATTTGGGTGCGATTTACTCCAACCTCAGCTACACGTTATCTCATATTAGCCCCACAGCCTCATAGGCCATTACTCTGCTCTCAGCCGTGCCTGTTAGCTGGGAGGTCATGTTGACTTATGCACTACCGCAGTGTTCATGAGATGCTTCTGTGAGTCAGGTAGCTTCAGACTTGCTTCTTAAAGTAAGCCAATTGAGGGATTTAACTCTTTACAGCTTGCACTGCTCATAGCTTGCTTTGTGCATAAATAAATATTGCAGCTTCCTGCAAAGTTCTGGGTTGTTTTGTCTGATTCATATTTATGATAAGGAATAGGAACAGTTGGTAAGTACTGTTTGTGATTGGACTTTAAAACCAAAAATTAAGACTAATAATTATTTTAAAGGCTTGATCAATTTAATTGAAGCTATTCTGAGATTTCAGTATGAGCCATTAACATTTGGAACTGCTTCTTAGTCTGCCTTAACTTCCAAAGTTCTGGCTTCTCCAATTTGTAAGTCCTGTAAGCATGACAAACCAGTTACTTTCTTTTTCAGGCCTTCACATTTTGGATTTATCCCCTGAATCACTTGACCCCAATGATCAACATAGTGTTTCAGCTCTCTTGAGAGTTATCTGAAGTTCAAAGATCAGTTATCCAGTCAGTGAAAATTATTCCTGCATGTTTTCAGAACACTAATGTCAAATCTGCTTAAGTATATAATAAAGTGATGTAACTAAGTAGATTAGATGCTTACTTGCATCTTACACTGGGCCCTTAATAGGTTTTTACTGGATCCTTAATGAAGTTACAACTTATCAAGAATTGTGTAAAAGCTATGTGTGTTGATATAATATCAATATTTCAAAAATATTATGCAGTAGTCTTGAATTCATATAAATGCTTCTTCTGAAAGAGAAACTGATATACTCTCCAAATTTTAGTCATTCAGATAAAAGAAGGAAATCCTTAAATAACTATTGAAAAAATTCTGCACAAATAACAAAATATGTGGATAAGTATTTTGCTATTTGGGCTATAATTATATAGGTTCTAAGCTCTGAGATCTATTAAGAAGTGTTGCTGCATTTATTTTAGTCAAACAGGGTCTATGACTTCTTTATCATCATTATCAGTAAAGATAAAATTGTGGATCCTCCCTGATATGTCCTCCTACATGAGAGTCTCTGTACATCATAAACTCACAAAATAATTGCATTTCAGAGCTGAAATGAACTTTAGAGCCCATATATTCAAATCAACTCATTTTCTTAAAAAATATCCAAATCCCTAAAATAGTTGCTAACACTTTAAAAGTCAAAAGATATAATTATATCCATTCATTTCTTCTTTATTTTTCTTATCTTTAATTTGCAAACATTAAAAGTCACACTATTTAGTATGTATAGTTCCATGAGTTTTTTCAAATGCGTAGTTATGTAATTACCATAATTCCATAATCAAGGTACAGAATTGGCCCATCATTCCCCTCCCCCAATTCCTTATACTACTCCTCTATAGTCGACTCTTCCTCTCATCATCTGCCCTGAGTATCACTGATAAGCTTTTTGTTCCTAAAGTTCTGCCTTTTTCAGAAAGCCATAGAAATAGAATCAGACATTATATGATTTTTCATTCCATGTAGCATAACATATTGGAGATTTATCCATTTTTTGTATCAATAATTGGTTCCTTTTTGTTGTTTGGTATGCCTTTGTATATAGATGTATCACTTTTTTATCCATTCATCGATTGAAGAACATTTGGTTGTTCCCTAGTTTTTAGTGATTGTAAATACAGCTACTGTAAGCATTTGTAAACAAGTTTTAATATGAACAAATTTTCAATTTTTAATTTTGTTTTAGTTGTGAGATTGCTAAATCATATGATACATTTACATTTAAGAAATCACCAAATTGTTTTCTAAAGTGGCTATACCATTTTGCTTTCATACCAACAATATATGGGAGTTTTAGCACTTCATATTTTCAGGTTTTTAAAATTTTAGTATTATAATAGGTGACAGTGATAACTCATTTCCCTAATACTTATGATATGGAGGATCTTTTCATGTGCTTATTTGCTATTCATGGATTTTCTGTTGTGAAATGGCTGTTCAAATCTTTTACCCATTTTCAAATTGGGTTACATATTTGTGTTCCTATTATTGAATTTAGAGAGTTCTTTCTTGTCAGATATATGATTATCAAGTATTTTATTTCATTCAATAAGTTGTCTTTGCTTAATTGTATCTTTTGAAAAGCAAAAATTCTTAATTTTGATGACTAAGTATATAATATTTTTATTTTTTGGTGATGCTTTTGGTTCCATATTTAAGAATTCTTTACCTAACCCAAGTATACAATGATTTTTCTCCTGATTTTCTTCTTTCTTTCTTTCTAGAAGTTTTCCTTGTGACTCGTTTTGAGTTAAGCTTAAATTTTAAAAAAAATGAGGTATGGGACATGCCTTATTTTTCTGGGTATGTATACGCAATTTTTCTAGGACTATTTGATTGTAAAAGTATTTTTCTCTTATGAATTGATTTCGAATTTTTTGTCAAAATCAATTTTTGCCCTTTATTTTCTTCCATCAATCTAGTTTTCTATCTTTTTGCCAATTGCCAATATCTTTATTACTGTAGGTTTGTGGCAGGATGTCTCAACCTTAGCACTTTTCTTAGTCGCTTTCCTTGTCACTGAGACACAGTATCTGACACCCACAACTTCGAGGAGGAGAGGTTTATCTTGCTAATATTTCAGTCCACAGTGGGCTGGCTCCAAGGCAGGACAGCATAGCAGAGGTGCATAGCAGAAGAGAGCTGCTCACCATGGCATGGCGGATAGGAAGTAGAGAGAGTGAAGGGAAGAGTTGGCAAGGAGATATACCCTTCCAGACCAAGCCCCCAGTGACCTGCCTCTTCTGACCAGACCCTTACCTCCTAATGGTAAATCAGTGATAAGTCCCATAATCCACCTTAGAAAAGCCCTTAGGAGTGCATGAAGCTATTGAGAGACATCTAGATATAAACTATAACAGTACTATTGATATTTTGAATGAGACAATTCTTTGTTGTATGCAGCATAAAAATTTTAGCAGTATGTCTAGCCTCTATTAGTGAAGCTAGTAATAGCCCCTGAGTCCTAACAATCCAAAATTTCCCCTGATATTACTAAATTTATCTTATGATACTGGGTATAGGCAAAATTCTCTCTGGTTTCGGACCACTGATTTATAAAGTCTTGAAAATCAGATTTCATTCTTTTAAAAATGGTTTGGACTACTCTAGACAGTTTGCTTTCTCATATACATTTTAGGACCAGCTTATTGAAGTCTAAAAGACATCCTTCTAGAATTCTGATCGGGATTCCATTGAATCTGTACATCAACTTGGAAAAAACTGACTGCTTATAAACACTGACTCTTGCAAACCATGAACACCAAATATATTTGTTTGAGTTTTTAAATTAGTGTTGTATTTTCAGAATATACATCTGCTATATGTAAATAGCACCTAAATTTTTGAGTTCTAATTGCCCATTGCTGCTATTAAGAAATAGAATTACTTTTGTATGTTGACTTTATAGCTTGAAAACTTGCTAAACTCATTTATTAGTTCTCAGAGCTTTTTTTTGTAAATTCATTGGGATTTTCTACATACACAAACCTACTCGAATAAAAATAATTTTATTTCCTTCTTTCTAATGTTTTCTTGTCTTGTCTTACCACATTAGCTAGGACTTCAAGTACAATATCAATAGGAGTGGTGAGAGCAGTTAGCCTTGTCTTGGTCCCAAGCATTCATTATTTCTCCATAAGTTAATGTTAGCTATAAATTTTTTATACAGTAAGTCTCCAACTTATGAGATGTATGAACATTCGAGTTGCAAACTTTCACAGTATTGCATAAGACTCACTTTGTCAGCTTGTGAATGAATCCAACTTATGAACAATTCTTCTGGAATGGAACTCTTTCATAAATTGGGGACTTAGTGTAGCTGGCTTTTGTCACCAATTGCCTCCAATCATGAACTGGCAAAATGCAGCTCTCTTGATGTTAGTGGCTCAGGGCCTTTTGAATGCCAGTAACTCTTGGCCCTGAGAGTTACAACTCTGACTTTTGAGTACCAGTGCTGCTTAGCTCTTAATGTTACAGCTCTTAGCATTACAGCAGTTAGTATTATAGCTCCCGGTGGCTCCCAGCCACCTCTATCAGCTCCTCAGCAGCCAAGGCTCATAGCTCCATTGGTAGCTTTCTGGAGATTTTCCTGCAGCTTGCTCTGCCTCTCTTGGATTTTCCTGCAGGTCTCCACAGCTCTCTCCTACTCTTAGCTCTTCAGTGCTTTACTGCTCCCTGGAGCTCTTCAGGAATAATAGCTCTTAGTCTTACTAGCTCTTTCTTACTATAAGCTGCTCACTCTGTGTCCAAGATAAGAATCATCAATAGGCAATAGAACCACCCAAATGAGGCTTTTATTGAGAACTGTGCTGCAGCATGGGGTGGCGTGGGGGTTAGTATACCAGAGGGAGCCCTCCTGGGCTGACCCAAGAGTGTGAGGGAATATTGCTTATATAGATAAGTAGCCAGCCAATGCACATGCAGGCTCCGAGATTTTATGCCCCTATTTTGGGACATTTGAAGTAGTGGCAAGGGGGCAGAACCATCAGAGTGGTTGTATGGTAGAATCATCTAGGATAGGTCCACATCTGAGGGTTGCTACTCTTGGAGCAGGTAGAACAGACTTAGCTGTCGTGGTGACAACTTGGCTGAACTCTGGAGAAGCAGCTGCTTGATTGATAGCTCCCATTATTTCCAGAGAAATGGCAAGGCTAAAGTTGTGACTGCCATTGTTTTCAAGGAGTCTCCAGAAAGATGGAAAGTGTTGATCAGGGCTCCTTGTGGTTTGGGGATTTTGAGGATGACTCAGAAGCCTTCATCCCGCCCTGATCTTCACTCTGTCATGTGCTATCCTCTGTGGCTAATTCGACCGACCCTAACAGTACCTGAGTGAGCTCTGCCTTTTGTGAGGACTGCAAGAGCTACTGGTGAGTGGTGGGCCAGGGTGCAGCAGCCTCTGTGACTGCAGAGGTGGCATGAAGGTGCTACAGCCAGTCTTCCCTGGGTCACCATGTGGGCAGTGAGGGGGAGGGGCATGCCAGCTGTCAGTGAGATCGCTCCTCCCCCAGCTACCAAAGGGAAAGGGAAGGGTCAGCCCTCATTTTTGTTTCAATCAGATAAAGGAAGGTTCTTCAATTTTTAGTTTGCTGAAAGCTTTTATCATGATTGATGTTAAATTTTTTCAAACACTTTTTTCTGCATTTATCCAGATGATTATATAGTACTCTCTTTTAGTTTGCAATGGTAAATTACACTGATTGATTTTAAAATGTTGAAGCATTTTAGCATTCCTGGGATAAATCTTTCTTGTTTATAGTATATTTTTCTCTTTATATATTTCTGCATTTGTTAATATTTTGTTGAGAGTTTTGTCCATTTTTCTGAAGAATATTGGCTTTGTTTGTTCTCTTGCATTGTTAGGGTAATGCTGACCTCATAAAATGAGTGAGAAATTATGTAGAATTGATATTTTTTTCTTTGTTTGATTGGTTTTAACAGTGAAGTCCTATGGGTTCATACTCTTTTTTTGTTGGAAGGTATGGGGGTTTAACTACAAATTCAGAATACTGAAATTTATTTTTCCCATTCCTTCTTGAGTAAGTTTTTATAATATGACATTGTATTTAAATTGTTTAAGGTATGTGAATAAAGTTGCTTGCAGTATTTCCTCATATCCTTTTAATGTCTATATTATCTTTAATGATAACCTTTCCTTCATTCTTGATATCAGTAATTCATGTTATCTATCAGTTTAGCTAGAAACTTATGAATTATTTTGAATTTTTGGCTATATTGGGGATTGAACTCAGGGTCTTCGCACTGATCTTCATCCCCAGATCTTCTGTAATTTTTGTTTTGAGATACAGTCTCACCCAGTTGCCAAGTTGTCCAGGCTAGCCTTAAATTTGTGATTCTTCTGCCTGAGCCTTCCAGAGTTCTGGGATTATTTTTATCTTTTAAAAATTGATTTTTATATAAAAATGATTTTATAAATTTTCTCTATTTTGTGTTATAATTTTATTTATCTACACTCTTAATTTTATTGTTTCTTTCCTTCTTCTTGCTTTGTATTTCATTTGTTCCTCTTTTTCTCCTTTTTTAAGGTAGCTGGTTAGGTTATAAACTTGAAAATTTTCTTCTTTGATAAAAAGTGCTACAACTGTTCCTATAAGCATTTCTTTAATTATACCCTCAAATTTTTGATATGTTCATATTTAGATAGGTGTTTTTTGATTTCTACATTTAGTAGTTTAAAATATTTTCCAAGTTTTCTCAAGATTTCCTTTTTGATCAGTGGATTATTCAAAAGGGTGTTATTTAATATCCAAAAATTTGTGAGTTTTTCATATTCTTGTTATTGTAATTTAATTCCATCTTGGTCAGAGGACTAACTTTGTGTATTTTCAAAACAATTTATAAATTGGCTGTGGTTTATGATCCAGAATAAGTGTTGGTAACTTTTTCTATAAAGGACCAGATAGTAAATATTTTTGGCTTTTAGAGACATTTGGTCTCTCTTGCAATTACTCATCTATGTCCTTGTGGCACAAAAATAGCCACAGATAGAATGCAAACACGTGAGTATGGCCATATTTGAGTAAGATGTTTTATAAAAATAGATGGTGGGCTGAATTTGGCCTGCAGGTCATAGTTTGCTGACCTCTGATCTATGTTGGTGAATATTTCATGTGCACTTGAAAAGGGCATGTATTCTCCTTTTGGGCAGAATATTTTATAAATACCAATTAGATGAAGTTGAAAGATAGCATTGTTCAGGTCTTCTCAATTTTTGCTGATTTTCTACTTCTATTGATTACCAAGAAGTGTTTAATAACAAATATCTTACGGTAAATTTGTTTATTTTTCCTTTTACTTGAATCAGTTTTGTTTCATGTATTTTGAAGCTTTATTGTTTGCCATATATATATATATATATATATATATATATCTGATTATATGTTATGATGTATTGGTATTTCTTCTCCATAATATTGTTTTTTTAAAGTCTTTGAGCACCATGATGGGAAGACTAGCCATACTCTAGAGCAGCCTCTGATTGATACCAAGCTCTGACCAACAGCTTGCTGTGGATTCTATTCCTTGGCCATAAAGACTGTCAAATGTTAGCCAGCTCTGCATTTTGGCTCCCCTCATTATAGGGCCACAGAAATGATGACCAACTATCTGGCTTGATTGTGGATGAGGCCTGTACCCCAGGAGAGAAAGTAAGCCCCAAAGAGTTGGTAGCTTAAGGGACAAATAATGGATGAGCTAGTTGTGCTAGCCCCAAGAAAAGTCCACAGCTATTGTAAACTGCAAAAGCCCCAAGACTTTTTCATGGCAGGATAGAATAGGAGGAGAAATTCATGCAGTGCCCACCATATTGCCAGAGAGGTTAATCAGGTGCCATTTTGGGAAGGAGTTGATTGTGTGGGACTAAGCCACAGAACAACTATACTATGCTTTCGCTACAGGATTTCTGGTGTTACCCTACCACAGTGACTGGGTGAGAGCCATGGGAGACAGCTGCAGAGAGGGTGAGGGCTAGACATAGATCCCCTGAGAAGTTCAAGCTCAGGTCAGCAAGGACACCAGGCCTGCACTGCAAGGTGGGAGGCCAGGCCCAGTGTGGTATGGCTTTCAAAGGTAGCTGGATCTGAAGGTGATGGCATCGACTCTAGTGGTCTATTAGAGCCCCCAATCTGCTGTCCACATACAGTGTAAATCAGTGATCTGATTACTTCCTCATTTACCAATGTGAGCCAGAACATGCCTTGGCTTGGACATTGGTGACAGCCTGGGGATTACAGTCGGAGGGATCTCTAGAGCACCTCATAAACCCAAGGCTGTAAAGCTGAGTGGAAAGGACTAACTTGCTGGATTCCAAGACTGAAGGTCCTGAAAGGAAACCACTCATTTGGAAATATGGAGGAATTTATTTTTACTCATTTCTTTCTTCTTTATTGGGTGTGTGTGTGTGTGTGCGCGCGCGCACGCGTGCGTGTGTGTGTATAGTGTTTGGAGTTTTTATTTTTCATTTCTTTTTTGTTTTAGTATTTATTCTTTTTCTTATTTTCTCTTTTAATGTTTATCTTATTCTTTTTCCTTTTATTTTGCTTTATTTTTTTCTTTTCTGCTACTTTAATATTGTTAATTTAATTTTACTCAATTATCACCTCCTCATGATCCATTGCTTAATTTTTAAAATTTTACTATTTTCATGCTCCTTTTACTCACATCCTCTATCCTTAGTATAATGATTAAGCTTTATGAATCTATAGATAATTAACTATATGATATTATTGTTGAATAGTATTCTGTTTTAGTGGAGGTAAAGTCATTCCATTTAGTAGATACTTACTGTAGATCAATATTTAGTTTGTCTTAGTGTTTATACTATAATTGTAGATTTCTTTTCTATGCTTAAGGGTAAATTTTTGTTTCTTGGGGTGTCAATATCTAGTTTTTCTTTCACACTTTTGTAATTGCTGATTTTATTACCATAGCCAAGGTGACATAGTTGTTGCTGTCAATTGTTTTTATCTCTATGTCAATATTTGTATTTCCTTGGTGTTGATAATATAACAAGCCATTCCCAGAGAACTGGGTACTGCCCCCATTCCCAAATAAACAAAGGTGGAGGATCCTAGGACAGAGGCAAAGGCCTATAGTTAGCGACACCTAGAAGGTATCACTGAAAAGCAGACTCTCTAAAGAAGTCTACCTACTAGCAACAAAGTCTTCCACTATAGTCAACCCACAAAACAAACATAAAGGAGAAATATGAGAAAACAAGACAACAACATGCTTCTAAAACTCCAATTCTATCAAAGATGATCCAGGGGGCAGCAAAGGGTGGAAATCAAAAGCCACACAGCTAAATATTTTGAAAGAATAACAGAAGATATAACAAAGCAGAGTAAAACATGCTTGGTGTATTTAAAAAGATATAACTAAAGAGATAATGATCAAAATTTTAAAATGATCAGTGAGCCTTCAGAAAACACTAAGAAAATGCTACATGAGCTAAACAAAGCAATGCACAACATGAATGTCCAGCATAGAAAAGATTAGAGTCCATTAAAAGATCCTTGAGGAAAATTCAGGAGATTAAAAATTCGATTGAAAGTATGGGTAGCAGATGTGACCAATATGAGGACAAGAGTCTTAGAACTAGAAGACAGGGCTGTTGTCAATGAGCAGTTAATGACAGACCTCTTAAAAACAAGAATACATAAGAAGTGGATCCAACAGCTCTTAGATGATGGAAAGAAGACTAAGATTAATTGGAATTAGTGAAAAATCAGAAGACAGCACAAATGACATAAAAAACCTGTTTACTGAAATAGTAGCTGAAAACTTTCCAAATAAGGTAAAAGATTTAATATTTATATAAATGATGCCTATAGAACCCCAAATAGTCATTATCAGAAAAGAACAACTCCACAACATACCATAGTCAAAATACCAGACATTTAACACAAGAACAGAATCTTAAAAGCTCTTAGAGAAATGTAACAAATTTCTTATAAAGGAAAACCCATTAGAATTACAGCAGACTTCTCAGCACAAAGCTTAAAGGACTGGAGAGCTTGGATTGAAGTCTTTCAAGCCCTAAAACTAAATAACTTCCAACTCACAATGATATATCCTACAAAACTATCTTTCAAAATTGATGGGAAGATAGTATATTTCCATGAGAAAGAGAACCAAAAAAAATTCATGATTATCAGACCAGCACTTTAAAAGATCCTCAAGGATATCTTAGTAAGAGACAATGAAGTTAACAATATCAAAAGTCCAATATAATGAATGCATCAGGAAGGGTAAGAAATTAAATAGAAAGGAAAGAAAGGGGATCAACAGGAAAAGAAAGCAATGACAGGAATAAGTCAATAGCTATCAGTAATAACTCTCAATGTGAATGGTCTCAATTCATCAATCAAAAGGTACAGATTGGCAGAATGGATACAGCAGCAAAATCCAGTAGTATGCTGTATACAAAAAAACATATTTGACTCTAAAAGAACTCATGGACTAAAACTCAAAGCATAGAAAACAATATTTCATGCAAAAAGAACCTGAAAAAAAGGAGTAGCTCTATTCTATTTTCAGATAAAGTGGACTTTAAGCCAAAATTAATCAGAAAAGAAGGTCACTACATATTGGTTATGGAACAGTTCAGCAAGTGATAAAAATTATAAACATAGATGTACTGAAAACAGTGCTCTCAACTCTATAAAACAAACACTACTGGACATAAGAGATCAGATAACATTACTATAATTATAGAAGGAGAACGTCAATATCCCAGTATTATAAATAGATCAACCAGATAAAAAGTCAACAAAGTAATATCAGGGTTGAACCAAACCTTCTTTTTATTTTTTATTTTTTTGGTACTGGGATCGAACTTGGGTCCTTGTGCTTGTGCAGCAGGCGGCAGAACCACTGAGCTAAATCCCCAGCCCCAGAACCAAAACTTCTTAATAGACATCTGCAGAGTGTTCCACCCAATAGCAGCAGAATACACATTCTTCTCAGCAGCAAATGAAATTTTCTCCAAAATAGACCATTATTACCCAATCAATCATGGTTAAGTAAATGCAAAAGAATCAAACTTATCCCATGCATATTAGTAAATCATAGTACACTGAAAGAAGAACTCAATAGCAAAAAGATATCACAGAAATTATCCAAATACATGGAAATTAAACAATACACTCTTGAATATGAGTGAGTCACAGAAGAAATCAAGGAAGAAATAAGACACTTCCTAGAATTCAATGATAATGCCAGTACAACACACTACAACTTACAGGACACAATGACATTAGTCCTTAGAAGGAAATTTGTAGCTGTGAATGGCCACATCAGAAAAGCAGAGTGAGACCAAATAAATAACCTAATGATGTATCTCAAGGTCCTAGAAAATGAATGCAAGTCAAAATCTAAAGCTAGTACAAGGAAGGAAATTATAAAAATGTTAGAGCAGAAATTAATAAAATGGAAAGAATCAGTGAATCTAAGAGCTGGTTCTTTGAAAGAATAAACAAAATAGACAAACCCTTAGCCAGTCTTATTTAAAAGGAAGGCAAAGACCCAAGTCAATGCAATTAGAAATGAAAAAAAGTAAAATCACAACAGACATGGCTGAAATTTAGAAGATTATTAGCAACTATTTCACAAATTTGTATGCCAATAAATTGGAGAAACTCTGAAGAAATGGGTAGATTCCTCAGGATATACAAATTACCAAAGCTGAACCAAGAACATTTTAAAACCCCAAATAATCCAATAATAGGCAATGCAATTGAAGCAGTAATAAAAACATACCAACAAAGAGAGGCCCAGGTCCTGATGGATTCACTGCCAGATTCTGTAAGAACTTTCTGGAAGCTCTAATGCCAATATTCCTTGAACTGTTTAATGAAATTGAAAGGAAAAGAGTAGTCTCAAAGTCATTCCTGGAAGCTAGCATTCTTATGATCCAAAACCAGACCAGAATCCAATAAAAAATGAGAACTATAGACCATTCTCTTTAATGAACATAGACGCAGCAGTCCTCAACAAATCCTCAGCAGAGGATGTGGTTCTTCTGGACAGAAATTTGAGTTTTCTCTCAAGTTTTAGGTGTTGGAGCCCTCGTGGCATCCAAATTGCAGGTTCATGACAGATTGCCCTTAATGCAGACCTGGAAGAAGAACTAGAAAACCATCAGTGGAAATTCCCTATCCTCCCATTTTTCTTAGTCCATTTATTGTGGAGACCTCCCCCAGTCCTTTGATAATATTACTTGTAGTGCTTTTGCTACCTGTACCTGCTGCTACATTTTTCAGTGAATCCACCCATGAGTCACACTAGGAAAACAAGAAGAGGAAAAAATAAAGAAACTTACCTATTTTTTTAAGTTCCCTGTCTAATCTGTTTACATTCTTAACTGTTTGGAGTTATCAAGGAGTTGTTTTTGTGATTTTTTTCCATAATCTTTAATTGTAAATAGTGGCTGTAGTGGGCTTACTTTACCTTGGCCAGCAATGGGAGCTCTATATATCTTTTTCACATTTATAGTAATTCTTAACTACTTTCAGTGTCTGTCACCTATAAAATGATAAAAAAAATTATTGATTGAGTGAAAGGATAAATTAATAAACAAAAGGAAAAGAATATAAAAAAATTAAAGGAAGAAAATAAAGGAAGGAAGAAATTTTTAAAAATGAATGGGAGGGTGGATTTGAAATGTTTGTGGTCCCTGCAGACTCAAATGACAATTTTAGGGAAAAGGCTACATATGGTCAGTAGATGACTGTAGAAGCTAGTGCCCACTCAGTAGTCCAACACTATTCATCATCTACTGTGGGAAAGGTACTTTATTATGAACTGAGCGAGGGGAAAATAGGAAGAAGAGCAAAGCTAAGCTTAAGTAAGAGGTTTCTGACTTTCAGCAGTTCACAAATTGACCAGGATAGAAAGACTAACCATAATATAAATCTCATCATAGCAATCCTATAGGTATATAAACTAATTCTACAATAAGACAGGAAGGAGGGATTAATACCGACTATGGGAATTAAAGAAGGTTTTTTTTTGTTTTTTAGAAGAAGCAAAGTTTGAACTAGGCCATGAAAGATGGGTATAGGTTGGACATAGACAGAGGAAGCATTCCAAGTGGAGGGTACAGCTCTCAGGAACATATTTGAACAGTGAGTACTCACAGATTGACTGTAATGTAGAATACATAAAGGAAGGAATGGGGAATTATGGGGGTTTTTAAGGGCTGTGAAGGGCCATAGTCCTGTGGCTACATGTCTGTCTAGGACTGAGTGCCATGGGGCTAGGTAGATTTAGCTGTGGGTATACTGTCCTTTCCTGGTAAGGCCGCCTGTCTCAGGGCCTTGGGAAGCTTCTGCTGGATAAGGAGCCAAAGACTCGAATGCTTTTAGGTTCCAGAGGGAAACTAAATGACCCTGGTAGGCTCGGTAGGCATCATGACAGACATGCCCCCCGCGGAGGGACTGTATGGCTCCTCTGAAGGTATTATTGAGCTGGTCTCCATGTGGAGATGCGGGCCCAGCATTACCACATCTCAATTTCTAAGAAAAGTCAGAAATACAAATGTGAAATCTCCTGAGTTTTAAATACTGGTGCTGATTTATAGCTTAGAAAGCAGCAAGTGAACCAATGAAAACATGTCTGTGACCTGAAGTGGGCTCCTGGGTCATCACTTCATGGCCTTTATTCTGAGAGTCATTGGTGAATTCTTCCCTGGTCTTGCCCGTGGCTGAGATTCAGGTCTGAGTGTTCTTTGAGGGAGCCCCTCCTTTCCCAATCCTACTTCTCCTTTACATATGCACACAGTTCCCCTGGAGCAGTGGGGCAAACCTATGGCACGCATGCCACTGTGGGCTGGTTTATCACTGAAAGCTCTAAAAGGTTCATCATTCTGGTCTAGGGTGTCTTTGGGAGTGACTCCCGGCCCTTCTGGCCCAGGAAGTTCTCACCTCTGCCCTCTCCTGTAGCAAGGAGCCACCAGCTGGCTAAGGCAGGGAAGGTGCCCGGGCTGCAAGCACACAGTTGCTGGTATTGTTCTGACATCTGTTAGGCATCAGTGTGTCTTCCATGACCCTGAAGGTTCACTAGTGCACAGAAAGTTTCTTTTAGAAGTTACTTTGGTCTTACAAATTAATTACCTCTTGAAGTTTATTTAAAAGCTTCTTTAAGCTTTTGGTTATGTTTAAAGTACATTTTTCTCTATTGACATATCTACATACAGATTTTAATAATTACTTATTTTTAAATGGTTAGAACTGAAAGAGAATTTAGATGTTGCATTTCTCTCACTGATTGTTTATTACAGTGACGCAGATTCAAGACAAGGGGTGATTGGTAGATTGTGTTCCCTTAGGCCATAGAAGCTGGGAGTGCTGGAAAATATGGCATGAGGAGACCCAGATTACAGGGTCCAGATGGACAGGCAGCTTCTCTTCCTTTCTTTCTTCTCCAGCAAGCAGGGCTCCTGGTAGCATAGCAAGTGTCAGAAAAACACAGCAGTGAAGAGAACTATTCTCTCAGGTCCACCTCAGCTCTTTCCCTAATCAGTAGGGTGCTTTTGAGCATATTATTTACCCTCTCTGTGCACTAATTTCCTCACCCCTGAAGTGGGATGTTTATATGTGTGTGTGTATATATATTATTATCTCAGGGAGGATTGAGGAAAGAAAGATGTTGATTAAAGGCTACAAAGTTTCAGTTAGGCTGATGGAATAAGTTTTAGTGGTCAATTGCACTGTGACAACAGTTAAGAACAATGTGTTTCGTATTTCAAAACTGCTAGAAGAATAGATTTGAATGTTTTTACCATAGAAAAGACAAGTTGGTGAGAAGATGGATATATTATTAATTAGCTCGATCAAACCTTTCTACAATGTATATGTAAATCAACACATATTATATGCACAATAATATTTATATATGCATACATGTATTTAATAACATAGAGTTATTTTGAAGATTCAATAAAATGTATGGCCTAATATAAGCAGAAGGCAAATGGATATCTTTTCTTGTTTCTTTGATATGAATATTGACAAAGCATTCATTTCTTAAGACCAACATAGGTAAAATAATGATGACAGCAAGCTGTCCCAGGAATTCCAGTTTCACTTACTCTGCAGGGCTGACCCTAATTTCCATCCCAGTCTCAGTGGGGGATCTCAGAGGAAAAAAATGCTCTTCGCCATGAGCTGTTTTCCTCTCATTGTAAATACTAGGGTTTAGGAGAAGGAGAAGAAGGAAGAGGGTAAGGCCTCCTTCTGTAAACCCGTGCGGCTGGTCCTCTTCTGAGAGTACTGAGTGCTATGGGGTTTTTATGGACTGACATCTGTGAGTGTCCACTCCTCAAGATTCCCCCGTGTTGATGTGAGGGTTGCAGAAGTTAAAATTCAGTGGCAATGCTCGTGCCCTGCTTGATTGTGAATTATCACCAGGTGGCAGCAGAGTATCATAAAGAGAAGTCACAAGCCCCCAGAGTAATAGAAAGAAGGGGTAGACTATTCAGCACGTTAGGAAAGAAATTTATTAAGGTTGGCAAGTCAAGCTCCCGTGTCAGTTCAATAGTAGCTTCTCCATATAAAAACTGGCAAAACAAAAAAGGACCAGTCAGCCAGATGAGAGGAGATCCTGCTGAAGGTGCCAGAACTGATGGTAGCAAATCACTTCCTCAGCCTGGAGAAATCAGGAGTGGGGGAACATGAATGAGCTTCATTTAGTTGATTGCCTACAAGTTCACCTATGATTATGAAACGCAGGGTCAGCTCTATGCATTGCCTTATGACGTATTGGCAGAAATCCTGAATGTATTCTCTTTCACAATTTATCCCAGTTTTGCCATGATGGTATATCTGGGATCTAAAAGATCACTGTTGTTATCTAGGTACATGGCAGTCCTCCTGTTGAGAGACAGAATATTACCTCTTGCTAGCTGAGATTAATTCTTTTGATTTGTTTTTGCCACTTGGAAGAAGAATTGTCCCAGGGAGGGAATAGAGAACAGAAATGTTTTAAACCAGAGGTCAGGGGAAGGTAGGAGTCTATGCTGGGGGGTTAGGATTTAAAGTAGAACAGCTCCTGACAGGCAGGGGCTGGCCTGGCTTGTTGCCAGGGACAGCATTATACTCAGGACCAGGCCTTGATGTCCCCTATCAAAAAGAAAATATTTCATAGAAGGCTGACATCTGCTAGGGCCACTCTGAGACTATGTAAGGCAAGACAACAAAAAAGTCCATTCCAAAATCATGACTGAGCACAGGGAAAACCAAAGGCGTTGTCTGAAAAGTGACAACAAAAAACACCAAACACGTCCCTAATCTTGCTATGAGTAATTGCTTCTGCTTTACTAATAAGTGTGCTAGCCTTCTTTTGTTCTTCACACATTATTCTGGGTGAGAACTATTGGGATGCTAGACACAGGGTCCTGACAGTTTCTAATCCAGAGCAAAGCCCTACTTCTTTAGCCCCATCCCCAAATTGCCTCAGACAGACTTTACCAAGACAGCAATGGGTATTTAGATACAGGATCAAAACTATGGGAGGGAAATGCCAAGAAAAGGGACAGAACAATGAAGTCAGAATCTCACTGCTTTCCAGAGGGCCCTTGGGAAGGCCCTAGGTCAGTGTTCTCAGTAACCAGAGCTGGCAATATGTGTTCTTTGCTCCAGGTCTCTGCTCAGCAGGAAGCCAGTGGGTTCTCCCAAAGGCTAGCGATCTGGAACAGGGATGAGTTTGTTCAGCCCACTGCCTTTTCTCCTTCCTGACTTGTTCTGATGTGGTTTTGTGGTTTTACAGTAAGCAGCACTGCTCATGTGGACATGGTGTACTTTCAGTTTCTGAAAGTGAGTCATACTGACTTTCCTCTTAGGAGTAAGAGTGACCCTTGTTCAAAGGACATTATGACTAGAAAGAAGAAACACCAGTGGCCAACGGTACCAGAATGTTTACCAGAGTAGGCAGTCACTCGTTTCTGGGAGTAGTATGTGTTATTTATTTAAACAGTGTAAACTAGGAAGAAGCATTTGGTTTTGAATCTGAATGTCAACGTTTGAAGTATTTCTTTATTCTCCCTTGTCATTTGGAATGATGATGGCTAAACAGCTCAGGGTCTACAACTGGGCACAAGTAAATTTTCATTTGGTCAGATGGGATATGGTGGGGAAATGCCAAGAGGATTGTTCACTTTCATTATGTCTTTTATTCTCACCATTACTAAAGAGCTTGTGGCCCTAAGAAATCTCAGGAGGCTTATGGAGAATCAAATTAAGCCTGTAAAGAAATCAGCCAATAGATAAGAGAATGAGTTTCTTATAGTTTAACTCTCATTTGTGGTTCCATTTTATCAATTTTTCATGAAAACATGAGACGAGATGGACTCGTGTCACCGTTACTGTGCCCTTGACAACACTGTTAATTAATTGTAGTATTTTTCCGTACTGAGCTGAGATGCAGTCCCAAGATATTTATTATCACTCTGCTCTAGGCAATCACTACCATCAGATGATATAAGGTGTGTGAGGTGAGTGATACCTCTATTCCAGAGTCTGTTTATCTTTGCTCTTGAATATCCAGATCGTGGGAGGACCATATTGAGGAGATTTCCTGATCTTTCCTCAAGAATTAAGTCTTTCTGGGTCTGAGAAAGAGCAAATAGAATTATTCTCAAATTCTGTATCCTCAATCCATCAATTGTGACCTTTTGCTTTGCTAGATTATAGGAAGACAATGATAAGCAGAGCCCAGTGGAGAAAGATAAGTTACATAGTTACTGAGACATTCAAGAAATTTTGTGTTTTCTAAGTATATTAAGATTTCTGACATTTCATGGGGCCAAATTCTCAAGGGAGGTCAAGTCCCCTTTCAACTATGTTTAGGTAATAGGCCTGTCATTTGGTGGTTGCTATAATGTAAGTGGTAGCATCTGTTAGGGCAGAATGGATTTGGCTCTTATGCTTTTTCTATAAAGTATTAAAATTGTATCAGTAAAAATTAAATATTGTTCCAACTGAGTCTTGGTTGCAATAAATAGCCATGAACTCTAGATTATATATGGAGAAAGTGAATTTACTGGAAGGATCTAGAACACCTTTGAGAAACAGCCACAAAGCTAAAAAAATAGACCTCCAATAAAAGGCAGCCACCACACTTATGGAGAGTTTGCTGGGTGCTGCATATTTGTCTGCATGCTCTTCAGAATGGGGTTCTTAATCTTCTTGACATGAGCCCCTCAGACCACAAGATGAAGCCTATGAACTTTTTCTCAGAACAATATTTTAACAGAGGACAAAGTATGTAAGATTACAAAGGGATCAATTATTATGAAATTGAGTTTTCAAAATATTTCAAATATATGCTATAGTGATAGATGTACTTTATTTAAACATTAATATTAACTGGTGGGTTTAATTACTAATGTAATTTCAGTAGTGCATCTTAGATTTCTACTAGCTCAGTAGCTGACAGTATCTGTAATGACTATCAAAATATGAAAATATCTGTAAATTCAATTGATCACAAGGTCACATTTACAGTTAATACTATGAAGTTTGTTACCTCTGTTCATAAATGAAGGAAATACTAAATTTTAATTAGCAATTAGTGAAAATAATGGTGCATATTTTTTCAATTCATTTTATAGATTCCTCTTGAACTCTATTTGTAGACTACAGGGTAAAGAACCCCTGCTTCGGACTGTGAACTTCTTGAGGTTGAGATTTGTACCTTATTTAGTTTTGAGTTCATGTGATCTCCATTCATGTCAGTTCTGTATGGAGTCCTAACATATTGCTTTTTCTGAGTTCTTATGGAAATGTCTGAAAAATAAGGCAATGGATTCCAACTACTATAGCATCCCATACTGATGATTTCTAAGTTACCTTTTATGGTAAAACCCACTTGCCTCCTTCTGCAGTCATTGCACTGTACTCCTTTTTCTCAGTCACGTTAGTCAAAGCTTGGTGAAATAATTACCCCAAGGTTCTATCTGGGACCTGGTTGCTCTCCTGGACTGCAGGGACAGTCATTTTCCTGATAATAACTTCTAGAAAAGTGCAAATTTTGCAGCAGTGATTCTCCACCTAACCCTTTCTGAGGAAAGGAAATTGACTCGTTTTGAGGCAGATACAATTACTTTCTCATTTCTCTAACTTTTCTTGCTTTCTCAGAGGGTTTCTTTGTATTCTATCTGTTCATCTTCAGCTATTGAGCTTTCTAGGTGCCTATTATTTCTTGTTTCATAATCTTATTAAATTTGTGCTGAGCAAATTGTATTTAGAAAGTGTTCAAAAATTTGTTATGATACTGAAGGATTTTTTAATGATTTAGTAACCCAATAGCTGGCACTTAGTTAGATCTTTATCTCTACAGCTGTGATCCCTTTACTCTAATACCCTGTTCCATAATTTACTGGCTTTTTCTCATAATCTGGGGAAAATTAAGAACTGGAAGTGACTTATCAGATGGTGCATTTTTTTTTGCCTCCTTCTTGCCATCCTTATCTCATTATAAAATATGAAAGGTAGAGAAATACAGTATCTAATATCATAGGGGAAAACTTAAAGTATATGACCCTAAAAACAATAGCAACCAGAACAAAAAGCTTTCACATTGACCTGATCGTTGGAGAGTTATTGCTTAATAATTCTGATCTCATTGATCAAAATATTTTTCTGAAAGTATGGCTAATTTGCTTGCCAGAAAGTTAAGCCAAAAATTTCTGTCCTGCTCCACTCCATTTATTCTATAAACACTTTTTTCTTTGATTGTCTAGGTACCAAGAACTGATGGTAGAGAACTCTGAGGAGTGTGAGCTATTGAGAATTCTACCTATCTAGAATTACAATCCGAGACATATCAGGGATTACTATCCCTCTTAAAGAGATAAGGAAACTGAAGTATAGAAAACTGAAATGACTTGGTTGAAGTCATCAGTTGATTATCAAAAACAGAACTAGAATTCTGAGTTTTTGAAGTTTCCATTCAATTGTCTTTTCAAAGGCCAGCCACAAGTTCATTTTCATAGTTAAGTAACTTTTACAGATCACTCCTCTATAGTTCACTTTTCAAAATAATTTTTTTCAGTATTTCTAAAATTATTCATTCACTATGAATTCTTTTTTTTCCCCCCTAAACACTAGCTGTCAGTTCTAACTGAGCATTCACTTGGTCTTTTTGGTCATCTGGAGTACTTGAAATAGACTTTTGTTTCCTTCCAGTGCAAATATAATTCACCTCAGCCTAATTGTCTCTGTATTTAAAGCATTCCTACGTAGCTTTGACAAGTGTTTATTGGTAAGGTGGTGTTTGTAGTGCTTTATATTTTAGTTCATTCAGAGGTCTGGGATATACATTTTTGGCCTTTCCCAAGGGCTTTACGGCTAGACAACCTGGTCTATTTTTCTGAGGAGAGAACTACTCAGGATTCCCAGACATCGTGATCTGAGGCCCTTTTATTACATAAACTACTTCTGAGACAGACTCACTGGAACAAATGTTGGTCTCCTTGTTTCCCCATATCATGTGAAAGTGTGTTTTGATTCATTCCAATGATTCTATGAGCACAAGATGAACCTGATATTGTCCTTTAGAAATAATTGCTCCACTATAGAATAAATAGATCATTTGGAAATGAGAAATGGACCAAGAGATGGAGAGAGGGGAAGGGAAAAGGAAAGAAGGGACACAACAGGAACTAAGATATGCTGTATACACATACCAACTGCCTATGATGAATGTAATCTTTACATACTGCAACCATGTACTAATAAAAATTAAAATTAAACATTTTAAAAAGAGAAAATTTCCTTTCTCCTTTTTCTATTTTATTCCATTATTTTATCTTTTTCTTAATCAAGAAAAAGAGATATTATATGAATAAAATGTGGCTTTTTCCTGAAGAAGATAGATTTGATATAAATTACAGTGTAGTATATTTTCCTGTGATGAGATAGTAATAAAATTCAGTGGAGCATAAAGTATGAGAGGCTGCCCACTGTGAGTGGAATTGGAACAAAATTTTGGAGAATACATAAGATTTTGACAGGTGGATTCTTTATTTACACTTACAGATTTAAAATTCTGTGTTCCCCAATAAACAAATTATAGATGTCACATAGATGAATCTATTTTTCTGATTACCTTAATTAGACTAGAGGAAAAGAATATTTGGGCCAACAACTAAAACATGCTAGAGGAACATTGCTCCAATTCTAAAATGTGGCCTTTAAGAAACTGGCCAGAGACTGAGGTGCCAAGGCTTCCCCCAGAGCACTTCCTCCTCCTAGATGTTCTGAGGGTTCTGGTGGGAGGTCTTTAGAGCTGAGGCTTGCTCTCCGCCAAATATCACTTTTCTAGTTCTCAAGGGGCCTCCAACTCAAAACTGAAATTATAGTTAAACCGCAGTTCTGACTCCTCAGACCCCCAAGTCTCTAGTCACACTTGTTAATTACCTCCACTCCCACACAGAATCTGCCCTTTTGGCGGATGATGCCAGTAAACTCACCTCTGACTTAGGATCAGGCTGTCCCGGGGCCTCAAAGCCCTCTGGGATTTTCAGAATGTTTAACAATGTTAAAACATCAAAGGGGGAGGCCCCCATAGATATCGTGCCGTGTATATACGTATATGTGTGGCAGCTTTCTTCTAAAGTTCACTTGCAGTACAGTAAATGCATATTTTATCAGTACTCAGAGACTTATTGGTTTACTGATTTTTGGACACATTTCACTTCTAGAAAAAAAGAGCCAAATGACGAAATTTCCAGGGAATTTATGAGGATTCAATTCAGTTTCCCCAACCTTCTATTTCTAGTTCTATGTTCCATATATGTGATGAAGAAAAATCAAACTGACAACCTGAAAAAAATGATTATTGTTTTGTATTTCTGAATGCCATCTTTATTCAAACAATAAAAATTAAAACAAAAAGTAAGTAATCATAAGTTAACCATACAATTGTCTTGAAAATTCTTTTCTCTATGTGTTTCACTTAATTGATTTCTTATTGTGAAACTTCATGTATTTTCAAATATTTTATTTATTTAACTAAAAACAAAGCTTCAGAGGCACAGTTAGATGTCCAAAAGAAAACTTATTCAATGAATATGAATAGGAATCATATTTTAATTCATTGCTTAATATTCTTTGAATGACTTTTATTTGCTTATATATGAATATTGTATACACAGTGGTACAAAATAAACACAAAGGAAATAGTCACAAATATAGCTCTAGGGCCAGGGATTTAGCTCAGTGGTTCCAGCACCTGCCTCAAAAGCACAAGTTCTGGAGTTCAATCTCTGGTACCAAAAAAAAAAAAAGCTCTGGTCAGTTGCAGATTTTATGTAAATTTAACCTGCAAGTTTAGGCAGAATTAGAATCTGTCACTTGTGGACCTTTAAAAAAATTACACTCATTTTTCCACCCCCTGTTGATTTTATTTAGTGCACCTGGGGTGCTATCTGGGCACATTTTTTTTACAAATAATTTTCAGGGATTTTGATGTTTTTCTATTTGAGAACTACCTATTCTTTTCAGTTCTTGCATTCTTCATTTTATTTTATCCCAATTTGCTGCTTAATATTCATTGAACAACTTTTATTCCCTTGCATGTTGCTTCACACCCATCTATTCTAAAATGAACACAAAGGATTCAAAGGAGATGCCTAACAACACCTAGACATCCAGTGTATTCTGGTCAGTTGGCTACAGTAATGGAGAGTTCCCTAGGGGAACAGAGGCCTGAAATAGGAGGAGAAAGCGAAGAAATCTTGGGTACTCAGAAACCAGGAAGGAAGAAAATAGGCTGACTTTCTTGTGGGGATGCAGGGACTCTGTTCAGTGTTAATGAAAGGCTAAGAATGGCCACTTATTTTCTGGCAATCCCAGTTCTCAGGAGCTAAGTAGAGAATTATGATTTTTGGGTGGGGCTCCTGATATTTTGCCTACTAAGGCCTTGGTTCAAAAAATTAGTCTCTGTGTTAGCTACTTTTCTATAGTTGCTAAGACAAAGTACCTGACACCCAGTCTTAGAGGGGAAGCGTTTTATTTGGCTCACAGTTTGTGGAGGTTGTAGTCCATAACCGGCTGGCTCCAAGGCAGGGTGGATGGCAGACAGTCATCCCAGAGGTGAAACAACGTGGCACACACAAGGAGCAAAGCAACAAGAGATTCTAACACTGTCTTTCTGCTCCCGTTATCCTATTCAGACCACCAGGATTAGGGGGTGCCAAACCAATCACTCATGTGCAGTGGTTTAGTAATCACACACCATTAATCCTAGCATCACACACTCTTGATTCACCCACATATGACTGCATGAGGCTTTGGGGGGATATCCAGACCCAAACCATAACAATCTCCTTGGTCCTTCCTGGAATGGACTAGAACTGCAGAAAAGGTTGGCAGACTCAATTCTAACAGACTCAGAAAGCTTTAGTTTCCCTGGAATATTGAATTGTATGTGATCTCTCTCTTCCTACCACTTTATACAAACAACTGAAGGCACCACCATGAATCAGGAAGTAAATTGTTCTCATTAGTGAAAAACTGCCCCAAAGAGTGAATCAATCAAAAAGAGGACTTCTGAACCCAAATACAAGAAGTAAATGCTTCTCATTAATGAAAATCTGTCCAAACCAGTGAGTCAATGCAAAAGGCAACCTTTGAACCCAAACATTTAATTCTGGAACCAGCATTCTTTTCTACTTGTAACCTAAACTGTTAACTTGAATGTACCAGAAACCATGGATTTGAAATCTGATGTCATCTCAGTTTTTTGCTTTCCTACCTTGGAGGAAACTCCCCAGTGTCCCACACCCTGTTGGGTTCACTCTGAGATTGATGGGTAGCTTTCCAGGAGTTCTATTGCTTCCTCTTCTGTCTTCCTGGTTTTTAAAAAAACTGACACAATGACTATCCTCTCCTTTTATGAAACTACATAAAGTCATAACAAGCAATGATAATACTCCAGCATGGACATTACTGATATTGTCTTTCTGTGTTTCTTGGGGTAGAGTGATGAGGAATTTGATTCAGATTTTTAGTTACTTTCTCATTTTTCTTTGGGTAGTAATATTACAAAGGTAATCAGTTCCTGAGCCCTAATAAGAGATTTTATACATATGGATGAAAGGAAATGAGGATTTTTAAATGAGGAATTTCTCTCTTTTACCTTCTTCAGAAAAAAATTCCTCTTATTCTATGATTGTGAAGCAGTATGATCTTGTTCTTAAAAAGCTTGAAGCACTGAATTCAAATTTCCACTTGGAATTAACAAAAAGTTATTGGTGTAGATTCACTATGTATGAGAAAGGATATATTGATCACAAACAACATTTTCAAATGACAAACAGCTTTAAGATTTATTTCAACTGTAAATTATGGCCTCAAAGAACAAAGGAAAATTAACCTTTACTAAAGCTTAGCAAAATGTCCATCAAGTATGCATGTTCATACTCTTATTTCTCACATGGTTAGCTATTTAGCTTAGTAGACATATTATAGTATATGTTCCTTTTCTTGTTAATAGACATTTTAAAAAGAGGATTTAGATTTACTGAAAAATTGAGCAGAACTACATACATATTACTGTCTATATCCTGCTCACATATACAGTATTCCTCTTGTTATTAACATCTTGCATTGGTGCAATGTATTTGTTAAATTTTGAGCCAATATTTATATATTACTAGCTAATGGCCATAGTTTACAGTAGGGTTTATCTTTTGTGTTGTGGAGATCTGTGGCTTTTGGAAAATACATAATGTCCTATATCTACCATCACGTTTTCGTGCAAAATAGATGCACAGCCCTGAAAATCCTCTGTTCCACCTGAATTCCTGTCCACCACTGGTCCTTCTACTAAACTTTTCTATATTGTTGCCTTTCTGAGCTTGCCATATTGCTGGAATCATAATATGCAGCCTTTTCAAACAGGCTTCTGTCACTTGGCAATATACTGGCTTCTTTCGCTAAACAAAATACACATTGTTTCCTCCAAATCTTTTCATAGCTTGGTAGCTCATTTCTTTTTGTTGCTAAGTAATATTCTACTTTGTGAACATATTGTATTTTGTTTATCCATTCACCTACTGCAGGACATATTGTTTCCATAATAATTTATGCATGTGAAATATTCATGCATAAATTTTTTCATAGACATTACATTTTCAACTCGTTTGAGTAAATGCCAAAAAGTGTAATTGCTATATTATATAATAAGATGATGTTTTGCTTTGTAGGGAATTTCCTAGCTGTCTTCCAATGTGGCTGTACCATCTGGCATTCATTGTCATGAGCTATGAATGAAGGGAGCTGTTGTACCACATCCTCACCAGCAGTTAGTGTTGTCTGCATTTCAGATTTTTGTCATCTAATTAGTGTGTAGTGGTATCTTGTTTTAACTTACAGTTACCTAATGAAATATGATATTAAAATTTTTTTCACGTATTTTTTTGTCATCTATGTATCTTCTTTGGTAAACTATCTGTTCAGAGTTTTTGGCCATTTTTAAATTAAGTTATTTGCTTTCATATTCAGTTTTAAGGGTTTATTTTTGTACATTATAGATACAATTTCTTTATCAGATTTTTTTTTGCAGATATTTTCTTGTCTTTTCATTCTCTTGAGGGAGCATCTTTTTAAAATGAGATGTGTTATACAAATAAGCAATTTTCTTTTTCTCAGGCATATCCACTTATGTTATGTTATAGAAGAATACGAGGAAACTTGGCAGTTAAGATTTATTGATTTATGAGAGCTCAAAGTGAATTCTTTGAGGAACTAGGAGGAAGATTGTCTCCTCAAACTTTGTGGAACAAAATGGACACAAAGGAAGTGTTTGATGTCTTTAAGAAGTAGTTCCAAGGGCTGGGGATTTAGCTCAGTGGTTCCGGCATCTGCCTCACAAGCACAAGGACCCGAGTTCGATCCCCAGTACCAAAAAAAAAAAAAGAAAAGAAGTAGTTCCATCCTTTGTGCCCTTGCATAGGCCTGGTGCTCATGATCTTCTGATCAGAAATTCTTCCTTACACCTCACTCCTTTAATATCCTTCTCTCATGATGTGTTGATCTACTCCCCGCCACCCCGGTACCGGGGATCCAACTCAGGACCTTGCACTTGCCAGGCAGGTGTGGAGCTGCTGTGCTACATCTCTGGCCCATGATCTTCTACTGTTTACATCACTGTCCTAACCACCTTCATTTGATGCCTAATGCACAATAGTGGATCATGAGCTTGGGCTTCCTTGCCAGATTTTTTGGACATCAGCTCTCAGCTCCATAATTGGTGAGCTTTGTGCCTTTACAGAAGTTGTTAACTTTTTTCAGCCTGTTTGTGCACCAGGCTCACAGGTTTGTTGAGAAGATTAATGAATATATGCAAAGATTCAATACATTGGCTGGCACTGGTGCTCAGTAAATGTCTCTTCTCATTTCCTTTTCTTTTTCTCTGTGTTCTCCTCACCTTTATAAACTATAGACTTTTTTTTTGCTTGACTATCAGCTTTCTTTGTTTGTGGCTGAAGGTTCCTCCTGGCACTACTGGGAGCAACATCCCCTTCCCTCTTCCCACTGGCTCCCTCTCGCTGACAACTGTGCTGGGGTCAGGCCCATGTGGTCTTTTTGGTCTCATAATGAAGCTTCTACAGACACAGTTGAGGTTATGTCTTGGACTTGCAGACTAATCCTTTAGCCTTTGCTACTTTTGCTATTTCTAACTTTTCTATCATTTTAAGGGACAGTGAAAGCAGTAATTTGTAACATTAATAAGTATTTTGTGGTGAATTATTATGTCCCTAACATTGGAGCATGCCTGAGGCATTCAAAAGGAGTAAAAGATAGGAATCTTCCTTTCAAATTGATGGTATTCTTAGGCAGACAAGATATATACTTAACACAGATTTCAGCACCAGGCTGGCTGTGTCTAAAGGGTAGGTACAGTCAGAACATAAGCTGCTGGTTACACGGGATTCACTGGAATATCACCGATGTCCACACACCCTAGGCTCTGGCTCTCACCCGGAGGGACACGTGTTAGCTGCAGGAGTTCAGGGAAATGAGCAGGGGCGCTGATGGCGAGAGAAAAGGAAGAGACAGAATGATTCAGTGTATGACTGGAGCTGGGTTGAGGAGGATATGACTTTTGGAGGATTATTGAAAGGAACTGCTCTGTGGGGCCTGGAGAACTTGACCATGGGACACAGGTACCTTGGCCAAGAGAATTTTCCCTTTCTGATGCATTCTTCTTGTTGCTTTTCTGCCAGTTTTATGTCCATAGACATATACCTAGTAAGAACTGTGATTTGCAAGACTTTAAACTAAATAACAGGTAATTCAGCATTCAAAAATACCTTGTTCAAAGAGGATGTAAGAAAGCGTACAGAGACAAAAAGAATGGGGAAATGAGAGAATGAGAAAAGAGCAGGCACGTGAGGTGGATCCAAGGGCAGTTAGGAAATAAAGTGTGTGCTAGAGAGTTTACTAAATTTGTTGGAGATGAATCTGTTTAGGCACTGACAAAAAAGTAACACAACTATTTCCAACATTTCTGTAATTTATCGAGTAATAACCTGTGATGTAGGAGAAAAGTAACCATTCCTGATACTGAAAGGTTTCTTCTTGGTATCTTCATAGAACAAAGACACAGAATTAAAAAATCTAACATTGACTCCCGTAAGAACTTCATTGTGAGAAAGGAGCACATGTGCCAATCAGAAACCATAATATTCAATTTCCGTAGATCAATGTTACAAAGTTTTTGTTTTGTACTTGATAATACCCAAGGCTCTTCCAAGATTTCTCCACGGCTAATAGGACCAAGCAGAGGAATCTTGTGATGCTAAGGGAAGGTGAGCTACCTTGATACTTAACCTCAGAAAGGTTTCCCTCACCCTCTGCTATGGGCTAAATTATTTCCTCTCAAGATTCTTCAGTTGAAAGCTTACACCCCAGTACCACAGAATAAGATTGTATTTAGAGAAAAGTTTGTTAAAGAGGTGGCGAAGTTAAACCAAGGCTATTAAGTGAGGCCTAAATTAGTACAACTAGTGTTCTAAAAGAAGAAATTGAGACACTGAACAAAAGTATGCACAGAGAGACAGCCATGTCAACACACAGCGACAAGATGGCCACCTGCAAGCCAAGAATAGAGGCCTCAGAAGAAGGAAACCCTGATGACTTCTTGGTCTTGGACTTCCAGCTTTCAAAACTATGAGAAAATAAATTTCTGTTGTCTAAGTCACCCAGTCTGTGGCATTTTGATATGACAGTCCTAGAAAACTAATATACCTTTAATTGGTCTTGTATGCCACTATGAGATTCCCCTTGCATACATTTACTTTGATTATGTCAATATTCTTTTAAAAAACAAAAGGTTTCAGTTTTTCTTGTTTTTATAATCTCCAAAAATCTGACCCAATACGCTATTCCCTACTTTTAAGTTAAACTATATAAACTCCTCTAGCAAAATTGCTCAATACATTACCTGCCAAGTATGTTTTGTACTTTATATGTTTGTGTCTTTTTTCATTCTAGCCAGAATAATGCAATTTACATCCTTTGAGATCTTACCCATCCATCTGTATCCATCTCAAATACACACTCCTATACAAAGCCTTTGGATTTCTTAACTAGTACACCTTCATCTTTTGAATTCTTGTAACATTTTGTCATTTATTCATGTCTTAGTCCCTCCTTTTGAAGGTAAGATTCTGGAGTGCCCAGCCATATTTCTACACCTAGATATAAAGATACCAGCACAATATTTTCTAAAGAGAAAGTGCTTCATTCATTCATTTATTCACCTGTATGCTGTTTTAGCCCAACCTGATATTGTATTGATTTGTAGGGGATTCAAGTGAGAATAAAAAGATATGGTCTCTGTTTTGTGGATCTTATGTTCCATCAAGGGCACAGATTCATGTGTAATTTATAGGTTGTTACATGCACATCAGTGGAGAATAACTGTGAGGCCTGTTTCACATGGTGTCCTCAGAGAGGATCCTCTAAAGAGGTGCCCTTGAGGCCAAGACAAGTAAAATAAAAAGAAAGTAGCCCCAACACATATTAGTAAGCTTCTGAGGTAGGGTGAGCTTAATGTGCACCAGACTTGTAAACAGAGAGTGCTGTAAGCAGGAGATAGTGACAAGGGGAGGTTAGAGAGCAAAGTGGGGCCAGGTACTGCAAGGCCCAGGGGAGGGACTTGTGCATTATTGAAACCTCCAAAGAATTTTAAGCAAGGAAATATTGTGGCATGATTTTAAAATTGCTCTGCGATGTGGAGAAGAAATTGTAAGAGTGAAAACGTGGGAACATATTCTGAAGTAGAACTTTCACACAGAGAGGATGTGAAGAAAGAAAGGTGTCCAGGACTATCCCCAAATTTCTGTCTCTATTAAAAATATTTTGTTTTTTAAAAACAAATAAAAACTATAAAAACAAAAAGTACAAAATAGGGCTTTATCATTGAAAACAATCTTATGCCAGGTATGGTGGCACATGTCTGTAATCTCAGCACTCTAGGAGGCTGAGACAGGAACAAGTTTGAACCCCACCTGGGCAACTTAATGACTTAGTAAGACCCTGTCAAAAAAGAAAATAATCTTATGACCCCTCCACCCCCCAAAAAACACATACAACCCCCCCCAACTTTTCTTAAATTCATTTGTCAGGAATAAATGGATAATCTCTTTAATAGTTGTGTTTCTATTATTCTTCTAGAACATTTCTCTCTCTCTCTCTCTCTCTCTCTCTCTCTCTCTCTCTCTCTGTAGTGAGAAGAAGAAAAAGAATATTATTTAAAGGAAAAACTTACTACAGTTATTCTACAGTTATTTCTACCTTTCATGGGTATAGCATAAATCTATTTTAAATAAACAGTGCTTTGCTTAGAAAAATCACCTTAACTGATGTTTTCATGACTGGCCTGGGAAGAAAGCGAAAAATGAGAGAGAGAGAGAGAGAGAGAGAGAGAGAGAGAGAGAAATGGCCCTGGTGATAAAGTGATAGCACTGAGTAGATATGGACAGCTTTGGGGAGAGAGTCAGAAAATGCAAAAAGGGCATCCACCAGGGGGCCTGAGGAAATCTTCAGCATGTGGGGCATTATTCATAGTGAAGGTGGTCATGGAACTTTAGAATAGCAATGACTAATATTTCCAGAAGTTTCTCAGATTTACCATATTCCTTCCTAAACTTTCATTGAAATTCTGCTACACATGTCCCCTTTTTAGCTTTGGGGAATAAAAAGAGGGTTAATATACAGTGTGGGAAGGGAAGTGTTGGAAGGAGAGAGCAGGCCAGGGGCTGAGAATCAGGTAGCCCTGGAAAATCAGGCTGCACAATGGACTAATGTAGGGGAAACAGGCATAATTTCAGTTCTCTCCTGTGGGTAAGGAATTCCTTTGGTTTGGAAATTGTGGTTTGGGTACTTGTATCATTTTATTTGAGTAGTTAAAAAAACTTTACTCCAGGAGGCTGGAGCAATTAGGGTTATCCAGACAGCAGAATTTAATTGTGTGTGTGTTCATGTATTATGCATATTTTAATCATTTGAACCTTCTCATGTATCTCAGGTATGTCTCAACTGTAGGTAATTATTTCTATAACTGAACACATTTCCTGACCATTCCTCACTAGGTTTTTAGGTGTAGAATAAAATTCTTATGAGAAACTTTTTGGCTATGAGTCATAGTTCTTTTATCATTTAAAATACATCAGTGTTTTAGCACTGGTAAAATACAACAGTGCTGTTTTGGCGCGTGGAATCTCCAGAATTTCAGTCTCAGATGCCGCGTAAGTGAGAATTGGCAGAACTTTTAGATGGGTTTTGAATTTAGATTTTTTCAATTATTATAACTTCACCATTTAATTACTCTGTATTTGAAAGGTCACTAGAAACCAAGAGTTTAGAAGTAGTGTTGAAACTGAAAAAAAAAGTTTAATCAATTTCTATTCAAACCAAGATCGTTTCTTGCATTTTTTTTCCTCTTGAGAAGGTTATGGGGTAGGAAGAGGTTGTGGGGAACAAGGCAGTTATTGTTTTTGTGAAACTCTTTGGTTTTGACTCTGACCTTTATTTTGTAGTAGAAGGTAGGGCGTTCTGTATTAAATGGAAGAAACTGGTGAAGAATTAGAGAAATTGTAATTGGGAAGCTGAGGTTTAGTCTAAAAGAGACCCCACATTGGCTATGGAGAATCACTTAGCATCAATGTGTAAGCTCTTTGTGGGGTAATAGAATGACCAAAGATCAGTATTACAGGAATGTTTCATAAGCTTGAGTAATCTGATTTGTTTTGCCTGCCTCAATGAATACTACCCTTTCTCCTCCATAACTATATCCATAACTCATCTTATGTACCATTCCACCAGTTCCGGAAAATACTGGCATCTTTAGCCACCTGCAGATAAATCAGAGAGGGTCCTCAAGTCCATTCACAGCCACATCCTCCCAAACATGCCTATGTCCATAAGATTTCCTACATTTTAAGAAGTTGGGAGGAATAAACAAAGATATGTGAAAGGTTTTAAGGTCAAGCTTACACTTTATCATTCCTCATAAATAATAAAAATAGGCCTCTCGGTTCTGTAGTTGACCTAGGGAAATTTCTGAAGAACCTAGGTGTTTTTTGTAATAAAATACCCACTTGCATTTTGAACCTTAAACTACTTTGAAGCTTTTGTGTAATGTTAACTTAATCTATTATTTTTGCTTTCAAACATTAAAGCTTATTTTCCTAAGTGCTTTACTTGCATGCTGACACAATGCAATGAATTTAGCTCATTGTTTGGTTTTCACGGAAATTCTTGCTTTGTAGTTAGATTTGTTACTCTCTAGGGACCTAAATGGCACAATTGCGTTAGGACAGCAAATTATTTATGAAAGTAATGATTCTGGCAACTTGTCAGAAGGGAAAACAAAGTAACCAAATGAAAAATCTGTTTCACCCTTTCCTTCAAGCTCAGTTTGTTTCTATCCCACTGAATCAGCAATAAGGCTTCAGAAGGTGCTGCCCCCATCCCAGCTGGGGACTTCTTGGTTCTTTCCAACAATTACGGTTTACCAAGAACTGTCCTTATTTTGTTCTGTAATCTAGACAGCATCCTAACACCATGTTTGCTCAAGAAGTCGCCTGTTCATCAGCTTGTCTGCCTACCATATATAGTTACTTAAAGTTGGAGGTAGTGTCTTATTCATCTGTTCATCCCCAGGTCCAGTTCAGTCTGAAGAAAGACTATTTAGCTCTAGTGCCCAGGAGTTTATTTTGACGTTTACCTTAGGAAAATCTGCTGTACTAGGTCAAGCCAGGGTTGCTGTTTGTATTGGGATCTCCTTGGCTAACTGGAGAGAATTATTCAGGAATGAACGGGAGTTAAAACAAAAGGAATCACAACTTGCAGGACATAGGAAGAGAGATGTCCTGGGGGATGGGTGGGGAGTTGATATGGTGTCACTCTAATGCTTTATAGCCCAGTCTTTGGGACTGTGTGTCTGATTCCTAATAGTGAAAAAAAAAAAAAGACCAAAACACTGTGAATTAAAGTATCAAGCCGCCTTCGGGAATTAACTCCAAGCTGGGGAGGAAAATCTATAATGGCAGACAGAGGTGGAAAACTAGCCATCATAACGATATGGCTTGCAATTATGACGGGATGTCTCTTAGCTCTGGTAAAAGCAAGAACTTGCAGCTAAGTGGCCACAGTTGTGTTGAGCCAAGCAAAACTCTAGTTCACAGTGAGATGGGCCTAGCATCCATTCAGTGAAGCAGGAGGCATAGAAATACTAGGCAAAAAGTGCGATCCAGGAGACTTGGAGCCCACATCAACAAAGTTGAGGGGCTGAGAAGACCAAAGACACTGTAGTTGCTACTCCAAACGGGCCAGCAGCCCTGGGATACAGCTAGATAATTGCAATTATAGATCCCTTGAGGCAAACAGTTGATATAATAAGCAGATGAAAGAGCAGTCAGCTTTCTCAACAAGCCCATGGGTTCTCTCTTTTAGTGAGAGAAAATAATTTGGTAGTTCCCATGGGAAAATCATGGTTTTTGGGCAGAGATGCCCTTTTCCCATGAAGGAGGTGTGTTTGAGCCAGTTTGTCTCTGGGTAAAAGGCCTTTTCCTAGTAGATCAGATGTGCACTTGGGGTTTGCGTAGGGGCAACCCGCAGGTGAGAAGCACCTCGCTTGGGTTTGTGTGTGAGTGGGATGAGTGAATGAGGGAGGCTGTGAGGAGCCCAGTGGGCTTCAGAGCTTCAGTTTCACTCCCATGGGGCTGGTTGGCTTGCTGCCCACCTGCTGCTCTGTCTCTAGCGAAGTTCCACATTCAACCTTTGAAAGCGTTCTCACATGTAGATCCTGTTTATGGAGGAAGTCTCATGAGACGCCCACAGTCACACAAGTACTTTAATTACATACTGGAAGGGTATCCTTTCACCCCCACCTGCATCTTAATACTCAGAACAGAAATGCTGCTCTGTGCTCTAGACCCTGACTTTCTAAAGTGGACTCGCCTCACACAAAAGTATCCATCTCTCAGTGGGTCCTACTGTGGCCAGCTGACCTACTTGGCTCACATTGCAGCAGGCTGGGGGTTAGTGACTAAAAATAAAAATTCAAAGTGAATTTCTGAGTGTTCCATGTGAGATTTCTTCCATTCTGAAGCTCTCCTTCTTCTCTTCTGTCCATTGGTCCCGTAGTATACTTTCCTTCAGTTAACCAAATGAGTTGCTGAACATCTCATATCAATATGAGATATCTTTTTATTTTTGCTTGAGCTTCTGTCCATTTTCTTTTGAAGTACTCCCATTTAAACTCCTCAGGAATTTCAGGGTTTATTTGGTGCACAGAAGGATGCAGCCCTTTTCCAGTGCTACATATGCAGAGCCCTGGGGTTTCGTTAGTTCCACCACCATTTGGATTTCCTGCTGAAGAGCAGTCCCACACATCTCCATAGCTCGTCTACTGCTACTTCCCTTGGTGGTCGTGTCTCCTCTGTTTTCTGCATTGCTTCTCTGCCTACATTTGGTCCCTGTGGCTCTAGCAGAAAGCTCTTTGGGTTCTCATATGCAGACATGTCCTGGGGTAAAGCTGACCAACACTGAGATCCGGTTGTGTTCCAATAACTCACCTACCTGAAAGGCTAGAGCTGACTTTCCCTGTTCACTATTGCCACTTATGTGGCAACTCAGCCTTTTTAAAGCCTCTCCTAACTTAACATGTATTTATACTGCTCCATGAAAATACTTCCTTACTGTGGCGGAAAAAGTATAACTGTTCAGGCAACCGTCTTCCTTTCCTCCAAGTCACAGGAAGAGTTTATAGTCAAATCATAGGAAGAGTTAATTTTCCAGCCCTTGTTGTACCTTGATTATGTGATGAGAACAAGTATGTGATGAGAACACAGGCGCACATGTCTTACCATTCCCTGGTCTTGCCATAACAGCTTTCTTGTGAGCTCTTTCATGTGCTCTTTTCTTTATGTGGCTAAAAGTAAAAGATTCCAAAGTGGTCGTGCTACCACTTAGGGACAGCCTGATCCCTTAGCTCAGAGGAAAGCTACCCAGGAGCATAGTCAACTTGCCCTTGATGTGTGTGCATGAGAAATAAATATTTTGTGAGTTTCTGAGGTTTGTGGATGCATTATTATTGAAGACCCTATCCACCCTTAACTAACATGCTTCTTGCTCAAGGCAATTTACCCTCCCTGGATGATGCCACTCAAGTTCTTTTGACATATACTCGACCAAAAAAATATTTGCTCCAGGTGGGCTTGCTCGTCAGCTCTTAATCATTCAAGAGGCTGGAATTTCTAGGGCGACACCTTTATCAGTCAGCTTCGCTGAGATATGTTTTGGTAACTTATGATGTCCAAGTCTAAGTGGATTAAACACCAATAAAGATTTATATCTTTCTCAAGTTATGTGTCTATCATGGGTCAGGTGAGGCTCTGCTGCATGTCTTTATTGTGGCCCCAAGAATGAAGATGTAGCCACATCGCTAACTGAGACATTGGTGGTCTCATGGGTGAGGGAACTAGAGCCCAGTGACCATATGCTGTTTCTTAAACTTCTCTTTGTAAGTGCCAAATATCCATTCTGCTAGCATGTGGTGAACTAAAAGCAAGTCACATGGTTAAAGATGATGTCATGGAGAATGATATATAATCACAGAAAGGGGAATTGGAATATTTGAAAGAATAGTAATGCCATTTGTCACAGCGTTCAAAAGATACCCATCTTAGTTTCTGTTTTGAAAGACATCATAGTGATTTTTATGACTAGTTCTCAGAGATGGAGCAGAACTTTATATCCTTTCCCTGCCAGGACTTCACAGAGTGCCCTGTGCCCAGGAGTTAATCTGGGGATGTTTGATGCTGTTATTGTTATTGTTCTACGGCTTCTGATGAACAAAATAGATCAAGTCAGACCTGAGCTTCAAGTAAATTCTGAGGGCCTGTGCCATGCATGGAAGTGTCCTATTCAATAGCCAATTTCACTTAGTTCATAGAAATGTCCACCTCAAGATGGCTCGGAGCCTTTCTTGTCCATCACCCTCAGTTTGTCGTGCTTCACCAGTCTTGATGAAAAATGGGGTGAAGATGTTTGCATGTTACTTATTAGTAGAAAATCTGAAAGTATGATGATTTCTGAAATCAGTAATAGAAAATTTATGTGGATTCTAGAAATTCTTTTCTCCCTTACTTAGATTCCTCCGTGGCCCATAAGAAAAGGACATCCTATCTGTCCTTCTATCCTTTCTGGGAAGTACGTGAGGGGCATTTCTTTTTCCGTTAAGTTTTATTGATACGTTTTAGATATAAAATACAGTTACATTCGTCATTGAGATCTTGTACCATTACATGAGTATCTTGGTTCTTATTTTTCCCCTTCCCCTGCCCTCGCTTCATCCCCTCCTCCCTTCCCTATTTGCAAAGACTTTGTTTCCAGTTTTTTTCTTTTCTTATATTTTTTCTTTTCCCTTCTTTCCTTTCCCCTACCCCTCCCACTTCCCCTAGTCCTTTAGACCTTTTCTTCCTATATCAAAATTTAGAGAACATTACCACAGATTTTACAAAATTTAAAAGGATATAGAAAGCATATTACAAAAATCCTTTTTGAAATAAATTTGACAACTTCTAAGAAGTACCTTGGAAGACAAATTAATAAAACTGACTCTGGAGGAAATATAAAATTTGAATAGCACCTATTAAAGAAAGTATATTCCTAGCTTGAAAACCTACCTATATGATAACAACAGACTCATATACATTTTACCTGATGAATTATATCAAACATTTAAAGCAGAAAAAAGAAGGAACACTTCTCCCCTCATTTTACGCTGAGGGGCATTTTTATGTTTCTTCCTAGATTTTACATGCTTCTCTCAAAAAGAGGAGGCGCAGTTAATAAAATTAACCTGATGGCTAAGAGTTTGTTATTCTCTACATGAAGTCCAGCTCCTAGATGTTAGGGTTTGCTTTAAAAGCAAGAAAAGGGGAAGAGTGAAGCTCAGTAGTAGAGCACTTGTCTAACATACAAGGAGCCCTGTGTTTGATTCCTAGAACTAGCAAAATAAGTAAATAAAAGCAAGGACAAACCTCACACTTCTTTTCCCTCCACTGGCCATGACATGGATAAGCAAGGAGAGTACGGTTTCTCTTCCTTTTGTATAAGAGTTGCACTGGGCGGTGGCTGGAGCTTGCTCGGTGGATGCAGGCCTGGAGAGGCCTCTTGTGCTAGGCTTCTTGGCCTCACTGTCCTATTCTGGACAGACCTGTGGAGAAGCTTGGTGAGGAAGAATATTTGTAGGCCTCATGCTCCAAAGCTCTGGGCCAAGGAAGGCCTGTTTAAGCCTCAGGTCCAAGCTGAGTGTTTTGGTAGTGACCTTAGTACTACAGGTGTTATTGAGCCTTTGTGAATATAGAGTTGTCCCCATTTGGCTTATTGTGCATTTCCTCCATGGTTATGACCCAGAGAAGAGGTGGGGCAGTGGTTAAGCCTGTCCTAGGCTCTAGCATTATGGCTATTCCTATAGGCTTAGGGTAACAGAAAGCTTCCTTATTTTGCATGGTGTGGGGTATGCAATGCACGGCCTCACACATGCTAGGCAAGTGCTCTACTCCTGAGCTGCACCTCCAGCCCTCAAAGAGGGCATTGTTTAAAGCATGACACTAAACTTAGAATAAATAGAGGAAAAGCTGGCTGGGCTTGATTACTACATCAGTTAGGTTTAATGTTCTTACTATTAAAACCATCCTCTAAATGATGAAAATGCTAAAAAACTTAAACAGAAATGGGTAAAGGACGTGTTGTGGTAACTCACTAAACAAGAAAAATGACCCTCTTTCACTGTCTATGTGCTATCCCTAGATGATATTAACTAATCTTTTGGTTTTACATACTCTCTGAAGGCTCGTGACTCTCCAGTTTTTACCTCCAGTTCTGACTTTTCCTTAGAGCATCACATTCAAATATATATCTCTCCTTCTGTTGCTCTGCTGCAATGACAAACAGCCTTTTAAAAACTTTCCACGCCTAAAATAGAACCATTACTTTGTCAATAGCCTAAGCCTGCTTCTCCTCTCATTTTGAGAAATGGCACTATGATTCAGTTAAAACACAAACAAGTCTATTTGTGATTCCTGCCTTTTCCATGCCCTTACACATAACCTACCAGCAAGTTCTTTTAGTCCTCACATTTATCTTTCTTGAATGTGTCTTCTTTTTGTTTTCTGCAGCTAGCCCAGTTCCTGATCCAAACTACTTAATAGATTTCTCTGCCTTTCTCCCTATTCCCTCCAATCCATTCCTGTCATAGTAATGTTCAGAAAACATAATTCAACAATTTTATGCTCTCTTAAAGCTTCTGTGGCTCTTTGCTTCATCTAAAGTGGTGATCCCCAACTAAAGGCTGTTCTACCCCCAAGTGGCATTTGGGAATGTCTGGAAACATATTTGAGTGTCACAATGGGGTGGTAGGCAGGAGTGGGCCGTGTTCCTGATATCTAGTGGGTAGAGTCCAGAGATGCTACCAAGTATCCTACAGTGCCTAGGAAAGTCTTTCACACCAAAGAATTATCTGATCTAAAATGTTAACAGTCCCAAGACTGAGAAACTCTGGTATAAAATTCAAGCTCCTTGACTTAGGCTGTAAATCCTTTTAGGATCTGGCCCTGCTCACCTCTCCATCTCATCTTTTGTCACCCTTCCCTTCTATCCCTTTTATTTCCCCCAAAAGGCCCTTTTCTTCCTTAGAACACGTTAGTTTGGTGCCCATCAGTGGGCATTTGTCCTTACAATCACAGGTCCCTCTTTTATTTTCTGTGTAGTACTTTTACCATAAATAATTTTCTCTTTTTATTAGTTGTTGTTTTAGTTTGCTAGGGACAACATAACAAAGTACCACCGAATTTTTAGTAGAACAGAAATCTATTGTCTCACGCTTCTGGAGCTAGAATTCTGTTATTAGTGTGTGGGCAAGATTGGTTTCTTTGAGACTTCTCTCTTTAACTTATAGGTGTTTTCTTCTGCCTCTGTCTTCACAGTGTCCTCCCTCTGTGCCCAACTCTAAATTTCTTCTTATAAATACATCAGTAATGCTGGATTAGAGCCTACTCTAATTGACTCATGTGGTCATGGATGGGGCTTTTTGGAAGTGGAAGTGTGAATACGAATTATGGGTGCATGATGACTGGATCAGTTCACTGATTGGATTAGCATAGTTCTGGGTGTGGCTGAATGGATTTACTGAAGATAGAAGATACATCCTTGGTGCGAGTGGCACCAACCAATAAACTTATCATTTGAATGGAATACAGAGGGAAAGGGAGGGTCACTGCTTGCTGGTCCTGCCTGCCACACCATGAACTGTTTCTCCTCTGCCCATGCTGCCCTGTCTTGGATCTAGCTGACTGTGGACTGAAACCTGTACAAACTGAACTAAGAAGCCTTCCTCCTTTAACTTATGAATGGGTATTTGTCCCAGTAATGAGAAATTAACTAAGTTATCTATATTGTTTGATACCTTGTTCAAAGCATTTAGATTGATACCAGGTATTTAGCTAATAATAAATATTTGTTTGATAAATGGATATACTTGGATAGTAACAACATCTTTAAGATTTGGTGGCTGGTAAACATGAAGATAAGACAGAGAAAATTTTTGGATGATTTCTACTTTCTCAGATGATAAATGGATGGTGATGATTACTCTCAATATGATAACAAACACAAAAGGATGAGGGTTTGGGGCAAAAGCTTTGAATATATTGAGTGAGAGAAACTTGGAATATATGAAGTAGAAAATTTAAGATTCCCTTTAGATATATGGCCTCTAATGCAGTATCAAACATGTACATTTAGGGATCATCTGTTTATAGGAAGTAGTAAATCTGGATAACAAATGACATCATTCAAAAAGAACATGCATAGCAAGAGGCCCAAAACAGAAGCAAGAAAAATGATTGAGTGAAGAAAGTAAAGTTTGGAAAGTGGTAAGTGGTAGGATGAGAGAAAGAAGTGAGGTGTATCACAGTATCAAAAGGGGGAATTTTGAGAGGAATAGTTACATGTATCAAAGTATACAGAAAAGTTCTTCTCAATGATTGTTTTAAAGAATAAACCTCCCATGAAATACTTTATGGGAAAAGATTCTGTCATCAACCAAGTGTGAAAAATGCTTAGTCTATATACTTTTCTTGCAGAATTACAAATAAAATCATTAGTATACTAATGCCTCTGAGAAGTCTTGCTATAAAGAAATACATTCCTGTTAATTTTCAAATTAGTTTCCAAAGCTTAATTGGGCATGAGTAATTCAGTTCTCTTCCTGTGTAACTGCTATTACTTTGTACGTTTTATTTTTCTATGACCAGGATTCAAGGAGGTTTCTTTTTCCCTTGCCTGGTGTTCTATTTTTTTTCCCTTAAATTCTTTTATTGGTACATTTTAGGTATACAATACATTTACGTTTATCATTGGGTGATTGTACCTGTACATGATGTATCTTGGTTCTTATTTTTAAGTTCCAGTGAACACTCTTTGGGAAACAATGCTATAGCATAGTCAAATAAATATTGAAAAGATTCCTTTCCATTTGATAATTGGGAGTTTATTGACCTTATCTGAGTGGTTTTCGTTGTTGCAGAGTCTGAAAGTTAAAATAGTTGGAACAGAATTAAAGCAAAGGGAATAATCTTCTCCTTTATAACCTTGACCTTAGAGAGGAGGGAAAAGGTAGGGTAGTGTCTTGAGTGGATAGTTATGTGAAGTAAATAATATTTTTATATTGGAAAGACAAAGCTGAATTTATAGGCAATAAATTGAGGAATAACAGCAAAAGAAGCTGAATATTGTTGCCTTTGTTTCTGAGGGCTTTGTATCTGTAGATACACATAAGCATGAATCAAAAATATTCAGCAAAAAACTTGTTTCTCTATTGAACAGGGAGAGTACTTTTGTCATTCTTCCCTAAAGAAGATAGTATAATAACTATTTCCACAGCATCTACATTGTATTAAGTATTAGATGTAATCTAGAAATCATATCTAGTATGTGGGAGAATGCACATAGGTCATATGCAAATACTGAGCCTTTTATTTAAGGGCCTGGGGAATCTGCAGGGTGCCTGGAACCAGATCTCCATGGAATTCAAGGGGTGACTGTGGTCAAAGGCCAGTGGTAAAGTAAGTTCTCCAGGGAAATGGGAGAAACCATGATTGGGAGGGCTCTCCCCTTTTCTAGAGACTGGAGGAAGGGAAAGGAGAAGGTGAAGTTGTAGATGTAGGAGAAGAGGTAAAATATTCAGGAAGCTCATGACTGCCTCATTTTCTTAGAGAAGAACACATGCCTAGAGTTTGATTTTGTGTTGAAAAGAAGGTGCCCTCTGTATTCCCCTTTCCTGTCCAAAAAGTAGCTCATGTATGATTTTGTTCGTGTAAAAATTTCTTTTCACATATTACATTATTACTGATATGGTTAAGGCATCTCCTTTTTGGGGGGCTCCTACATAGACACCATTGCCCTGTACCTTTAACCACACAGTTTCCTTTAGGCCTCTGCCTCTGGGGCAGAGACTCTATGCATTCCTGTGTCCCATTACCTTTCACGGAGTGGGGTGCTATAAACACAGTGGAATGATTAGTAAGTCAGAGGCAGCATTACAATCTTCCCACTATTAAGAAAATTCCATGAATTAAATTTTTGAAGCTTGAAGAAGTCTAGTATTAGGGTATACTTATACAAATCAGTTCAGTACACGTTCGGTGGTAAGTTTTCTATCAAAATTTCTCCTAGCTGGGAGTAATGGTGCATATTTTTAGTCCAAACTACTTAGGAGACTGAGGCAAGAGGATTGCTTGAGCCCTTCAGTTGGAGACCAGCCTGGGAAAAATAGCAAGACATCATAGTGTAAAAATACTTCTCCTGATTCAGGTTTATTTGCATAAATTTTGTATTATCCATGTAAACTTAGTTGATTTCATCTGATTTCTCTACCCGGTCATCTCAAAATGTGTTGTCTTTGTATTTCTATTAGTTAACCATTTAATCAGAGAAAGTGAGCCACCAGAAAATAAAACACTAATTTACCAGCAAATGTGTGGCTCGGGCAGAAAATATTCCAGAAGCCAAGACTACAAGTGTGCTGTATCCAGAATGTGAGACTAAGGAAGTATAGAAGTTCATCAGGTCATATAATAAATAGTGCAAGTCTATCAGGATTCATGATAGAAAGACCCAAAAGGTGCTTAACTAGACAATGCATAAACAAATGATAGGGGTGGTTTTTAGATTTGAAACCATTTCAGTTAATTTCACTCTATTATGTGAAAGCAGAACTACTTAAGAGTCTTTACTGAGAAACCCCTAGGGATTTGAGTCTATGTTTTGTTGGGTATCCTCACTAGTGGAAGACAGCCATGAGCATACTTTATTATGTGAGTCTTCTGTTCAAGTTTTTAGCAACAGACATCAACTTGGATAGAAGAAAGCAGCTCACTCATGCTAGATTCCAGAACTTCACTCTTTCAGGAAAACAAGTCTATTGAGAAAGTAACTAGTCCATTTTGGAGATACTGAGTTACTGGTATTTACGTCATCTTTAGTGGAAAATTGCCAGTTAGTACTTTAATACAAAGACCAAGAGTTAAAGGGGAATCTGGGTGAGAGACAAAATATTTGCTATCATCTTACTCAGTGGGAATGGAGGAAATTGCCTGGGAGAGGCATGCTATCTTTTTTAATACTTAGGGCAGAGGGCCAGGTAAGGAAGAATATGACTGAAGAGTGGCTGGCTGGGGGAAGCAGGAGGATTTGCTGATCGGCAGAGGCTGATTAAGATGAAGTGTGGCCTTGAGGAAAGTAGCTGAGTGAGGGAGATGGAAGAGTAAAGGTTTGTGTTCCGAGTGGGATATGACTGGATTTAATCTTGTACACCTGGAGCTGTACTGGGTGGCACAGTGATGTGCCTGCTGAGGTGACTGAAGGGAAAGAGAAGTCCTGTGAAAAGGACTGTTAGGGAAGGGCAAAGAAGAGGGAGCAGAGAGAAGCCATAGGGATGAAGGTGCGTAGGAGTCGGAGTCACTGAGGGGCTTATGTGTCGGGGTGAGTGAGTGAGGGCACTGGAAATGTGAAGCATGGTGAGCTGCAGCATTGAGCAAACAACTGGCCTCAGCTTTCCCCTGGAGAGAGGGCTGTGGGCACCAGGCACATGAGTTCTTCTAGACTTGGTCATAGTCTGCATAGTTCACTTTATTAATTTACTTTTCCCCCTGCAATCCTGAGGATTGAGTGTAGGGCCTTGTATATGTGAGGCAAGGACTTGACCGCTGAGTGGTATCTCCAGCTCACACGCTGCATTTTTTAGAGACTATTAATTGTTGAGTATTGAGCAGCTTGGTCTCTGTTGTTTTCTTTTCTACTGGTTCTAGGATTGAAGTTGCTGGTGTTCAACCTTGTTCTAGGGCAGATAGGCAGAGGTCTTTGTTATGAGGGATCTAGAATCTAGGATGGCTTTAAAATTTTTATTGTTTTTACTTTACATGTTTTTAGTACAGAAGGCTTGCATTTTTTGTATGGAGTCAGTGCATCTACATAACATATCTTAATTCTTTTTCAATCCCCTTTTCTCCCTTCCTCCCACCATCTCTTGATCCCCTTCCCCTTTGAGAAAGATCTATCTCCCTACTTCTTCTTATCTATCTTTATTTATTTATTTCTTTGGTATCGGGGATCGAACTTGGGACCTTGCACTTGCAAGGCAGGTGGTGGAACCACTGAGCTAAATCCCCAGCCCCTTTTGTTTGGCTTTTTATCTATAATTTGGGTTTCTCATATAAGCGAAAACATGTGATATTTAATCTTGTATATCTGATTTATTTTGCTTAATTTTATGGTCTCAAGGTGCATCCATATCCCTACAAATGACTCAAGTTCATCCTTCTTGGTGGCAGAGTAGTACTCCATTGGGTGTGAATACCACATTTTCTTTACCTATTCATCTGTTCATGGACATGTAGGCTGCTTCCAAGATTTAGCTATTATGAATTATGCTGCTATAAACTTAGGTATGCATGCATCACTGTAACATGATGCCTTTAATTCTTTTAGGAAGATACCTAGAAGGGGAATAGCTGGGTCAAATGGAATTTCTAATTTTAGATTTTGAGGAATCTCCGTACTGATTTCCATAGTGATTTTACTAGCTTACATTCCCACAAAAATTGTGAACAGTGTAATTTCTAGGAATCGGTATTAGCTATTAACCCTGAATCCCTACAAGTGTGTTACCCCCTGGAGTTTTCTGTAAACTCAGGTCAGGTCAGGGATGGGGTGAGAGTAGGACTCCATCCAGCTCATTTCTGGGTGCCCTGTGAAGTAAGTGGAGACAAGAGTTGAAAATGGAGAATAGGGGCTATTTGGGGTATCATTTGTTGAGCTGAAGGAAGAAGCAGAGAGTGGATGAATACTAGGGACAAGGTCAGAGCCAGAAAGGGGCTACTGTGAGGCTAGACAGTACTTCCCAAATTGCTACGTGAAGGAGGTAAAATGAGAGAAGTAGCAGGTCAAATGTATTGCAGATATAAGAGAAAATGATCAAATATGGAGTGAGTGAAAAAGGAGGTCTAGCTATCAAGGTCAAAGTAAAGGGGAATCTGATTGCATGGTATATAGTTGATATTAACAGTATGCCTAATTTTTAGAAGCTATATAATATAGGAGGGAGAAGGAGAGAGAGAGGAAGAGAGAGAGGGAGAGAGAGAGAGAGAGAGACAAAACAAGTAGCCAAAGCATGGCTACATTGAACAATAACTCTTGGCAGCCTCTAAACATTAAAGTGATTTTGAACAATCTCTTAAAGTCTATGGCACTATCTCTTCATCTTCATCTGAAAAATAAAGCATTAGGTCGGGGATGGTTGAAGTTTCTGATAACTCTGTGATTCTGTATCTTTATTCTTCCTTTATTCAGACCAACTATCCTTCCCTAAATCCTGGAATCTCCTTTAGGTCCCCAAATCCTACCAAAGAGGTCACTGCATTTGGGTAAAGTCAGTCCTATATATTTGTTTTTTACCTAATATTTTGAGTTGAAATAACTACAAACATGTGGGAGAGGAGAAGCTCATATGTCCCTGGAAATTACTAATGAATGAACTAACTACTCTAGGATGGAACATGACAATATTTGTTTATATTCTTTGTTTGTTTGTTACCAGGCAATCAATATTGAGTCAACTGGATTACAGACAGTGAATTGGAATGTTACATGTCACTTGATGTTTATGCTTTCATTGCATTGCCAGAGAAACAAGTATAAAAGCTGCTTTGGGAAGTAAAGAAAGCAAAGAATAAAGACAAAGAAACAAGATGGCAGTGGTGGAGAGATGGGAAAAGAGAGAAGGTCACAGTGGTGGAGAGAGGGAACAGAGACTTTTCTGCTTGAGAAGGGCAGAAGATGGCAACTGATATGCAGCTGATGACATGCAGGGGCAACTGGCTCTGGAAATATCAAGTCCTATGGCATCCCACTCCTTCAGAATGGTGAGTGTCATGTACACCCTCATTTATGTGACTTGCACATTGTATACCCAGCAGATGTATTCCATAAACATGTCTTGGCAGGAGCCACCTAATCAAAGATCTAATAGTCCTTCAAAGGAGGGCATTGCTCATATGATGGCTGTGTATTTTTATTTGAGAAACTCAGATGAGAAAATTTTTGTGTGTTATTGAAAGATTCACTCTTTATTTCCTTTTTGAAATATGAGAGTTGACGAACTATGCAAACCACTTTCTTCCTCATTTCTTTATTATCACACGGTTAACTTACGTCACAAGCTGCCTATTTCATTGATTGGCTCCAAAACAATATCCAGTAGTAAGGGGAAGCAAAGCCATAAGTAAACTTAAACATTACTTGATGCCATGAGGTTCTTCAATGGCTATCTCATAGTAGGTATTTCTCTTAGTGTGCACTCACACACAACATACACACAGTAATTTATGATAACTCACTACATGTCACTACGTGTAAAGAGATTAAGGATTTTCTTGCTTCTCTTCCTTCACCTCTTTCTAATGAGCTAAATTTGGGTAATCAAATGATGCAAACTGACCCTAATTTGGCATTTGTAAAGGACATCAGCAAATGCCAGCTTTCAATCTATGGCAAAAAGTCCCATTCTCTATTACTTTTACGGGCTTCAGGGAGGCCATATGATCTTCTCCAAAGTCCCTTCTGATTTCAACATTCTTAGGTCTGTGATTCTTTTATGGTTTTTAGAGGAAATTTATTTTGGAAGTGTCTTGAAGTGAATGTGATCAGCAGGTGTAGAAAAGCCACAAAAGATGGGAAGTTAGCCTAACAGCCTTTAGAAGATGGAACAATCCAATGAAAAGAATATACTTTAGGGATTTTGGAATTTAATTCCAGTTGGATTTTTTTTTATAATCTATTAGTCTCACTCCAGTTTTATTATTTTCTTTTTTTTTTTTTTGGTACTGGGGATCAAACTCCGGACCTTGCACTTGCGGGCAGGCGCTGGAACCACTGAGCTAAATCCCTGGCCCTTCAGTTTTATTATTTTCTAACCATTCATCACTATATCTAATAAACTTTCAGTACTGTTATTTTTTTTGGTTGGTGCTGTTCTTGATTGTTAAAAATATGCAGAAAAACAGCTTTTGTTCATATGGAAATAATTTAAAAAATGGAAAAACTTAGGGACTTACACACAAAAAATGATTCTTAGGGTTGGCCACTTGCTGACTTTCAAAGAAGGCCACATGTCCCCATCAGAATGGAAGGAATTAATTAATTCCAGATAAATTCAGTACAGTTCTACATGATCTGAATTTTATGTTGAATGAAGGCTTTTTTAATTTAAAAATTGGCACCACTTAATTCATGACTACTATACTGGATTAGGAATTAAACATGTGACATTTGAATACATAAGATAATGAAACTGAAGTATTTGGAACTATCATGGAGAAAGTTTTTAAAACAATTCTTTATCTTTATTTCAACATAGTAACCAGTATCGTTCTCAAACTTAAAAAATCACTTCTATTTTTTGTTCTTTCTTCTTTCCTTTTCTTCCTTTTCCTTATATTTAAAAATATTTAGTGACAACTTGAGCAATAATTCATTACTTAAGTCTTTACTTGACACAAAGGGCTCAGGCCACCTGTGTAGGAATGAACTTCCCAGTCATAGTCCATTCAGAATGAAATTAAATTTGGACCTCAAGTCTCCAGAGGAAGTCCCTGAGGAGTCCGGCTCCTGGTTAAAACCCATGTGTGATTTCAGGCCCCGTCATAGGCAATTACGGTGACTTGAGCTAGCAGGCCTCACAGAGAAACCTGCCTTCCCACACCGGACTTGGGGCACAGCTGGCACAATGCAGTCTCGGAAGCTGCAGCTAAGGACTCAGGCTCTCTTGGCCAGTTATAATCTTTCACATGCTTACAGTCCTGGCCCAGGCTGCTTCAGGCCCCTCTGCCTGGGACAGAGATCTTTTTTACACCCCTCTGCTAAAAGCTCCATATGGGCAATAAGAGGGAATCTTGAAGAGAATTTTCCCACTCCAGCCCAGTCCCCAGTAGATTTCTACCCCTAGTCCTTTCTCCTTTCCCTGTCCTGGTCCCTTTCTGTGTGGGGCTGTCACAGCAGTGAAATGACCCCGTCCTGGTGATACTCCATCTGACCGTCCACCAGATGCCCTTTTGTGGAGTAAAATGGAACAGGGGGTCAGTGTTTTCCTACTCTTAGCTCCTTGTTTATATGCCTTCATGTTTGCCTTGTGTGATGGCCACTGTGACACCTGGCGGCTCACTTCTTTCCTGGCAGCTGAGTTCCCGTCTGGCCTCTCACTGGTTATATGACTTTAGGTGAATCATTTTACTTTTCTGAGCTTCATTTCATCTGTTCTTAATTAATCAGCTACGGAAACAGAAACAGATATGTGGTCACTTGTTTAGGGTCCTGTAGGTAGAACTCAGGTAGTTTCCTGAAATGCTTTGGATTAATTCAAATGGCAAGGTTCTTTTATATGTAATACTACCCGTGGGTGTAATCACTTCTTAGCATCTGGTTATTTTCTTTGTTACCATTTTCTGGTTAGTTCTGGGAGGGAAAACTTTTCTGTCTTCCTGGCAGCATTTTTCTTTTATTTTGATGTTTCTTGTCAGATATCTTTCTCCTTAAGAGTTGATAATTATCTTGTAGGGTAGGCCCAACAATGAGATATTGTTGTAAGATTAGAGCTACACAGGAGCTAAGTAAATGTCAGTCTTCAAACAGAGATTAACATAGGTTCCAGAAAAAAAGAGCTGCTTCAAGATTCTCAGCTTCATTCTCAAGTATGTTATTAGAATGGGCTAATAGCAGAAGGAACTTCAGATAAGGGTCTAAGCAATGTATGTTAAAACTTTACTGAAAAACCTGATGAGGTACTATTTCCCAAGGTTATAAATTATTCCCTAAAATGTACTAGGAATGACTATATTTATCAGCCCATATCAACCTTTAGGATGTCAGATGTCAGGCCAAAAGCCAAGGTCAGAAGCCCAGATCATGTTCACGTTTTGAGACAGAAGCTCCAGCATGAAACTGATACGTGTCTAGAAAACACTACTGAAGTTGGGACAGGTCTAGCTATTTTCCTTAAAGCCAAACATTTTAAAGATGATTTTTACTAAATTAATCGCTACACTTACCCTGCTGGGAGTTTATTTTTAGATACTCTTGCCCTTTAGTTGGCTTTAAGTGGTTCTTAATAATTCTGTGATTTTTAACCTTGGCTTTTCTTGCCACATAAAGACAAAGTCTAAGAATGAGCAGATCTCTGTTTGTAAATCATGAAACCACATTGACTATTTCCATCACCGTGGAGGATATTTAGGCTTTGAAGGGAGAAGGGAGTGTGTTCCATTTCTGGCAAAGTTTCCTTTGTGCCAGTTAGCTCATGCGAGATGCTCTTCTGTGACAAACATGGGCATTATTTAGATTCCTGACCTTCATCTTGCTCATCAAAGAGATTAGCCCTCAAAGCAGCAGGTGCTACCTAGAAGTAGGTGTGTGTGCATGTGTGTGTGTGTGTGTGTGTGTGTGTGTGTGATGGGAAGGCAATATGATTCCTGAAATATATTCCATGCAGTTTCTCAGAAATTCTCTAGAGAGTTTGACCCCTGCCCACTGATAACCCACTTGTCAATGAATCCTTTACTGATTTTTCTCTTTATTTGTTTTTCCCATTTCCTCACTTGTGTTTTTGAAAACACCTCTCAAACTACCTGTACTCAACTACTTGTTTCAGTGTCTGCTTTCAGGTAATGCAAACTAAGAGAAAACCCCTTAAAACAATCATTGTGTCAGTATTACTTGAAAACAAAAAACAACCCATATAAATAAGCCAAAAATCAACCAAAAGCAAACAAATTTGATGCTCAGTAGGTCTCAAATCACTCACACATGCACAACTCATATTGACCTGAACAAGTAGAAATAACTTGAGGAAAAGCAAAGAAATGACTTAAACATAGTTAGAAAAAAGAAAAATTTCACCATATTATAAATAAGATGGAAATGATAAATTAGTAGTAATTATGAACCATAGTCAGCAATAAGACTGAAGCAGATGTGTCGAAATCTGGAGAGATTTACTACAACCAGAATGTGCAAACACAATTAAAGTTTAGCATATACAATGACATAATGTTATGTTGCTTTGAAAAGTATAAATTGAAATTCACTCTGTGTATTATTGCCAATGAAGTGGGTGATCATAGAGGAATGATACTGCATTAGAACCCCTCTAGATTTTTTTTGTTGTTATCCTCACTTCCCTGAATTTTTTGGCATTTTACAAGTAAATTGGTTTATTTGGGTGTGTTTTCCTGGCCTACCTCATCAGATTGGTATGAACTCAGATTTGATAATGGGTGTGAAAAGACTTTAAAAAACAATTCTGTACAAATATAAGAGTTTATTATTCAAAGAAGTGGGACCTGATAGTTAATGTTTACTATTCTGAACTTCATTTGGGTCTCAAGGACGTACAGTACACACCAAAGGTACTATTTATCCAAAGTTATCTGGGTGAGATTTCCTTTTCAAAGGTAGACATGCCTTAGTTCACCCATTCCCTTATAATTTTGTGTAAAGATCTTGTTAGGTAATCTGATGTTAGAGTACCCCTTTTATAGTAAGCCCCAAACACAAGCATTGTTCTATCTCAAGCCAATAGCTTGTACTACTAGAAATGTGACAAAAATCTGAGTTATTCCATGTGTTCTAAGGAAGATGCAGCCTTGGTGGAATCCATTTCTCCTGGATTATTCTAGGCAATCCTTCATTATAGATTCATACAAATGTAATTCTGTACTCAGAATTACAAAATGTATATTGAACTATATAACAAAATTTTGAAGGAGTTCCTTCCCTCAAAGAGCTCATAATCTAGTTTGGGGAGTAAAAGAGCATGTATGAGATTAACAGAAACAAATAAATACAAGTCTGTACTAAAGTAGACACCTATTGAGAACATTCTGTTTGCACAATCTAGGTATTTTGCAGAAAAAGTACTGTATTTGAACCTCATCTTTGAATGCTATATTATAGTACTTCAGTCAATTCGGGGGACTAGAACTAGTCCTTTGAAATTGTTTTACTAGTCATCTGGTAAAGTTGGAAGATGAATGTCACAAATAATCCCCCTTCTTCATTTTTCATGTTCTTCCACACCTACAAGGAAAACCCCCTTCTGTCTCTAGAATTTGCACACAAAAAAGCTTTGAAATAATCCAGTGATACTTCTAAGATTAGCAATTTAACCTCTGTTTTCAGACCACAGATGTCCAGGTCAGTTCTACATATAGGTCAGTGTGTGGTTTCCTATACTGTGGCCGTTCTGGGGAAGGAAAGCAGGACTGTCTTCTCACGAAACAAAAGGTGTCCACTGGAAAAAAAGACTGGGTAGAGATGGTGGGCTGAGAAAGCACAGGAAAACCTGAAGGTCATCTTATTCATCTGGAAATTCTCCCATTGGCCACTGCCCCTCCCAAAGCATGGCTTTAGTTTTGAGTGTGTTGTTACTGTTCTAGATGAGCCCCCACAGGCTGACCACGACCTCCTCTTAGTATGCCATGTTCATTAGGGTCAAAGATCGCTGCTGAGAGCCCTTGAGGGCTGAGAGAGGAGGAAAGATCTTCATGGGATATCGACATAATATGGGAGGGGATTTTCAAAAAGGCACATGGGAGGTCAGGACATAGTAACTGTCTGCGGGGACTTCCTGATTGTCAGTCCGTGAGAAGTAGGTCCTAGGGAATGGCACTGGGGCATCCTCATATGAAATACTGCATTTCTTAGTAATTTAAAAGGGCCAATTTTTAGAAAAAGAAGCTGGTGATTATTTCCATACCTCTTTATGCTCAGAAGAGATCTTAGGTTATAGTCTATGAGGTAATTTCTCCTGAATGGAGGTGGTGTAAGGTAATGGTTAAATTTGAAAACTTGAACCATAAGTGTGATTTAAAAATCTGTTCTGCCAGTTGTTAGTCATGTGGCCTTGGGAAGTGTACCTCAGTCTCTTTGTCTATATAATACAGATAATAAAAATACCTCAAAGAGTATTTCAAGTATTGAATTAAAAGACAAAATGGGCCAGGGATTTAGCTCAGTGGTTTCGCCACCTGCTGAGCAAGCACAAGGACCCAAGTTCGATCCCCAGTACCAACAACAAAAAAGACAAAATGCTTGACAAAATGCTTGTGTCTCTTGCTTTCCCTGTGAGGTGGGGTAAATTATTTAATTTCTCTAAGAATGGTATTCTCCATCTATAAGTTGGGATGAGAGTAGCAGTTTCCTCATATTTTGTTCTAAAGAATAAATGAGAAGTAATACATAGTTCTTGGTGCACTGTCAGACACAGGGTATGTGCTACTTCTCACACACACACAAGTACACTCACACACACGCACATTTTATTCTTGCACCTTGTGTATTGACCCTTTGTTAAGAAGAGGAGCTGAAACACCCTCATTTTTCCTCAGGAAGAGCAGGATAATGACCCTGCACCTGTTATTTATGTACTTGGGAAGACACATCCTTCTGAAGATGTATCTCCCTCTCACTCTCTCTGTCCTCCATATCAGGAGCAGAGACCAGGGAAATCTGTTGCAGAACCCAGGAGGGCAGGGAGAAGAGGACCTAAGCTGACTCAGCACATGCTCTCTCCTTGCACAGGAAACTCAGCCAGAACTTGCTGGGCTCAGGGCAAAATGAAAATGCAGGACACCTAGTCTAACAGTGACAGGGGTGCGTTAAGCGTGCTGTCACTCCAGGCCCATGGCCTCTGTGACTGCATAAAGCTCATCTGGCTATCAGCCCTTGGTCAGCTGAAGAGGATGACAAATCGGAGCTGTTTCTCTTGTTGGTGTGAAGCCAACTTGCCCGCCCTTTTCATCTCAGAGAGTAGTTTAGCTGTGTGCATTTACTGCTGGTCTGTAAGCAGCACTCTGCCCTTGGGAGCCTGAAGACTAGGAAGAGGAGATGTTGGAGATAGTTCCATACCCACTCAAATTGGAGAGGAACCTAGTTAGGATTATTCTGAGCCAGTCAGTTTGATCAGTTCTTTGGAAATCTTTGTAATTGTGGGAGGAAAGATCATTCACTGGAAAAAATATAGTAATTGTCATTGGAGTACCAGTATGTATGTGAGACTCTGTGTGTGTGTGTGTGTGTGTGTGTGCATGTGTGTGTGTTATAATGCAAAATGTTTGCTTGCATGGTCAAAGTGTCAGTGAATTTCTTATGCTTAGCAAAGATTGCCAGGTACTTGTTACTTGTGGATGTTGGGTGGAAGATGCCAAACGTTTAGGGAGTAAAGAAGCTTCAGAAGCCAACAGGCTTATTAAGGGGTTACATGCCCCTTTTATCTATCATATACCCTCCAAGGAAAATTGGTGCTGGCTTTGATCCTATTGCATGGTCAGAACTGCCTATATATTCTTTCCCGACGGCCAGATCTCGGAGGATGGACCCTGGCCACGCCCTAGCAGAGACACTTGGAGAGGGCTCAGTGGGAGAGGGAAGAGGGTCAGAGAGAAGCTGTTAAGAGTCAAAGGAAGGAGAAAGGTGGTGAGGGTAAGGAATAGAAGAGAGGCTGAGGAAGAAGAGTGTAGGGGGCAGAGGCTGGGAGAGAAGAAGAGAGAACCTGGGAAGAAGGAAGCCTAGGCAGAAGGCTCTTGACGTTAGCCTATGGGTTAGGAAGTTTCAGGAACAGAGGGCAAACCCAGGGGTTTCTGAGACCCTGTAGGAGGCCTTTCCCTTTGTAGGTGAGTAAGAAGCTTTGAGGCGCCACACAGCGAAACAGCTCACTGCAGATCCCTGCTTCTGTCACTCCTTAGCTCAGCGGCCTTGGCTATGCTACCTCTACTCTCTATGGATTAAAAGTCCTCACAGGTAAATAAGGCCGTACTGCAGGGGACTTCTCACTCCCGATCTTCGCCAGCCTGCAAACTCCCAGAGAGTCTGAAGGAAGGGCATGGAGGAGAAAGGTCGCAGGGTGAGGGAGGAAAGTACAGAGCCTGGCGCCTGGCCTGACAGGATAGAAAGAAGCAGCTCAGGAAATGCAGGGTAGGGGAGGTTAAGTTCGATCATTTTTCCTGCTATACTTTTCCTACACTGTTATTTAGTAATAGCTTTAAGGAGATATTTATATACTGTGAAATCCATAATGTGGGTAATTCAGTGGGTTTTAGTGTATTTACAGAATTGTGCCTCTATCACTGCTAATCACATTTGTATCATCCCCAAAGGAAACCTTCTGTCCCAGCAGTCGCTCCCCATTCCCCTCTCTCACCAGTTCTGAAAACCATACATTTGCTTTCTATCTTTACAGATTTGCCTATTCTGACACTTCCTTCTGTGACTGGCTTCTTTTACTTAGCATTATGTTTTCAAGGTTCGTCCATGTTGTAGCATGTGTTAGTACTTCACTCATTTTTAGCTGCTGAATAACATTCCATGTGTGAGGTGTGATATAAATATATAATGGATGTTTAAAATTTTTAAAAAATTATTACAGTAAAAGGCACATTGCCACTAATCCTGCTCAAACTATTCTTCCTCCCTTTGAACATATTTGTCCCATCCTTCCTTTCTTGCCATTTTCTGATGCAGTTCTGGAAAACCTCTTTCTGAGTGGCTTTGCGAGATGTGATTAAAAATACAGTGAACACGATGATGAGTGTTATCATTATGTGTGTCTAAAAAGTACCACGAGATATTTTGCTTAAAAAATAAAAATACAGTGAACACTGCTGCCAAGCCATCCAACAGACAGGCAGGCTTGTGAAAACATTGTGCTTCACCCTCACCCATCTTATTTCCCGAACCTGGCACAGTATGACCTCTGACTCTCCCTTAATCTCAAAATGACCATGAAAGGTTAATGCTTTGAATCAAATCAGGACATCGAGGCAGCCATGACTGCACAACTAAAGACACAAAAGAAGACTTCTAGAAGTGAGAGTATTTTGAGGGGAGATTAATGGCAATGTGTCATTTACTGTAATAAACATTCACTGTGCTTGTTTATCATACCCTACAGGTATGCAAAAATATGTTTTCCATTCATCAGGACAATTGGATTTTTTCCCTTTTTTTGGCCTTAATGATTAATGATGCTATAAACATTCTTACACAAGTTTTTGGGTGACATATGTTTTCATTTCTCTTGAGCACTCTGACTTTGTTGTTCTTGTTGATTATTATTTTGGCTTTTCTGCTTCCCTTTTATCTCTACATAAATTTTTAAATCAATTTGTTAATTTCTGCAAAAAAAGCAAAAAGAAGCTGTTCTTGTTTAGCCATATATTGAATCTGTAAATTAATTTGGAGAGTATCCCATTTTGACAATATCAAGTCTTCTGACTGATGAGCTTAAAATGTCTTTTCATTTATATATCTTAATGTCCTTCAACAACATTTCATGATTTCAATGTACAATCATGCACTTCTTTTGTTAAATATATCCCTAACATTTTATTGTTTTCGATACTATTGTAAATGGAATTTGTTTTTAAAATTTTTTTTCAGTTTGCTTATATGAATATTTTATATTTATATATAAATATAAAAATGCAGTTTATTTTTATATATTGTAGTCTGAAAAAATGTTGAGCTTGCCATTCCTGCTAAGTCTTTTCAGAGATTCCCTAGGATTTTCTATATTAAAGATTATGTCACCTGCAAATAGAGATAACTTTACTCCCTCCTATCTAGGATGCTACAGGACAGAAGTAGTGAGAATAGATACGTTTGCTTTTTTCCTTTATCTTTGAGGTGAAGCATTCAACCTTTCACCATTATGATGTTAGCTGTGGGTTTTTCTTTGATTTTATCAGATTACAGATGTTTCCTTCTATTCAGTTTGTTGAATATTTTAAATGTTTCCTCTAGGGAGTTGAGAGGCTCTTCTGGTTTTTATCTTTCATTTTGTTACTATATCACATTGAATGGTTTTTGTATGTTGAGTCAATCTCTTATTTCTGGAATAAATCCCACTTTGTCATCATTTTTATGTTTCTAGATTTAGTTTGCTAGTATTTTGTGGAGTGTCTTTGATTCTGTTACTGAAGAATATTTATAGTTTTCTTGTGATATCTTTGGTTTTTAGTTTCAAGGAAACACTGGCTTTATGAGTGAGTTGGAAAGTATTTTCTCCTTTCCTAACTTTTGGAAGAATTTATAAAAGATCTGTACAGGTTGAGCATCCTTTATCCAAAATTATGAAACCCAGAATATTCCAAAATCTAAAAAAAAAATTGAAATCAGAAACGCTTTTGATTCCCAGTATTTCAGGTAAGGAATACTAAGCCAGCATCAATGCTTTCTTAAACTTCTCAAGATTTCACCAGTGAAGCCATTTAGGGCTGGACTTTTATGTTTATTTTTGTGAGAGAAGTAAATTACTGATTAACCCCTTTACTTTTATATAGTCCATTCAGATTTTCAATTTCATTTTGAGTCAGTCTCTGTAGTTTGTGTCTTTCTAAGAATTTATCTTTCATTTAAGTTGCCTAGTTTGTGAGCAGTTTTTCCAAGGGCAGTTGGCCCTCTATATTCATGGATTCTACATCCATAACTTCATCTAACTCTGGATATTTGGAGAGGCTTTATAGTAATATTTTGGGAGACTGAGGCAGGAGGATCACTTGAGCCCGTGACTTTGAGACCAGCCTGGACAACATGGGGAGAGGTCACTCAAAGAAGAAGAAAGGAAGGTAGAAAGAAGAAAAATATTTGGAAAAAACATTTCTTTTCTTGTCATTATTTCTTAAACAATACAGTATAGCAGTTATTTATGTAGCACTTACGTTGTATTAGGAGTTATAGATAATCTAGAGATGAGTTTAAGTATGCAGGAGGGTGTGCATAGGTTATGTGCAAATACCATGTCATTTTATATGAGAGATTTGAGCATTCTTGGATTTTGATATACGTGGGGGGGTCTTGGAACCAAATCCACTGATGCTGAAGAACAATTATATTCCTTATTATCCTTCATGGCCATAAAGTTTTTAATGAAGTTCTGTCTTGCATTTGTTATTTTAGAAATTTAACTTTTTTTCATCTTGATCAGTCTAGGTAGATGTTATCATTTTTGTGGATCTTTTTATAGAACTAAGTTTTGGTTTTGTTGAGCTTTTCTAATGTTTTTCTCTCCTATAATTTATTTTCACTCTAATCTTCAGTATCCTCTCTCTTTTGTGAGCTTTGCATTTAGCTTGTTCTCCTTTTCTTAGTTTCTTAAGCTATAAGGCTTGGTTACTGATGGGGTCTTTTTTATTTTTTGAGACAAGGTCTTTAAAAAAATATTATCAAACTTTAATTGATAGACTCATCTTACAGGACAAACAATAAGACAGCTAGTCAAGGTTACACTTTAAAAAAATCCAGCAGTGCAAATTTAATAGACTAAATACGTTCATCTCTTCCCAAACAGGCGCTTGATTTAAAAACAAACCAGACCAGAGCATACACCACAAGGAAACATGATACATATGGTCAAATAATTGCAGAAGTCTTTAGGAAAGAAAAAGAAAAGTTCTTAGAAAGTTAGACAGCAGTAGAACCACCCAGCTTGGCAGGTAAATCTACCGGATGTTCTGCATACCAGAGGGCTCCTGACCACCCATGACTTCAGAAAGGCTGCTTGATCCTATTACAAGGGAAACAGATGCCATCCTAGCTGGAGATGACTTTACATCGTTTTCCAAGACAACAGAGGCGAGGAGCAGGAGGAAGGCCTCCCTCAGCGGATGCGTGGGAAGCAAGCCTGGATACACTGAATCTACTCCCTTACCCTTCCAGGCTCCTGGCAATGGGTCAGGTGCAGAGCACACAGGGCTCCTCCTGGCACACGGTTAAGTGATATGAGGAAGACGAGTCCCTTCTGGGTGAAATAGGGCTACTTTTCTGAGGCGTGGCAAAGTTAATCTCTTTGGGTGTGATAAGGTAAAGCAGCAACTAACCAGCCTACTGAGGGTCTTCCTTGGGCTCCTATTCTGTCCACAAGATTATAAGAAAGTGCATCTGTAGCTCACTTAAACTTAATTTAAGAAGAGCAGCCACTACTTGCAAAAGGCCCATCATAGATTAAAATACTTCGTACCCAAAGAGTTCCAGCAACTCACGGGTCTCAATTCTCTGACCTGACTGACTGAAAGGGTGCCAGAGGACCTGGTTCAGCAAGGATTATGTTGTCACATTATGCTGCCAAGCCGCCTCAGGGAGGGAAAGAAGGGCAGGATATCCGCAAATGAAGCCCCAGGAGGATCACCTGTAGAGGGAAAGAAGCCCAGCAGGAGGCTCTGGAGTAACAGCTTCCAGAGCAGTGTCAGCGGGGCAGGCCACCTCCACTCCTCACTTCCGGTTGCTGTGCCTGTCAAGAAGCGCTCTGTGGGAGGCAGCTCTACCTTTCTCTACCTGCATGCCCCCTGCCACAGGAAGGGGAAGTTCTGGCCCCCTCTAATCTGACAGGGACGAAACTGTACAGAAATAATCCTGAGGAAAAAAATGAACACTATGATGCTACCTAAAGGGAAGAGTATTTCAATTTGCTTACACAGATTTAGTCAGTAAACCCCAAATGGTAAGAGACATATAAAGAGACTGCCCACAGGATGTAATGACAAAAGAGTGAATAGCGCTATGACTCAGATGTGGATCTTAAACAGTTCTCCTGGGCTTCTGATGCTGTGTGCCTCTGCTCTCCATAGAGCGCTTCTGGCAAAGCCTTGCATATATGGCCAGGTTCAGGAGCCAAAGCTCCCTATGTAGCCAAGACTAGCCTCACACTTGTGGGCATCCTCCTGCCTCAGCCTCCCAAGTGCTGGGATTACCGGCATGCACCACTACACCTGGCCTCTGTCTGCCTTTTTAATATAGTATAGGCATTAATAGCTTTAAATTTTTCTGAGCCTTGCTTTAGCTGCATTGCACAATTTTTTGTACATTGTATTAATTTTTATTCTACTTCAGTGTAATCTTAATTATCTTTCAGATCTTTTTGCTTATTATTTAGGAAAGCACTGTTTAATTTCACATTAGTCATGTTATCAAATTTACTTTTGCCATTTATTTCTAATTTTATTTCATGTGGGCATTGGGATATTGTGAAATAGTATGCTTGAACTTTGTCCTTGTTTCCTAGCACAAAGCTTCTAAAATCCTTCGGCTTTTCTGTGTGCTTAGTTGCATCTCTTGCACCTGGCAGCTTCTGAGTGGTATCAGTATTCATCGGCATATAATCTCTCTCACTTTTAACCCCACTAATCCACCCTCTCTGTACTGGATGATTTAATATTAGCTGTTGGATTTCACCATCAAATCATATAACCAGTAAATACTTTAATATGAACATCTAAGAGGTGAAGGCTCTGTTGGTACATTCTTTTCCTGAGCTCTGTGAGCCACTCTAGATTGATTGAATGAGCCACTTAAGAAGGAAATATCCAGCTCCCTTCCATATGGAATAAAAGTGGAAATTATCTGGTTAGAACTGTATTAGTCTGCTATTTTATTGCTATAACAAAATACTTACATCCGGATGCTTGTAAAGGAAAATGGTCTATTTAGTTCATGATTGGAGGCTGAGAGTTCATGATCATGTGCCTCTACTAGTCTGGTCTCTGATGAGAACTCCACGGCAGCGTTACCATATAACAAAGGAGTGGAAAGGCAAATAGCTGCTTGAGAAGAGGGCGGTGCTTGGAATGACCTTGCTGGAGAACAGCTTGCTTTCTTGAGAATTAACTGGAGTCTCTGAAGAAATGCACAATCCTTCCCAAGGAAAGTGCCCAATGGTCACCTTCCGGGGGCTCCACTCCCAAAGGTTCCACCACCTCCCAACACAGCAAAACCGGGTGAACCTTGGGAGCCACACTGGAGCCACACGATGGATGCTTCGGCAGCCTGCCCTCTGTTTCTATCTCCCCTAGATTTCCAAGAAAACGGTTTACTGTTAGTCTCACTTAACTCTGTAGCCTCCTCCCGAGTGAACATCATAGTATCAATATTAACTTTCAATACTGTTTACTGAGTATTAGATAGAAGTGTACTGGCCCTTCCCCCTTTTTATCTATCTCTTTATTCCTCCCCTTGATTTTTCCAATGCATTGGGACCAATGAATATAGGCCTGTATGTGAAATCAGCATATAGTTCATCACTAAGGAGTATCACCATTTGTAATAGTCACTAACTTAGCAGAACAAAAATTCATATGAAAGCTGGGTGTGGGGGTGCACACTTACAATCCTAGCACTTGGGGGGCTGAGGCAAGAAGATCGCCGTGAGTTTGAGGCCAGCCTGGGCTACATAGAGAGACTCTGTCTCAAAAACAAACAAACTGAAAAAAACAGGAAGTGGTATGATAGATATGAGCATAACTTGCCAGAGAGAAACTAAATGAAAGGGAGAAATAAGAAGAGGAAGAACAAGTTGAGTATTCTATGGTTTTGTCAGCTTTGTTCCCCTATTCTGCTAAATTGAGAATATGTGAGCTGGGCGTGGTGGCACATGCCTGGAATCCTAGCACCCAGGAGGCTGAGGCAGGAGAATTGCCCCAAGTATGAGGCCAGCCTGGGCTACATATAGTGAGGTCAAGACCAGCCCAAACTATGTAGTGAGACCCTGTCTCAGAAAACCAAAAAAACGGATATCCCTTTTTCATAGTGAATACAGTTTGTAGGTGAAAGAAAGAGGCTTAGAATAAGGAGATCTTGGTACATGTTAATATCAGTCTACAAGAATCATGGAAGAAACTAAAATGAACCTGTAGTAAAATCTAAGGCTAAGAGTACTGGGCATTTAAGAAACATATTTTCTTCGTAAGTAAGAATTTAGGAGTCAGGTTATATAATTTAAGTGGGGAATAAGGGCAAGAGTAATCTAAAGAAAAGAGCAAGGAAGTGGAATTCTAAAAGAGAAAAATGTTTAGAAAAAGGGCAGGGGATAGGAAGAAGATGAAAAGAAGAAAGTAAGAAAATATGGGTAATCCCAGGGAAATACAAAGGTAAAATTGAGTGTGTAAGAGTAAGTGCATGAAATAAAGATAGAATGAACAAATAGGAGATGGAAAACTCTCAGAGTAGGGGCAGAAGATGGAGACCTCAGAGAAATGCAAAAGAGCCAAGGCCTCCAGAGCTTGAGGAGCATATTTTGAAGGGGTGGTCTCAGAAGTAATGTAGGGTCAAACGGTGACAGTGGGTGCAGTCAGGAGAAAAGGGGCCACGGAGTCATGGTGACCAGAAAGAGGAGAGACTGTGCTTTGACTCCTAGAGCATGCAAAGGGCAGCTATGAGCATGGATTTGTTAGGTTACAAAGTGAGGCACAGTGTTGTCCAGGGAAGGGGACTGAAGCCTCCTGGAATTTATTCCTGTTATAGTTCTTCCAAGATTTCCATCTGACCCAAGGAGCTTCCTTTCTTCCTGCCTTGTTCTGTGATAGAACAGTATTCTAACACTTGTGTGCAGCAGGATACTTGTGGGAGAGAATGCCCTGGAAGAATAACATATACACATATAGGTTTCTGGTTTAATAGCTGAGGAGAATTAAAACACACATATGCAAGTAGCAAGACAACAAAGTATGCAACCCTCTTGAAGTTTACTCATGGGTCCCATATCTTTGTCTCACCTATTAACCTACAAGGTGATTTGTCACCCATCTTATTCACTAGAGGAAGATCATTGTGTCTTCATTCAGCAACAAACACTTTTCAATGTCATTTAATTTACTATGTGTCATGTGTGTACTGTAGGTGCTTAATGTAGGACTGGAATTCGCCTTTTTCCTCTAACTTGTGTTTCTTTACCTATGCACTCAAACATTCTGGGGAGAGGAAGGGGGGGTGGTGGTACTGATGCCGGTGAAGATAGAAGGATTATCCTAGTCATAGTCCTGTTAACCCCATATTATAATAAAGCTGGAGTTAAAAGACCTCTGATCGGCAGAATTCTAAATAGCAGCTACAGCCTTGCTGTCCCTGTGGGGCCATGTCTGATTGAGGTGCCCATTCTAAGAATGCACATGACCAGAGCTGTGAAGTGACTTGCAGCAGTAGCAAAAAGGGAAATATGGAAGTGGTTCAGACCATAGGGACATGGAAATAACCTTAACCCTAATTGCTCATCTATTTGATCCCATAAACAGCCCTCTTCCACTTGCAGTCAGGCGACACAAGCTTGCTTGAATGGACTTCCTGCTCTAAAGTTCCTCTATGCTTATTAAATGATAGATATGTGATGGAGCACACAGCGCGCACATGTGTGCGTGTGAATCTGTTTGTGTGTGTGTTCGTGTGTGTTCCTGTGTTTGTCATGCACAACTCCCCTTGCATCCTTTTTTGGTTTCCAGTGCTTACATTATTAACTAAACTGATCATGGCTACTTCTGTTGCCCACTTAAATGATATAAATCATTTTGAGAAGAAACTTAGCTTAGAACTTGGCTCATAGGGATGCTTAATTTGGTGCCTGTGTATAAAGTACAGTACTAAAAGGTCACATACGGTGTGACTTTTCATGACTTCTGTGTTCTCAGCTGGCCTCCTCCCTCCCAAGCCTCAGCTGTGGAGGGACCCAACTATAAGAGATTTGTTTTCAGTGACATTTGCCCTTGTTGCTGGCTCACCATTTCAGTAAAGGAGGTATTATGCTAAAGTCTGTAGGGGCAGTAGACCATGCATTTTCTGACACAATTACTCATCTCTCTCATGGAGAATGTCAGCTAGTGTCACTTCCTCCATTTTTGGTGTATTGGAGCTGCCTGAGTCCTTGTTAGCATCATGTGGCAAGTAGCAGACTTCGCAACCTCAGAGAGGGGGAGGAGCTGTCTCATCTCCTCTTCCTTTCAGTTCAGCGTTTCTGGGCTGATGTGACTCCTTCAGGCTGCTCTGTCCTTGAGTCTGACAGACTTACTACGCCCACCAAATTTGCAGTGGGAAACCTCTTGCTTATTTTAAATACTTGAGAATCTTGCTGGGTTTTAGCATCCCAGAAAGTGAACTTGTCAACAGAAATATCTGTTGGTTTCAGTTTCTCTCCATTACCCTACACAGAGGGTTAGATTTTTCAGTTTTGTTTGCTCATGTTCCAAGGCCTTCATTTCTTTCCCTGACCTTTTAATGCATGTGAGCAGTTTCTATCTGAACTTTGATTTGAGATGAAGTTTTAATGTTTTTGTTGGATTGAGAGGACCTTGGAGAAACTCTTCATTTTGTCCTCTTGAGCAGTGATGTATGGTGGCCTCATAGACCCATTTTTCATACTGCAGGTGAGGTCAGGTGACAAAAGGCTTCTATGGCCAACTTTGACTGTGGATTAAACACTGGATTAAACAGCTGCACAGTGTGCTGGGGAGTCATCACCTGTGGGCATTATTGATCTCCCCACATGCAGGCGCTGGGTGGGGACAGCAGGCCGAAGGGTCCTCAGGATCTACAAACACCAAGGTTCTTTTCATTGTGTGACATCCACCAGGCCTGGGCTGCTGAGGACTCGCTTTGGGAAAGGGAACCCAGGTTGAAGAAGATCTAACCTATTATTTAAAAAAAAAAAAAACCCTGGAAAGTCTATAGTGGCTTTCCATAGTCCATTCACAGACACATACTGTCTAGAGTTCATGATGATGCATTTCCATAACTTCCAGGATAGGCCTGCTTGGCAAGGCCCACAGTGAAGTGCAGACAGACAGAATACATAGTCCTGACCCTGCCATCCCATGCCTGTTTCCTCCTTGTGACCCAGGTTGGTCTCACTGATGTCTGAGAACAAATCTGAGAGGCAGTACCATGTGCTGACCAGGCCCTCACCTGCTCAGCGTGTTCTTGCTATCTCTAATTTATGTCATGGTGTCTGTCATGTGTACTGCTTGTCTCTCAGCCTCACTCTGGCTTCATGGTACTACAGTGGTGCCTTGGTTCACAAACTTTAATTCTTTCCACAATTCTGGTTACAAACTGAATTGGACAAGAATCGAATCAAATTCAATGGCTAGGTTCAGTGTTGACCTTATGGGGAAATTTGATTGGGTTCTTGTGCAATTCAATTTTTGACCAGAATCGTGGGAAGAATTAAGTTTGTGAACTGAGGTACCACTGTATTTGCAAGGATCACAAGGGAGAAAAATATTTTTAAACTTGGCAGTGTACTTGGCACATGGGCAATGCCCATAAATGGTAGTTACTATTATGAAAGTGTCACATTCATCAGAATAACCCACATTTTACAGCTCATCATTCCACTTACCTGGTCGCAAAGGACCACAATCTCCTATAAATCTTCTTCCTTCCTCCTCAACATATGGTACCTTACTGGGACCATACACTATCACAAGTGGGGTTTAATAAGAGCATTTGTTTGCATCATGTCACATAATCCCTCTGGCCATTAATTTGCCACTCAACTGTTTTCTCCTCGATAAAGTCTACTTTAATTGCCTTATTTAAAATTGTACATTACACACTCAATCCCCTTAACCACTCTTCCCCCACATGACTTACCTTGTAACACACTGCATATTTACTTACTATATTCATGTGATTTTATTTTTTGTTTATACTCCCCCCTTTATAGTATAGGTTCCTCAAAACCAAGCACTCAGTTTTATTTTTCAACTGATATATTCTTAATGTTAGTAGAGCACCTGGCACAGACTAGATGCTCATTAATTATCTGTTTGACAAATGGCTGAATGTCATTTATTCAACAAAAATATGTGGGACCCTAAAAATTCTTATTTCATAGCTAAGGAAAATGAATCTGATATGTTATAAAATTGTGTAAGGTAGTAGCTAGTAGGTCTTAGAGTCTGGGCTTGACTTAATTCGATTGTAGAACATAATTCTTGATGATTTATCTTTACCACTTTTGTTACCTAATCCTCCATTGGGGATTCAAGGGATGTTTCCTATGTTATTCACCAAAAAAAAATCCCACTCTTGTCCATAACATGACTGGTGTCCTGTGGGTCCTAGGTTGGCAGAGCTGGGTGGTTCATGCAACATGAAGGTGAAGCCCTCCGTCCTCTTCTTCCTGTTGTACTCTTTTCAAAGGGCCCCAGAGAAGTGTTTCCTGTGCCATTGTGTTTCTTAGAATGTCACCTAAGTCGTTAGTGGTACTTAGAGCAATAACCTGTAGACCAAGTATGATGGTAACATCTTTCCTTTGTTTATCTTTACTTTAACAACGGAACCTTATCATTTGGCTCTTGTGTAAGAATCCCTAAACAATATACAGTATCACTTTTGGAAATCTAGGTGATCAGCACAGATCCTGTTGTATAAAGAACGTAGTATTGTCCCACTATATGGTTGCTCCCAGGGGATAAGATGAATAATCTTTGGGTGGTAGTATGGCCTTAGTTTTCCTGAGAGCCAAGAAGAGCAGTGACAAGATTGTGAGCAAGAAGCATAGGAGTCAGCACAGTTGGGACATCTGGCAGAGCTCCACTGTGGACCAACCCAGTGTTCTGGATGCAGAGTAAGGAAGCATTTGTTGTGCTGGGCCTCTCCCTGCCCTGCTGGGTCTGTACCTGCTCTTCCCCTGGAAGAGCAAGAGCCATCTGTGTTACCTTTATCAGAGGTCAAATCTTCAGACTTTTGCTGAGGGCAGAAGGGAAATGTGGCAAAAATGAGGGAATCTAGGGATCCTAATTACTCATGCAACAGTGTTCTCCTGGTCCACCTTATTTCAGATTGCCTTTTCCTCCCCAGTTCCAGAGACCTTGGGGCTTCCAGTTCCTGAGCCCTCTGATGACTCTGTGGTACTAATTGGGTTGGTTTTTCTCAGGTCTGTCCACTGTCAAAATGAGATTCAGCTTTCTTAGTTAGACCTGCTAACTTGGTTATGACTTGCCCATCTGTTTCTAGCTTTCTGCTAGGATTATATTCCTGCAGTCTCTTCTGTTCTATCATTCTTGTGGATTTGTGTCTTTGGAAGTTTCTTCTACTGTAGTTTGAACTATAAGAAGTAAAGAGATGAAGTTCACCCCGAGACTGTGGTCCAGTCCCAGCTGGCTCACACACAGGTGGCTGGGCCAGCCGGGCAGAAGCACGGGTCACCATGGTCATGTTAAGAACTAAGTGAATCCCTCCCGGTGCTCCCAGCCCAGAGGTGGGGGCTTCTGAGCCACCGTCCCACTGCTCGTGGTCCAGAGGAAGGGGCTTCCAGGTCACCATCCCTCCTGCTGCTCCAAGACCAGAGGAAAGGGCTTTTGGGCCACATTCTGTACCACCACTCTCGGCCCAGAAGAAGAGGCTTCCGAGCCACCATCCCTACCACTGCTCCAAGCCCCTGTCCCACCTCTCCCAGCTCAGACGAGGTGATCCACGTGGGCCACAACAGAACACTCCCACCCCCCAGTCGAAATGAGAAAACACATAAATAAGTCTCAAAACCAGACTTCCAGATCACCTACAGCAACCCCAAAGGAAATGAGATGGAACACTCTGATACTCA
>NW_004624771.1:8889687-8904544 GCF_000247695.1 Heterocephalus glaber | reverse complement strand
TCTTTATAAATAGAGAAGGGTGGAGGGGGTGAAGGGAAGGCTAGGAATGGGGGAAAAAATAAGAACCAAGATGCATTATGTAAAGGTACAATTCCCAGTGAGAAATGTAATTGTGTTGTATACCTAAAATGTACCAATAAAAGAATTTAACAAAAAAAAAATGAAGTGAAGAGATGCACATATGAAATCTACTACTTTAATGTGGAACCTCTGAAAAACTACCATCTTTCTTTGTCTGGAGCCAGCTTGGTCTTCTTTAAGAGGACCCATTTAATGGGTACCAGAGGGGGAAATAATCCCAGTGTTTCTCCTAGTTTACATTAGTTCAAGTAATAATTTAATGAGTTCATTTAATAATGCTCAGTCTCTCTAGAGGAGAAAACTAGATTCTGCTTGATTTTCCCCTCACAGAAATTATACCTAGACATCTGGACAAGGAGATCTGAGCAGAGGACTAAGGGCCAGTGCTCTCCGGAATCCAGGTGATGTTTGTCTTTTCCTTGCTAGCATTTTATGTGAAGTTGGTTGCTGGTGTCTTATGTTGGTTTGCTCAGAACTTGCTAGTACTCCTTTGGCTGGCTCAGGTTAAATCTGCAACCCTGGGGTTCTCCATCTTACCCTCCAGCTACTCCACTGATCCACAGGTCCACCTCAGCCTCTACTGCAAGGCTACTGCCACTGTGGAATCAGCAGGCTGGTCTCTCCTCATTCTCTACTCATTCTCAATACCCATAGCAACCAAAGGTTGCTTTTGAAGCTCAAGTTAAGATATCCCTCCACATTGGGCCTTCTGGTTGATGCAATCGTGTGCCACATTGGTGGTGTTGTTCCCCACATGCCTCCATAGGTAGCAGGCAATGAGCAATCTCCTGCCTCAGTGTTACATGGATGTTCTTTCCTGTGTGGACCAAGGCCTGGAATGCAGACAATTGGGAGACACCTGGTCTACAGTCTTGTTTGTCTATCTCCCAGCTTTCTCTCTTATTAAAAAATGAGGGAAGGGGGAAGGGATAGCCCTTCCTTTTACTTCCATAGTCCCAGATCTATCTTTTAGCAGAAAGCCTCCCTGGGCTTTGCCGTCATGGGCGCAGGGCTCTCTGTCTCCACCCTGCAGGTTAACTCTGGGCTCCTTCATGTGGAGAATAACAGAATTTGGAATGATCATCTTTCAGGGTAGTAGAGTATTATCTCCTCAGTATTTCTATTTTGTCTTTCAGAAGCTGAATTTAACTCACTTTTCCCTTTTGAATTCTTTTTGTGAAATATCCTAGTTTTCCCTGAGATAGAATCAATCCATAGGCTAACCTATTAAAGAAGGCAAAAGACAGAAAAGTGTATAATTTTTCAAAATGTTATCTACTGCACTTGTGATATAATTATTTGGAAGCAGTTTGTAAAGAATCAGGAACCCTGGGGCAAGCTGAGCACTAAGCATCTGGAAAATGTTTTGGACTATGGAGTCCTGGTTACTAAAACTGACACAATTCTTGGGTGCGAGTTAACTGTCTGAATATTAGCTGTATGAAGTAAGATCATTACTTAACTATTATAAAATAGGATTGTTAAAATGATTGAGAATATGGTAAAACACCTAAGTCCTTCATAAATTGTTATGATTAATATTATTAATATTGATAATATTAATGTGGCCTTCAGGAATCCATTACTTTGATTTGAAACATTTAAATACCTTAGGATGTTCTGGTTTTGCTGATTTAGGGGGCCCCCATTTCAAATTATAGAGAATTCAGTGGAAATATCTTTGGATTAGCAGATTTTAGAAGTAGGGAGAAGCCAGCGTACTAAGGAATTTTAATAGTAACTAAAGACAGCATTAATGAACAGGTGACTAGCCTGGCTAAAGATAGCACCTTGCACAAAGATTTTCCAAACCTTGTCAATTTTCATCTGTTTTAACTCTTTGACATTTGTTTCTAGTATTTTTCGTTAAGTGGGCTTGAAATAAAAAGTGAAGTAACTTTTGAAAATATGAGATATCCTGTTTTAAACTTTAGTTAATTCAGTAGTACAGTAAGTCCTGGACTTACCAGTGAGTTCTGTTCCAGGAGAACGTTAGTAAGTTGGATTCGCTAAGTCTAACAAAGTGGGTCTTATACACCTGTCACACAAACATACGATGTATATCACTTTGCGCTTCCTAGCATTCCCCCCGCATCACCACTGCTTTTCCCCTTGCTTCCGCACATCCTGGCCTCTGACTGAGCGCTTAGATACTGTGCACTATCGCACTGTACAGTGAGCACAGAGCGGCACAACTGTGACTGTGCGGCAGACATATGAGCTACTTCTGCGATTTGTTCACATCTAGGAATGTTCGTAATGCGAGGTCTGTTCATATCTGTGAAAGTTCACAACCTGAATCTTCATCGTAAGTCAGGGACTTACTATAGTAATGATTAGTTTGATATCTTTAACTTAAAGCAGTTTAAAGGGATTAAAAGTGTTAAAATTGTAAGAAAGATTACTGTTGACTTATGAGAATTTGAGTGATTTTTCTGCCTCCCTGCCCCATTAAATCTACACATTTTCTCTAATGGCATGTTACTTGTATTACTATCGAAAAAATAGAATAAAGAAAGAGAAGCAAAATGACAATAAAACATTATAAAACTGTTTTTCATATCTTAAGACATTAATCACATTCTAATTATCACCTTAGGTTTGACTCTTAGTAGATGTGTTTCTCATTTCACCATTTCATTTGAACTTGCATACGTATAAACATTTCTATGAAATGATACAAATTAAAATAAAACATGTTGATCCCATGACGGGATGGCTGTTGCTAAATATTAGTTTGGGGGCAATGATTTCTCCATATGTATGCATTTCATCAGTGTTGGACTTAAGACACAGCCTGACATGGATGTAACTTTTGAGTGAAAATTGAGAGGATTTTATGTCTTGTGTCGTACACTTTTTATATATGTCATCACTTAAATACACATAAGATACCCAGGAGCAAGTTAAAAGTCATTTTCAAAAATGATGCAAGTCACTTCTGTTCTCATCTGTACGTAAGAACAGAGTTTCTTTTTTGGTACCGGGGATCGAACTCGGGTCCTTGCGCTTGCACAGCAGGCGGTGAAACCACTGAGCTAAATCCCTGGCCGAATAAAGTCTCTAAATTCTCTCTGCTGCAGAAATCCTTTCTGTTCAACCTATCGTCAGCCTTAGGGGCAAGTTGACAAAAGCTGTTCCTGGAGACTGGCCACACGGTGGCGCAGTGACACCTCACAGACGTGCTCAGCCTTCTGAAAGTAAGGATCAGGCCTCACCCTTTAGTCCCTCAAGGACGACAGGAGACACCTGAGGGAAGAGGGAAGCCAGTTCCATGCGCTTCTGGTTCCAGGGAGAAGAGAAACTTTCCAATTTTTCTGTACCAAAATATGTGGCTCGAATTTTATCAAAAGCAATGCATGAGGCTATTTCTCTTCTGGTCTTTTGTTTGAAAGAGAAGTTTGAATATTGACCTGTGTATTTGTAGCCTACTTTCTTTCACTTTCTTTAAAGCAGTGAATTAAATAAAGACTGTTAGTTTACTTTGCGTCTCCGCCATCTTTATTCCTTTAGCCTTAGCTTCCTCTGGGCCCATTATCTCCTCATTCTCCTTTCCTTCTCAGTGAAATTGAACTTCATGACTGGGATTCGTTTACTCTTCAGCTCATCACAGTGTGAAGCCTGAACTCACTTCCAGAGGTCACTGGTGAGCTTTATAGGACCAAATCCAAGGCTGCTTGCTCAGGCCTTGTCTCATGCCCTCTCTGAAAACTCTGGTTTCCTATGTTGATTCTACTTTGCACCACATTCCTCCTGCTTCTTTGGTGCCTCCTTTCTGATATGTATGGGATCATTCTTTCCTATATGTCCACTGCCTTGCTGGTGTACCCCAGGGCTCTACTTTGCCTTCGTCTCTCTGCACACTTTACTTGGGGAATCGAAACTAAAGATCGTAATGAAGGCAAGGTTAAGGATAAAGTTTCGCCTTGATTATCACCAGACGGTTGCCCAAAAACAGCAACAAAGGAAACCCATTTCCCCAAACTACCTACGTTTAAGCAAAATCTAATGGTTTAATCTCCTAACTACATTTTTGAATCAGAGTTGGGAGACCCACCCTGGATACCAGCATCCTCTTGTAAGAACTCATCCTTTCTGGCCTGGAGCATTGCAGTATGTTGCCCCCTTTCTCCTGGCCTGATTCCCTTAAATATAGTCTCTAGGATGTAGAGAAAATGCTTTCTCTAAGAGTAAAACCCAGTCAGCAAACTTTCTCACTGAAACACTTTTACTGGTTCCTCATCATTTGTAGAGTAGAGGGAAAAATTCTTAATCTAGTTTACAAAACCCTATCTGCCTGGATTCTCATTCAGGCCCCTTCCCTTCTTAATTTTCACAGGTTCTTGTTTCCCAACATTAGGGTCTAATGATACTCAGTTGCTGCTAACCCTGTCCCCCTTCCCACTTTTCATGTCTTTGGCTTTATTTATTTTGGTGCCTTTGTCTCATATTCCTTTCCCAGCTTTTATTTTTTCTTGGTAGCTCTAATTCATCTTTTAATGACTGATCATGTGCTATCTCTCCTTAGGAGCTTTCCTTTAACTCTTCATTGGAATTAATGCCCTCTGCTCTCATTCACATACCACTTGCTTATCTCCAACTTGGAACTTCCCATGTTTTAATTAAATGATATGTTTATGCACCTGTCTCTTGCAATGGTCAAGAGTACCTTGAAGGGAGGGATTGTATCTATTCACTTTGCATGACCCCAGGTCCTAGCACAGAGCTTAGTGTGTAATGAGTGTACAATAAATTTTTGTTGGAAAAGATTTAACATTTTTGAAGCTCAGAGTCCTCGAAGGTGTTCTGCAAAGAAAACTGAATGATGGTTTCAGGTGAGGTAAGCCTGCTGGAAGAGAATAGACTTGTTGGCAGGGTTTGGACTAAGAGAAAGAAGTGAGAGGCACCATCGGAAGAATTCGATGAGCAAAGGTGAGAGGAGTTCTGTGGAAGACGGCGTGGTAACAAGGCTAAGCAAGCATGTTGAGGGAGAATCCAGCGTATTAGGAACCTCTTATGAGGGGCTGGTTGGATTTGGGGCTTGTTTCTACAGACTAGATGGAAGGAAGTGCTAGAGATTACTAGAAGAAGGAAGGCCTAATCAGAGCCGTTCTGCAGGAAGAGCAATCCGGAAAAGGGTGAAGGATGGATGGAAGCTGAACACTGGAATCTGAGGCTGGTAGGAAGTGATAGCAGTCAAACAGGTGCCAGATGACCAGGCCTGAGAACAGAAGGCAAGCTGAGTGAAAAAGGAAAGTTTTTATTTTCTATCTGAGGCCCTGGAGGAAAAATTAACATACTGGTTACATATGACAATAAGAAAGAGAAGTCACAATATTTTGAGATAAAACAGAAAATTGGGTGTATAATTTCTAATAGTTATCAAGAAAGAAATGGCTCATGGGGAAGCAAGTGACTTTGGTTGAAATCTCTGAATTCGAGATGAGAAACTTCACAATATTTCAATTTTCCCAGGAATGCTGAAGAGGCACTATGTGCATTTGAGTTGGTGGATGAATGAATGAATGAAATTTTAGCGAAAGGTTTGTTAGGCAAACATAACCATAGTACTTGCTTATAAGGTAGAATAAGGGACAGTGATGAAGATTTAGGAATTATCAGCTCAGGGTTGGGAAAACTGCATGCACAGGAACTTGTGAAGGAAGAGATGCAGGGAGGGAAAGGAAGAGGACCAAGGTGTGAGCCTTTGGGGCTTCTCATGTTGAGATAAGCAGAAGAACCATAATCAGTGCTTAGGGTCAACGAGGTCCCCATTTGGTGTTCTCAGACTAAGTAGACATAACTCAGCTGCTTGCTTTTATAATAGTTCAGAGCTCATCAAACTACTTAGAAAGCAAATTTCCAACCATGAAAAATATTTTAACATATGTAGACTATAAAGAGCCAAAATGTATGAAAGCGATCCTCCTGCCTCAGCCTCCTGAGTGCTGGGATTACAGGTGTGCATCACTGTGCCTAGTCACATTTAATATTTTCATCTGATATTTCTGTTGATTAATATAGGGCATTTAGGCCACATCATTAACAATTATACTTCTCCTCCTTCAAAATTCCCAGCCTCCAGTAGTTCAAAGCCAGCCTGAGCTACATAATAAAACCCTATCTCAAAAAAAACAAAAAAGAAAAAAAAAGAAGAGAAAGAAATTAAAAAATCCCCAGCTAGTTTCATTGTGGTTGAGTCTCATTTTGCTATCTTCTCTGTCCTCATCTTTCATAATTCTTTAATTGTTCAAACCTTTGAAAACAATGGATAGTGGTTCACAAATGGGTGGAATACTTGAAGTACATAGACTGTCAGAAATACACTTCTTTTTGCAGGCACACATACACTCCATATTAAGTTAAAAATGGGTGATCTGTTTAACTTTACAAGTTAAGGGAATTCTAAATCTAGTTTTTAAAAATATTAAGTAAATACATACTTAGAGGCTTATACAATTTCTATAAGTAGTAAGTGAATCTGTCAACTACTAGTCAGCAATTATAAATAAATTAGACAACACCAGCAAGCCACTCCCTTCTGACCATTGGGAAGAGGTCTGGGAGTATTCTAGATAAGGATCAGTAGATAGAAGAGGACAGATAGATGGGTGGATAGTCGGCAAGTATTTGGAAACAATGGGGGATTGGTTAAATAAATTACAAGTACATAATAACATCACTTATTTTACTCCCCTAACAATCCTAGAATTAAGTAAATCGCTGCTGTCATTACTCATTGCCTGTTTGATCATGCTTGCTTGGACACTGCCAAAGCCCAAGAGGGAAGTAAGAGAAGCACAAATACCTGTCATTAGACATGTTTGAACTGGTTAAGTGTTTAGGTTCAGTTTAAGTTTATATGAAGCCTCACACCGCTGCTCATTTTTACTGAACTGGTTTTCTTGCCCTAAGGCAATGCTATGTATTTAGCACATTGCTAAAGATGTCCTAAAAGTCCCAAATAACATAGCTTCATTATTTGGAACTTGAAGGGACAAATCTTGTTTGAACTTGTTTTAGGCATTATAACTTAAAAATCCTGTATTTCACAAGGATGCTGAGGTAGCAAAGAGATTGAAAATCATTGAGTTAATATCACAAGACAATTTCCTGGACAGTAGGGCTACCTCTAACACAGGACTGGGAGGTTACAGGAAGCATCTGGAAGAACATGGCCCCAGGGTTATCCTCTCTCTCACAGGAATGGAGGTAATCAATTTTCTTATCTGTGAAATGCCATGTTATTCTTGTTGTTTCTGATGTAGATATAATTCTAGTACTTCGTCCAGAAATCCAGAGTTGAAAACCCTTGAGTTTTCTGTGGCCAGAGCCACTTCATGGGAAGATTCCAAGTGAAGTTTACTCACGGAGGTCCAGACAGTGCAAAGTGTTCTGTCCAAAGCCCTTAAGAAGTACTTGTGGAGTTCATAAAGTTCTCTTTGCCTAAGCTCCAACCAGGAAAGTCTGTTCCCTGTCTCTTTTCTAGACCCACCCAGCCTTGGCTTCTATAACATTCCATTCTGAAGATGGAGGAAGCATGTCTGAAAAGGTAAAAGCTAGAGAGTGTCTTTTTAAGATGTTGCACATTTGTGGTTTAATCTGCAAACTCCAGGGGAGCATCCACAGCCACATATGGGGGTGGGGAAAGTCACCTACAGAGGTTTAGGACTTTAATCTCTTGGTTATATAAAATACTCTAGTTCCTGGCACATTAGATTTGCTAGGCTTTGAACTTAATCCAGAAAAGATGGGTGGGAAACATAGAGGGGAAGAGAGCAATATGTTATAATCATTGAGAGCCAAGATGGAGGTTGTGTCGCATAGTGTCTGATGGAGCAGGCCCTGGTGCAAAACAGCCTGTGTGAAACTTTTCTTTGTCAATCATGCATTAGTCTAATTACTTCATAACTCTGTACCTCTGTTTTCTCATTTGTGACATGACCATAATAATACATGGCTCATAAGAATTACTTAACAGCAACAAACTACTTTTGGGATATACTAGATGCTTATTGTTGTCCAGAGATGCCCTGTGGTAATTCCACCAGAACCTTGCATGATGATGACCTTGCACAGAAGTGGTTGCCAGTGTCCAAAAGAAAAAACATTTCTAGTGTATTCATAGTTTGTGCAAGTAGACTCGTTTGTTCTATCTATACTTACAATCAACTGAGTTTGAAAATAATCAACATATTAAGTTCTAATGGAAGGTATGGTGGCCTAAGATGGAGAAGGTTTGTTTTGATTAGTTGGTTTTTCCCATGTAGAAAACTGCTTGAGATAGGAAATCAAATTACTATCAGAAAATTAAATGTAAAACATAGAATTTCATTAGGAGATTATATATCCTGTTTTGGTTATCAAATGTAATCATCTCTGAGAAGAAATATACAGACTGATAGGTCAAAGGACCATCTTTATTAAACAGTTAAGAGAACATAAAGAAAACATTGCTTTAGGGGCTTCTCTTTTCTAGCTTAATAAGTCTGCTTCCTTTTGTAATAATAGTTTTATTTTCAGAGAGAATCGGCCAAAGGGATTCAGTTTTCAGATTTATTAATTATAATCATCTCCTCATGTTTCCCCAAGTCTACATGCCATTTGCCCGATTCACTTTGGAAGTTCCCAAATCTCAGTCATGCAGTTACAGAAAAGCTTAAAGCTTTGATGCTCAAATGTTAATGTGCATAGGAAGCACTTGGATATCTTCCTGAAATACAAACTCTGGTTTAGGAGGTCTGGGGCATGGCCTGAGATTCCACATTTCTAAATTCCAGGTGATGGCACTGCCGCTGGACCACTGGCTGAGCTGTGAGTAGCAAATACATTGGCTACACTGTGAGTGACAAGTGTGTAGATTACTTGTATGGCTCCTAATGCCATCCATTGCCTACATTTTTTTTTTCCTGGTTTTACTCTGGGAGAAAAAAAATATCTTTAAATTCTGGAGTAGACTATGGGAAGTGGAAATGAAAAGAAAAATGAGAAAGGAGAATAATTTGCTATTGCATGCAGGGAACGTGTGTGTGTGTGTGTGTGTGTGTGCGCGCGTGCGCACGCGCTAACAGCAATGGATTTCCTGATCACTTTCTGTAGCTCTTAATAGGATGTCTGAGTGCTGTGTGCACTGTGGCAAGTGACCGCTATGCATCATTAACTGCCTCTTCATGAATAAGCCCTGCTGGTTCCTGGCTACTTCCATTGTCCAAGGGAGGAGAAACAGAATACCAAAGCAGAGACTACAATTTGAAGTATCTGAGCTTGTCTTCTGATGTGGGCTCTCTTTTTAAATCACTGTTCTTTTCTGTCTACAATGCCTCCCACAGAGTGCCACTCCCAATTAAGAAGTCTTCTTTCTTTGTCTCAAGAGGGCACCTCCCTATCTCTTTGCCAAAGGGTGATTTTTGGACATCATAGCATTAGTCTTGAGCATAGACTATCTTAAGCATATCTTTCATACTTGTTGAAAAATCTGTTTTGCTACTTTTGTCTTTTGGGATACTAAATAAATAATATTTGCTATACTTTCATATATTATTTTATAAATTATTATTCAAGCTTACTAGTAATTTTTTAGTTACTACTTTTACCACCAACTGTTTCATACTTTATAGACATTTGTGTTCTCCTAACATCATTAAAACAAATCTGAAAAATCAAGGTTTTGTTTTGGTCAGAACATTTTCAACTAAGCTACAGTAATAAAGTACCCCTTAAATTTTTACTGGTTAAGCAAAACAAATGTTTATCACCCAGCCCAATAGAGTCTAATGCTGGAAGCAAGGATTCTTCAGCTTATGATGCCACCATCTCGATTTGTGCCCAGGCCTTAATTAATTAATTCATTAATTAAATTTTTGGGGGGTGCCAGGGATCAAACTCAGGACCTTGTGCTTGCGAGGCAGCCATGGTGCCACTGAGCTAAATCCCTGGCCTACCCAGACCTTAATTTATAAAAGTGACAAATGATAGAGGCCATTGCCATTAGAAGAAAAGTTTATTATTATTCACAGATCTCCTAGCAATGAGAGGCCTGACTCACCAGGAAGGCAACAAAACAAAGAACCAGAGCCAGTCTAGAGAATTAGAAGCACAGGGAAAATATAGGCCCAACGTGGTTTTGTCTGAGGAGGAGGCGTACGTAGTAGGGCAGAAGACACAGCTTAACATTGACTCACTTGAATCATGATGGGAACTCTGGACTGTAGGAGAGGTCCCTAGTTGTTTGGTACCTGGCCTTGGGTGATTTAGAGCAGGGTGGGGGTGGGGGAATATTGGCTTGTTACCTGAGAGTTAGATAAAGCAAGTGGCTGGGGCTATGGACTCAGAGTATACTGATTGCTTTGTAGTGTGGTTTACATGCACTTGTGACAGCTGAATTACAGGGGACATGTAAACAACTTTGGCTATTAGTTTAGCCCCTGTGATTAAATGATGTCCCACAGACAAATACACATCTCAACACATGACCTCTGGGTCAAACTAGCAGGAGAGACAGCTGAGATCCCTATAGGATTTCGTAAGGTCAAACCTCCCTGTGTGTTTAGCCCAACCCTGCAGCAAGGAAGGCTGAGAAATGGAGTCTTTCTGTTGTGCAAGAAAAGGGAGGGAACATAGGATTTGATGAATGCATATATCATCTCTGCTGTACTATAATTTTCTCCAGTTAATAAAAGACTAAACTGGTTCCAATCAACTTTAACTTATCCAAATCATTCATCTTGCAAATAGCAGAACCAGAGCCTGAATATAGGTATTCCAAGACCTTTGTCTTTCTCTGTATCACAGCACCTCTAAATTTAATAATCCTGACCATGATGGATAAAATAGGCTAATGGATCATATTGTGCAGGTTTAGAATTGAGAAGGAATTCTGGTTTATCATTACTGTGAAGGTCAATGATAGCTAAGAACTTTGGAACCAGCTGGACACAGGCTAGGTGTAGACGGTCATTCAGATCCTTGAGTACAAAAGAAAGTGCCTGACTTGGCAGTTGTATGATCGTATTTTAAAGATCAACAGGAAGGGAGACTAAAACAGCTTGGTCAATGACAGTTAATAAAGGCTTTTGAATTTTTTCTTAAAAGAGAGGTATAAAGAAGACAATCTTATCAATAGCAGGTACTTTTGGTGACACAAATTGAGGAGGGTCTGGTCTGGTCCACCATGTCACATTCTTGCTAGTGCTATCTTGATAACACATCTGGAGAATTCTTTTCAAGATTGCTGATGGTGAGGTTAGAGAATGTACATCCAACCCAGCGGTGTAGAAAGTCCCTAGTTATCACCACAGTGAGTTCCTGGAAATTATGTCGTGAAGCAGGCAGGCCATCAAGAGGGAGACCATGTTTACCAAATAAGCAATGCTCCATATTGAGTGAAAGTGTCCTACTATGAATTAAAATTAAGTCGAACATATGGCGGGTTGATTTTTGAAAAAAAAGGATATATAAACTAAAAATTCTAATACAATTTGAAAATAGTAATCCCTAATTCTATAAAAATAGAGGTTACACTGACTCTGAAGGGGATAGGATATAAATTGTATCTCTACTGGTTTTACAACCTGACATAAAACACAATGTGCTAGTTATAGTGATTAGTGAAAATCTAGAATGCAAAGTTTGTGAAAATTATTCGGATGGTTCAAGTCTCTTTGAGAACTTGTCTGACTTCAGAATCATTTCAAGGATTTATTGAGTAGAGGATAGAAAGAGAGGTATATGAGGAAAATCTCCACCTGTCTACAACAGGAACAAATGCACCTGTTTCCAATAGGGACATCTTCCTATAATAGGGGTTGTATGCCATAGAGAAATGGCAAGGACTGGCTCTGAACTAAAAGCCACTTCAATAAAGATTAATAAATTCCTCCTTAGGATCGCAACAATGTGTATGAGACAGATCTTGTTTCAATTAGTGTGTCCCATTTCCCTCATAGTTCATAACAAATGTTCTACTAACCCAAACATTTCCCCATTAAACTCCACTTACTAATGATCTGACAATTTCACTTCTAGATATATAATCAAAAGAAACAAAAAGTTAAGTCCTTTTGAAAACATGTTTGTGAATGTTCATATTAGCATTACTCATTGAGACATAAAATAAAAATGACTGAAATGTTCAGTAACCGATGAATGCATAAAGAAAATATGCTTATCCATACAATAGAATATTATTTGGCCATCCAAAATAAGGCACTGGTACTGGTAACAACATGAATGATCCTTGAAAACATTCTGGTAAATGATGTTATCACAATGAAACCAGACTCAAGGGACTGAATATTGATTGTGTGATTCCACTTATGTGAAAAGTCCAGAACAGGCAAATCTATGAAGTACTCAGAGGGTGAGCATGGGGTTGAGGTAGCAGTAGAGACAATGGTGAAGGAATGTGGTTTTTTTTTTTTTGAGGTGATGAAAATGTTCTAAATTTTATTGGGTTTGATGATTGCACAACTTGGTGAGCAACTTAATCGTACACTTTGAATAACTGGATTGATGGTATATGGATTGTATCTCAATAGAGCCGTCAGAACAACAGCAACTCTCGCTCCATCTGCCAGAAAGCTTTCCACCCCAAGAAGTAGAACAAAAATACTTCTTATAGTATAAGTCTTGATTTCAGAACAAAACTGTGGCCTTTGTAACAACATTCCTGACCCTCTGCCTGGCACTCACAGAATCTTTTTGGGCTTTCATTAGTTCAGATTTTCTTTTTTGGTCAAATTGATGTATTTTTTGATAGATTCATTGCACAAATATTTAAAGTGCATGCTATATTCCAGATACTATGTTTATAAAGGAACACTGCATTTTCATCTTTAATTTTGCCCCAAACTATCGTGGCCTGAGAGTGTAAACATTAAGAAATTCTGGTACTATCACTTTCAGAGGCATTGTGGGTGCTTAAAGGGCTCTTGAAGAGGCTCAGGAGACCCTGACTGGCTTGGGCGTGACCATTCATTGGGTCTGTTGTTGTGGACCAGTCATTTATTTTTGAAACTAAGTTTATCTGTGAAAAGAAGTTAGCTTCTCTCATGTATCTTCCCACTCTGCTCCTAGTTATATTGCATCGTATATTGATATGGGTCACTTGAGAAAGCGTTTTCTTCTTTATGCTCCTTTTAAGGAAACGAATGCATCTTGAAAGAGAAATGCATTTTATATTTCTTATCTAAATAATATACATTTGTCATGGTGACTTTTGAAACCCTGAGGATTTTCAGTGAACGATTATTACCTCATCTCTCATGTTTATATGAGTGGGTAAATACCGTGTAGCTGAAAAGTGCTGCTCAAAATGTAAATAATTTCTCCCTGCTTCCAGAAAGTGTTAGGATTGCATCTTTTGGCCTATTGTGCTACATTTTTTCGGAAGAAGAAAATTAATAATGAAACTTGAACAATCACCCATAACATTACTGGTTTCCATACAGCCCAAGACTCTTTTATCTCTTGCCATCTGACGGCATTTGATCAACACCCAGAAATGAGTCATGGCTTGAGTCTTACTCTCACTGTACCCTTTACTTTTACAGCTGAGAGAGAGGGTGTGTCATACCCAAACCCACTGATAGCCAGTAACAGAAGAAATGAAGGGAGCTCTTCAAAGCCCAAGGCAAGAATGTGTGTGTGTTGTGGTGACAAGCTTGGAAAATGAAAGTCTGATGTTTTTCCGAAATAATTATTTTTATTCTCCAATGTCACTATATACTCCTAAGATAGGAGGAAGAACCAGAAATGAAGGGCAGTTTGCATGTTACATGTTCCCTGAGATAATGCGACTTCCACACAGTCCATGTGTCCTTGTGAACGTTGACTTCTAGTGCTGCTAGATGTAGTCACTGTGATGTGTCTTTGCGTGCAGTGCCTATGAAGAGGAAATTGGAGGACTTTTCCTCCTGCAAGGGTGGCTGTATTCTAACCTAGAATAGCTGACAAGACTGTTCTGCTGTGAGCAGAGTAAGGTAACAATTTCAATGTCTTAGTCATTTTCTTGTCACTAGGACACAATACCCACACCCACAACTGAAAGGAGGAGGAGTTTATTTGGTTCACATTAGTCCATAGTCAACTGACTCCAAGGCAGGAAGGCATAGTGGGGGGTCTGGTGGAGCAAACCTGCTTACATCATGGTGGCAAGGAAGCAGAGAGAAGGTCGGAGCCAGGAAGGGAGATGCACCGATGTATACTGATATACCCTTCCAGATCAAGCCTCTAGTGACCTTCCTCCAACCAGGAGTCACCTCCTAACAGCAAATCATCTGTGGTATCCCCATGATCCAGTTACCTCCTGAAAGCCCTGCCTCTGCATATATGTATATGAGGCCCTTGGGGGACATCTACATTCAAATCATAACAGTTGGGGCCACATGCCTCAGGAAATTGAATAATAACACAAAAGGAGTTTTAAAATTTTGAATCATAAATACCTAAATTTGGGAGGAAACCTACAAGCCACTTAGTATAATCCTTGTTTTATAGGTAAAGAATCCCAGGAAGATAGAGTGGTTCATTTCTCTCTCTCTCGTTTTTTTTTTTTTTACTTAAATTCTTCTATTGGTACATTTTAGGTATACAACACATTTACATTTCTCAAATTGTACCTTTACATGATGCATCTTGGTTCTTATTTTTTCCCCAATCCTAGCCCTCCCTCCATCCTCTCCACCCTTCCCTATTCACAAAGACTTTATTTCCATTTTTTCCAGTTCTCATCATTTTCCCTTTCCCTTGCCCCTCGCACTACCCCTACCCCTTTGGA
>NW_004624771.1:8842544-8884797 GCF_000247695.1 Heterocephalus glaber | reverse complement strand
GTCCAGGTGGTTGAGTATCAGAGTGTTCCATCTCATTTCCCTTTGGGGTTGCTGTAGGTGATCTGGAAGTCTGGTTTTGAGACTTATTTACGTGTCTTCTCATTTCGACCAGGGGGTGGGATGGGGCAGCTGTTGGCTCCCACGTGGCTGACCTCCTCTGAACTGGGAGACGTGGGACAGGGGCCTGGAGCAGCAGGACAGACAGTGGCCTGAAAACCCCTTCCTCTGGGCCAGGAGTGTTGGGACAGCAACTCACAAGCCCCTTCCTCTGGGCTGGGAGTGGCGGGCCAGATGGTGGCCCAAAAGCCCCTTCTTCTCGGCTGGGAGCAGCAGGCTGGATTGTGGCCCAGAAGCCACTTCCTCTGGGCCAGAAGCAGTGGGATGGTGGCTCAGAAGCCCCTACCTCTGGGCTGGGATTGGTGGGATGGATGCCGGCCCAAAAGCTCCTTCCTCTAGGCTGAGAGCGGTGGGACAGTGGCTTAGAAGCCCCTTCTTCTGCTCCAGGAGCAGCAGGACAGATGGCCCCACAGCCCTTTTCGAGTGGTTCATTTCTCCATGGTGAAACAACCATAAATAAAGATACTTCAGCAGCTAAATTTTATATTGTTTACAGGAGCTTATTTAGAATAGATCAGAAAATGCTTCCTTATATATATTCTTTTAATTTTCAAATAATTCTTCTATGAAAAAAACCTATTTTTTTATACCTTGCTTTTCTTCTTACAATGTGGAATACAGTGTGTTGTACATGATTGTTACTTAATACTTATTTACTATTTTACTCCATATAAAGAGGAAAAGAATTAACTCTCCTCAACTGGCCAGGGTAGAAATTAAGGCAGGGGCTATTCTGACAATGAACTCTCTGTCCTCAGCATTAGTTCAAAACTGGAGATAATAGTACCTTATCTCATAGGGTTATTGCTGCAGGTTAAAGGTGACCATAAATTCTTTGCTCTGTGTCTCATCAAGAGCTGGTGTTTGTTTCTCCTGTCCTTGAATCTAGATTGAGGAGACTGCTTTGACTCATAGGGTAAGATGGAAATGGTGGTGTATCCTAGCTTTATGGTGACTGGCAGCTTCATCCTGGGTCTCTTGGTGCCCTGAGTATCATGTAAGAAGTGCAGCTACAATCTGGAGCTACTTCATGGAGGGGGAGAGGAAGAAAGACTCAGCAGAGCTCAGCCTTCTGACAGTCATGGAAAAAGCACCTGGTAGGGAAGAAAGGACACCTTGGAGCTTCCAACCAGCTGAACCACCAGCTGAGAACAACCATGTGTGTGCCACGCAGAGCAGACAGTCCAGCCCAGCTCTGACCAGACTGCTAACTTACATAGCTGTGACACACAACAAAATGCTTTTTGTTTTAAGCCACTGTTCGGAGATAGTTAACTAACTCTGCAGAGTTGTTATAATACATGAATGAGTTTATAACCAAAAAAGCATTTAGAATAGGATCTGATTAATAAGTGCCAGCATCTCCCTCTCCTTCCTTTTTCTCCTTCTCCTCTTCTTCCTCTTTATTCTTCTCTGTAACTTCTAAAATAAGTCAGTGAGGGAGTGAATCCTGAAACTTTAGGTCTCTTGTATTCATTTTACCTCTTTCTTCTGTGACCCTGTGTTGTTATGCAACACAGTCTAGAAGACCTTATTTCCTGGCTGTATTTGCTGACTTTTTGCTTTCTTTTCAGTCATGTTAAGCCTGAGGCATCTGCCAAGCACTTTGACCATGAGATCTTCACTTATTCAGCTCTTTATTCATTAATTCATTCAACAAAATTTATTGAACACCAACTTTAAGCCAGAAACTCTTAGATGCTGGGAAAACAGGGGTGAGTAAAGGCCAACTTGTCTTCAGGGAGCTTAGATTTTTAGGGGGGACCATATATTAATAATTGAACAACTAAAAAATACTTCAGAGAGGAATGCTACAAGGAAGATAAATACGACGTTGGGAAGGTGAAAAACAGAGGGGTGCGTTTTAGATGGAGAGCTCGGGGAAGGTCTGTTTGAGATATGATGGTGAAGCTGGGCCTAGGAGATACAAAGGGACTCGCCATGAGAAGACCTAGCCATGCAGGCAAAGAACAGCAAAAGTAAAGTCCCTGACAAGGGCAGATCTGGAAAGGAAAGAAAATCAAACTGCCCAGAGCTCACCGTGAGATGAGGTGGCAGATCTGGGTAAAGGCAAGAGATTTAGGGTCTTTCTCCCTCTGTCTTGGTAGGAATTTGGGTTTTACTTTATGTGCAGTGGGAGATACAGGGCTTTAAGCGGGGAGTGACATGAGCTGCCTTAACTTTTATTTTATTTTTTTTATTCTTAAGTTCTTTTATTGGTACATTTTAGGTATACAATACATTTACATTTATCATTGTTTGTACCTGTACATGATGTATCTTGATTCTTATTTTTTCCCCATTACCTGTGCACCCTTCACCCCCTCCACCCTTTCCTATTTGCATAGACATCATTTCCATTTTTTTCTTTTCTCATAATTTTTCCTTTCCCTTCTTTCCTTCCCCTTCCCCTCCCTTCATCCCTACCTCTTTGGGCCTTTTTTCCTATTTCAGATTATCAATTATTCATTTTAATCATTTGAACCCTTATTTACACTTTCAGAAGATCCCATGGTGAATGTTAGAACTCAGGTGGCCCCGGAGAGACTGATTCCAGAGCCCACACCTCAACCTATGCCCTCCGCTCTCTTTAGTATCTTCCCTCTGCTGCTCTTCAAATCCACTCACTCCATTCGGAGGAAGCCACAGTGACCTTCTGCTTGGGCTTCTGCAATGACATCCCATGGCTTCATTTCTTGCTTCCCCATTTTTTCCCTTTGCTAATACCCCCTTCAAAAATGGGGAAGCAAGAAATGAAGCCATGGGATGTCATTGCAGAAGCCCAAGCAGAAGGTCACTGTGGCTTCCTCCGAATGGAATGAGTGGATTTGAAGAGCAGCAGAGGGAAGAGACTAAAGAGAGCAGAGGGCATAGATCGAGGTGTGGGCTCTGGAATCAGTCTCTCTGGGGCCATCTGAGTTCTAACATTCACTGTGGGATCTTCATCATCTTACTGAAATTCACTGTGTCTGTTTCTCTATCGCAAAACTGGCTGATATCTATCTATAGGAATATTATGAAGTCTAGATGAGTTAATATTTGGAAAACACTTTAAATACCCATGGCACATAGTAAGCACTTAGCAAATGTTCTCCGTTGTTAGATTTTGAAGATGATACCCGTAAGACTTGCTGACAAATTGATTTTGCAGGACAAAGAAAAACGAGAAGATAAGGACAATTTTTCTTAAAACTGATTTCAAAATTTCCAAGCAGAAGTTATTTTCCTTCTCTCTGAGACATCTGAAAAATTTTATTTTATTTTTCCTACCACCTCATTTTATCTCACACCCTGCCTTCCATCATAGTTTACTGTGTGTGTCCCTGTGTTTCTGCATGTGATGATTTTTGTAAACTTTTTGAGGACTGGAACTATGTCTGATCCACAGGTTTGGGACAGAAATTCTGACTCCTTTTATTTCCCATTTCAAATGTGGACACCCCTTATTTTCCCTGTCTTAATTACCTTTCTTGTTGCTAAGACTCCCCAAATTAAAGGAGGATAGGTTTATTTAGCTCACAGTTTGCAGAGGTTTCAGTCCATAATTAGCTGGCTCCAAGGCAGAGGAGCATCACAAAGGAGAAACACTTTATGGTGAGGCAGAAGGTAGAAAAGAAACAAGGGATCTTAACAGCATCTTTCTGCCTCTTTTATTTTATGCAAACTACTTAGGGCAGGTACCACACACACCCTTAAACCTAGTGCCCTTGAGCCTAGTATTGCACCGTGAATCAATTCTACCATCACATACCCTAGATCCAGCCACCTCTGAAAAACCCCCACCTATGACGGCATGAGGCTTTAGGGGACATCTAAACACAAGCCATAGCATTCCTATCCTTCACACACTCATTGCACAATAATTCAAACACGAGAGTCTTTGCTCTGGATGTCTCCCCTTGTAAAATACCCTCTCCCCTCTCTACTCATCTACATCCTTCCCACCCTGCAAGGCTCAAGTAATATTTGAAGATGTTGAATCATGAAGTTGGTGCCTGTATGATTGTTTTGGCTTCATTTATTCCATCTTACCCAGTCCTTCAAATCCCTTCAAATCCCTCCAGACTCCTAACTTGAAGACTGTGTGTTCTAGTCCTCTGCCCCACTGGGGACTGTGTTCTGTGCCTCTGATAAAAGTTTCAATCCCTGGACAGGGGCTTGCCTGTCCCTGGGGCAATCCCCCTGGCCTGGAGCTGACGTGGCCTGGAACTCCCACACAGAGTTGATCTGCTGCCCTACTTCTGGATATTACTGTAACTTGCTTAGTAGCTGGTGGTGCTGAAGTTGCAGAAAGGCCCTGTGGGTTTGTTTTTGAGAGTGTTCAAGTTGTTTCCAAAACTATTCTGCATTTCCTGCTCTTATGAAGAGGCTCCTTGAGTTCAGTAGTTTAGATATTCTCTGCTCTAGGGCTTCATTTCTTATTTTCTCCATTTTGACTTTCCTCCTTCCATTGCTTTGTTTTTCTTACCCTGTTTTCTCCCACCCCAGTCACCCAAATCTCCCTTGTCTTTCTTCCTTTTTTCTTTACTGTCTTATTTTCTCTTTGTCATCCAGTTATAGGCTTTGTCTCTTCTGTTATTTAAGTATTTACTTCTTAGGGAAAATATTCAAGCCATTTAGTGGAATTTTCTTTTTATTTCAAACCAATTTCACTTCAAATCTGAATATGGACTCTAAAGTCAGACTACATAGGTCCAAACGCCATGTTCTCTTCCTGACTTTTATGTATTACTTAATCCCTGTACATCTGGTTTTCTCATGCATTAAAGAGTGAGAGAAGTAATGAGCTATAGAAGTTTATGTAGGCTATTATAATCATTGTAAGGACTTTGACTTTTACTTGCATGAGATGGGATGCCATGAAGGGGTTCTAAGTCAAAGAAGAGATAGATATGTTATGATTTATATTTGTATAGCATCACTTTGACTTCTTTTCTGAAAGTAGACTGAAGAAAGACAGTGAAAGAAGGAGGCTATTGAAATAATCCATGTAAACTACGAAGACACAACTGGACTCAAATAGGGTTGTGGAGTGAGAAGTGGTGAGATTTATGATGCATGCAAAAATTTGAGCTGGAATGACTTGATGGATCATTGAATATGGGACATGAGAAGAAGGTTAAGGATACTTGTAATGTTTTTGTCCTGAAGAACCATAAAGTTTCCATATTCTGCGATGGGACACACTTTTGAAATAGGAACAGATGAGGCATGCATGTGAGGAACTGTGTGTCCAGGTTGGTCATGGGACACCTCCCCCTGTCTTCCTGATAGCCAGACTCAGATATTACTAACTAAGCAGCTGGATCTATGAGTCTGGAGTTTGGCAGTCAAGTTCTAATGATGATATAAATTTGTATTCATGAATCATTAGCACAGAAGTGGTTAGGATATCATCTATGGCAGTACTATTCGAACTTTTTGGAATACAAGACACAGTAAGACATTCATATCACTTTGCAATATAGCAAGCACACACAGAGTCTGATTCAATATCTTCAAGAAACAAAGCTGACACTATGCATATTGTACTCTGTCATTTTAAATTTTATTTTATTTCAATAAGATAAATTCTGGTCATGTCCTTCTAAATAAACTTCACATTCCACTTATAGCTTGCAGTCCACATTTTTAAAACTCCTGGCCTAGGAAATGAACATAATTAGAGGGTTGAGGACTGAGTTCTGGGGTTCAACTATCATTTAGAGTTTAGGAAATAAGGAAAAGCCAGTACAAGTGAAACTGAGAAGGTACTGTCATGTGTGACTGTTAATTGTAATATGTCAAGGCAGATGGATTAAGAAACACCTAGCAGATTAATAAAGCATGGTTTTAGGGTTGTCTAAATAATTCTGCAGTCCTCTTAAGGAAATTAGCCTGAATATGACTAGTATGTACAGCTTTCAAAAGCACTACTTTTCCCGGCTGCTACATAGGTCAATTGTTGTGAACCATATAATGCTTTTTGCAGTTATTGTACCCAAAATGAAGCTAAAAAAAAAAGAGTCTAGCAATCACAACAGTTTGACAGATAGCCATAATTAGTAATAATGCTACTTCTGTGGTACAGTGCTTGACAGTTTTAATTTTGAAATTACTAATTACACATTTTAGTATAAAAATGTACTTATACCCACTTATAACCATTAAAATATACTTTTAAAAATGTGAATGCAGTTAAAACTTGAAATCCAGTGTAATAGTTAATAAGTATATTTAAAGTACAAAATCTGGCACCATGTAAATATTAAATTAAGGAAACAAGTCTGTTGTTAGAGATATAGTTCCTAATACTACAATAGATAAACTTTTTGTAAAGGATGATTTTGTTATCATAGAGCTTTTGCTATAGAAATCTATTATTGCATATTAGATTACAATAAAATCATGGATTAGTTCTTCAGTATGTTTAACCTTAATTTCATGTGATTTGAATCTACAGTTGTGTCATCATTGAAAAAAAAGTGAGGTGATTGTGGAAAATGCTCTTATTTCAAGAGTTTTTGTCTGATATGCTCCCTGTTTTGTAAAAAAATGGTTTACTGGAACACAGCCACACTTATTTGTTTAATATTGTTTATGGCTGTTTCCGTACACAAGAGCTGAGTTGAGTAGTCATGACACCTACCTTGCCCATAGCCCATTAACTAAATTATTAAGACCTGCCTATTTATAGTCATAGCTCCCTGACTTCATTTTAGAGGGTCAAAAGATGTTGCTATAAAGTTTTCTGTCTCATCCATTATGATTTTTTTCACTCAAATACAAGTATGAAAAATTAATTCTGGTCTTAAGATATTTTAATGAAAAATATGATTATCATAAAGTCTTAATTTTGATGTCCTTTCAGGATATCAATGATAAGTTAAAAGAAGCATGGTTTTTTTTGCATTTATGATTGGTAAGTTATTTTGTCAATCCATTGAAACCCAAAATGTATGAATTCCAATATATTTTTTTAAATTACTGGAAAACTAATAGTAATTTCTGTCCATGATTGAATTAGATATATCCGCAAAATTTTAGTTTATATATTTTGGTAGTCAATGTAATGTGTTAGTATTTATAAAGCATAAGAGGGGACACCAAAAATATGTAATGATTGAAAAAGAATAGACAAATTTGTTTTATTCCAACATGAAATTTCTGAGATTAATGCCAGTTCTCAAATAATATAAATAAACTTAATGTGTTACTATTTTAACAAGATATTTTTACTCTTTGCTGTAGTTGTGGTGCTGTGGATTAGATCCACAGTCTTGTATATGAAAAGCACACAATTTACCACTATAAATACTCAGCCCTGTATTTAGAAATTCTAAACTCAGAAATTCAGTGTTTTTTTCCACATGCTACTCCAATATTTTCTGTGATGCCCTTTCCAAAGATTATGAAAATATATATTAGAAAAAATGTGGTATTTGTTTAGCACCCAGTGTGAGTTAGCATTCTGGGACATTTGAAGTAAAATGTCAAGACTCCTACAACTTACCCTCCTCCTCAACTTATCTATAGGTTCTTTCTCTCCTATCAGGAAATGTTGTATCTTTTAGAAGGCTAAACTTCCACCTGTACCTCTACCCCATCTCTCCTGGTTCGGCTGAATTCTTGCTCTTTCATCAAGCTCCACCATCTGCCTCTGGCTGATCCTTGATTTCAGTGGACCCCAGAATTTTCTTTCCATTTTGTTCTTCACCATTTCACTGTTTCTCTTCATGTCCCTCAGACTTTCCACAGGTCCCTTTCTCTTCAAGAGATCTCAGCATTCAGACCAATAACCTCGTCATCTGGATTGCTCTGTTCTTTAACCATCTTTCTTAAAGTTTCTTGACGTTGAACTATATAAGGCTCTGGTCTTTTTTGCTCTACCTGCTGGGATGTTACATTTAGCTAAAGAATCACATTCTTCAAACTTAGCTGTAAGTTACCTGGTAATCCTTTTCTTTGAACTTGATCATTTCATTCTTCTATTGCTCTAAGAAATTATTTTATAACTTTTCCATTTAAACCTCTTAACCTTTACTTTTACTCTTATAGCTAGATAGCCTTGGTTGTAGAAAGTTTATAACTTGGTATTTAATTTTCTTAACCATGAAATTTCATATCTGTATTAATTTTCAAGTCCATCCTTGGTACTCTTTAGTAGAGGGGAGGAAAATCTAAGAATTTTCCTAAGGGTAGTTTTGCAGCCTATGCTTGAAATTCCCTTTCTATCTTTGCCAGGACTGGAATATTTTCTTCATGAATCATTTTTTTCCTGTTTTTTATTTCCAACCTTTCCTTTATTGGCTAAATCTTCAAAGCCTACAGATAGGTTCCGATCTCTCCAATATTTAAGCGACAGCTAAATTACAAGCACAACAAACTCATCTGCGTTAAAACAGGCCCTCTTAAAAATGGCTGTGATTTCTATCTTTCTGAAGAGGAATCTGACAATTTGTAAATAATCTTAAAGTATTTATTCTTTTTAGCTCCCAGCTTCTTTCTACTTAGAAATATAATTTAAAGAGGGGAATTAGAAATTTCTACAATTAAATAAAATTGCTTCTCTTTCTAAAGCCCAAATGTTAATGTATGATTGCTTAATGAATGATAGTAAACCAGGTTAAGGAGTCTGTAGCCAGCTAGAGAAAGCAAAGCAGATGGAAATGACTTACTCGCATTGGCCCTGCCTCATTCATGTTAGCCATACTAGTTGTTATTTTATTTTTGAGGTCAGAAAATCCAGCTCAAGCCTGCTTAAATATTTACATGGATTTATTTATTGTGCTTTTCCTTTTGTTAGTAAGAAGTCAATGGCCACATGGGAAGCATAGTTCCCTGATTCCTTGCATCTAGGATATAGCACCAGTGGCATCTGAAGGAGAGCAACGTGGGTCACTTTCAGGCCAGCGAACTTAGTCTGTGTGCTTCCTCCACTCTTTCTTTTTCCCATCATATTCTAAGGGCAGAGAACTCTAAATTCTTAAAGAATGACAAAACCATACCATCTTAGTAGGCCAGATCTCATAATCAACAAGTAGAAGGCCACGTAAATTGTGCTGTTACATAAGCAGAAAATAAAATTTCATTGTTTTAAGTGCATGGAATTTGGGGTTTGTTACAATAGATTGTATTACACTTACAAATTTTATTTATATTACTGTAGATATAAAATTCCAGCTTACAAATAATTTTCTCTCAAAAATTGATAACTATTGCTCTATTGTCTTCTAGCTCTAGTTTTGCTATTGAAAAATGCAATGCTATTGTAATATATAATTACTGTTTATAAATGGTTTGCTACCAAGGAATGCAATGCTGTTTCAATATATAATTACTGGTTAACTATTTCTCATGTTTTTGGATCTTCTAGAACATTTTTTATGTGCTCAGTTTGAGATTTTATGAAGCTCCTTCTTAATTTAGATTATTTTTCTGCAAAGTTTACTTAAAACTTTGCAACTTCAAATTGAAAATATGTATTATTATGTCCTGATGCATTTTCTTGAATTATTTATTAGGTTAATATTTTCCCTCCTCCCCCCTCCCCTTCTCCTGAAGACAAAATATAGTAAACAAAAATACATTCAAATTTAACTCTTCTCTTGTGTTTTGTAAATTATGTTTTTTCATTGAAGCAAAAATTAGTATTTTCTAGTTGGTTATAAATATATGTAGAAGAAATACTTAAGGTGACCACATTATGAACAAGGGAGGACAGGGGAGCATAAAAGGAGAAAAAATTTCTATATTCCCTTCCAATTGGTAAAATTGCTAACCATTAGTCTGTGATAAATCATGTACATATAATATAATACATATATTACAGAAGTCACTAAAAAACTATAAATGATATAAGATTAATAGATAATCAAAATGCAAATGTAAAATATTCTTAAGCAACCCATATATAAGAAAGGAAAAGGAAAAAAGACAAATAAAAACCAAAGAAGAATACCATAAATCAAAAATTTATTTTGTTTTCAATATAATTTATTCTTGTATCAGTCAATTTCCCATGGCTGGGACAAAATACCTGTTACCTGAAACTTAAAGGAAGATAAGAATGGGCCATGGTGGTGCAAACATGTAATCCCAGCACTTGAGAGACTGAGGCAGGAAGATCATGAGTTCAAGACCAACTTAGGCTACACAGCAAGCTTAAGTGCACCCTGCACTCAACATCCTGTCTCAAAAAACAAAAAACAGACTTATTTTGGGTCATGGTTTTGGAAGGTACAGTCCAAGTTGGCTGGTGGAAGGGCAGAAATGACATGGTGAAGGGACATGGAAGAGGAAAGTGTTCAACCCATGGCAGGTAGGAAACAGAGATAAGGGAGGAGACCAGGAAAAGAATGTACCCTTAAGGTCATGTGTCCAGTGACTCATCTCGTCTAACCAGGCCCCACCTCCTAACAGTACATTCAGCTATGAACTTATCAATGGATCAATCCATTGATGAGTACAGTGCTCCCGTGAAAGCTAAATATGAATGGGCAGAAGAAAATAAAAAGCTAAGCCTATGAAGAATATAAACCATCATCTAACATAGATAAATAATCTGTTATTATTGTGAAACATAATCTGAGATCCTGGAAGCCATGTTTTAAACAGTTTTCTACTCTTTGGTAGCAAAAAAGTAATATTTCATTAAAAGACTTTTCCTCCATGAGGATTTTGGCCTATGCATGTTTCTCACTTCATTTTTCCCAGTAAAAAAGCAAAAATATAACACTATTTGATCTCAACATAAGCAAAATCTCACAGTTTTCAATAGTCAACTACAACTCAATTAAATCTTTGTATCATTAGTAATGTTGGAAATCAATTTAATATTTTTGCCATAATATGAGGTGGGACCTCCAAATACAAGAATACCTAAGATCAATTGTAGACCTTAAAATGGCTTTGTCATGTAGCTACTTGGTTGGGAATAAATACAGCCAACATAGCAGATGGATGTTCTTTAAACAGTTGCTCTAAAACAATCACAATCATAAAAAGTTCTGTGGCATTTATTATAGTTTTTTTTGTAGGATATGTCTCTACCCCACCACTTCATTCCATAATTGTTCCAGGTATAACTGGTGTCTCCATTTTCCTGTCTATTCTTTTGTACCAATAAATTTATCTTTATAAAGTACATCTTTGACCATATTGCTAATCTGCTCAAAACATGTAGTGAGGCTTCATTAGTAAGAGAAGAAAATGGCAATTCTGTGATGGCAATAGAGAAAAAAGCACAGGATGCAAAGTCAGGCTTGCATTCTTTGACCCTCATTTGCTGACCAGTCTCTGAGGCACCTAAGAGGAAATTCATTTTCAAGAAACACTTCATTTTTAGAGGAATTAAAGAAACTTAAATAAGTAGACAGATATATTATGTTCATGTATCAGAGGACTCAATACATTTAAGATATCACTTATCCAAAGATTGATCTATCAATTCAATGCTATCTTAATTAAAATCTTAGTGAGATATTTTGGGAGAGATTGATAAGCTAATTCTAAAATTTACATGAAAATACAAAAGACAGGCTAGTCGAGACAATTTTTAAAAAGAAGAAAAAATTAGATAACTCCTACTACCTGATCTTAAGAGTTATTTAGTTATAATACTACAGTAATGAAGACAGAAGAGTACTATCTAAAGAGAGATGCACACATCAATGGAACAAACAAAAAGCTTAGAAACATACCTATGAGGTATGATTAAAAAATACAGTAAATATTTAAATTGAAAAAACTATACTATAGTAATTATACTACATTGCCATTAATCTCTCTCAAAATACTCCTCCTTGCTTCAAACACACTTATCCTATTGCTTTTTATCACTTTTTGAAGCAGTTCTGGAGGTTCTCTTTCGTGAGTGTCTTTAGTTGAACTGTTGCAGCTGCCTTGATGTCCTGAATCAATTCAAAATGCTTGCCTTTTATGGTCATTTTGATTTGGGGAAGAGCCAGAAGTCACACTGTGTTAGATCTGGAGAACAAGGTGGGAGAGAACACACCATAATGTTTTTACTAACCCACCTTTCTGTTGGATGGCATTTAGCAGCAGCAGCATTCACCACATATTTGATCAAAGGAGAACTTCCAGAACTGCTTCAGAAAGTGGCAAGAATGATGGAATAAATGTGTTCAAAGGGAGGGCGGTATTTTGAGGGGGATCAATAGCAATGCATCTTTTCTGCAATAAATTTTTCTTTGCACATTCATTGTATATTTTTATCACAGCTTATATAGATAGTGAATTGATTTTTAACCAAAGATACCAAAGTAATTAAATTAGGAAAGGCTAATCTTTCTCAACATAGTCTTGGAGCAGCTGGTTATTTTTGTGCAAAAATTAAGTGCAGTATTTGCTTCACACTGTACACAAAAAGGAACTTAAAATGCATCATAGATCTAAATCAAAGAGTTAAAATTCTAAAACTCTAAATAAAACATATAGAAAAACTACATTACCTTGGATTTGGCAGTAACTTTTATATATGCCACCAAAACATAACCCATAAAAGAAAAAGTTAATAAGTTAAACTTTAACAAAACTAAACATTTTGCTTTGTGAAAAAATACTGGTAAGCAAGTGAGGAAACCCATAGATTAAGAGAAAATATTTTCAAATTAAATATTTGATAAATAACTTGTACCAGGTCTACATGAAGAACTCTTAAAATTCAACAATATGAGAACAACCTAATAAAATGGTAAAGAGATTGGAACCTACACTTCACCAAAGAAGATATATAGAGCCACTGAACATCAGAAAAATGCTTAGTATCATTAGTTATTGGAGAATTGCAAATTAAAACAATAACAATGTTATTATAGATATGTTACTACATACCTATTTAACTGTATTTTAAAAACTTAAAATACCAAATGATGGTAAAGATGCAGAGCAATAGGAACTCCCATTCACTGCTGGTAGGAACACAAAATGATACAGCCTATTTGGGAAAGTTTACCTGGTTTTTATAATGTTAAACCTTTGCACTGCCAATTCTAATCTTATTTGTCCAAGCGAATTGAAGAAAATGGGTTCACACAAGCTTACACAAAAATTTTGTATCTTGTGCTTTATTAATAGTCATAAAATTAGAAGTAACTAAGATGTCTTTTAATCAAATGAATGGGTACTCTGTGGTACATTCATAGAATAAAATATTATTCAAGGATAAGAAACGAACTATCCAGCAACCTAGACAAATCTTACATGAATATTTCTAAGTGAAAGATATCAGGACCCAAAAGCTTCATTTTATATAATTTAATTGATATGACCTTCTGAAAAGGGCAAAGGAAGTAGATTTCTGCTGGAGTTTATGAAAGTGGGAGAATCGACCACAACTGCTCTGACCAAGGGAATTTTGGGGGTGATGAAACAGGCTTCTGTGGTTCTGTGATGATCGCTACATCACCCTATGCTTTTGCTGAAACCATGCATGACAGAGAATAAATATCACCATATGCAAATAAGAAAATCAGTCCAAAAATGGAAGCGCTATTGAGGAATACAGTGTGTCACACAAGTCACACGTGCTATAGATGTATGGCATAGCCTTCTTCAAGGGGATGGAGAATAAAGTTGATGTCTCAGACCAGAAAGTCTGAGGAGACGTGATAACAAAATGCAGTATGGTGTCCTGGATTGGCCCCTGGAATAGCAGAGGACATTCATTGGAATACAGGTGAAATCCAAATAGTCTAGAATTTAGTTGATCGTGATATACTAAAGTTAATTGTTTCATTTTAGCAAAATACCATGGTGATGTAAGACAATGGCATTAAGAGAAACTGAAACTAGGGAAGGGATGTATGGGAACTCTGCAACTTTTATGTAAATTTAAAATTATTTCCAGATAAAAAGTTTTAAGTAAATTAATGTCTGAGTATAATTATCTAGCTTTTATGTGCTTATTTTATATATGCTGAATTTATATGGCTTGATATAAATGAATAACAGATAAATGAAGGAGAAGGGATAAATCTTCCCTACAGGAGATTTTTAAGTAGAAACAATGAGGAAAACACAAAATCATCATCAGAATACCAGAGTAGTAACTGCTGTCAGTAAGGTTCATTATGAATATTGAAGTTAGTATCCAAAACTTTAAGGAAAAAAGAATATTCACACAGGTTTAAAGTAACCCCCAAATACTAATTGATGTGGTAGATTTAACATATGTCTCCAAATTCACTGATACACTTTCCACTAGTAGGCAGAGGTCATTCCCAACCCTGGGGTGTAGATTAGACTCAGAGTATGGGCAGGTGAAAATATTAATTTTACAGTGGGGAAAACTGGTAGACATCACCTTAAGCAAATAGACAAAGTTAACATCACCAGTCATAAATCATGTTGCTATCATGTATTGATAGCTAGGAAGTGATGAAAAGGACATTTTGCCCCTGTCCTATTCTCACCCCCAAATTCCTAACTCCAGTATAATCATGAGAAATGCTCAATAAATTCAAATGGACAAAAGGAAGCCAGACTCTGAAAGCTACAGATTCTATATAGTATTTCCATGTACATAATATGAAAAGCAGAAGTTGTGCAAAATACCTGAGTAATGCTTTTCCAAACTGTCAAAAATCACACAAAAGAAAGTCTGAGAAACTACTGCAGATTGGAGGAGATTAACAATTAAATAGATTGGGTCTAGGAATGGGAAAAAGTTATCACTGAAAAAACAGAAATCTGCATAAAGTATGTGGTTTAGTTAATGATGTACTTATGTTAATTTTTAGTTTTGATGAACATAATATAATTGTGAAATATATAGCATTAAGGAAGGCTGGATGAGGAGGTAAGAGAAATCTCTGTACTTCTTTTGCAACTGAAAAATAATAAATTTAAATTTTTTCTAAACAAAATTTTTTTAAATCACAAGAAGTACTTAAAGTTACGGCTTCTGAATACTATTATATATTCTACTAAAACACATTATTCAAATAAACCCAGTAAAATGATGGTTAAGAAGAATTCTAAAGTTTAACTGTCTGAAAGAAAATTCCACTTCTACCTTTTTCTATGTATAGAACTTGGGCAAGGAACTTAACTATTCCAAGGCTCAGTGTTCCTATCTATAAAATGAGGAATAATGTAGCTTATATGGTTCCTGAATATAACAGACAGTATCTAGAAAACAATATCTGCTCAATAGATTTAGCTGTTATAATTTAAAATATCATCATTGTTTTATTTAGGCCAGCAGAGTTAAATTTTCTTTTTTAAAATTTTCAATAACTATATAAATACTGAGATTACTATCCTCAGCCTACAGCTCTGGAGAGAATGTATTTTGGAGCTCAGTGTTATTGGTGAAGGAGCCCTCTAGGTAGCTGAGCCTGGAAGAAGGCTGGATTTTTGTGGGAGATGGGGGCTGCAAGCAAAGGATTGGTGAACTATGACTCAGATGCTGAAATTTCCTGGCAAATACTTAGAGCAAGAGTGGCACAGGAAAACATTGTGGTGCTCTCGGCCATGCCATTTTTATGCTCTTGTCGTTCCAGACCCAGCTTCCTCTTCCCATCAGTAAGGAAAACCACAAATAAGACAACTAGTGATCAGATCTTTTCAGTTGTTCCTCTCATGCTCACCCATTTGGAGACACATGAGTATGACTAGATAGGAAAATATCTAGGAGTAGTACAGCCAAATGTCCATAGTACGAGTCCTGAATAGGTTGATTCAAGTTGGTGTCATAGAGTGGTTGCAGTCCATTGCAACCCTGTATTCTCCTGCCCCTTTCTCAGTCCTAGGTTGTCAATTCTGTGAATATTTGTGCCCAAGTGATTTCTAATACACATTTAATTAAAGTCTACAAAACCAATGTTCTTTCCCCAATGTTAGACAAAACTTCATTTTCCTGTCCTTCAGTAAATATATTTACAAATACATATCTTACATGAGTGAAGTTATTTCACAGGCTTCATTAAGTTACAAAATAGGAAGGTTTTAAACTTGAGATCTATGGACAGTAGAATACTGGATTTTTTCCCTTCTCTTTTCCCAATGCCTCTAGCTTTTCATTATCTGTTTCTCCACAGAGCAGGGTCATCTGCTCTCTAGAACTGCTTTATCTCTACAGCTTCATAATTTTATGATCATATTTATCACTTACTACATACTGCACAAGCCAGTTTTAAGCATCAACTCTTTTAATGCAACAACTTTGTAAGGTAGATAGCATAAGTATTTGTACTTAAGGTGAGGAAGTGGGGTGGCAGAGCTAGGAGAATCTGCTTTGAAAAAGGTCATCTTTCCGAGGGCTTTCACCTTAGAGCTTCCCTCCCTACCCTCAGACCATGCTCTATCACATGACATTCATCTGTCATATAGCTCACTTAGATATTTGTACCTCGACATCAAAATATTATCCTTTTACATATCTTCCTTTAAAATGAAAATCTGCCCGCGAGTATTAATAGTTCAACCAGTGCTCAAGCTTTTCAGAAGCAAGGATTTCATCTCATGTATCTTTTGGTTGCTCGTACAGGGTTGGCACATGATCAGTAGGCCACTGGGCACACCTTTTCATCTGCTGGCTGAGCAGTTTGAATTCTGCTAAGAGAGATGGAGTGATGTTTCCTCGTGGGTCAAAGCAGAGCAGTACAATGGACTACTGAGAACAGTGGGTCAAAGGTAGGTTCAGAAGGCTACAAGAAGTGTAGAAAAAGACAGTGGAAAAAAGGAACCCCAAACAACTTCACATACTTCTTAATTTTGCCTCATGGGAGCTCTGATGATGGGAAATAGCCATTCTGATACCAGCATTTACATAGCACTTCTCAGAGCACTTCTCATTTGATGGTCATGGCGAACAGTGAGGTAAGAAGCAAGGATTCTCAAGAAGAACTAAGGTCTACTCAGGCTTTAACTTCCTGAACCCAGCGGTGGTCCTCCACACAATTAGTCTAACCCATGTGGGAATGGATCTGAGGGGGAAGAGCCTCTTAAATTATTTTATGCAGAAGAGATCAGAGGAAGCTCACTTTACCTGCTGAGTCAGAACTAGAAAGTGCTGCCCTACACTCACCAAGACACCTCTGCCATGAAGACATGACACATCATCCCCTCAGCTGCTGGGTGGGGTAGAGGATGTGGGAGACAAAAGGTGGGAACAGGGCCCTCCACCTCATTCACACACACTGACATCGACATCCTGTGTCTTTCTGTACTGAGACCCCAGCAGAGACTTCACTAAGAACTCTGTTAATCACACCCTCACCAGGTCAGTACCTGTGGTGTGGCTAATTTACTGCTGATTGGTATTTTTTACCTTTTGAAACTATCTCAGACTGACAGCAACGTTGCAAGTCTGGAGTGTTTTTCTGAAACATCTGAAAGTTGTTGACAGTATGCCTTAACACCTTTGAAACCTTTAGTGTATATTCTTAACAAATAAGAATATCACCACAAATTCTTAACAAATACCACCACAAAACAACCATTAAAATCAAGAAGTTACAGGAGTAAAATTCTGCCATCCTGTCCTAACCCTCACAGAAGTTTCAGCAATTTTCCCAGCTTGGAATCACACACTGCATTTAGTTGTGTCTCTTTAGTTCGCCTTCATCTTTAGTCTTCTCTCATTGACATTCATGACTTTAGCATGTCTGAAGATTACAGATTTGTTATTTTATACAATTCCTTCAATTTGATTTTGTCTGATGATTCATCATGATTATAGTCAAGTTATTACTTGACAGGCACGGAACTGAAGTGATGCTGGCTGTGTTAGTTATTTCTATCACATGGAACACAGCTTTGATTTGTCACATTGCTGGTGATGTTAATTTGATCATTTCATGAAGCTGGTATCATCCAGGCTTGTCTGCTATAAAATTTCTATTTTTCTCTTTGGAACTCGCATGTACTTAGTGGGAAAATGCTTTGAGTCTATTTAAATATCCCATTTACAATATTTAGTTTTACACTTATATCAACATAGGCTCATGGATTTCTATTTTATTCAATAGGTTATAAAGCATTTCTGCCATTGTTTTAAATGTTCAGATTACCTGAAATTTAGCTATTGGAACTCATCAGTCTGGCATCTGTGTTCTTTTGATAAAATTCCATCATTTCTGAGCACTTTCTCGCTTTTTGGCATAAGAAGATATGATATCCCTAGATTCCTTTGTACTTAGCTTATCCCAGCTGTGAAAAAAGCTATTTCTTTAAGGAGTTATAGTCCCTTTTAGTACAAAATTATATTTAGAACCCACAATCTGGAGCTAGGTGTGCTTATTGTTTTGGGGATGTCATTGTCCTATGCCCTCTCAATGGGTAGAGCTAGGGAGGAATATATATATATATATATATCTCACATCTTTGTCTCTCTATATTAAAATACCTATTCTCATGCCATTACTTCCAATTGGAATCCAATATCACATGATTCATTCTATTTTTTTTCTTTCCCTATTTATAATTCCCTTTCCCAACAGCAATAAGCCAAGTGTCTACTATCCTAATAGGTTTCTCATTGGCCAGTCTTCCTACTTGTAACCAATCTCTTGTCATAGCTACATCTCAGTCCCTAAATGAACCCCTGCCTGTCACCACCCGAACTCAGGTATCTTGTGCTTAACTGCATCCTCAAGCTTCAACCCTATGTTGCCTCAGAAATTCCAGTGCTCCTTAGTTTGGACATTCAACACTTGGATGCCCTGATTCACCCTTCTTGGACACAGATACCCTATGTAGAACCCCTACTCTATGTGGCTGCCCTCATCAACCTATCTAGACTCTGATGCCCACCTGGGCTGCCCTCACTTGCAGATCCTCTTCGCATCCATCATTTGGGCTCCAACATGCCACACTACACTACTCTCTATGTCGGTGGCCTCTGTATCTTTTTTGGACTCTGGCACATCATGACTTTCCTCCCAGCTCCCTGCAAAGATGTCTAGTTCACACATGCATGAAGGCACCCTTCTCTTCTGGGCCACCCTCAGTTTTGAAGCCTTGCTGACACCATTCAAGCTGCATCCATTCCAGACCACCCTCCCTCGTGGACATCCTCCTCACCTTTCTTGGGCTGTGACTCCTATGTGGACACCACCCTCATCACTCCCTGGCTCCAGTACCTCTCATCAAGATATTTCCTCTTTACCCCACATTTAGATGCCTGCCTGCTGTGCCCTACCTAATGGCTTTTGAACTACATTTCTCAGAAAGGGAAGGGGAAGAGGAAGAGGACTATTTTAGCTTTGAGATTTTATTTTTACTGTTCTTCATATTAAGAATTCATTGTTAGAGAAAAACTCTAAACTCCACATTGAAAGGCAACAGAGCATAAAGCCAGTTTATTATTAAGATTTTTAAATCATGGAGAAGGAAAATGGAATTGAGCAAAAGACTAAAACAAAATGACTTTTGAAGAAATTCTTCAGAGACGACTTTCCAGCATTTTATAAGGCAAACAAGTTCTAATTTTTCCAAGCTCCTTCTAATACTTTGCCTGTCAAAATAGTTTTCTTTCTAAAGCAAGTTTAGTCTCTGGGTTCTCCAGAAAAGACTTAAATATTCTGGCTCCTCATCTCTTCATTGTGACTAATCAAAGCTGGAATTCTGCATCATTTGCTTATAAATGACCTTTGGTAATAAAATTCTCAGTTATTTTCTAATTGTTTTTCATGTATAATAATAGACGGCTCCATAAGAGTGTGAAATGTTTTGTATCCTCTTTTTCTAACAAAAGGTTAAGTTCACAAGCAGTGTTCACTAAGTTGGGCTTGATGCAAACTGATACCTCAGAGAGGAAAAAAGCCCTGCCAAAGTCAGGAAGGGAATTCCCCTTGATATCATCCTTTCTTGTTCCTCTCTTTACCATCCTGACCTCATCCCTACCCTCAGCTTCTGCCCTCACCTAGGTCCCTTTGTGCTGTTATTGTCTGAGGCTGGAATCCTTTATTTACTAATGGTATTGCACGCTGAGCAATACTCGGACAGATAGATGAATTCAGCCACAGATAACAGCAAGCTCTGGCACCATCAGTGTGCTGCTTGTCTTTGGTGAATGTCACAGGAGAACATTGGAATTTCCCTCTCCTTCCAAAAGAATGAAAGAAATCCAGGACAGGCTGGAAGGAGAGAAATACATTTTTATGGCTGCATGCTCAAGGCTGTTTTAAGATAATCGAGATGTCAGCTTCATTTTTCCATTTACATCAGAAGGAGATTTGTCTTTTCCTGTATCACTGTCTTCCTTGGCCTCATTGACAATGTTTTGGAGCTTTGATAGACACAACCTTTAGTCCTTGTAGTATTGCTATAGTTTGGGGATTTTCTCTGCCCTCCAAGGTATGTGTTAAAGGTTTGCTCTCCACGGTGGCACTGTTAGGAAGTGGTAGAACTTTTGGCAAGAGACTTGCATAATTAGAGGTGTACTCTTGAAGAGGTTTTGGGGATTCTGATCTTTTCCTCTTAATCATTTCTACTTGTTGGTTTCTGAAGTAAGCACTTTGCTCTGCCACATACCCCCACCATGATGTGCTACCCCCACCATGATGTGCTGCCCCCACCACAGGCTCAAAGTGATCACTTGATCTTGGACTGCAATTTCCAGAATAGTAAGCCAAAATAACCTTTCCTATTTATAAGTTAACTGCCTCTGACATTTTGTTATAATAATATGAAACTGACTGATAAGGTTATGCCTCCTTTTAGATCTCACTTCTTGTAAAAATAAAGGCAATGAACATTCAATTTACTGGAACAGATGTTGCCTTCACAGAAAGCACAGTCATCTTAATAGAACAATTGTAATATTACTCTCATATCCATCCTTTATAATTGTTAATGTACAGTATTTGTACAAATTGATAGGTTTTACTGTGACATTTGCACGCAGTCCTATATCATGCTTTGATCATATCCACCCTCTCTTCTAACTTTTCTCACCCTCTCCTCCCCCAACTTTTTCTACCCTAATAGTAGTACCTCTTCTATTTATAGGCCATACTGTCTGTCTGTCTTTCTTTCTTTCTTTCTTTCTTTCTTTCTTTCTTTCTTACTTTCTTTCTTTCTTCCCTTCTTTTTTGTTTGCATATATGATAAAACATATGCCTTTCTGTGTTTGGTTTATTTAAGTTAACACAGTGTCCTTTAGTTCCATCCATTTTCCTGCAGATGCAAAGATTTTATTGTTTATGTTGAATAATATTGCATTATATAGATACCATATATTCTTTATCCATTTGTCTGTTGATGGGCACCTAAGCTGATTCCATATCTGGGCTACTGTGAATAATGCTGCAGTAAACATGGATAGGCACATATCTTTTTTTGTATGCTGACTTCATTTCCTTTACATTTATACCCAAGAGTGGTATAGTCAAAGTGTACATACCTCTATTTTTTAGTTCTTTGAGGAACTTCCATACTGATTTCCATAGTGGTTGTACTAATTTATATTCTCACCAATAGTATGTAAGGGTTAATTTTTTTCCACATCCTTAGCAACATTTGTTATTTTTATATTTGTATTTGTTTTTATTCGACAGTAGACATTCTGTCTGGGATAAGATGGGGATTACATTGAAACTGTAGATTGCTTTCGGTAGTATATCCATTTAATAATATTAACTCTTCCAATCCATAAGCATGGGAGGTCTTTCCATATTTTATTGTTTTCTTCAATTTCTTTCTTCAGTGATTTATAATTTTCAATTTCATTGTACAAGTATTTCACCTCTATGGTAATATTTATTAATAGAATTTTATTGTTTGAGTGAGGCTGCTGTGAACAGAATGTATCTAATTTTATATATTAAATTGTACCTGGTATTTGGTTGGTAATAATACTATTAAGATATGTCATTATTCCTTTTGTGATTGCATATGACTTTTATATTTTGTAGGATTTATTATTTTAGCTACTTTATTGAAGTATGATTGATGTGCAAAAGCTGTACATATTTAATATATACAATTTGGTGAGCTTAGAGATAAATATATACCCATAAAACCATCACCTCAATCAATGCCATGAACCTATCCATGACTTCCAGCAGTTTCCTCTCACTCACCCTCTTCACCTATTATTATCTTGTGATAAGAATATATAAGATCTACTCTCTTAGAAAATTTTAAATATACAATGGCAGATTAATATATGCATACAGATATTTTCTAGGACTTACTCATCCTGCTTAACTGACTTTTCATACCTTTTGACAAATATCTCCCTATGTATTCGCATTCCACCGTGGCAACCACGGTTCATTCTACTCTCTGCATCTGTGAGTTTGGTTGTTTTAGATTTACATAAATACGATCATATAGTATGTCCTTCTGTGTCTGACATATTTCATTCAGCATAATGTTCTTCAGGTTCATCCATTTGTCCCAAATGACAAGATTTACTTCTCTTTAAAAGGCTGAATCACATTCCTTTTCTGTATATGTCACACTTTCTTTATCCATTCATCTGTCACTGGACACTCGTGTCAATCTCAATTACTGTGAATAAAGCTGCCATGAATATGGGAATGCGGACATCCTTTTAAGATCCTGATTACAATTCTTTCAGATATGTATTCAGAAGTGGAATTGCTGGATCATGTGATAATTTTATTTTTAACTTCCTGAGGCACTTCTATCTTTCATAGTGACTATACCAATTTGCATTCCTATCAGCACTGTACAGTGCTGTCCTTTCTCACATCTTCATTAGCAATAGTTTCCTTTTTTAAAAAAGCCATTCTAACTGTTGTGAAATGATATCTTATCATGGTCTCAACTTGCATTTTCCTGGTGATTCATGATACTTGGTATCTTTTCTTACATCTTTTGGCCATTTGTATGTCTCTTTTGGAGAAATATCTATTCAGTTTCTTTGCCCACTTTTTAATTAGATTTCTTTTTTCTCTTTTGGTCATTGAGTTATAGGAGTTCCTTGTGTATTTCAGGTATTAATTATCAGTTATATGGTTTGAAAATATTTTCTTTTTCATTTTTCTTGAAGTTTCAATGCCTAGAGTAAATGATGAGTAGAACGTGACATAGAATTTAGGCATAATTTTGCTCTAGGAGTCTTCATAATTGAATATTATTTCATAAATAATGCATTGTTCTAAGAAAAATTTATTGATTAGTATAGGCAGGTAGATACTGTGAGGTTGGGATTGGAAGGGATGAGCAAAGAGAAATGAGACAAATTCCTTGTTGCTAGAAACCTTATAATTCAATGGCAGAGGCAACTAAATATAAAAGTAGCAAAATATAAGTCAGCATGAAATAGAGGCTTGTTGTCTTCAGAAAAAGAGGAAGGAGAAATTATTCCTTCCTAGAGGGAACAAAATTTCCCAAATAATACTGATTCCTAAGTTATCCCCCACTGGCTGAGGTTAAGAAGTATGAGAGCACAAGAACTCAGAGAAACATGAGCAGTAAGTTAGGACTACAGCACAAGTTCTATGGATGACCACAGCAGGAAATACTTTTGGAAGGGAAGTTTGGGATTAGATCATGATGTCTTGACCTCTTGATTAAGGAATTTGGATTTTGTCTTAAATGTCCCTTAGAGGCCCATGTATTAAAGGCTTGGTCTTTAGCCTGTGGTGTTAAAAGGAGGTGTTGGAAATTTCATTAGGTGGGACCTAGTGGAAGGAAGTTAGATTATTGGGGGCATGCCCTTGAAGGGGACGTTGGGACCAAAGCCCATTTCCCTGTCTCTCTTACTTCCTGGCCATTACGGGGTAAGCAGCTTCCCTTGCTGTGCCCTTCTTCTTGATGTTCCATGCCACTACAAATCCAAAACAGCAGAGCCACATGACCATGGACTCAAATATTTGAAATTGTGAGCCAAAATAAAACTTTTCCTTTAATAAGTTGATTTCCTTGGGTGTTTTTTTCATAGCAATGGAAAGCAAACTAACACATTCTAATAAAGGCATGAAGGTGGCTTCTGAGGAAGTAATAGCTGGTTAGCAATTTAGATACTGAGTGGTGGAGTGGGTGGAGGTTTGTTTCACTGTGGTCTGCATATTTATTTATTCTACCATCATTTGTTGGACATCCAATATGTGCTGGTGATATTCAATTTAATTAAGCCATGGCTTCTGCCATTGAGAACCTTCTGGCCTAGTTTTGGTGATAGTGTCATGTAATCAGTGCTATGATAGTGGTACCACAGGATAGATTTAGCTTAAACTGGTGGTGAAAGGTAATGGTCAAAGAAAGCTATGTGGGTAAGCAACACTTTGAGTTTTGAAGAATATGTACACATAGCTAGACTTAACATCAAGTGTGTGAATGTGGCTATACGTGATGATCATGAGATATGTACTTGAAGACAGAGTACTTAAAGTAGAGATTTGAGTACTTAAAGTAGAGAGACTCATAAATGTGTGAACATATGATATTCAGAGGGAACAAGCAGTAAAATATTGCATATGACTGAACTTAGCTGTATGCAGTGGGAATAGCAGAAAATGAACCTAGAAAAGTAGGCAGAAACTAAATTATGAGGGGCCTTGGTTGGTTAATGGAGAATTTTCATATTTATATTGAAAACAATAGGGATCTGTATTGGTCAGCTTTCTTATTGCTGGGACAAAATGCTTGACACCCACAACTCTGAGGAGAAGAGGTTTAATTTGGCTCACTGTTCAGGGAATTCAGTCCATGACTGACTAGCTCCAAGGCAGAAACATCATGATGGAAGGGCACGGTGGAGGAAAGCTGTTCACCTCAAAGTAGCCAGGAAGCAGAGAGAGAAGGGAGGAGCTGGGGAGGTAGATAAACCCTCCAAAGACTATAATGTTTCTCTTCTGATAAGGCCTACCTCCTAACAGCACAGTTTACATATAACTCATCAACGGATCAATCCACTGATAAGCACAGCACCTACATGATCCAATCACCTTTCAAAGGCCCCACCTCTGAACACATGAAACTTTTTGGGGGTGTTCTAGTTCTAAACCATAACAGGATCTAAGATAGAAATTTAACTAAGGAAGGGGCCTATAATTTTCATTTCAATGCTGATATTTCCTATATTCTATATAATTTATATAGAATATATATTATATATTGTATATTATATAGGAGATATATTATATATTATATAGGGGATATATTATATATAGGGGATATATTATATATAGGGGATATATTATATATATAGGAAATATCAATATGGACAATATGTCCATATTTAAATCTCTGATTATTTACAATAGTTTCTTTAAATTTTTTGTCAGCTAATTCTAATATCTGTGTCATCTCAGGTTTTCTATTTATTACTTATTCTCTTGGCCATGGGTCACATATTCCTATTTCTTTGCACATCTACTAATTTTTTTAAAAAAATGTGTGATAAAAAGTGTGGATAATATACTATAAAAACAGAAGAGCGTGTTCTGGATCTAGCAGGAAGCTGAAGGAATGACTGATCATTTTATTCTTGGGGAGGATTCAGTTCACAAGTTGGCAAGTCTGTTTTGGCCAGACTTTAGTGTTAGGACAAATCCTTAGTCCTGGGATTTCTAAAGTATAATTCTTTCAGTTTTCACTGGAATTGCTTCTTGGCCTTTTGGCTAAGATCAAGTGTAGTCTTCACTGGAAAGTGCAAGGTGTTTGTCAAATCCAACTTTGTGAGATTCAAATTCCAATCTTTGTCTTGTGACAGATAGCAGCTAACATCTCTATTCAACTTTTTCAGGCTTCCAGCTATTGCTTTCCACCAGGCTTCCTGAGGTCTCCCATTAATATGTGAATTAAAGGTTTCAGGGAAAGATTTCAGGGAGTTTACATGCATATTTGGGTATTTCTCCTTTGTAGTTCTTTCTTTCTGAGATTTCCATCCTGAAGTTTCAGCCACTAATTTCTGACAACTCAACCAAATTCAACTGTTTGAGTTCTATGTAACTCAAAATGCATGAATTGTTAAGTAACTATAGTGAAAAAGTCATAAAAGTAACTCTCACCTTGTATTTCTTTCAAGGATTGAATGCCTTGTAATAGTTTCTGCCTCCTTCCAGTGTTTTAAAACACTCTTCAGGGTTTTAATTTTGTTTTTAAAATATATATGCAGATTTTATCATTGCTATCTACAGGATAATTCAGATATAAATTACTCCACTATACTTGTAATTTCAGCTTCAAATCATTAATTCATGCTGAATTTTCTACATAGGTTAGTGGGCAGGACCAGTGATTAAGTCAAATATCTTGGTTCTCAAAATATACCAAGTGCAAGAGCATGAGCTTTTAAATCAAATAGTCTAGACACAGAGATCTGTTTATTTATGACTTTAGAGTCAGAGTTCTGGTTGTTCAATCTCAAAGCTCAAAATCTTAATATTGAATTGATGGTTTTGGCCGTCTATATATCCATTTATCACTTGACAGATCACAAACTGTGTTAGTTCCTCCCACCCTTTTCTTTCTGACAGTTACACTTGATGTTCTTTATATTATTAAGAATTCTTTGCCTCAGCATTTTTGGGGGTTGGAGAAACATGAGATTGGGCTTTAATTTTCACTGAGTCCTCCTAGCAAGGATTTCCTGGGATTCTTACATGACTTTCTAAGTCTTGACTGAAAAATATGGCTGGGTGGGGTAAATGATATGTTCTAGGTGCTATTTTTTGTCCCCAAATGTGCTGATCCTGAAACCAAAAGAAACACAACCCTCTGTCTACTTGGCAGGGGGTCAGGGTGGGAGAAGGCTGGCATAGTTACAAATGTGTGATAAGTATCTTGACACAAGATCAATGTTTTCCAGTAGCCAGGTAAATAAAATTATTGATTGAAAAAAAAAAAGATCCCTTCAGCCCTTGCAAACAGAGGCAAACCAAACTAGAGGCAAGAGTTGAGTGAGCATTGCAATTTAAGAGATAATAAAGGGTAAACTGGATGGACTGGAGGAATTTAAGAAAGTAAAGCTATAGAATTAAAAGGCAAGATGGGTGGTGTGAGCCTGTGTGAGAGGGCAGAGTCTCGCAGGATGCTTCGTGTTTGGACTAGAACAAACAGAAAATCAGGGTGTTTTGCATTAGAATAGAAAATAAAGAATTATAAAGAAAGATTTTAGGAGAAAGAGACTGTATTTATGTTTAGACATGTTGAGTGTTAAGATGCTTGAGACCATTGCTCTATAACCATAAATGGAGCTCTACAGAACTCTAAGATTTAAGAGATGAGAAGAGGGGATTTAAGAGATGGGAATATTTAAGAGTTGAGAAAAGGAGATAATGTGTGGCATCACAGCAGTGAAGAAGGATAGGTTTCTCTGTATAGGTCAGTGAGAAACAGAATCAGATATCCTGAGGACAAAGAAGCCAAGAGCAGCAAGCATACGTGGAACTTGTGGAAGACTCAAGAGAAGTATTATAGAGACAGAAACTAGATTTCTGTGAATAAATGCGTGATTAATGTATAACTGAAAGGAAGAGGAGGTGGCAATTATTAATTTTTTAAGAAGTGTATATTCCTAAAACAAATAGGTGGAATAGATTTGGCGTTGAAGTTGATGCCTAAAGACATTTATGCTGGTAAATGTGTACAGTTGCCATGCCTGAGCAGCATCTCTAAACTGAAGCTTGCTTTTTTTCCCTATCTCCCCATCTAAGGAAAACTTAAAGGGCATTTGAGCCTGATGAGGTCTAACCACAGGCATGGATTAAACTTGGGGAGGGAGTGCTGCAGGTAGAAGTAAGAACATAAAATGGGCAACTGGACATTATTTAAGCAACTGGTTTGCATGAAGGAACAGCTGAAGAATTGGTAGACAGAGGGACCCAGTAACAGAAAATATTGGAAGACTTTTACTCGGCTAGACCTAACTAAGATGCTTGAAAGAGTTTGAGGTTAAATACCAATTCATGTCTGAGTAAAGCAAAGCCAACAGGCTGTGGCTTGGGGACCACGAGTGTCATCCTTATGTAGAAATTCATGGAAAAGCCCCAACGCTTATCTAAGACTGCCCACAGACGTGCAACTAACAATAGAGGTATTAAGTCTTTTACACAATTACTAAAATATAAACTTGTGGATGCCAGGAAACCTGGGAGAGCTAGGTTTGTTTTTTCAAAAATAGTCATTGTCATATTTTTTGTAGTAGGTCATACAAGCTTACTAAGAAATGTGTAGAAGGTAGTTCTCCATAACCAGCTAACCCCATAACCACTGTTAACCAGTAAATCTATACAATTATTTTTACAAAAGTTATATAATATTATATCTACTTTAAACTTGTACCTTTGATGTCAGTACATAGAGATGATCTTCAGCCTTAGCTTTTTCTCATTAATGAACAAATATCAATTTGTATTTCATAATGTATAGATTAATGAAATTATTTTTAAAAGGTATTGATTTTTTTTCGGCCTCTTGCCTTTTTGGATAGTGTGGTAATAAACATTGTGTGTGTGTGCATGGACAATTCTCTTGAATATACGTTTTGGAGTCAAATCACTTCTGTTTCTAAAAATATATATATTTTGCCAATCTTCCTTGGAATATCTGTCAAAGGAGCTGTAAACAGGACTTGTTGCAGGTAACAGGGGTTCTTAACTTGGGTTATATGAACTGGATATGATCAGAGTATCTGTGAACCTCAGTGGGGAAAAAAATTCATCTTCACTTCCTCTAACCTTTAACTGAAATTTTTGTTTCTCTTGAATTATTAATAAAATCATACCACCATAGTATTAATGATAGAGACCACAGATATTTTCATTGTTGTTGCCAGTGACTTGAAATATCATTTATATGTGTTAGCTTTCTGTCTCTACTTTAAAATTATGGTTGAATCCTGTCAGTGTATCTTGTTATTGAATGAGTTTATGAAGAAAATGTATTGCTAAGACATAAATTAAAAATATCTTGATATATTTCAATATAACTTGTCATCTTATATAGTTTCTATTATATTTTAAAGGCATTATTATGAAAAATGGTCAATAGGTTTCATCAGATTGTTGAAACTTTTAGCACAAAAATTTCTAATTCTCATGACTTAGGGCCATAAGAAATGAGAATAATAGTAGTAATAGAAGACATCTATGTAGTGCTGTGACATACTGGATATGTTTCTACCTGAGGATATTACTTAAACAACTCATTTAATTCTAATAACAACCCAATTAGAGAGGTGATCTGACTGTTTTCATTTTACAGGGGAAGAAATTGAAGCACAGGGAAGCTCATTTGTCCTAGGTCATATCACTAAGCCAATTATGTAGGCAGGCCATGAACTGAGCAATGTACTTCAGGATTTGTGTACCTACCTGCCCAGGTAAGCTAGATTTCAGAGAAATTAATCTTGGTATTTGACATGTTGAAGTCAGTTACTTTACCTTCTTGCCCTGATCTCCTATTTAAGAATTATGATTTCATTTATGTACTTCTACCTACTGTGTGTGTGCAAAGTTGGGTGCTGTGTATGTAAAGAAATTAACCAAGTGCTCATGGATTCTCCAGTTCTGAACCTAATTTATGTCCTGACCCAGGCTAACTATCATTTATTTATTAATTTAATTAAGTGTTTTAAGTCCCTAGCGTATTGGGCAATTTCCTAAGTACTGGGGATGTTGCAATGAATAAGAATGATTCAATTCCTGCCTTTTCTAGATCTTAGACTTCGAATCATTCTATAAGGAAGTAAGTGCCATGAACATCACAAAACAGGTGAAGGAGGATAGGGTTGCGGGAGGGGAGGTGTGGGTGGTAAATATGGGCCAACTTTTGGGAAAGTTGTGTCAGCGTTCTGTCATTGTGACAAAATACCTGAAAATAACAACTTAAAGGAGGAATAAAAGGTTTATTTTGGCTCATAGTTTCAGAGGTTTCAGTCCATGGTCACTTTGGGCCATCATTTCTGGGCCACAAGAGAGGCAAAATATTATGGCTGAGAGCATGTAGTGGAACAAAGCAGCTCAACTAAGGTGGCCAGGAAGCAGAGAGAAAGAGCCAGAGAACCTTTGCTGCTGGGCTTCCTCCTTCTCTGCTTTAGTTCTCTGCAGGCCTCTGACCTGCAGTGGTGTGCTCCCAGTCAGGACAGGTCTTCACCGTCCCCAGTTTGCTGTCCCACATGCCAACTGTCTCTGGACATACCTGACAGATATTCCTACAAGTGTGTTTTACTAATTTCCTAGACATTTTCTAACCTAATCAAGATGAAGTGTCACAAGTTTCTCCACCACCACACTAGCAAAACAGTGCACTTTGAGCCATCTCTCCTCACTCTCTGAGGGAATTCCTCACTGCTAAACCCAGTGCCCGTGAACTGCTGGCCTGGGGAATGCCTTGATGAGCAGTGAGTCACATCTCTTGTCGCTGGCCCGCTGTTTTAACCCTTTGATTCTTCCTCACCAGAATGTATATGCCTGTACGTATCTTCAGGTTGCGCTTCCCTCCCCAGGGACTGGGGAGAATATACAAAGAAGGAAACAGATTTTGTCAGTTACGGAGTACAGTGTGGACAACACACTCTCATGCAGAATATGCAGACTCAACCCCAGAAAAGTGAGTCTGTCCTCAGTTTCAGGTTTCAGTTCTGTTATGTTGCATCATCACTGACCAATTTTATGACAATAAAGAGAGGATCGGCTTTTAGTGAATACCTCTATTTTAAATCTGAGAAAATCAGAATTAAACTTACAGAAAAGAGATGCCAGTGCAGTACGCAAGAGGTAAATAAAAACAGGTGGCAAGGGGTGGACCTGAACACACAAAGCTGTTAGCTTGCTTTCAACTTGGTAGAAAGTCAGTAGGTGCTGAGCAGGTTCTCAGGGGAGCGTATCTTCTGAAGTGGTCTCACCATTCTTTGGAGAGCACTGAATGAGCTGGCAGTGGACACACAGACTCTTTGTGGTTCTTAAAAGCCTCAAGACAGGTTTCAAAGAGGAAGGGAGTTCCACCGTGAATCTTAGACTAATTAGTACTAGGCTAACATCAGAACATTTGCTGCTTTTCTGACACAGAGTCAAATTCCTTCTTCTACCCACACAGAAATGATTAATTCCTTCTTCCAACCACACAGAAATGGCTACCTTTAGCGTCTTTATGAAATGGCTGTACACAATGTCTGAGTAAAGCAAAGCAACAGGCTGTGACTTGGGGACCATGGGTGTCGTCCTTATGTAGGAATTCATGGAAAAGCCTCAATGCTTTAAAAAAGAAAGGTTGATTCGAAATAAAACAAAAAATACAATCTGGTGAGTCTGTGTTAAGATAAAGTGGTTTAGAGCCATAATCTAAGATGGCCTAGGTAGCATATAGCATGAAAAGAAAACAGAAGTTGAAAAACCAGATGAGCTGGTTTTTGGAAAGCAAGGAAGAAAATAGAAAGCTCATTGGAAACAGAGTCCTGGGTAGTTTGAATGACTCACTCAAGTTTCACAGGACTTTGCAGGAGACCCCAAAGAAGACTCCAGCCCAAGCTGTTTACTGACTATGTTACTGGATCTCTGCTTGTCTTTTCCTACAGTGGTTTGACATCTTAACCCCATGCTACACTCTCAAAATCTACTCTAGGTTTATACTAATGCAATTTCAGTGAAATATAGAAATTTTACTACCATAAAGTTCCATTCCTTCCTCCTCCCACTCTTGTACTATTATCATTGTACATATTATACCAGTATGTGTTAAAAATTCAACAGGGCATTCTTATAGTTATTACTTTCCACAATCTAATAGCTATTAATAAAGCTGAGTAAAGTAAGTAGAGTAAGTATATATTTATAGACTTTGTTATATTAATCATCTTACTTGCCATTTCTGGATTTCTTGCTGTATTTCTATGGATTCAGGTACCATTTCTTTGCTTTGTTTCCATTCACACCTTTTGGGTTGCTATTGTCAAATATGTTACATTTCTATATGCTATTGGCCCCAAAGTACAATTGTATAATTGTTTTATACAGTCAACTTTTATATCAGTTAAAATTAGAAAGTAGAATAAATGTGCCATTGTACTGTCATTTGCAATTATCTACATAATTATCTTTGCCAGAACATTTTTGTTCTTTCATATTAATCAGGGTTCCCCAGAGTAACAGAACCAATAGATGGAGATCTGTTACAAGGGTTTGGCTCACCTGATGGTGGAAGCTGAGAAGCCTCACAACCCGCTGCAAGGTGGAGACCCAAAAAGGCTGCTGTGTTATTCCAGTGCAAGTCTGCAGGCCTGAGAACTGATCCACAGGAGCCACAGTGTAAGTCTGATGTTATTCTAGCACTGGCAGTGTTATTCCAGTGCAAGCCTACGAGCTCCAAACCCGGAAGTACTGATGTCTGAGGCAGGAGAAGAGGACCATCCCAGCTCAACAACAAAGAGGGAATTTGCCTCTCTTCTCCCATTCAGACCCTCAGTGGACTGTGTGATGCCCTCCTGCATTGGTGAGCATGATCTTTACTCAGCCTGCTAATCGAAATGCTAATCTCTTATGCAAGCACCTTCACAGATAACAAGAAACACTGTTTACCGGCTATCTGGAGATCTCTTACTCCAGGCCAGCCAGCTGGCACTTAACACCAACAATTACAGGTGTAGATTTGTCTTACTACTTGGTAGCATTTGATTTTAGCTGGCAAACTTGTGGTATATTTTGTAAGTCAGGTCTGCTAGCAAGAAATGTTTCCAATTTTTGGTGGTTTTTTGTATTGGTTTGTTTACTGGGAATGTTTTATTTTGCTTTCCTTTTGGAAGATAGCTTTGGTTAATATAAGAATTTTGGTTGAGAGGGTTTGTTGTTGTTTTTTTTAACTTGAGCACTTTGAATATATCATACTCCTGCCTTTTTGGCCATTGTTTCTGTTGTACATAAGATGACAATAGGTGATACCTATTGTTGAAGTTCTCATAACAAGATATTTTTTCTTACTGATTTCAAGATTTTCTTTTTACACTTAGATCATACTCTGATATTTTAGCTTCACATTTTACTATGATGTGTCAGGGTAAGAATCTCTGTGTTCATCCTACTTGGAATTCATAGAGCTTCGTGGAAGTAATAATGCTTTTCATCAATTTGAGAAGTCTTTTTATTTCTTTTGAGTCATTATTTCCTCAAGTATTTTTCTGTCCCTTTGTCTTCTCTTCTTAATCATTTTACATATGTTAGTGTGCTTCACACAGCCCACATTTATATGAGACTTCATTTTTTCTTCATTTTTTTCTATTTTGTACTCTATCCCTGTAATATAATCTCTCCTAATCCATCACTGATGTTTTTCTTTTGTTGGCTCAGATTTACCGTGGAAGCCCCTACAGAATTTTTCAGTTTGTTGTACTTTTTTGACTCCAGAATTCCATTTAACTACCTGTCATTATTTCTATCTTTTTTTCTATTTGATGAAATAGTGCATCATACCTCCCTTTAATTCCTTAGAAATTGTTTCCGTTAGTCTTTGAAACTATTTAATGGCTGCTTGGAAGTCACTGTCTGCTCAGCTGATCATCTGGACCCCTTCAGGGAGGTTTCTATTGCCTGTTTTTCTTTCCTGTGTATGACTTAGAGTTTCTTGTGTTTTATAATTTTGGGTTCAAAAATGAGTACTTTAGGTAATGTAATAACTCTGGATACTGATTTCCTATCACCTGAGCCCAGGGAGGAGATCTTCTTGTTGTTTTCTTGGTCATTCATTTATTTTTAGTAACTTGGTTCAACTAACTTTTTAAAGTCTATTCTCCCCCCACCAGAAGGGTTCTTTTTGACTATATTTCCGTGAGTCTCTGGGTTAAATTGTTGCTTGCTCTGTCATTTTGCTTGTTGCTACTAGTATGATGGCTCTGTCGTATCCATTCAATTGTTCTGCACCTACATCTCTTTTGTTTTTGACAGTGGCTCTAGCATAACATTCTTTGCATTCTTCCAAATATTGTCAGTCCTCTCAGGCAGAGCCATGGAGCTCTTTCCCGATGACTGACCTCTCTGCTAGTACAGAACCATGGCACCAGTAGACCAGGTCTAGGAGTACCCTCCTTCTTCCCCGAGTAATGAGTAACATCCTTGTTCTGTGAGCAGGTAATTGGGAGCAGGGGAGGTTTGTAGCCCCCGGTCGTGTCAGCTTTTCCCTCCTAGTGTACAGCCTCTGCCCTAAAAGTGAGTGGGTTCAAGACTGATGGAGCCCTTATATTTTTGCCTTGCCTGCAACAGAGCTTCCACCATATGAGTGGGAACTAAGTGGGCCCTAGATCTACAGGTCTAGAATAGAATAGAATAGAGCTTTGGGTCTAGAATATGGGGAAGATGAGACTGAGCAACACAGACAGCCTGCTCCCCTCAGGGCCAAGCCATAGCCCTAGAATGAGAACTGTGAGAGTTTTATTGTCTTCCTTGACCACAGCCTGAGACTGAGCTGCTATAACATAGTGGTGAGGTGGGCAGCAATAGAGCAGGCTCTGTCTCAAATGCTACAGATTTCTGCAGTCCTTATTAAGATTTAGTATTTTTTTTAAAAAAAAAATGAATACTTCTCCATTTGCTGGATGCCCATAGGACAATTTCCGGGGACTTTAAGTGAGTGTGCATTTTTCTATACGTTTCTCTAACTATGTGGATTTTTTTTGTTATTACTGGAATCTTTTACACTTTACCATTCTGGATATTAGTCATTGTCATTATTTTTACTTAAGTAAATGTGTTTTTTAACTCTTTGTTATTAATAATATTCATTATACTTTTTGATTAATAACAGTCATGGGTGACTTCTCTGTACCTCATTTGGTGGTAAATTTGATTACTTGTGCAAAATAATCTGTATTACCCAGGAAAAAGAGTAAACGAATCAAATATATATTGACTTCAAAATAAGGGAGTAACAACAAAGAAATGTTAAATTTCTTGAAACTCTGAATCTTTATAAACTCTAACATTTGAATTAATGCTTTCTTACTTGTCCTTTGGCAAATCACGCAGCTTGTTGGGTATTTCATTCATCCAAGAGATGATAATCATGAGCTGATCCGAATGTAATTCTGAAGCAAATCAATCAAGGAAATGATGTGGGGCTGTTGAAAGATGCTGGGGTCCAAGCAGAGTAATTTAGGTTTCAATCCTGGGCTCCATCACTCATTGTGAGCATTTTGTCAAGTCGCTTGTCTTTGGTAGGACTCAGTTTCCTGATGTGTCAAATGGGAGTAATGACTCCTGTCTCAACCAATTACCGACAAAAATTGAAATAGGTAACTTATGCAAGTGGCTAGTACAGTTCTTTCCACAGAGAAAAGGTTGTAAAGTATTACTATGTTTATTACTATTAGATATTATTAAGACTAATATTCATAAGTGATTTAGTTAGTGAATTATGCAAAGCTCCAGTTGTATCAATTAAGATACATTTAGCTACAAGTAACATAAAAAATCACCTCAAAGGCTTTTTTTTTTAAATGAGAAAGCAGTTTCAAGGTTGGTTAAATTAATGGCACAAACATGTCATCAGGGACTCAGGTTTGTTCAGTCTTTCAGTTTTCTCTCCTCAGAGTTTTCCTGCTGTTTTTAGTTAATCCTCTCTAAGCTTAAAATGCCAGCTGCATACCGGCTATTACGTGCTATTACATGCAAGGCTCAAAAGAAACTGTCTCTGTCTTTAGTTCCTCTTTAAAAACAAAAACAACTTCCCAAATGTCCCTAGGAGACTTCCTCTCCGTTCTTATATGTCTACCCTAATCTATCATTAACGGGGGAGTTGGGATTAATAAGAACGCGTCCCTCTCCTTCAGTGCTGAGAAAAGGCTCTGACTCCCCGGAAGCACCTGCTGTCTCAGTACCTGAACACAGTTGAGTTTCTATGGGCAAAGAAAAGAGGAGAAGGGAGTTAGCTAGGGATAGAGCTCTCAAGGGTAACATGCTTTATTTTCAAGGAAATTACAGTTTATTGCTAAGATCATTAATAAAATTTTACCAATGATTACCAGTGCATTGCCCTATCAATGTATTAAAAGCCATGAATTTAAGAGAGAAACACAAAATATATATAAATATACAAATAAAGAGGAAAAAAGAAGAGAGATAAATAGGGAATAGGGCAATGTTAAAATACTTCCCCAAATTACATGTTTTGGTGCTTCAAAAATATTTTAATGTATATGCTAATTTGTTTCACTTATACTAATATTTTTTCTTAGATGGTTGAAAAGAAAGTTTTGTGTTATCATCTGTTAGTTTCTTTTTGTCAGAATCTTTTGGGTTTATGTCTTGTATTCTGAGCAACTACTTTGAAGATAAAGATACTCGGTGTATTAACTATTGTTATTCACTTATTAATTTGTTATAAAAATTTTGTCTTTTTTTAATAAAATAAAAAATGAAAAGGAAGACATTAGCCAACCTTGTAGATTCTCATAAAACTCATCTCCTTTCCTTCTGACCAAGACATTATATTTAGTGAGCACTGTTGATATGATCTAATCAAACAAATGCTAAAAACAGTAAAGGGAAATTTTTTAAAAAAACATCCCTCATCATTATTATGGGAAATTGTCACCCAGTACTCAGAAGAGTTCTGTTCGTCTTATCTGTGAAGAAAATAACTTATGTTGATTTGAAGCACCATCAGTTGGTGTTCTGGACTGTTTTGAAAATGCACTCTCGGCTCTGTCTAGTGGTTCAAACCATCCGTGTTTCTGTCCACAGTTCTCTCAGGTGGACATTAAAAAGTTTTGCAGAAAAGGACAATGATTTTGTTCTATTTTGAACAAACTCCTAAGGATTCTTTGCCCAAGGTTTGTCAAACCAGAATTATTAGAATGTCCACGGACTCGAAGAACAGCCCTCAAGGGATGCCAAGGAATTTGATGTATAAATTCCTCAGCTGATCCTTTGACACAGAGTGAGATTCTTCTGAGGTACAGCTCCCAGGTCATTTCCCAGAGTTTCCCCACAGGATTAATCTTCAGTTATTTCCTTAATAGCACATCCTTCCTTGGCTGCCTTCCTTTTCCTGACTCACTTCTCTACTCCCCCATTGACTTTCCCATTCAACCACTGGTGTGGGAATCCTTGTCTGAGTCTGCTTTTGGAGAAACCCACACTAAGATGGAATGGGACCACACATGATGGAATCAGGTCCTAAAAAATCAGTGGGGAAAGGGAATAAAAACATAAATCAGGGACTAGGTGAGGTGAAAGAAGAGGATGACATACAGGATTAGAATTGAAAGTTTACTGGCTGACAAGCGAGCTGTCTTATCAAAGTCATTCTCTCTGCTCTCAGTTTTTTTCACTTTCGAGGCCTAAGCAACATAATCTCAGAAGTCTCATTAACAGGTCCCCTGGGAAACTCTTGAATGGGAAGCTGCTGGGCTGACCTTTCCTTCCCAAGGCTGATAACCTCTGGCTTCTTGACAGTAGACAGGAGAAAGAAGCTACCTGTGTTAACTTGCACTGTAATTCTGGGAACAAGGGTATTCCCAAAGCACAGAGTCACCAGTAACTGTCATTTTCAGAATTACTATGGCAGTGTTGGTGATCAGCACAACACAGTTGCCTGGTTATCTAGAAGACAATGAGGTTTCTGGAACCACGGAGGTAGGCCTAGGACAGGAATCCCCTTCTCTCTGAGGCTTCATGAGCTTTGCTGACAGAAGCATGGGACCATTGTAGCTTAGTCTTATCCTTGCACCAAGGAGAGCAAAGCCCGTCTTTGACTCTCTGCCCACCACCTCTCGTTTCATGCATCCTTCTGATAATGAGATCTCTTGCTCTCTAGGTGTTCATGCTGCAAGGAAGAAAATAGAAGAGTAGCAGTACACAAAGCAGACAGGAGGAAAGGATATCTTTAGCAGACTCCCATAAAAATATATTTTTAAAGTCTAGGAGCTGGGAGAATGAAACTGACTGATATTCAAATTGTAGGGAAATAGATATTCTAGCTTTAGTGATGGTTAAAATACTTTCCAAATACTCTGAGGCTTGGAATGTGACTTGAAATGTAAATGATAGAGAAATAGAAGGCAAATGATTTTGTAACCATACTTTGATTGAAAATAATTGTTGAAATCAGGGTGAGTGGTACAATGTCTGTGATTATTGGAAAGCTCATGTATAAAATAATAATAAATAATAATAAAATAAAATAAATGATCTTGAAGATATTTAAAATATTGTTTAAATTTCAGTGTTAAACAACATTCTAAACCATGACACTCTTGTCCAAAATATTTGACGAAAAAGAAAAGAAAACCAAGCATTCATTTGTTCACTATGGAGGTTTTACTTTGCTTTGTAAAGAACGGTTTGTTACAATTCTTTAAGCTACAAAAAATCAAGGAAAATAGGTAAATGTAGAAGGGGAAGAAAATGGATTTTAAAATGCATTTTAAAAATTTAAAATTACCCCGTGGTACTTAAAAACTAATAGTATGGGGCTAGGGATGTAGCTAGGCTGTGCAGAGCCTGTCTGGCAATTGTGAGGCCCTGAGTTCAATTCCCAGCACCAAAAACCCCCCAGAAAACAACAACAAAAACCCAGAACTAATAGTATGCAAGCAAGCGGTGAGACAGTTTAAATGTCTTACCAATTTATTTTGGATAAGTTAGCTAGATAAGCCTTTTTTAATTCCTGAAAATATTATCAATGAAATAAACTGATTGTATAAAATTTGAAAAATAAATAAAAATGATAAAACATTGCAAAGGTATGCAGTGAAGTGATCCTTAAACCAAATACCTTATTAAGAAAAGATTTGAAATGAACCATAATGTAAGAAATGAAAAATAAATTTATAATGCATTGAAATTACTAATGCATTTTTTAAAAAACATAATGACTAGATTATTATTTTCACCCAATTTGTGATGTCAGACAATTTTCTTTTAAGCAATTCACATGGATGGAGAAATTTTAGTAATAAAATTTATACAGGGTAGTCATTCATTTTTCCCAGCTGCTGCTACAAGGTCAATTGATTTTACATGCATGATTTCCAAAATGACTTACTGAGACCTAGAAATAAAAGTCTTCAGGGGGTTGACTGTTAGATAGCAGGGAGTCTTTACTTTCCAGCATGGTCTAGCATGTCTGTGGTTGACCCTGTGTTGAAGGCAGCATGTACAGTATCGTGTGCAATTAGTTAGCTGTGGAGCAGGGCCGAGACATGGACAACGGTGTGGAGGAGAGTTGTTTCTCAAGCTCTTCAAGGTGATTTCCTGTAGGAAGCCTTATCAGGACTGAATGGGTAATATAAAGGTGGCCCTCATTACTTCAGTAGAAAATGTTTTGATGCTGTAGTATGGAGGTTGTTCACTGAAGGAGAGTAGCAAAGACATAATAAAGCACTTCGGTGAAATGAAAAAAGGAATGTCTGCACATCTAACTCAAGAGCAAATCAGGTGTGTTGTAAACACTGTCATTTGATGTATATTCCATATTCCTTTGACCAAGACCTAATAAAGATTAAGAGAGAGGGGTTAGGGTGGTAAGGAGGGAGACTGAGGCTGTTATGTCAGTTTTTTGTAGATCATTGTATTATTAGTGCCTCCAGGCTCAATAATACCAAAACTAGGAAAGGACACCTGATCAAATTCTTTGCAAATTCTGAGTCACAAAAGCCACGTGACTAGAACTGTACATTTCATATTACTAAATTAGAGCCTATAGGAGGGTTTATATGACTGGTCTTTGCTGTAAAGATCATAGAATGTCCTTTCATCCATCGGAGCTAACTGAAAAGACAATCAATTTTTTATAAGCAAAGGCAACAGGCTGAGCCATGTGTATTTCCTGAAGGGTGGCTTTGACATTTGAAAGTGAAACTTAGCATTAGAAACCTAGATGTATCCAGTGAAAAACAATCTGTGAGCTGTGAAATTGCAAAACAATTTTTTCTGTGTGTGAATCATTCAGTGAAGTCATTTCTTGATCTGGTGTCTTTCTCCAATTGTGCTATGATAGCGACAAAATTGCTTTGAGTGCTGTCTATTTTCTATTATTGTGAAACCTATTTAGTAAGGTGCCCATAACAAAATTTTTGATGATGAAAATGTAATAATCATAGCTTTTACATTTAGTAGGCTTTCCTACTTACAAAGGTAATGCATGCCTGGTATACATCAAACAAATATAAGTGAATATATGTTATCTCTCTTGGGGATCTTCTTTCAGAAGTGACCAATTTTATCAGTTTGCCATATATCCTTCCTTACCTTTCTTTATGTCTGTAAAATGTTGTAAATTAATTTGCAAAAATGGCAAAACATTCTCATGGCTATAGGCATTCCTTCCTCTAGTGTTAATTTTGTAGCTCCTGCCAGTAGGTGAAGTCTATTTCTCCACCTGTTGAATTTGGAGTTTATAGGAGAGAATTCATCTGGATCACTAGTTCAGAACAAAAGGACAGATGTGATATTGGAACTGCAAACATTATTTAAAAAAACTTGCCCAGAGGCCTTGTCCTAATCACCATTTGAGTTATTTCATATTTACAATTATGAATACTGCTACTTAAATTATGTAAAAAAAGTAATGGATAAAAAAAGAATTTCTGTAGTCTTTAATTAAAAAGGCTAGGCCTTTTATCAAGTGTTGTGAGGCCGTAAGATTTATAGGTTAACAGCTCTGAAATCTGAAGCAATGTCTGGCTAAATGTGTGCTTTACTTTTTTGTTTTGTTGTTTTAATTTGAACTTTTACATATATTTAATTAGTACCTGTGTATAGTACATGAAGTTGGTACCTGTACATGACACACCTTAATTTCTTTTTTCATCCCCTTGCCTGTCCTTCCCTCTTTGCTCCACTCATCCCTGTATCTCCTTCCTTTTTTTTTGGTACATGTTTGCAGTTTGTAATGTTTACATTCCTTGGAATTGGTACATGTATATAACTCATCCAAATTCCTATTTTTCATCCCTAATCCCTTCCCTCTAACTCAGTCAGTGTAAGTTTTTTTTTTTTTTAAAGCACAAGCACTGAGATATGGACCATGTGAGAATATATGAGTCCTTTTCTTTAAAAACTTTTGAATATAGTTGAAAAGACAAAGGTATTATAGTTGTCATTTCTCACCCTTTTGTACTCTACTCTTCATTAAGCCAGTGCTCTACTCTGACAAATTTCTGATGTTCCAGTGTTTGTGTCCTTTTCTTATCCTGTAGTGAACATGTAGGCAAGTATCAGATAAATTTAAAAAATTTTAACCCAGAAATATATGACGGTTGGAAGTATACACACAAGTTCCACTACCTTAGTCAGCCTTTCTCTAATAACTTTTCAGCCAAACACTACTTATATCAGTTGGCTTTTTATTACTATAACAAATACCTGAAGTAAATCAACCTATTTTTAAAAGGGTTTATTTGGCTTATAGTTTTAGAGGTTTTAGTCCATGGTCAATACTTTTGGGCCTGTGGTAAAGCAGGATTCCATGGTAAGGAGTGTGTGGAGAAACAAAAATGTGCTCACCTCAAGGATAGAACAAAAGAGAGAGGAAGGGGAGGTCTCCCCCTATTTTATTCACAGGCACAGCCTTAATGACCAGATGACTTCCCACTAGGCCATACCTCTTAGCTTCTGATACCTCAAAACATGGGCCTAGAGGAGCAAAAGCCCCCAGTGCTGAGTAGCTGAACCTTTTGGGCTGATATACCACCACCCCCAGCATAGAGGAGGAGAGACCTCCCCACACCAGCACCAAGGATGAGCCTTCTGGGCTGTGGCACCACTGTCCACAGAACCAAGGAGAAGAGCTGCCCCCAGCACCAAGGAGGTGAGGTGTGTGGGCACAAGCAGCACACCCCCCACCATTGAAATGAGAAGACATGTAAACAAGTCTCAAAACCAGACTTCCAGATCACCTAAAGCAACCCCAAAGGGAAATGAGATGGAACAATCTGATACTCAACCAACTGGACTCCCTGAACTGGCAACAAAAGAGGATCTGGAACAAAGGAAATCAGAAATAATTTCTCAGATAACAGCAGAGACTGTGCCCACAGTGTAAGACATGATTAATAAATCTAGAGAGGACATAGATTGAAAAATAGAGGAGCTAAGGAACATGATGGAATCCCAACATACAAAACAAATGTAATCCATAAAACAGCTGCAAACAGATTTCCAGGAGATTAAAAACGCCACTAAAAGTTTAAGCAACAGAATGAGCCAATGTGAGGACAGAATTTCAGATATAGAAGATAAGATTGCAATTAGTGACCAGGAAAAGAAAAATTGCTTTAAAA
>NW_004624771.1:8825451-8839999 GCF_000247695.1 Heterocephalus glaber | reverse complement strand
TTCTCCACAGCAATTAGATGAGAGAAAGAAATAAAAGGAATAAAGACAGGAAATGAAGAAGTCAAATTGTCATTATTTGCAGATGACATGATACTGTATATAGAAGACCCCAAGAACTCCACCAAAAGTCTTCAAGTCTTAATAACCAAATTTAGTAATGTAGCTGGATACAAGATCAACACACAAAACTCAATAGCTTTCCTCTACATGAACAACAGACTCACTGAGACAGAAATAGGGCAAACAATTCCTTTCACGATAGTGTCCAAAGAACTGAAATACCTAGGAATCAACCTAACGAAAAAAATCAAAGACCTCTTCTCTGAAAACTATAGCACTCTGAAAAGAGATATTGAAGATGATATCAGAAAATGGACAGACATCCCTTGCTCCTAAGTAGGAAGAATCAACATAGTGAAAATGGCCATACTTCCAAAACTGCTATATAGATTCAATGCAATCCCAATGGAAATTCCTGCAGTATACTTCATGGACCCTGAGAAAACATTCCAAAAATCATTTGGAACAAGAAGAGACCTAGAATAGCAAAAGCAATTGTAGGCAACAGAGACATGGCAGGGGGCTTCACAACCCCCAACTTGAAACTATACTACAAAGCTACTGTCATAAAAACAGCATGCCTCCGGCAAAGAAATAGACCTGAGGACCAGTGGAATAGATTAGAAGATGGAGAAACAACTGCAGACACACTCAGCCACCTCATCTTTGGCAAAGGAGTCCACCACCCTCACTGGAGGAAAGATAGCCTCTTTAATAAATGGTGCTGGAAAAATTGGATTTGAACTTGCCAAAGATTAAAACAAGACCTATATCACTCACCATGAACTAAACTAAAATTGAAACCAAATAAAGATCTAAATATTAAAACAGAAACCCTGAATCAGCTGGAACAGAGGTTAGGTAGAACCCTTGAAGACATCGGTGTAGGAAAAGATTTTATGAACAAAACCTCAGTTGCCTATGAACTAGCACAATCGACAAGTGAGATCTCTTCTTATTAAAAAGCTTCTGCACAGCAAGAGAAAACACCAACAGTGTGAAGAGACAACGCACAATGCGGGAAACATTTTCAATTGCTATTCCTCAGAGAAAGGTCTATTATCTAGAATCTATAAAGAACTTAAAAAAATCAGATCTCCCAAATCTAAAGACCCAGTCCAAAAATGGGCATCTGAAATGAACAGACATTTCTCAGACAAAAAAGTAGAAATAGCAAATAAATACATGAAAAAATGTTCAACATCACTGGTCATTCAAGAGATGTAGATGAAAACAACGCTCAGATTCCACCTCACCCCAGAAAGTATGGCTACTATCATGAAATCAACCAATAACAAATGCTGGCAGGGCCATGGGGAAAGAGGAACCCTCCTCCACTGCTAGTGGGAGTGCAGACTGATGCAACCACTATGGAAATCAGTATGGAGATACCTCAAAGTACTAGGACTGGAATTCCCATCTGACCCAGCTATTCTCCTGCTTGATATCTTCCCCAAAGAATTAAAAGAATCATAGCACAGTGATATATGTTCACCCATGTTCATAGCAGCACAATTTTTAATAGCCAAAACTTGGAAGCAGCCAATTGCCCATCAACTGGAGATTGGCTAAGAAAATGTGGTTTGTTTATAAAATGGAGTACTACTCAGCCACAAAAAATGAGAAATTAGAGACATTTACAGCTAAATGGATGCACATTGAAGTGATACTCTTAAGTGAAATAAATAAGGACATACATGTGTAAATACCAAATAGTTTCTCTAGTGTGAGAAACTAAAAGTGTAAATAAGGACTAAAATGTATAATAGATAACGTGAAATAGTAAGAAAAGGGGCAAAGGGGAAGGGGAAGTGGGAGGGGTAGGGGAAAGGACAGAAGGGAATGGAATCAATATGAGAAATTTTAAAAAGGGAAACAAAATCTTTGTAAATAGGGAGGACTGGAGGGGTTGAAGGGAGGGCAGGGGAAGGGGGAAAAATAAGAACCAAGAGAGATTATGTAAAGGTGCAGATTTGCAACGATGAATATGACTGTATTGCATACCTAAAATGTACCAATAAAATTAATTAAAAAAAAGAGAGATCATACAAGTGGAGTTGGGCCTTCAAAGAAGAAAAAATAAAAATAAATAAATAAATAAAACCTGGGCCTATTGGGAACATTTCAGATCCAAACTATACTGTTGCTGTTCCTTACCTCAGGATTAAATTGTGTGTAACTGGAGACAAATTATTTTTCAATTTTATTAACAGAGGTAATAGAAGGTAAAATGTTCCCCATTTTCAGTCTCTTCATTGTCATTTTCCCAAAGGTTACTCCTCTGAATTGATGCAGAATCTAATAACTATAATTAATCCTCAACATCCCATCCTATTCTTTATCCTGATGCTCTATCTAATGCCTCCAGTTAAGGTTGGGATACAAAATGTCCCACAAAGACCATGTGTTGAAGCCTTGGTCCCCAGTGCAGCAATGTTCCAACGTGGGGCTTTTGGACGGTGACTGGATGATAAGAACTCTAATTTTATCAGTTTATTAATTCATTGATGGATTTCATAATTTGATGTTATTGAGAGGTGATAGACATTTAGGACGTGGGGCTTAGTGGAAGCCAGTGTGTCTAGTATGTGTCCTTGGTGCTACATCCATCCTCGGGCTGGTCTTTCTCTCAGCTGCCATGAGGTAAGAAGACTGCTCTGCCACTTGCTGCTACTGCCATGATAGTCTCATGGCTATTAAGCCAGTCAATCATGGGGCTGAAATCTTGAAAACCATGAGCCAAAATAAACCTTTCCTTCTTTAAATTGTTATTTTCAGGCATTTTGTCACAGTGATAGAAAACTTCTGTACATTAATAGTTACCTCCTGTCCATTTCAACAATACTGTTGTTTACATGCTTCTATTTTGGCCTTGGTCAGTACTTAGAAAAGGGGGACCTTTAAAGTCTTCATCTCTGAAACTGTCCTTTTGACCACTGCATATTTGTCTATATTCTTCTCTCACACCCAGTAAACCTTATTGCTGAAATCATTTTGAATTCTAGCTCTTTTGATCTATTTGTTTTATTTTCCTGTCCTTACTATCTTCACTTGCCTTTACTTCCAAATACACCATCTCGGTAGCCCACAATTTTTATTAATTCATTACTCTGCCAAGTAAAAATATCCAATTTATGACATAATATTCTGGTTTAGGTCTCCCCTGTAATCTCCTAGAGAAAAGCCCATTTTGTCACTGATTAATTGAATTATAAATGTACTACCCCTGATCTCAGTCAACCTTCCTTTTTTCTTTTCTATCTGAATCTGTTCCTATCCCCCACAGAGAATGTACCAAACTTCTCTCTTCTCAAAGTTCAGCAGTTAGACCCATTTGTATCTGGTGGAGAAAAGAAATGCTGAGTACAAATGCTCTCATATCAGATCTTCAACCATTTTTCCTCCTACAGAAGAGAACTATTTCTTCTGAATTGCTAGGTTAATTCACCTATCTATGTTTTGGTCCTGTTTCTTCTAGAAACCTCAGAGGTTTTACTCCATTAATCAGCTTCATTTTTTGTTTTTACATTTTTCCCCCCTTTGTTTTTTTTCCCAGATAAGTTCCAAACACACAGACACAGATATGTTTGTTTCCCCTTTCTGAAAAACTCTCTACTACCCAATTCTCTTATTTCCCTTCACCACCAATTTATTTTCCCCCCACCTAATCTATTGAGCTAGTCAGTCTTTTCATTTCTGCTTCTTTACCATTATGTTATTACCATTAGATATGACTTCTGCCTTTTTGGTTCTGATCATCTCAAAAGTCATCAGTGAAAAATCCTATTTCCCAAATCCAATGGCTTTTTTGCTATCCTTCTTCTGTGACCTTGCTGTGATATTTAACAATATTGACCTCTTCTTCTTTCTTGAAACTCTCGTCCTCCAAAATGGATTTTTTCTCTTCTTACTCTCTTCCTGTCTCCTTTACTCACTTTTCAATCTCTTCTTCCTTTATCTTTGTATTAATTGTTGTTTACTAAGATTCGAACTTCTCTCTTCTTGCTCTACTCCCTTTCTCTGAGTTTTTGTGCTGATTTTCTCCTCAGTTCTTATCTAGATGGCCTAGTCTCTCCTTTACTCTTATCCTGGACTTCACTTGAGCTATAGACCCACATTTCTAACTGCCCCTTAGATATCTCTCCCTGTTACTTTGCTCCTGATTTGGAATGTTTTCTTGTTTTACTTCACATCTCAATCCCCAACAAAACCTAGAGTCCAGTTCCTCTTCTTCTATCCCATTTCTCTATCATTAATGCTTCTATTTCCTTCATCATGCAAGTTGGAAACCCTGGACTCTCCCTGAATCCTCCTCTTTAATCACCCTAATAAATCAGTTGGTCAAGTCCACTCAATTCTGCCTCCAAAGCATTTTTTTTCATTTGATATGGTTTTACTTGCCCTACATCCAGCTATCTTCCCATCAAGGGATTGCCCACCAAACCCAGATCTTTCACAACTTTATAGGAGTCTTTGTAAATCCTGATTCTCACTAGAACTTCCTCAATCCTAACTTCAAGTTATGCTTTTCCACAATATAACCCAGATGATGCTTGGTTGCTGTGTTCTGGAAAAAAATGTTTAGCAAATAAGAAATTTCCCCCCATTAATAAGTAAATTACTAAAGTACAGTGACACTTGCTTTTACTGGAACTGGCATCTTTCTGAATGGGTTTTAGGCCTCTGGAATTAGTGAATGGTTCATTAAGGACAATTTGATGTCTATAAGTTGTAAGATAAGGATGATTTTTAAGAGAAAATGAACCTCTGACATCTTCAGTTCTAATTGTGATCACTTATCATTTCCATCAGAATTTTTCTAGTCACCTAAAAAAAGGAGAAAAAGCAAAAGAACCACATCAACCATGAACTAGATGGCCAAGATCTAGCTCTTCTGAATTACCTCTTTTGAAACGCATTTAGATATCCCAACCTTCTTTGTTCTTTTGTTTTGTTTTGTTTTCCTGTTATAGAGACTTTTGGAATTATGTCCCTGATCATGAAAACTTTAAAGAATGAAGTGTAAACACTGATTTTAAAAAATGAAACAATCAGCTATGCTGCTTATTAAAAATTCTAATTGCAATGAAGTGTTGATCAGGTGGTAAAATAAGTCAAAAGACTTGGGATTTTAAATTGATGCTAATTATGTGAGATTCATCCTTCATTAGTGTCAGTGATTGAGAGTTGTCAGGTATGATTTTAATTTTTTGACTGTAATATACAGTCTCAGTAGATAAAATAAATCACCAGAGTTGTAACTGTGGTGAAATTTTCCAAAAGTATACTTTATATGTCAAATAAAACACTGAGTGTTTAACAATGCATGGGTTGGTTATGGAATCAGAATAAAATTCTATGTTTTTTACTTGGAATTCTCTACTGGATCATATAACAGTGAGCATCTACATTTCTGCATCAGCTTCAAGTAAAATTAGAGCAAAGAACACAGTGAAAAGATTTTATTTTGAACGAAGAGATTGAACATCTATATCTGGAACTATGACAACTTGCATATGTTCATTAATGCATGTGTATATTATATGTATATCTCAAATTAGTGAATGTGAAAGTGTTTTCAAATGATTTTTAAAATAAAAATCACTGTTTTCACAAGGTTTTGAAGTTTTGGACTGCTTCTGGAGGATTATAATGTAGATAGTTAATGTCGTCTCTAAATTATATGTTTGATACTCTTCAGCTTCAGAAGAGAATAGTTTTTGGACATTCCACTAACTGCTAGCAGTATATTGAATTCAACCTCATGTAGTTTAGTTTCTCTTCTATTAAAATTAAAGGTCACAATGTAACATTGACCTTACAGAGCACTTGAAGATGCTGTCCCTGTGGTAACTTAAACAAACCTTTATTGTTTTGGATGGGTTTCAAAATATATGTTAGTTTTATGATACAATGACTAAAATGACACTATTAGTCATTGAGTCTTTGTATCTGTAATGAAGAGATACATAGAACTGCTATAAAATTTTTATGAAATAAAGCGTGGCCCTACCACTTTGTAGCACAAAACTTTTTATAGTTTAACTTTTTATATAATTATCCAAATTATTCAGCAGACTGAATGTCTCTGTTAAGCAAAAGTTAAGGATGGATCAGACTATAACCCTTTTATGAAAGAGAAAGGCATCCTCTCATGTGGCCATTGTTAAATGAACATATTATTTCTCTACAGAAAGTGCTATAAGTTCACTTTTGAAGTTTCCACTTTGAAAACAAAAGCCATAAGGATCATTATCTTCCTTTTTTAATTCTTTTAGATTTAGGTACTTTAATCTTCAGTTTGGAAAATTTTACTTATTAAAGCTGCAATAGGGAGCAAAAGTTCTAGTCTCAACAAATGAGCCTTGGTAGAGAAAAGTCTGGAGAGAAATTCACCATTAATTTTTGAGTAGGTCAAGTTCTAACTCCTGGGAATTCAGTAATTACTCTTTTAATGTTTTTTCCACAGCCCAATAACATACCTATATTCAAAGTTGGTAGTCTGGGTTTTCCTTTTTGTGGTACCTCAAAAGCATATTTATTATTTTTCTTTCTGAAATGGTGAGCAGATGACCAGTGAGACAATGAAGTGTGATTTAAATTTCTTAACTGGAGCAGATTTCTCTTTCGTCATATCCTTAGTGGGTCGCATACTAAAAGTGATGTCTTCCCTATCCTTAGGGCTTTGGAGCTGACAAGAAAACCTAAAAATTTAGGGCAGCCCTGGACTACTCTTGTCCAGAAAGAAAGTAGAGTGGAGTAGATTCTGATCTCTTGAATAGAAGCACTGATTACAGTATTTCTAAAGACTACAAAAATAATTCAAGTTAAATTAAGTGATATGTGTTCATGGTCATTTATCTATATAGCTGCATTGCACATAACTAATGACTGAATTGCCCAAGATGTAAAACTGATTGTTTATTGTTGTCTGTTTAAAGGAAATGTTAAGTCCTTTGGGAAGGTTTTTCTGGTGGTTGATAAAATTAGTCATCTTTCTTAAAATAAAGGACGTTTTCCTCCTGCTTGAGGACCCTGCATATTTTATTTTGTAGAAGGCTATCTTTTATCTTACTGCCCAATTAATTCTTCCAACACTTTTCTCCTCTCTCTCTCTCTCTCTCTCTCGATATGGCCTCACTATGTTGCCAAGGCTGCCTTCAACACTTGAAGCAATTCTCCTACCCCAGCCTTCTGAGTAGCTGTGACTACAGGTGTGTGCCACTGTGCCTAGCTTCTTCTGACACTTCCCATTCAACTTATAGACGCTTTCCTTGGAGATCCAGTCCATGACGCCTTAGCTTGGGTCTGGCGTCTCATTATATGCTCTCTTAGATCTTTGCAAACATTATTCAAGAAGTTTAATATAGTGCCTCTTATCCAATTTTTTTGTACATGTGATTAGTTTGTAATGTATCTTGTTCACTAAACTGGGAGCTCTGTCTACTTAGCTAAATGCAAGAGGTTCCAAATGCCTAGCAGAGTGCGTTGTGTGTACAGCAGATAGTCAGTGCACAATTTTTTGTGACTAAAATAAACAAACAAGTATAGGATAATCTGATGGCTTTCTATTGACCAATTTTCTCCAAATTTTCTATAGTTCAATAAGAATTTAATCTAATTCATGAAAACTACAATTCAAGTGTTTCTGGTGGCCTACTGTTACTTTCTTATTGCTGGGACAAAATATTTGACACAAGTTAAATTAGGAAAGGTTATTTCAGCTCAAAGTTTGTATGAGTTTCAGTCTATAGTTGGCTGGCTCTGAGGCAGGGTGGGATGGCAGAGAGGCATCTCAGAGAAGACATATTCCACGCAAGGGAGGCAGAAGGCAGCATAAGCAAGCCTGTTTTCTTTTTGTCTGTTTATATTCCATCCAGGCTACAAGCGTATTGATCAGTACCACCCATATCCAGGGTCGGGCTTCCCTCTTCAGTAAATCTATTCAGCCACATCCAGAACTGTGCTAATCCAATTAGTGGACTAGTCCAGATATTATACCCTTAATCCTTACACACTGTTAATCTCCTTGCACACACCCTAGATCCAGCTATCTCTGAAAAGCCCCTATGAGCTCCCTTTAGGGGGACATCCAGATACAAGCCACCTACTCACTGCCAGATTCAGGCTATCTTATCTACTGTTTTACCCCTTTTAGCCCTGTATGGCAGTTGTGTACAATCATCTACCAGCAACATTCTTTTTAACGTTGGCCTCTGTTCTGTAACTGTCTGCACTTGACTTCTCTATGTACTGTAGGGAAGAGGCTATCTTAAATCGGATTTCTTATATCTCAGTAAGGAATTGGGAAAAGGAGGAGAGGGAAGAGAGGTGGTGAACCAAGGGTACAATTTCAGTCAAAGTCATTGAGAGAGTGGCTTCACTCTGATCCCAGAGGAAACTCTGGGCTGTGAGTTGTGTAAGGGAGCTGGATCTTCATACCTCTACACTCAGGCATTAGCTTTTGCTGGGTGAGTGTGAGAGGTGTAGGGAGTAAATTTCATAGCACTTCTTTGTCTTTCTACCTATGTAAAATAAAAAGCTCTAGTATCCAGAGGAGCAGCTGAATGGTGTCTCATATATGGATATTAAAAGCAAAAGTATACAGAAGCTAGGGAAGATGAGTAGAAGTATGAAAAGAGATTAGAAGGATCTAGGAATAGTGCCAACAGTGTTTCCCATAGAGACGCAATCTCAACCCTCATCTTACTGAGAGAAAGGACTATCTGTATGTTCCACATGTAGTGTATTCCTTTCGTATCTGCTTATCCAATTATCATCTAGTCACAAAAGACTTGCCCACCTTTAAACACTAGGGACTTCAAAACATTCTTCATATAGAAGCTGTGTGTCTAGCCTGCAATCACCAGTAGTGAGAAACATGGAATAAGAAAAATTAGAAGATCTAGCATCAAAGACAATGAACTAAACTAAATGACCCAGCTATGTCACTGTGCCTTTTGCCTTACCCAGTATATATCATAAGATACTCATGGAGCTACCAAACAATTTTCCCTCCGAGGAAAGATTTATTTTAAATGTGTTTGAGTCTTGAAGCAGGGAGGCTAAGAAATTCAGGAGTAGTTAATGAGCATGTGCTTGGTTTAACGTATGAGCTCATTTGAATTTTATATTTGTCAAATATAAAAAGACACACAGACTAATTAGAGGATTTGACCAGCAAAGGATAGCAGCCACAAAGTCCAGGAAATAGAGGCCTATTGGGGGGTGGTCTTGTGGGAAAATGTCAAATGTCAAGATGCAGGCAGGCTGGAGCTTTCTAGAAAGGTGACTAATTAGGAAAAGTGCTGGAAGCAGATGGACAGATATAAACAAAGCAATCTGAACCCTTGATGTTATTTATTTTAGCTGAGCTCATCTTAATTACTGTTGAATAAAACTGTATTTTATAAATCTATATTAATTAAGATACATAAATTAGAAGTGAAGGAAGTTCTAAAGGTATGTAGAGGACTCTGTTTTCATGACATTTGTACAAAGTATCATTTTTGATAAATGTCAAAATAGGTCAGAGCATGCAGACAGCCAGAGAGTGGTGGAGAGTGGCTGTTGCAACAATGAGAAGACCACCAGGGCTTTCTGTGGGACGGCGTCTCCATTTACGTGAACTACCTGCCATGGCCATGCAAAATCACTTTTACTTAGTTATGCACTCTCAGATCCTCAAGGCTCTGGTGAACAGGTTCATTTCTCTCCATTAGCTGTAAGTCTCAAATGACACAGATAAACACTATGCTCATTAAAAGTGGTGAGCTCCCATTCACCTGTGTTCTTAGGTCATTGCTACTCAGCATCTCATGCCATAGGTGTCTACCCCTGAGGAAGGACAAACGTTGACTGTCTTCTTCCACTTCAGGACCTCCTGAGGCCTGGGTTCATGTTTTTTATTATAAGAATTCAGAAACTGCCATTTCCTTTTCTACCTGCAAGACTTAATAATCATTTTTGAAACCATTGCCTCTTTGTATATTCACCATACATCCTGCTCTAAGATGTGAGGTTTGAAAGCTTGCTGAGAACCTGTTTGCAGTTTTTGCTCCCTAGACTTTCACTTTAGAAAAACTGAAAGAATTTGGCTACACTCTTTAATGGAAAGACCAGAATCTAGGTAAATGGCTTGCTCTTAACAGGCCTCCAGAATGTGGAACTTGACTTACATTCTTGAGAGAGAGAAAAATGTATTCTTGTGTTTAATGGAGCTGTTTGTGTCATTAAAGTTTTTTATATTGCTGTAATCACTTTCCTTTAGATACTTAGAAAAAGGTCTCTGTTGTGGGTAGGCAAATCTCCAGGATTTTCCTATGTGGTTTCTGTTCTGGCTTTCACCTGGTAGGGATTGAATGCTACAGAAAATGTATTTAGAGGTGAAAAATGATGTTGGAATGATGCCAGCAGTGGGCCAGGGAAGTGTGGAAAATACCAGAGAGGGGCTGCTACTCTTGGGTCATAACTTCATTTGTAGTATTACTCAATGAGTTTACAATTACTAATGATATAAAAATGGATTTTCACTGAAAACAAAATTTATAAAGCTAGAATCCACTGAATATTAAGAGAAATGTTAATTTAAGCCAGGAGTTGTTCCTCATAAAAATGTAACTTGTTTTTTAATCAATTTAGTGGTAATAGAACGGCCGATACTCAGAAGTCCAGGCAATGATTTGGGGCAGAACATGTCCAAACTCCACATACTCCAAAAAGAAAAAAAAAGGGGGGCAGGTGTGGGGTAAACATGAATGTGTACCCCTCTGGCCCTTTTGGTTTAAAGAAAACAGCTCAGCATGGCACCCTGCCTCGGGAGTCCAGTGAGATAATAAAAATGCATAGTGCAGTGCATCTGCCAGAGCAGTAAGTATGTTTACCATGTTTATAACCCAAAACTTCAACCACAGCACGTCCCTTCCAGAACTTCCATTCAATCTTCTTGTCAATCTCCATCTTTGTTATTTATTGAAAAATACTTTAAAAGTGCAGAAGACAGAATCATTTCTTCACTCTTCATATTTTTGCTGGATTACTAAACTCTCAACATCAGAGAGAATGTGTATTGGAAAGCTGCTTGTGCCAAGGGACTAGGCTTCAGCATTGTCCCTCTGACACTGATGCAAAGGGTGCTCAGCTCACCAGCCAGCAGGACAAGATTATAGCTTTCAGAGGCAAACACTGAGGGACTTGCCTGTTCTACTCAGCATTTGGAGGTGCTTAGAGCAGCCAGAGACTGAGAGAGTCCTCCTTCTTACCCCCAGTGAGCATCAGACTGGACTACAAGCTGTGTTTGGAGAAGCCAGCTGCTACTGAGAATGGTCACACATTGTACCTATGGCTGTTTTTATTACTTTATATGAAGGCTAATGTCTAGTCATCTGCCTAATGAAAACCACATGTTGTCAATCCATATTAAGGCATATATCTCCCTTGTTACATCATAGTTAACTTCATCAAGAAAAGGGGGCCACCATGCTGTTATACTGTGGAGGAACAGTGTGGTTCTTGGTCTCTCAGCTAAAACGAAAGTGAACCAATGAATGACTAACACTGCCCACTTGTTTTCTGAGGCATAGCTTCTACTTTTTCTCAATCTTGTCCTCAAATCTTAATCTTTTGTCTTACTGGCACTATTTCTGTTAATACTACTTCCTTTCCTTACTGCCTCTTCCAAATCCAATTTATCTTCCAAGCTAATCATGTCTCTTATTTAGTTTATCATGGAATTTTGTTTGTTCATTTGTCTATTTTTTGATGAATGTGAAACATCTTGATTTTTAAGGCAATCAGTTTTTAGGCTTTCTCTTTGGATTACTGGATTTTGTTCAGAAAATCCCATCCTTTAGACAAAATTCACTTTTATTTTCTTCTTCCTCTTGAATTTATAGTAATATAAGTGGTAAGATAGTAATCTACCTTTATTGTCTTTGTTAATTTCTCATTGCTGAAATACAATACCCAACACCTACTAAATGCATTTTGTAAGGAGGAAAAGTTTATTTGGGCTCACAGTTTATAGAGGCGTCAGTCCACAGTTGTTTGGCTCTAAGACAGGGCAGCATGGCAGAGGGGCTAGGCAGAGGAGTAACAGCTCATGGCATGGTGACAGGAAGAAAGGGATCAAGGGAGGAAGGAGGGAATGCATCCTTTTAGGCTACACCCCCAGTGTCTCACAACCTTAGACCAGGCTTCATCTCCCAATATCACATTTACCTGCAAAATTCATGAATGGACTAATCCACTGATGAATATCACATCCTCATGATTCAATCATTTCCCAAAAGGCCCATATATGAGTGCATGAGGTTTGGGGGGCATCTATATATAAACCATAGCATTCTGCTCCTGGCCCCCCAAAGACTCATGTGCATCCCTTTATCAAAAATGCATTTAGCCCTTTTCTAAGGGTTGCCAAAGTTCTAACAATTTCAGCATTGCTGAAAAGTCCAAGTCCAAAATCTCCTCTAAGATTTAAGGCAAACTCTTAGCTGTGAGCCCCTGTAAAAATCAAATAGAAAGTTAAACACTTTCAATATACAAGGGCACAGGGTAAATAGTCCCATTCCAAAAGCAAGAAATAGGGGGATACAAAGGAATGGGACCAAAACAAGACTAAAATTAAGCAGGTCAAATACTAAATCCTGTAGTTCCATGCCCAGCACCCTGGGTAAATTGTAGTGAAATGTTGAAATCCAAAGGGCTTGGGAACTATCCCACTGCTGTTGTTTGTGGCTCTCTTGGCTTCTCTCTTGAACTGGCTTTGCTCACTCCTTGTAGCTTTCCTCAGATGTTCCTTGTTCTTGGTTTTTCCATCATCTTGAGGACCCTACTGCATGTTCCAGCATCACCCAACAGCTTTATCCACTGCCTACCCAGGGGCACACTACCTGGTTTCCCAGGCCTTCTTCTGAAATCTGTGGGGAAGCTCTCTGACACCTCAACTCTTGCATTCTGCATGTGCCTGGAACTAGCACCATGCGGATGATGCCAGAGTCTGCTTCTAGTGGGATCAGTAACTGAGAGCTCTTTCATCTTGCTGGTAGTTACAGAGGTCTCCAAGTACCTGGATGGCTGGGCATGGTAAACTGAATCCCAGAGAATGAATTCCCTAGGCAGTCTTTTCCCATTAGAGTGCCTTGGGGCTCTCTTCTCGAAGCAAAATCTCACTTTTGCATTTTAGAGCCTTTGATGGGTGGGGCCTTGATGGTTCCTCACATACCCTTAAACCATTTTTTCTATTGTTCTTTTTCAAAGTACTTGGCTTCTTTTTAATGCTAATCTTCTCAGCAACCAAACTCTCCTCTGCTCCATCTTTGGAGGTCCCAATTTTAGTGGAGCTTCCTTTCTGGCCAAGCTCAAAATAGTTTAATCATACAGCTGGGCCATTTTGCTCTTGATTCTCAATATACAGCTGGGTAAAAGACCCCAACAGTATGAAAGCCAGAGCCTGAATGTTTTCCTGCCTTGAAATTTCTTCTGCCAGATTAATTAGTCCACTGCCCTTAATCTCAGTCTCCTGCAAAGTTTCAGGACAGGTGCAAAATATACACAAATTTTCTACCAAAGCATAACACATATGGCCTGAAGACCATCCTTGGTCCCAACTGAAAATTCCTGAGCCTGGTCTTCACTGCCTACATTTCTATCAACATTCTGGTCTTCTGAGCTCTGACCAGAATTTTCCATCAAGCTCAGTTTACAGCATTTTAGGGTTGCTTCTCCATCTGGTATCTCCAAATCTTTCCAAACTCCTTCCACAAGTCAGTTCCAACAGGTTCTAAGCCATATGGTCAGGTGGCATCACAGCAATGACTCCACCTCTCTGCTACCAGAATCTGTCTTGGTTACTTTCACATTGCTGAGTCACAATACCCAACACCCACAACTGTAAAGAGGAAAGGTTTATTTGGCTCATCATTTGTAGAGGTTTCAGTCCATGGTTGGCTGGCTCCAAGGCAGGGCAGCATGGCAGAGGGGCATCGCAGAGGAGACACAGTTCATGGTGTGGCAGTTGGAAGAAGAGAAAAGGATCACAAGAGGAGGGAAGGCGATAGACCCTTCCAGGCTACACCACAGTGACCCACCTCATCAGACCACACTTCAACTCCCAACATCACATTTAGCTATAAACTCATCAGTGGACTAATTCACTGAGTATCATGCTTCCATGATCCAGTCACCTCCAACAGCCCCACCTATGAGTGTATGAGGCTTTGGGGAACATCTAGATAGAAACTATAGCATTCTTAGCACCCAGAAGGAAGCTCCCCCACTGCCATCCCAGGCTCCTAGGGCAGAGAAGCTGAGCTGGTCCCAGCATCTGGAAGGAAGCTCCCCCACTGCCATCCCAAGCTCCTAGGGCAGAGAAGGTGAACTGCGTGGGTGCCAGAAGCACCCCACACACACACACCCATGGAAATGAGAAGACACATAAACAAGCCTCAAAAACAGACTTCTGGATCACCTACAGCAACCCCAAAGG
>NW_004624771.1:8786926-8822431 GCF_000247695.1 Heterocephalus glaber | reverse complement strand
AACCAAGAGACTCATGTAATGGTACAAGATCCCAATGATGAATGTAACTGTATTTTATACCTAAAATGTACCAATAAAGTTAATGGGGGAAAAAAAAAGAAAAGAAGCTATAGCATTCTCCTTTACTTTCTTTTCAGTACATTTCTTTCTTTTATATAATCCCATGAGCTAGCAATTCCAGAATAATTTTAAGTATGATGCTGATGTAGGTTAACTTTACTTGATTTCTATATTAGTGCCTTACCATGGTGCTGGGTCTAGATTTGAACCATCAAACTTTTTCTCACCCAGTAAATTAATCTATCAATTTCTATTTTGAATGTTATTACTATGAAGTTGACTCAAATGACTGTGAACATCAATGGATCATATTCATATGTTTTTATATAAACCATTTTGTATTTCTGAAAACAAATCCCATTTTCTAACACAGTGCTGAATTTTGTCAATATCATAATTTAAATTTGTGTAGTAATATTCATCTATATATTGTATCAAAATTAATGAGGTTTTTCACTTCTTTGTAAAATTTGGTGGCAATGTTACTGTAGCTTTCCAAATGAAATGGAAAGTTTTCCTTCTATTTTAAAGTTCTTGAACAGCATTAGAATTTTTCCTTCTATTCTTATGATTTGAAATTATCATACACAGGCTTAGATTTTGAAAAAGAAGTAAAATTTTCCTGTAAGTCACGTTTGGAAAGGTATTCCTAAATAAATGTTAATATTATTGTATGATCATCTCTTTGTATCCCCCAAGTTTCACTTGTGTTGTTACTGAAAATCAGTTTTTCTCTCTAATTCCCTTCTTTTGGATGTCTTCAGAGCCATACTGTTCTCCACTGGGTTCCTCCTGACCATGGGAATCATCAGCTCATTTGCTACCTCCCAACACACTGTCCCCTGAGAGGAGAACCTTCACACCACCTTTGGGAAAGACTGAACCTCTGAAAAGGAGAAGTTCCCACCGTAATTCTAGTAAATTCATCACTTTACAATTTTTCTATACCACAGCCACACTTTTCAGGCCTTTATGATGAAGCAGAGAAGAATTTCCATCTCATTGTGAAGGGATTATTAAAGCAAGTGAAACACTGTGATCAATATGTTAGAAAGAATGATTTTATTCAAATATTGACTTATGCTTCTTCCTTCCTGGGAACCCCATAAGGTTTCTGGGAATTATTTATAAAGAAATTACCCCAATCACATAGCCTTGCTTCCGTAGGCTACCTGCTGAGACAAAGACAGTCTTAGAATGTAGCAGTCTGCTTATTGATTTCTTTAACTTGATGAATCTTTTGCAAATCAATACTACATTTGTGTATCAATATAAGATTGTTCTAACATTTATGCGCAGCCTGTTTGGAAATTCCTAGCAAAGACCTCTGAATTCTAAATGATTTGGAAAATGAGCATGTAATTGACTTATTCTCCTATCAGGAATTCATAATAGGACAAATTGCACAAGAGGAGAAATTATAGAAGAGAAATAACTTGGGGTACGAACAGAAAGAAAAGAATATTTTTCTCTTAACACTTATTCAGATGAAGTTTTTCTACTGGAAAATAGAATAACTAAGGTGGAAAAGTATAGGGTCAATGAGGAGCTGGGCTGGAGGAGATAAACTTATTTAGATTTTGGAGTGCAGTTCTTTTCTTTGTAGTATTCAGAATTGAACCCAGGGCCCCACAAATTTTTAGGCAAGTACTCTAGCATTGAGATACATCCCCATACCTTTTCATTTTATTTTGATACAGGGTCTCACTAACTTGCCCAGGCTGATCTTAAACTTGTTGTCCTCCTGCCTCAGCCTTCCAGATAGCTAGAATTACTGATGTAATTCAGGTAGCTTGAATTACTGATGTAGTCCACCATGCTCAGAGGAAGCTTAATTCTTAACTTCCCATTTTAGACAAGCTACTGTATTTCTGTTCTCTCTGGAGTTTTGTTTCAAAGAAACAAAGCTCCTTGAGAATTAGCTTATTCTCCTTTTTCCAAGGAAGTAATTAATTACAGGAAAGGTTCTCTGTTTTGTGGTAATGGGTTGCTAATTAAAACAATAACAAGAAATGGCTTACTGTGCCACTTGAAACAAGGTATTCAAAAGTCAGAGTCCTCTTAAATCCATATGTGGCTGATCTCTTGGACATTTCATTTATTCCTCAAATAAGGAACATTTATTTCTGTAGCTCCATCAAAGAAATGATAATTGGGGTTTATTATTAATATTATGTTCTGACGTTAACTGCATTTAAAAATAGAATTGTAGGAACTGAGAGTTTACAAGGTTTTCTTTCTTTGGACATTTCCTTACTTCCCATATAGCCCTTCCTAATGGTTCTCTAAACATATCCTGTTTGCCAAGACCCTGAGAAACAGATGCTTAACAGTCTATTTTAGAATCCAGTCTTGTTCAAATCAGGAAACTGCGTCACACCCAACCCAAGTACGTGTAGTCCACCATTGTGGTTTTCCTACCTCAGTGATACAATGTCTAAATTTATCTTTAGTCATAAAATCTCAGTGTAAGATGAGGCCTTCAAATGCCATCTAGGCCAGTTATTTCCAACCAGAAATATACTCCGCTCTGGTAAAATAATGAGTTTCAAAAATGACCCTAAGCGTATAGGAGAGGAAAGATTTTATAGGAGAGGGCAAGATACAATTAAAAAAATAATTTTACCCAGAGGTCATAAAATATACTTTTAGGTCAATGGTTTACATTTACCAGATTGAGACCTGGTTCCTGGATAGCTGTGCCCCAGATTATCGAGGTAGTTTTTTGTTTTGTTTTTTTAAAGTCCAGATTGCTAAACTCCTCTTTGCTCCCCTCAAGCCTACTTCAGCAAGTCTGTCTCCTTAAAGTGCTCTCCTGGTTTCAACCTCTGTGCAACATCCACACCAACATGCTTGCCCTGGCCCTGTAGAGCACCTTGTTACACACCTGCCTGCCCAGCCTCTGCTTCAGTGCCTCTGCTGGAGTGAGGGCAGGATAGTGGTGCTTTTCATTACCTAAAGAAGCAGTCTCTTTTTTGAGCCGTCACATACTGAGTTGGACTTTATTTCTCCTTAACCTTGTTCATTACTTTGATATTGTAGAGTAATAGCTGGCAAATGTGTTAAGTCTCCAACAAGGTAATTCTTCAAATGTTTGACCATGGGATATGTTTCCTCTCTAAAAAACAAAACACAACAGAGCAAAACAAAAACCATGATTCTCTGAGATTCAGGACTTTTAAGACCCACACATTGATCACTGCCCCATTTAAGTAGTTCATTTTTGAGTAACTTCCTTGCTTCCAGTAACATTGAAAATATCTTCCCTCTCCTTCCCTCACTGGGAAACATTAGACAGTGTGTTCCATCCTATTCTGTATTGCAGTTTGCTTCTTGCCAAAGCTCTTCTGTAAAATCAAGAGGAACCCCCACCCCTCGGATTTGTGATTCTTAACAATGCAAAATCCACATTGCTCCTATTTATTGAGTTAAGGAGCCCAGGGGCACCTAAGACAGGGATAATAATTCTCTGCCCAGGGTGAAAGGGGAAGGTGAGGACCTCCTTACATTCTCTGCAAAGATTTAATCACTTCATAGTTCAAAAATCTGGAATGTTCATCTCAGTATAATTTTCATCTTCACAAATATATGATCAATAGTCAGATGATATTTTCAGGGGTTAGACATAACTCAGAACTTAAAAAAATAAGCTTGACTGAATTCACATGCATCAAATTGAGTGCTGTTACTTTAAAGAAATTGCTTTTGGCAGCCATATACTTAATATAAAATACATTTCTAAGAGGACAAAGTGCCTTTTTAAAATTTTGTTTTTGTTTTTTGGATGGTCTGACTAGCCAGTTTATAAGAAAATATTATCTTGTCATTCATAACTTCAACCTTGTTTTGGTTTAAGAGACTCGAAAAACTTTTAAACTATTTGCCAACTTGTTTATCAGCTTGGTCTTGAAATGACTTTGTGTTTTCAACAATCATCTTCATATGCCAAGGATTTACCACTTCGGGGATATTGGGGATATTTAAAATACTAGTACAAATTTGTACCAACTTACTAGGCCTAACTTATGTCTCCACCACTTTGTTAATCAGCTTTTCTGTGGCAAGATACCTGAGAAAAATCAATTTAAAAGAGGAAAGATTTATTTTGGCTCATGTTTTCAGAGGTTTAGGTACATGGTCAGCTGGCTCCCTTGCTTTTAGATTTGTGGCGAGGCAGAACATCATGGGGAAAGGATGTAGTGGAACAAAGCTTCTCATCTCATGGCAACTAGGTAGCAGAGAGAAAGGAAATAACAACCAGATACAGTCTCCAAGTTCATGGCCCCTTTATCCGCTGCCTTCAACTAGGCCAGACTTCCTGTTTCCACCACCTTCTAATATTGCCATCAAATTATGATCTCATCAGTGGATTGATCTACTGATGAAGTTAATTCATGGATGACATTAGATCCCCCAGGATACAAACACTTCCTAAAAAGCCCATCAGCAGGCAACAAAGCCTATAGCATATAAGTTTTGAGGAACATTTCAGGTCCAAACCTGAACACCCATATACTCCCTGTCTTCCCTTTTTCTGCCCTGACATATGTCATTTGCTCTGCTTGGAATTTTCATCTCCTTTCTTGTACTCACCTATCATTACTACTATTTTAGTTTGCAGACTAAATGCTTCTCTTCAAAAAAAAAAAAAAGAAAGAAAGAAAAAAGAAAAAGAAGAAATTTACTGTATGGATCTAGCTTTCTTAATTTTTTTATTCATTAATTTTATCGGTGCATTTTAGATAATGCAATATGCTGATATTCATTATTGAGTCTTCACTTAATTTTTAACATTTATGTCACCACACATTCCCTTAGATCACTAGTCTCACTAGTGTTAGTATGAGTAGGCATCACAGCTCAAGAGGCACCTTGCGCCTATGGAGCCCCCTGGGACCCGAGTGGTTACAAGTCCGACATTTGTAGATTGTACCCATGAATGAACAGCACATCCTTGTTTTCTTTCAGTATTCCTTCTTTCTCCTTTGCCCAATTCTTCCCCCCTTTATATCTCAGCATGGACACTACTTCCTTAAAGACATTTACCCTGATCCTACCCCGTAATGTTCTGCTTAGTTCCTATCCTAAGTCTATCATAGAGCACCTTGTTATTACATTACAAATTAGCTCCTCGAGGAAAGGAATTGTGTCTTGGAGACCTGTGAACCTATCCAGATATGTAGAAATTCCTAAATTAGTGAGTGTTAAATAATTAAATGGACGGATGAATGGACCTAAGGAGAAGCTTAAAGAATTCTGGATGAGCAAGAGCCCTCATCCCCTGACCTTTTACATTTTTCTTACTATTCTCTCAAAATGATTACTGTATGGGTCTCTACTCTTATTCTAAGGTTAATATTAGTTGCTTCTTTAAAAAAACTAAATTTTGCATAAATTTATGTTTAATTGAAAAAAATGTTTATATGTTTTTCATGAGCAACAGGCATTTTGAGATATACATGCAGTTTAGAGTGGTAAATCTAGCTAATTAACAAATGTATAACCTCACATAATTATCATTTTTGTAGTAAGAACTATTAACATCCATTCTCTTTGTAGTTTCCAGGAATATAACACATCATCATTAACTATAGTCACTAGGCTATAAAATAGGTCCCTTGAATTTACTCTTCCAAGCTATGTGACTTTGATGAAATTGATTTTTATCTTATATTATTTTTTAAAATTTCCTCTTGGCTAGAAGACTCCCAGGGTTACTGACAGAAAATCCCCATGCTGAACTGGGAAAGGGACCCAATTTTTACATTTTGTTTCTTACCCTTGAAACTGAGAATTGTCCTATTTTTCAGTTGCTAAATAGAATGGGACATTTTTAAAGTTCATTCAAACTCTTGGCACTTCTGGCTTTGAAGGCATGTTACAAAGGCGTGAGAAAGGGAGAAAGGGAGTTCCTGGGAGCAGTGTCACACTCAGGTGGAGGAGGTAGGAATGTAACATTCCTTCCATACCTGCTTTGCTTTCTTCTGAACTGCCTTAAAATATCTGGGCTTTTCTCATTCTAGGAACTCTTCTGTTAGCTGTGTTCTCTCTCAGGAGTTGTATTTTTCTCGTATGATCTCAATATTCTTTCAGTCCTGTTCCACTATGAGTCATCAGGACCTATCACATTAGAGGAAGAGGTACAAAACTGAAATTGAACATGTGGTTGCCAGCCCATACCCTTGGTCCTGTGACCACTAATCTTGAATAATATAATTTGAATCTGATAAATAAGTGTTGTTATCATCATATTTTATGCATTAATTCTTTAATAGTAAGATAAAAGAGAACATATAAATGATATAAATTTGTTAGAGGCATGAATAAAGTCAGAAAATGAAGCAGTTATGAAGTTTTTTGGGATTTAGAAATGATAAAACAAACAAAAACATTAGCAGTAGTGCTTACTATATTCCATTGGTATTAAACACTACATACAATCACATTTGATCCTCAAAGTGATCCTATGAGTTAAGCACAATAAAGTCAGCTTTATACAGGAAGTAACTAGCTTTAGAGAGGCTGAGTAGCTTATCCAATGAAATAGACCTGGGAAATGAAGGACCAAGATGTGACTCATGAGGCAGTAGAAACCTCAAGAGTTTAAGAACTGTAGGCTTGGAATTAAGTCTTCTCTTTCTTCTGCATTTCCAGTGGGAGTTATGCCTGAAGCTAACATAAGGACAAGGAAGTTAGACCCCAGGAAGCACAGCATTTAGCATGCAACAAGAGTACACACTCGTAAAAGCAAATTTGATGGAGTATCTGCTAGGAAATTTGGCAACTGCAAATCCTAGCCAGTTATCATGTCTCAACATGATATATGTTAGTCCTGGAGTGATTAAAAATATACAAAACGGCAACATCCTTAAACATAGTAACCTCTACTTTGCTCACAGAATCCCAAGAAGACTTTTATAAAATGGCCTATAACTATGTAGTGCCTCTTATACTTCTAAGTTCACAGATAAAATTTTTCATCACAAGTTTAAACAGATGCGTGATCAATAATTTCCAGCATATTGTAAATATGTAAGACTGAGGGCTTTACCAAACGCTCCGAGGAGCTGACTTTAGTGAAGCACACCCAGGAATCCCAGTGGTGCCTTCAGAATGTAAGACCAGGAGCCTTACCAAACGCTCCAAGGAGCTGACTACAGCGAAAAACACCCAGGAAGGAACACACCGGACAAGTTGGGAAACAGACCTTTATTAGTCTGGCCAGACGGCACTGCCGAAGCAAAATAGCTTAGAGAGGCAACTGGCTCAGAATCCCAGGCTGTTTTTATAGGGGGTTGAGGGGGAAGTTAACATATTAAAGAAAAGAGGACAAAGGTTAGTGGTCGACTGTCACATATTGATGGTCAGCAGACATCTGCAGCTTGTTCTAACAATTGTGGTGCCTGGAATATCAGTTCCGGGTAAACAAAGAGTTGAGTAGTTTACTCTGGGACTCTAGGTCTGTTACAGATCCCTATCTAGCGTCCCTAGACTATCTGGGACTCTAGGTCTGTTACAGATCCCTATCTAGCGTCCCTAAACTAACAAGCATCTGCATCCATTAACTCACATTTTAATCACAGTGGGGCTGGAGAAAAAGGAACAAAGGTTATGCAGTCCCACAAATATTATCAAAACTGAAAAAAAATCATTATTTTAAATATGTCTAATAGAATCTAAATATAGTGATTTGTGATAGCCAATCTGACTCCATTTTGTGCCTCATCACTGCCCCCCCCCCATTTCATGTAAAGTCAAGTGATTCTGAGTGGTTGCCTCCCCCTCCCCCCTTAGGAGTCCTCTCGGTTGATGTTGCTGCATTCCATTTGGTAGAGCAGTCTGCAACTGTATGTTATCTTTATGACCTTCCCATTTGGTAGAACAATCTGCAGCTATATGTTACCTTTATGACCTTGTGAACAGAAAACTTCCCACCTGTGTGATATTTTGTTTCAACTAAACTGTGTGAAACTTCCCCCTGACCCCCACTAATTTAGCAAAGTTCTGTTTCTGTGAAATTCTGCTTGTGCTCCCCCTCACCCTGAGCCCTCCTCAACTAGAAGAGCCGCTTAAAAGAAACATGCAAGCTGCTTTTCATCATCGAGAGTTTTTGAGCTCAAACCATTCTTGATTGCTAGCAACAAAGGACTCAAATTTGGCTCAGAGTTTGGCAATTCATATAATCTCTCATGATTGAGTATAACAATTCGATACTGTCATCCATATTAAAATGGGTGTACTTGTTCTCTAAACTTGAAATTTTTTATTGTTATTTCTTATGTTTGAATTATTCTCATTACCACTAAATTTCATCTTAATGTAAACTATCTTAGTCCTGGATGTTTTACAATGATTACTTTGTAATTTTCTTTGTAGCAAATATATGTATATGAATTAAAATTTCAATATTTAAAATTTTTCCTAGATTGCATTACTATTTTTATTACTAAAATGGATTAAACATGAACACAAAATATGTGTAATATAATGACATAAGGTAAATGGGTAAAATTCTAAGCTTAGAAAAGTTAATAGGACTATTTTTTCTAATTATTTCATAGTATCCATAGATGAATATCTCACTAGTAGAATGAGATCCAACATCAATCTTATTCTCACTTAATTTTTATGAATATAAACAAAAAAATTTTGTTCACAGAATTAAGTAGATAAGAGTAGGAATGGAATGATAGAGAAATGCCACTCAATGCATTATCCTCCATCCGTATTAAATGGAAATCCCCTTACATGAGGAAATTTAGTAATAAAAATGTTTGATGATCTGTTAACTAATAAATCAGTTAATCCTCCAAATTTTTAAAAATCAAAAAGCTGGAAACCTCCTGATTTGCAATGAATCTCCAATTATTAGTGTCTTTTGTTTTCTCAACACCAAAATCAGTACTTTGAAATGTTCCCTTATTTGTCATGCATCAGATCTTTATACACTAGAACAGCTTTAGGGTACGTGAGGGGGGCCTCTCTTTTTATAAGAGAGGAGTTAACCTGTGGTTTATCACAAGGATCTTCTCAGGCATTACATGGAAGCTGAGTATCTGAAAATGTTGTCTCTTAACAGCATCTAATCTTCATATCCTTCAGAAAGTCTTCACACACCATTGGCACATGTAATACTTTGAACACCACTTAGTTTAGTGCCCTTGCTTATATATATATATAGAAATTATGGGATCTTGAGTCATCTGGGATATCTTTATTTCTAAGTGATAGCTAAGTGCTTAATTAACGTGAACTAAATAGTCTTAAAATATTTTCCTGGATTCTAAAGTTCTCCCAAAGCAGTGGCTCCTGGAATTTTTACCATTATATGTCTCATTGAGGGCTTTAAAATGTTTTATTGGTCATATGTACTGGAAAAAATAATACTAATGTTTATTGTGCATGCATTTACATGCCAGATAAAAGAACTTTACATGAATTTAACATTATTGATAGCACTATATAAAATAATTATCACTGCTGTTTTACAGGTGACAAAGCTAAAGCACAGACAAGTTGAGCAATGTGACTAGGGCTTCACTAGTAGATGATAAAGCTGGATTTCAGACCCTGGCTGTCTGGCCCCAAAAGCTAGTACTTAACCTGAAGTTTAAAAAGCTGTCGCAATTACCTTAACACAACAGGATTTCTTCCATTAGTTTTCCAGGCATAGCTTAAAGCCCCAAGAATAAGGAGAATAGACAGATGAGTTTTGTTGGCACGAATGGTAGGTAATGCTGTGGAATGCCAATCCTAGTGGGGCATTATAGCAGTAGCTGTGCACAACTTCAAAGAGAAAAAATAGATACGACTTTATCATACTGGCTCTCTGTCTGGCCTCTTCAAAATGGCAAAAATTGGTCCATTTTGGTCCATAATAGATGTTGAGTATTCTGTGTATCTAGGTTTGTATGGGAGATCTAAAGGGAGGCCCATAATGCCAGCCCTTCATGCACTGGGCACATATGTATCAACTGTATCCTCTGTAGATGGACAGGTTCTAGCTGAAAATGATCAGGATTATAAATGCCCTAGATCATAAAATATGATAAATCATAGGACACTCCAAAGTCAGGAATGTTTCAGGCTTAGTTTCATATTAATTTTCCATTTTACTTGCCAAGGGCAAGTAAAGCAAGAAAGCGTTAGATTGATTAGATTATTCAATAGTTTTTGAATGAATATTGATAAAGGTGAACCTTAGTGAATGCCTTGAAAGTCACAAAGTCAGTGCTTGTTACAACAAAAAAAGAAGGGAATCTCCAAGGTCTTGAAAGAAGGTACATGTAACCATCTGGAGCTATAATTCTGGCATTTGGAGGCCATAATGGGATTTATATTTTATCACATATTAAAGAATTTATGTTGTTTAGAAGGAAAGAAAAAAATAAGCAGAATAATTAGCACTCAGAGCAGGGAGACTTTTAAATTAGCATCTGGAACTATACCTGGAAATGGGCAGAAACTGTAGAAGTCATTCCTGAAGTTGCTTCTCTTTGTTCCTGGATGCCTGTTTTGGAGAACCAAAACATTATAAAAGGAATCACTGATAAATTCAGTAATTGTCAAGAAAAGAGACCTAGAATAAACCTTAAATTTGAAAGTCCTTCAACTTATCCAGAGGTTAATCAAAGAAGAAAAAATTCTTGGTATTATTGGTAACTATACTGAAAACACTAAAACCTTAGGAAATACTAAATTGATGATTTTCCTTTTGTCATTATATACCCTCTGTGCAACATCTACCAAAGGATTTGAAACATCTGAGAAAATCATGATACCTGGCTTCTAAATATAAATCATCTGTGATAAAACTTTTAAAACACTCAGTCTTAGTCTTGGCACAGTTCCAAAATAAAGAGAATATGAATCACACTGCACCATCAAGAGTTGAGCCACTTGTTTATTGTTGTGCTTATCTCTTATGTTTCAAGAGCATCTACAGAGGAAAATTACCAGAATGATCACAGTCTTGGAAACAAGCCATAAAAGAAACAACTAAAGACAATGAGAAAGCTTGTCCTCAAAAGAGGAAAAGGAAGAAATGATGGGACTCCATGTTTGAGGAATGTCATATGGGGAAAGGACAGACTCACGTTGGTCTGTCTGTCAGTGTAAAGTTGAAGTTTTAGAGATGTAGACATGATGCCATTATTGGAAAGAAGTTTCTGATAATTCAAAACTTGTCAGATGAGGAATAGGCTGCCTTGCAGCCATGCGCAAGATGTGATCAAGGAAAAGCTGTTAGGGATGTTACAGGGAGTGGAGTTTCTGCAATGGGTGGAAGTTTGGGCAAGGTCACTTATTCAGTTCTTCTGTCTCTCAAATTATGGCATCTTTTCCCTTGAACCACTTAACACTAGCATAGATATTGAAAATAAAAATTGCACTTAGGAATTCCTTTTGTTTTCCTCCTTCACATTCAAGATATGCCCACCTTGTGAGCCAAGAAAATTCATCTGCTTGTTGAGTTACATTTATTTATTAGAAAATATGGCTGTGGCTTGAAAACTAACCTCCTATGATGACATATTTGTAGAGTTTGGTCTGAATATATATTATACCAGTTCCAGGTCCAAAATGCTTCACTGTGGGCAAAAGAAAGAGGATGGTGATTTGACTCAATCAGAGAAAGATATTTAACTCTTCAATGGTTAGAGGGCATTCTTGTCCAAAAGGAAGGATGAGAGTGTTCATATAAACTTTTAGTAACATTTTAAGCTCCAATATTCTATAGCAAGAATATTTCTGGATTTAGTGCTTCCTTTCTCCTAAATAAATTCATATTTTGTAGCATGATAATATGTAATGTTTTAGGCTTATCTTTCTAGAATTGTACACATGGTTGATTCATTTTTAGAAAGAATTTTATGTATAGCTATTCTTTAAAATGTTCTATACTGCAAATGTACTCATCAGTTTATTTATTCAGAAAATATTTATTACGTGTTTAATCTATGAATATAGGAGTGAACAGAAATATTCCCTGCTCTTATGGAACTTAAATTTAAATTGTAAGTAAGGAGGCTGGGGATTTAGCTCAGTGGTTTCACTGCCTGCTATGCAAGCACAAGGACCCAAGTTCGATCCCTGGTACCAAAAAATTAAAATTGTAAGTAAGGAAAGACAAACACATAAAATGTACTAAAATCATCAAAGAGTGAATGAATAGACAGATAAATTCATTTAGTTATTTATGAGTTCCACGTAAAAGTAAACATGATAACAACCATGTAGGGATTGACTAATATAGAATAGATGCTCATGTTTTCTGGAAAAGATAATATTTGACTTGAGATATGACTGACCAAAGAGGGACTAGGCATGCAAAAATAGGGGAGAATCCTTTTGGACAAAGAGAACATCAGTGGAGTGGCCCTGTGGTAAGAAGGAGACCAACTTGTGGAGAAGCGGCAACACCAGGATGACCAGAGACCAGTAAATATGAGTGAGAGAGGAAGTGGTGGTTGAGGAGGTAAGAACATATGGAAGGGCCAGATCATGAAGACTCTTGTACACTCTAGAAGAACATTTGGATTGATTTTATTTCTAGTGTAGTTTGGGAGCATTGGAGATTATTAAGAAAAGAAATAGTAGAAGAAAATTTCCTTTCTTAAAAGGATCTTTTTGGCTTCTCTGTAGCAAGTAGATTAGAAGGAGGGAAATGAAAGCCAGGGGATAGGTAGGTAGAATATTGCTGGACATGGACATATAAAAACAAAAACAAAGCAGAATATTCTAATGAACATGTTAGGTCAGTTGTTAAGATCTATCATAACTCTAAACTCATAGAATAAATATCTGAGGCTAAGGCTAAAATCCTTGTTCCATTTGTTCTTTTTATTTGACTCTTAGTTAATAAAATTATGGGTTATATATATATATTGAAATTTTTGAAGAACCTAACACTGTTGCTGTCTACAGAAGAAGTAATGTGCAAATAGTGTCATGTGTATCCCTAAAAGTCATCATTCAACTGAAAAAATATCCCGGGACACAAAGGAAACAGAAGAGCTTAGTGGGAAACACAAGAGAAGGAGACAAGATTGGAATTTAAGAATTGTGTTCTTTTTAGCTCCTGATTCTGATAGTGCCTATGTCACTGCAGTTCGATCTAAAGGTGGCTTCTATGTTCTTCCTCATTGTTAGCTTCAGATCCTCTACCCTCTTTGTGAAGCTCTATACTATCTGATTGGCTTTGATCTTCATAATTAGAGGTATGAACTGCTATCTCATCAAAACCCAGCACAGTGGTTCTCAAGCTTTAGCATATCTAAAGAACTTGTTAAAACACAAATTGTTGGACCCCATCCTAGAGTTTCTGGCTCATCCAGTGGGGCCCAAGAATCTACATTTCTACATATCCTCAGGTGATGATGATACCACAGGCCTGAGAGCTATGCTTAGAGAATCACTTACCTGTAGAAATGAAATGATAGGTGAGGGATGGGGACAGTGATTGAAGCACATCCCTGCTTGCTATGTTTGTGTGGTAGTTATATAAAGATCAAATTAACTTCAACTTCGAAGACATCTTAAATGGGCAAAATGTCAAAAGAAGGAATGAGGGATTAGAGCTGAAAAAAATGGAGAAAGGTAGTTCCATCCTTTGCTTGAAGATGGGGCAGGGGTAGGAGCTTAGGTTGTGTGCACTAAATGCATGAAATTGAATCTCATGTGACTGATTTCCAGATGCTAAGTGCATCTTTCTCTTATAACTGGTCCAGTATTTCTCAAATCTGATTGTTTATTAGAACCAGCTGAGGAGTTTTTTAATACTACTTCTTATGTCTCATAACCAGCAACTGTTGATTTATTGATAAAAGATGTTGTCTGGGAATCCAGATGTTTACATGGTTTCCAGGTCATCTTGGAGCCAATGCTGCAGCCTTTGCTTCATTTTAGTTGCAGTCACTAGCTTTCTTTACCTTTTTTTTTTTTAACATTCTTTAATTCCAAATGTGGAGCAGTGTGGGCTGAGTGAAAAGGACAAAGATGGACTTCTCGGGGCTCCTATTGATATTCCTTATGGCTCTAAAAAAAAAAGTAGCCAGGATAAAGAACTCAGCTGAAACTGGACAGCTAGACCAGAAACGGCTCCTAGATAGTAGTTCCAGAAAATAAGATATTTTTAGATTTTGAAGGATTTTTATATTCTAAAAATTAAAATTTTAAAAAATTATTAATTAGATTTTGGTCGTGATCTAAGTTGCTTTAAAAAAAAAACCCAAGAACCTTCTCTGCATTCAGAAGATGGTTTTGAATTTAGTTTACCTTATTGAAATCATTCTTACCTTATTGAATTCAAGGCAGCAGGCCAATATATTTGATTCTTATTTCCCCCATAGCATCACATTTTCCAGCTATTCAACTGGAACATTTCTATTTTGCTAGCCTGTCCTTGCCAAATTTCAGGTTAGCATGAGATGGATGGTGGAAATGGAGAGGAATTGTGATAACTTGGCAACTTTCATGGACTCAGACTATGGGTACATGATAGAAATACACCAGAGAATGGAGAGTGAGTCATAGCCATGCTAAAACATGCTGGCCAGATAACCATCAGAAGGATTTCCTGTTTGCCTCTGAAGGACATAAATGAGAAATTTAATTTTCTCTTACTTGACAAATTATGCTGCAAATGAGCTCATAGATAGTGTGTCCTCTGGTTCTTTTGTCAAAATTCTCTTAGTCTCTTCTTCCAAATGGAGAAGGAAATATGGGCCACCATGTTTTTATATGAGTCTGTATCTTAATGGGTGAATTTGATACAAGAAGCTTTACCCCTCAAGTGGAGACAATTTCCAGGCCTCCCAGGTAGAATAGCTGGAATGAAGAAGACTGCTTTGGGTAGTTCCCCAGGTACCACAGCATCCAGTGGCCAGTCATCTTGGAATAAAAAAGCACAGTTACAAAGGAGACAAAGCGAATGGCAAATTCAAAGGTCCAAGAAAGATTATGTGGACCACAATCATCACCAGGTGAACAAAGTACTCTGAACAATTCTTGCTGGATCTCTAGAAGGGTTCTCAAACATGGGTGCAGCTGTGAGCCTCCTGGGATGCTCATTATCAAGCCACATTTTCTTCTTATGCACAGTACTGGAATCCGTAATTTTAAGACTCCTCACTTTGTGACTTTGATATGCTTTGAAATCACTGGCTTGGATGACATTATCTTCTGGGCTTGGTCACTGAATATGTTGAAAGTCACAAGGTCTATAATATGGAAATACAGAGCTAAAGTCTACACCAGGGATGTGGCATGTATGGCATGTATGGCACTGGCCAAAGGTGTGGATAGGAAGAAAGAGAAAAGCAGCACACTGAGAGCAACAAAAGAATAATTTTAAAGTTCCTAGAGAACATGAGCATTCTGAGACCCACAGATTACCAACTGTGAAGGTTCTAATTGTCTGTAAGGAATAAATGCATTAATCATATGTATTGCTCTGTCTTGGAAAAGCTGGACAGTTTATGGTCTATTCTTTTTTTTTTTTGGTACGGGGGATCCAACTTGGGTCCTTGTGCTTGCACAGCTGGCGGCAAAACCACTGAGCTAAATCCCCGGCCCTGTGGTCTATTCTTAAAATAAGATCCACATTCCATAAAACAATCATTTAGACATATATAATTCGATAGATTTTTGTATAGTTGCAAAGTAGTAGAAATATACCTATTCTGATTCAAGAATATTTCCATCATCTTGAAAAGAACTCCCCTACAAATTAGCAGCCATTCCCCATTCTCCTCCCCTTAGTTCCTGACAGTCACTCCCTCTGTTTTCTGTGTCTATGAATTTGCCCATTGTGAAAATGTAGCTTTTTATGATTGGCTTCTTTCGCTTAGTGTTTTCACTTAATATTTTCAAGGACCATCCATGTTGCAGCAGGTATTAGTCCTTCATTTCTTTTTATTACTAAATAATATTCCATTCTATAGGTATATCACATTTGGTTCTTCCATCTATCAGTTAGTGGGCCCTTGAGTGGTTTTCACTTTTCAGTATATGATCAATGTTGCTATGCACAGTTGTCTGCCTATTTTTGTTTAGATATATAGTTTCAGTTATTTCATGTATACACTAGAAGTAGAATTGCTGGATCACAAGGTAGAGCTATCTTTAAATTTTTTAGAAACTGAAAAGCAGTTTTTCAAAAGGGTCACACCCTTATACATTCTATCAATAATGTATGAGACTCCAATTTCTTAACATCCCTGATGAGATTGCTACTAGTTGTCCTTTTTATTATGGCCATCTTAGTGAGTGGGAAGTATCAGCTAACTGTAGTTTTGATTTGCATTTCCCTAATGACAGATTATGTTGAACTTATCTATCATTTACTTTTTAGATAAATATCTGTTACTTGTCCATTTTTTTAACTGGGTTTCTTGTGTTTTTATTTAGGTGCAGGTATTTTCTGTATATTCTGAATATAGGTCCTTTTTCAAACACATTATTTTCAAATATTTACTTCCATTCTGTGGGTTGTCTTTTCAACTTCTTGAGGTAATATTTTCAGCATAAGGCTTTTAATTTTGATATAGTCAATTTTTAATTTTTTCTTGTATCTCATACCTAAGAAACTACTAACTCGAGGATGAAAATTGTTCTTAATTTTTCTTCTAAGAATTTTATTATTTTAACTCTTAGATATAGCACTATGATCATCCACTTTGAGTTCATTTTTAATCTATGGTGTGAGTTAGGGATTCAATTTCATTCCTTTATATATGGATATCCACTTATTCCAGCACCATTTGTTGAAAAGAATATTCTTCCCTCAACTCAACCTTCATGGCCTACTTGCAAGAAATCAATTAACCATGAAAATATAGGCTTATCTCTAGGTCTTTTGCATTCACATATAAATTTTATGATCAACATATACATTTCTGCAAAAAAAAAAGAGCAACTGAGATTTTGATAGAGATTGTGCTAAATCAATAAATTGATTTGGGGAGTGCTACAGTTTCAATGTTTGTGTCTCCTTCAAAATTCATAGGTTAAATCCTAATACTCAGTGCGATTTTATTAACAAGTGGTACTTTTAGGAGATAATTATCATGAATGCCAAGGCATCAGGGATGGAATTAGGGTCCTTATGAAAGGGTTGGTGGTTAATGGGTAAGTTCTCTCTCTCACCCCTCCTCTCTTTCTCCCCCCCTCCCCCCTACCTTCTGCCTTTTACCATGGTATTCCTCCCTCAAAAAGGTATACCAAGAGGACCCTCACCTGATACTTGCTCCCTGACCTAGGCCTTCCCAGCCTCTAAAAATATGAGAACTAAATGTATGTTCATAATAAGTTTCTCTATCCTAGGTATTCTGTCATAGCTGCACAAAATAAACCAAGACTGAGAATATTGACATAATAATATTAAATCTGCTGGAATATTATTTCACTTTATTTAGGTCCTTTAAAAACTCTTCCAAGGATGTTTTGTAGTTTTCAGTGTATAGGTATCATACTTCTTTTGTTAGATTTATTCCTGCTTTATTTTCTTTGGTGCTATTACAAATGAAATTATTTTCCATTTCAAATTATTTATTGGTAATGTATAGATATACTGTTACTTTATATATCCCCATCTTGAATCTTATACTTTTTCTGAACTCACTTATTATCTATAAATTGTGTGGTGTTTTTTTATTTAATGGGTTTCTTAGGATTTTCTATATACAAGTTCATGCCATCTACAAATAGAGATAGGTTTATTAGTTTTAGTCCTTCTTTGTCAATATTTTATGTCTTTTATTTCTTTTCTTGCCTAATTTCCCTGGTCAGAACTTACAGACAGTGCCAAATGAAAATTGCTGAAGCAGAAGCTTTTGCTTAGTTCCTGATGTGAAGAAAATGCTTTCAGTCTGATTTTCATCTGTTATTGCTTTCTATTTTTCTGTTATTTCTTTCTAAGTGTTTGGGAAAAGTAATATAAATTAACTAAGTTAAGATTGTTATTTTATTGTTCACATCTTGTATATATTTGGTGGAGTTTTCTTTTTGTTTTATTAGCTAATGACAAAAATGTTGATTATGATTGTAAATTTGACTATTTCCACTTTTAGTCTTCTCAAGCTTTGGTTTGCATATTTTACAGGAGTACATTTCTGTATTTGGATACTATTTTAAGTATTTTAAATTTGTGTATTTTTGTTGGTAAGATTTGTCATTCACAAATCCTTGATTCTCTTAAAGTAGAAGGGAGATTGTTAGAAAATAAGAAGCAGATTAAGGAGGGAACAGAAGAAGAAAGGGGAAATGGGTGAGGGGAAATGATCCAGTATGTTATACACATTTATGAATATGCCAAATTTAAATTCGCTAGTCTGTATAACTAATATGCACTAACAAAAATAAAGAAAAAATAAATACTTCATTCTTCTATGTCCAGTCTACTATTTAACCCATCCATTAACTTCTTCGTTTTATATATTATATGTCACTTCTAGGATATCCTTTTTTTTTCTTTTCAAAAACTCTCTCTATTTTATTATTTTGTTCTGATAACTTTTTTAGTGTTTCAATCAGAGTTACTTTCAAATTATATCTTTTAATTCGATATCTGTATCATATTTATGTCTGCTTTTATTATTTTGATGACCAATAATACTTGCTTGCCTTTTAGAACTAGTAATTTTTATTTTATATGATATATTGTATGCAAAGGAACCATAGAAAATCCAAACAGTATGTTGATAGAGAAAATTTAAACTATAGGTTAGTTATTAAGGTAGCTGAAGTAGAATAAGTAATCTGATCCTTTAAGATTTACCTTTCCCATAACTCTTATTGTTTAAGGTGATGGCTAACTGAACCTTTGACCTGTAATTTAACTATAGATAACGTTTAACCTGGAGAAAAGCAAAGTCGAAATGTTTGGGTAGTTTACAATGTATGTGTTTTAGGCATCATCTGTTTGTTATATGTCTGTGACTATATCCATTAACAGGAACTAGTTGTAAAAGAGAAACAGAAATCTTACTAAGACCACCAGAAATGAGGTAATGGCTAGAAGAAGATATAAAAGTAAATGTTAAAACAAAGGACGGGGCAGACATTGATCAGACGAGTTTCTGGCAGTACCCCTCACTAGCAAGTAAAGGCTTTGTTTTTTTACCCAACTTCTGTGTCTCCATACATTTCTTTCTGTGATTCTGGAACATTTGGTTCCCTGACTGGGAATCAGGAAAGAAGTGGCCCTTTGGGGCATTGGCCTGAACTCCACCAGAGAGAGTGGCTCTCTGTCTCCTCGAGAGGAAATGTGCGCCCGTGGGACTAATTTCCTAGGCTCCCCAACAGGACACAGAAACCGGCTCACTGTTGCAGATCGCCCGAACCCGAGACAGAAGACAACAGAAGGAGGGCTGCTGCTGTTGGTGTCTCATCTCTCTTTCCTTTGCTGAGTGAGAAACCCCGGGAAGCCCCCTAGTTGTTAACTTTTGTTTTTGCTTTGGTTTCACTTTGTGAATTTGTATTTTGTAACTTTGGGCAAATACAGCGCAGGGGCCTGATCACCTCTTGTGCTTTGCCATTTAGGAAGATAGCTCCTCTCATTTGTTTTGGTTCACTTTGTGAACTTTGGGCAAAAATAGTGCAGGGGTCCAATTACCTCCTGTGCTTTGCCAATTGGGGAGGTAGCATCTTTCGTTCATTTTGGTTACAGTTAGGGGCGTCACCGGGAGGGAATGTGATAACTTCTGAATAAATGTGTGAGTGAAATGGTTCTGGATTGGAGAGTGAGTGGAACTAGCTGCTGAACAAGACAAAGGGAGGAGGCACTTGCACTGCTTAAGGAGTCCTCCCTGAGTCATGGAATTTGTGTGCTGTCTGTTGCGGAACTTGTGTGGTCATGTTTAACAAAGGCACAATGGTGAGCTTAAGCAACAGCCCACCTTAGCCTGAATGGACCTTAAAGTGGCCAAGAGGCCTGCAGCCAGGCAGGCGAACGAGTTATCTCCACCTTTGTCTTGCGTCTCCATAAAAGGGTACCCACACACACACACCAACACTGATCGCCAGTCGTTGGGACAGAAATATCTCGTTCTACTGTTTTGGAATACATGCTTAAGAATTTTAAGAAAGGTTTTACTGGAAATTATGGTTTTAAGATGAAACCCCCAAAACTTAGAGCCTTTTATGAGTTAGAATGGCCCACACTTTGCCCAGCTTGGCCAACTGAGAGATCCCTAGATGAGGGTCTCATCTGGCCCATCTGGCTAACAGTCACCACCCCTGGATGGGAACATCCAGATCAATCTGCCTATATTGATTTATGTCTCAAATTTTGCCACAGGATGCCTCCTTGGCTTCATATGTGCACCCTGAAAGCAAAAAATAATATCCTGGTCCTCCATCAGAAAGAGGACGATGCTGGAAAGAAACCAGTCCTTTCAGATCCAGACCAAGAGAATTTTTATTTTCCTCCTCCTTTTGTGTTTAAATTCATGGGTGTGGAGGAGGTAGGGACAAAAGCCTGAGAACTGCTTGACTTTAGTGCACGAGAGGGTGCATGCTGTGGTCAGACTCAGAGAGGATTGAATAAGGCTTGCACTCAAGTTGGAAATAAAAGAACTGAAAAGAGAAAATAAGTAATGGATTGAAAACAGCTAAGAAAGCTCTGAAGGGCATAAAACAAAGCCAGAGAAAGTAAGGACTTTTACAAGAGAAATCAAGTTACAAATTTTAGCTAATTGATAAATGTATCTGTGTTTCAATTTGAATTGATGTTTAATTGGCATGCTTAAAATATTTCTTGTACATTGAAAATTCTTCAACTGTAATTATAGGGTTAACTTGCTCTTTTCTGTACTTTGTTGATAAAAAAAAAAAAAACCTCAAGGTCACTATGATTCTATTGTCAGCCAAGAAAATTTAAAGTGTAACAATCTGAGACAGTTTAAAATTTTAACAGCTAAAGACAATTTGTGACAAAAGGTCTATAGTAAATGAGATAAAAAATATTAAAAAGCTATAAGTAAAAGAGATGCAATTTTGATAAAAGAAATTTTGTATGTTTGTCTTGTTAGAAAGATAAAAGAAATATACAAAACCAGAAGGCCTAGGTATGTCAAAAGATATGCAAAAGTGATTTATCAAAAAAAAATGTATGTTTGTTTGTTGGTTTCAAATTTGTTATGAAAAGTTTAAATATGTTTACATTGGTTGTCATCAAAGGGTTAAAATCTAAGTATGTTACTAATATGTGTACATCGGTCATCTTCAAAGAGTTTAAAAGCCAACAGGTTACAATATGACCTGCTCCTTTATAATGAGTTATAAAAAACTGTTGGGAAAAGGCACAAATATGTCAGACCAAGATGTGGTATTTGAAATTTGACTTTAAAAAGGACAAAAGGAGGCTAGGTCCAGAAAAAAGTCATTTATTCTCTGCCAAGACCCCTCCAAAATGCTTCAATTATTTGATTCCATCTTTGCTTCCCATTGTCCTAATTGGGAGGACTATTAAAAAACCTTATAGAACTTTGTTAACCTGTAAAGAAATGCAGAGTGTTTTAGGGGAAATTAAAAAGATTAATGCCACTAGAATGCCGGGTGATATGCAGAATCCAGACACTTGGCATGAACAGCAGTTCCCAGTAAATGTGTGGCCTGATTGGGATCCCAGTACCCAAGCAGGACAGGAAAATTGCAGAAATTATTGGACAGTCCTTTTAGCAGGAATGTGAGCTGCAAGTAAAAGACCAACTAATATGATTAAAGTGTCAGAGACCCAGCAGGAGCCAAATGAGAGCCCTGAGAAATTTTATGAGCAGCTTTGTGAGGTCTACAGAATGTACACACCATTTGACCCAGCAGTGCCAAAAAACCATCAGCTAATTAATACAACTTTTGTAACCCAGTCAGCACCAGACATTAGAAGGAAAATCCAAAGGCAGGAGACTTGGGAAGGCATGAATACAATGCAATTGTTGCAATTATCTAGGAAAGTGTATGTGAATAGAGAGACAGTGAAAGAGAGAGAGCCAGGAAAGAAGATGAGTGGGATCAGAGGAGAGCTCCTTATATAGCAGTAGCTATGGGAGCCAAGGAAGAGAAGGAACAAAAGTAGAAGGAAGACAGAAGAAAGGTTTTCGGTGTGAGGACTTAGAGTTTGACCAGTGTGCATATTACAGAGAAAGGACATTATAAGAATAAGTGCCCAAGGCTCAAGGAAAAGAAAAAGCAGGGCTTGAAGGAAAGGAAGAATACGGGCACATTGTTGCCTGTGATGGAGGACAGTGACTGACACAGACTCGGCTCAATGCAGCTGGGCCTCCATGAGCCCATAGTCAATATAAGGATAGGGGGCCAAAATATGTCCTTAATGGTGAATAGTGGTGCAGAACATTCTGTAGTAACAGTTCCAGTTACCCCGCTGAGTGGAGAGTGCATCCAAGTGATTAGTGCCACTGGAATTTCAGAAAAGCACCAGTTTTGCTGTGAAAGGACATGTGCAATTGGAGGACATAAAGTGAAACACAAATTCTTGTATATGCCAGAATGTCCTATCCCCTTACTAGGAAGAGATTTATTATCTAAATTGGGAGCTACCATAACTTTCACCCAATGAGGAAATGCATCTCTGCATTTAGACCCAGGAAGAGATCTCATCATAATGGTAACAGCTAAAAGAGAGGGTGAATGGCAGTGTTACAATGTGGATGATGTCTGCCAGGCTCCGCAAGAGTTAAAAACTATGTTCCCTGGAGTATGGGCAGAGGAATTGCCCCCAGGCTTAGCTAAGAATCATCCACCCATAGTTATAAAATTAAAAGACAATTCAGCCCCCATTGCTGTAAAACAATACCCAATGTCCAAGTAAGACCGAATCTCATATCATGAGATTAAAGGAATTCAGACTTATTAGAGAATGTAAGTCACCTTGGAACACCCCTTTGCTGCCTGTTTGGAAACCTGATGGGGACTGTAGGCCAGTGCAAGATCCATGGGCTGTAAATGACAGAACAGTAACGCTGCACTCAGTGGTCCCTAACCCCTATGCTTTGTTGGGTCTGATACCTCCAGAAACAGCATGGTTTACTTGTTTGGATTTAAAAGATGCCTTCTTTTGCCTTCTCATCACTCCCCTCAGTCAACCCATCTTTGCATTTGAATGAGAAGACCCAAGAGAGGGGAAAAATACTCAGTTTACTTGGACTAGATTGCCACAGGGATTTAAAAACTCACCTATGCTTTTCGGGGAAGCCTTAGCCAAGGACTTGCTTACCTTCCCTGTGGAACAATATAGCTGCATCCTATTGCAATATGTAGATGACTTGCTATTATGTAGCCCAACCCAAGAGCAATGCTCAGAAAGCACCAAAAAAAAAGTTGTTGGTGCACTTCCAAGAAAACTGGATATAAGGTATCGTGGAAGAAAGCCTAGATTTGTGTACAGCATGTTAAATATTTAGGATTTCAAATAACAGAGGACACGCATTGCCTAGGAAATGAAAGGTTATTAGTGCCATCCCTGAACCCCAAACAAAGAAGCAGCTGAGAGAGTTTCTTGGGGCAGCAGGCTTCTGTAGAATTTGGATTCTGGGTTTTACAGAAATCTCTAAACTCCTTTATGAAGCCCTAAAGGGACACGAGGAGAATCATCTGCATTGGACTGTAGAACAAAGGGAAGCTTTTAAGAAATTAAAATTGACTTTGACAGATGCCCCCACCCTAGGCATACCAGATGTAAAGCAGCCTTTTACTCTATATGTGACTGAGTAAAACCATGTGGCCCTTGGAGTGTTGACCCAAGAAGTAGGCCTATGGAATCAACCGGTGGCATATTTGTCTAAGAATTTAGATCCAGTAGCAAAAGGATGGCTTCCTTGTCTTTGGGCCTTAGCAGCTTCAGTTCTGTTGATCCAAGAAGCAGACAAGCTGACTTCAGGTCAGGAACTGACTGTGCAGGTTCCACACGTGGTCCTAGAACTGCTGAACACAAAGGAGCATTGCTGGCTCTCAAATAATCAGGTTACTCAGTATCAAGCCCTTCTCTGTGAGAACCCCCACTTGTGGTTTATTTCCTGTAAAAACTTTAAATCCTGCTACCTTTTTGCCCACGGAGACAGGCTCTGCCAATCATGACTGCTTGAGTGTCACCAATGAGCTCTTTTCCAGCCACCCTGACTTGCAAATGCCACCCTTGTCCAATGCTGACCTTGTTCTGTTCACAGATGGGAGCAGCTTCATGGAAGATGGGGCTTGTCATGCTGGATATGCAGTAACCACAAAGGATGAGGTGATCCTAGCTGGGGCCCTTTCCTTTTGGCTGGTTGGCACAATGGGCTAGGCTCTGGGCACTCATACAGGCACTCCGATGGGCAAAGGGTAAAAAGGTAAATAATATATACAGACTCTTACTATGCATTTGCTCCATGGCATGATTCATTGAAAGCAAGGTCTTCTCACAGCAGAAGGGAAGCAAATTAAGAATAGATAGAAAATTGTACAGTTACTAGAGATGGTGTGGGAACCTAGCAAAGTTACAGTAATACGTTGTTCAAGACATCAGAAAGGCAAAGACTTCATTGCACAAGGTAACAATAAAACTGACACTGAAAGCCAAGAGACAACTCACTCAAAGCCCTGCTCTCACCACTCCAGAGGCTGGTGAGTCAATGCACAGCTGAAGAATGGGAGCTCCGGGAAAGGCAGCATGGACTCTTGTGCTATGCCAGATCACTACTGCTCTGAGTTTCTTTGTTTTGAAACTGCAGGTGTGACTAACATTTTGTAACTTTTTCAAAATGGTAAAATGGGAATCAGAGGGCTATCTATTCACTGTATTCTTTGATGCTTGCCCAAGAGAACATTATGGGGGGCCTGGAGTAGCTTCTAATTGTGGGGGATACTCGGTTGAAAAGTCATACTGTAAAGGAAAAACAAGGGTTTGGCTCAACAACTCGATTGTTGGACGTGTCGCCAGCAATTGTGATAAATGTAAACAAGTTCAATGTAATCCTATATCCACGAATGTGCGATACCCATGAAATCCCACGTGGTCCCAAGGAAAAATATTTCAGGTTTGTATAGGGTATCAGTCCACCGCCAAACATGGACCTCAAAAGTTAAAGCAATAGACATTAAAAATCAAAAAGGTGTGGAAAGCTGCTCCCCCTTAGATAAGAAAGACCCCTGGCCTTTAAGAAATCCAAGCTATGCTGAAAGGGCACTCTCAGAATTATACTGGAACAGATATGATACATCTAATTGCTGATGCAAGCAAATGAGGATCTGGCATCAGATTGCTGGTTATGTGCTCCCTTAAATTTGATGAATTATGAAGCAATAGGAATATACACCAACCTAACCCTTAACATCACCAGAGCAGCCACGCACTTACTTTTGAGATACCCAACTAGGATAGTCAGAAAAGGGACTTGTTTCCTAGGAAAGAATAGGTGTAATGAGGAAAATAATGAAACCTGCACCAACTTGGTCTTGTTGAATGAGGAAAACAACTATGAAGCATTTAATGGGACCTTTTCATCTGTGGGGATGGAGTGTACAAGGTGATCTCAGGGAAATCACCACAAAGTGTACTTTGGGGATTCTAATCCCACATTTGTCTGTTTACACTCCAGCAGCCATAAAAAAGGTGCCTTTATAAATTGCTTCCCCAAGGTGTGAACAGTTCTAACAATGAGAGATCGAATGGTGCTACCTATCCTAACCGGACTGGCAATCGCCGGCAGTCTCGTTTTAGGGGGAACAGGCATTGGCCTAGGGCAAAACCAGTATATTTCATTAGGACAAGAGATTAGAAAAGACCTTGAGGAAATTCGAGATGCACTCCAAGCCCTAGAAACTTAGCTAGATTCTCTAGCCCATGTGGTGCTGCAGAACAGACAAGCTCTTGATTTGCTAACAGCTCAGAAAGGGGGAAACCTGTTTATTCCTTGGTGAAGAATGTTGTTATTATGCTAACAAGTCTGGTATAGTGCAACAATCACTGGATAAATTAAGACATCAAATTAGGACTCTTGATAATGAATTTGGTACAGGGGAGCCATCTTATGGAATTGATTTCACTTGGAAAGGATGGGAATCATGGATAGGACCCCTTTTGGGCCCTCTCCTTGTTATCATATTCGTGCTGATGTTTGGCCCTTGCATTGTCCAATGGATTTCAAAATTTATCCATAAGCGTATTGGTGCTGCTCAACAATATCAAATGATGCTAATAAGAAATGTAAATAAATTAGATAGGACATATTATGGATAGAAGAATCATCCCAAAGCAGACAAAGGGAGGAATGATAGAGAAAATATAAACTATAGGTTAGTTATTAAGGTAGCTGAAGTAGAATAAGTAATACATTCTTTTAAGATTTACCTTTCCCATAACTTTTATTGTTTAAGGTGGTGGCTAACTGAACCTTTGACCTGTAACCTAACTGTAGATAACATTTAACCTGGAGAAAAGCAAAGTCGAAATTTTTGGGTAGTTTACAATGTATGTGTTTTAGGCACCATCTGTTTGTTACATATCTGTGACTATAACCATTAACAGGAACTAGTTGTAAAAGAGAAACAGAAATTTTACTGACTAAGACCACCAGAAATGAGGTAATGGCTACAAGAAGATATAAAAGGAAATGTTAAAAGAAAGGACTGGGTGGACATTGATCAGGCAATTATCTGGTGGTCCCCCTTGCTAGTGAGTAAAGGCTTTGTTTTTTTACCCAACTTCTGTGTCTCCGTACCTTTCTTTCCGTGATTCTGGAACAATGTCGCTCCAGAGATGGCTCTCTTTTTATCTCTTTTATTTAGTGATTTTTAAGGGTCTGACCATTTAACAGTTAATTGATTTATGTCAGTGCTGTGGTTCAGCTTTAGCAAACGTTAGCTTACCTCTGCTTTACCTCTGTTTCTAAAGCTTTTGAATGAGAAGTAGGAGTGTCTCCATGTCCCTAAACTGCAACTATTCAAGAAATCATGTTATAGAATAAGTTTGAGCTGCCCACCACTCGAAGGAGATAAGAGTTGGTGAGAATGAATAAGGTCTATTTAAGGACTGGCCATGAAGAGTATGGGGTGGGGGGATAACATTCTTAAAGCTCCATTTTTGGAAGCTTGAGTGTGCAAAGGGATCTTCTAGGGAGGGAAAGAAGGTGTGGTATAGGAAGTCTACTGAGTGGTGACTTCCTTTTTTCCAGAGCATGTACCTCCTTTTTTCTCTACAGAACATTGCAGTGGTCACTCCTGGGGCTTGCTCCTGTAGTTCTTTTTAGACAGACATTATTTTTCTGCAAGTTAAATCTCATGTCAACTTACACATTTCCTGTTAGCTGATACATAGAACTAAAGACTAAGGAGGTATGTAACAAAGGTCACCAAATATTCAGGGTTCTGAAGACTAAAGATTTGGCAGTTAACATCTTAATCATTAAGGGGGGGTTCTCTTTTACAATGCCTAGCAAAGGGGAGGGGACATAAAAGGGTTAGAGAAGAAGTAACTACCAAGGACAACAGCAAAGGAGTTACAATCAGAGATTTTTTAATCCCATATTCCAATCTCCCATCTCTTGAAGCTTCAAAATTCAGCAAATGTCTTGAGGAGAGAGAACTTCCATGTGCAAAAGTCAGGGTTCTCACCCCTTACTCTTTGTTTTCTGCTTCAGAAGACTATGAGAGAGATTTGAATCTGCCTTTGATAAACTTTAGATCTGGGTCTCCAACTCTTCATCAGCCACAGAATTCAACAAATATCCTGTGGGGAAAACCTACTTGCTGTGTATATGAAACCCATTAAAAATTATAATTCCCATTCTAGCCCTGTATGACCATTAAAAAGTTTTCTGACTTCTTTTCATGAGAGCCAAGGATTCATGACCAAGCCAAATCTGATTCTTAGTCCAGCACTCAGAATCAGCAATGGTCAGGGAAAAATGGCTGCCAACATCAATTCTCCTGCAAATGATTTTCTTTTCTTTTCTTCTTCTTCTTGTGGAAATCCTAATTCTTTTCTTTCCTCTTTGCTTCCACAGCTTCCTGATGCTTTAAAAATGACGTAATGTATCCAAGATTTTCCCAATTGTTACAGTAGAAGTTTGTTCTACGTTGACCTACTATATCCTTCTCAGAACTGAAAGTTCTCAGTTCACTTTTGAACCTGTTTCAATATCTCTCATAAGCAATGATCCACGGTCTAGGAGAATTTAAAACTTTTTCCCCGGTATTGGAAATCAAACTCAGGACCATGCACTTGCCAGGCAGGTGTGGCACCACTGAGAGAATTTCAATTTTAAACATAAATAAATATTTAAATATTCTTAAAATAAAGGTGTCCTATATTTAAGTTGTGTGTTCATCTGGAATGTGAAAATGTGGCTCTTCTCCATTTATCTTTCAGGTAAGCTATTTCTCTTACTGCTTTTTCTGGAGAGATATAGCCATGATTAATACCTCCTATCCTTGTACGATTTAATTATGTCTCACTTTTGTGTTCTTTGGGTCATTAAATCCGTATCCTTTTGGCTATCTAAAAATAAATCATTTTTTCTCAACAAGAAAAAAGCTAAAGGAAATGAATTTCATTGGTTTCAACACTGGTTACCTTGGGTCAAACTATAATCAATCTGTAGGATTACAAGCACAGTCCCTTAGCTAATATTGATCTAATGGGAAAATAATATGTAGCAAGGGCACATAGCACGGAGAAGAATGAAGACATTTCTGGAAGGGGTAGGAGTGAGGGTCAGAGTGTTCTAGTCATTGGTGTCTCTGTGTGTTTGTTATGTTGTTCAGATTTACTGGACTAGATGGTGCCAGTTACAATATAGCTTTGAGCTATTGTTTATCTCTGGTGAGGCTTGTAGACCTACCCATTGTTTCTCCAACTTTGGGCCTAGTTTCTACAAACTCAGTCCTCGACCACAGGCCTGGTTTGCCTCATCTCTGTTCTGACTCCATCTTGAGGCCAGTTCCTTTCTAATTGCCCATCAATCTCTACCTAACAGCTATCTGCAATAATGGTAACTCCATAATTACACCTTGTTCCTGCGAAGTATGGGGGCCCATACTTGTGATTGGTCCCTGGGGTAGAGGCAGGGCTAAGTCCTTAATCTGTGGGATCTGTGCTAACCCTGGATTGTGAGCATCAGAATTAAATTGAATCACTGTATACTGAGTAGGTGTCTAGAGATGGAAAGTTGTTGGTATGAAAACACACTCACTTGTTATCAGAAGTCTTAAGAGTAATTTTTCCCTTTGAACACAATACATGCAATTTTAAAATAATATAGTGGAGTCAATGATAGTACAAAGTATTATGGATCACTGATGAGAGGCAAGAATACTCAGGAGAATTAGGAAATAAAATGTGGAAAAGAAAGGCATGAGAGAGAGGAAGGGAATAGAGAAGCAAGAGAGAAAAGAACAGAATTTTTTGGAGATAGAACTTACTGGAAACACAGTGTATTATCTTCAAATGCCTGGTGAAAGCCAAGTAATTGAGAGAGAGAGAGAGAAAGAGAGAGAGATCCATTATTTTGTCACCAACTACGCAAGGTTGGTCAAGTTCATTCATTGGTCAAGTTTTCTTTTTGATCAAAACTTTCCCAACATAATAACAAATTCTCTGATGTAGGGAATTCTTTATCTTTAGTGATCATTTACAGCATTTGATTGGCAATCATTGTACTTTTAAATGGAAGGTAGAAAGGGAGGGGAATAAAGGAAGAAAAATGAAGGACGAAAGGGAGGGAGAAAAAGGAGGAAAGAAGGGAAACAATCAAGAAGGCAGGATTTTCCCTTTGCTGAAGTATTCTCTATTGCACAATTCCCACTGGATTTTGTTAGGCAGGTAGTGAGACATTAGCAGGTCTGAGGGGAAAAGGGGTCTAGAATAGCATGCTAGAGTTACATGAAGAAATAAAAATCTCAGTGTACAATGCATTTATAATCATTTATTAGGTGTCAGACCTGAAAGAGGATCCCACAGGGCACAGTGATGTTTTCAGTTATACTTGTGTACTCTGCACATTCATTAGGACACAGAGCTGTCTATTTCCATAAGGCACACAGCATAGCTGGTTGCCAGAGCCTATGGCCCATTGATGTAGCGGGGAAACCACTCTTTAAAGACCCTCCTGCCTTTAGCTGTGGCCTGATTTAGATTAGAACGTATTCTTTCATAAGTTTGTTATGTAAGTTTCTTTTTGTTTGTTTGTTTGTTTTTTGGTACTGGGGATTGAACTCGGGACCTTGTGCTTTTGAGTCAGGCACTGGAACCACTGAGCTAAATCCCCAGTCCATGTAAGTTTCTTATATGTTCAACATTGCATATCTGAAAAGAGCAAGAAAGACCTTTTGTAATTGCAAAGTAATCACTGGGAAAAATTTCTATAAATATATACATTATATAGATAAAACAATGATAATCACAAAAGATATCTGAACTCCCACTTAGTGCCGATGCCCACATGTCATTGCCCATTTTCTTGTCTGCAGCATAAATCTCTCTATATCTGCTTTATAATAAACTGCCTGTACTTCTGTATGGCTGCCTATGAGGCTGGATTGTTTTCTTTCTTTCTCTTTTCCTTTTCTTTCTCTCTTTCTTTTTTTCCTTCTTTCTTTTTCTCATTGTACTGGGGGTTGAACTCAGGGCCTGCTCATCAAGGTACATCCACCCTTTTAAAAATTTTTTTCTATTTTGAGACTGGGTCTCATGAAGTTGCCCAGACTGGCCTCAAACTTTCGATCCTCCTGCTTCAGCCTCCCAGAGTGCTAGAATTACAGGTGTGCATCACCACATCTAGAGTGGAAGTCTAGATTCTTTTGTGGAAGATACAAAGGACCTAAGAACAAGGGCAAGTTCTTTGCAGCGTTGCTTCTCAGTGCCAGGTTTAATTTCTCTTTTGCCACTAGAGGGCAAACATTGTTTTCTTCCTATAACCAAAGAAAATGTTCCTAAAGAAAAATCCCTGCCCCCACCCTACTAGAGCCTATTGCTCCTGGACAACCAGCCGCATGAGTGTGTGCACCCTACATCATGGGCTGGTCAGAAAGTACTTTTTCCCTTTGTGCTTTATTCTCTTTTCCAAAAGCTGAAAAGTGAAAAAGTGTGGAAAGTATTTGGGGTATCTGGAATGTTTTTACTAAAAGTGAGCAGATTTTAAAATGGATTTTAAAGTACTCTGAATGTTGATAGCTTGTTAGGGTTCTTCAGAGAAACAGAGTCATGTGCATGAAAGAGGAGAGGGAATATGATTTATGAAACCTGAGAAGTCCTAAGATCTGCAGGAGGCGAGAGGGAGACCCAGATGAGCCAATATTGGAGTTGGGGTTTTGAATCCAACAGCCAGAAAAGACTAATGACTCAGTTCAAAGCAGTCAGGCAGGAGGGGTTCCCCTCCCCTTGCAAGAGGGTTCCCCCAAGACTGTTCAGGCTTTCAACTGCTTGGACAAGGCCCACTCACATCAGGAAGCTGAGCTTTATCCAGGTTCCCAATTGGAATGTTAATCTCATTCCAAGCACAGACACACTCAAAAATCTTTGACCAAATATCTGAACTCCATGATCCTACCCAGATGACACATAAAATTAACCAGCAGAGAGAGAATTACACTGCATTCTATCTGGAACAGTATTTGCAAGGATAGAAAGAGAAATGATATTTCTCAGGCAAAAGGCATCCCTAGTGTTTGAGACTGAGTTTTACCATCTGGACTCTTCCCCTGTCTCTGGCCTCATCGAGCCTCCCAGAGGCAATAGCAGTCATTCTCATTTCTTTGTAAAGGGTTGTGCCAGTGAGAGACCAAGGCCGCAGGCAGTAGTGTTGGATGCCAGATGTGTCAGAGCAAGACAAATCTGGAGTACTTAACCTTACAAAATACAGGATTCCAAATATGTGTTTTAGAGGCAGTTGTATTGGAGGCAAACTGCAAAAGACATCTTCTGACATTGAGAGATCTGTTCTGCATTGAGAAAATTAATGAATGTTTACAATTTGCAATATTCTGGTCTGTTTATGCTACAGTTATCCCTTGAAGACCGAGGTGCAGATATGTTAAGGCAATTTACATAGTATTTCACAGCTAATAATTTGGAGGCTTGAGACCTTAATTTGGTTCTTCTGATGCCATAGCTACGTCCCTATTACTATGGCATATTGCCTTCCCAAAGAAGTTCTGGACCTAGTTTAAAAGGATCTCTGACTGTACTACAAAAGCACTTCCAATTAAATCCTGTTGGAGAGATTCTCTACTTCAATGGGTAGTGATAGAAAATGGGGAGGTGAGGCTCCCATTTCCAGTGTTTTACCTTGCAACTTCCTTGTCAAGCCTTTGTCTGTGATGAGGTCCAAGCAATCAGTTACTTAACATCTCTAAGTCAGTCTTCTTTCTTTTCTTGTCTCTTAGCTTCTTTCTTTTCTCTTTCTTTCTTTCTTGTGTGTGTGTGTGTGTGTGTGTGTGTGTGTGTAATATTTGTTAAAGCACCATTTAGTGCTCCTTAGGACATAGCAGTGATTGCCCCCATAGAAATATGCTCTGTACAGAACTTTACAGAATGAAGGCCACATTCTGAGGCCGGCTGCTAAGCAGAGAGTGCAGTTCAGGGAGGGAAGAGAAGATAAAGGGCCCCTGTGAATCAACTTCAGCTGCCATCAGAGCATATCTTGTGCTGATTACAGACTGTAGGTTCTAGTTTTGGAAGGCTTGGGTACTGTGTGGGAATTTTTCTTGTCTTTTGGGCTACACTCCTGGCTGAGGTGCCAATAGATCAATGTCACTCAAGTCCCTGGCCAGCCAAACTCCTGTGGCGAAGAGTCCCAAACTAAGAATCAAGTTCCTCAGGAAGCAATTCGCATGTGTGTCCAAGCGGTAGACACCCTGGAACCAATCTCTCACGTTGTCCGGAATTTCGGGGGTTTCATTTGCCCAGCGGCAGCTCCCACCGGGACCCTGCTGGAAGCTGTAACCGCACCTCAGAACTCCGCGTGGGCTTCACATGACGCCCCGCAGCAGCGCGCCCTGAAACACACCTCTAACTCCCTTTTCTAATCTGTAGAATAAACTAATGCCTATCACTAATTGGATTGCCGCTAGGTCCAAATGAGAGCACTTATGCTTATTCTAGTGTAGTTACTTTCTCTGCTGTCCCACATGCCCCTCCACTAATGTATACTTCCTCAATCCAGCTACATTAGACAGCCTCCTAGTAGGTTACATAGAGTTGCCATAGTGCCGCATCAAAACTCGCCTTTCTGAGAGCAAGGTTCCCAGGGCTCTCCATTTAGATTAAGATGCTTCCTAAGTGGGGACCAACTCTGTAAACAGCATGCTTTATGAAACTACAGAGTAGGGCAGAATCCTGTCTGCCCCTTAAAACTGTTTTGCCTTTCCTTGCCTCCCCAGCCTAGCCTTGGTGGCTATCAGCTACAGCTTCTCAACAGCTATAAGGTCCTCTGTTTTACGTTTTGGTGGTGATGTTTTAAGGATCTAGTTCACAAGATGGAAATTCCCAATTTTGAAGGTGTCATTGTTTCCTATTATTTCTGATTTTGTTTCAAATCTTCACATAGAAGCATTATTGTTACAAATTTAGATTTTGAATCTGGAAAACCTCAAACAAATGTTGTCTAAAAATGGAACCTTGAGGAACTTCATGGTACACTGTAACAATTTCTAAAATGTGAAAGCACCCTGATGTATTGCAACATAACTGGAAACCACACATTGCTTTGGTCTCAGTCCAACAATGCCTCTCACCATCCAGTACAGTGAGCTGATGGCTAAGTGTTACTCAGCAGGAACAATACATGTCAACAAAGACGGTTAATCATAAGCTGATGCTCCAAATGGAGAGAGATTTCAAAAGCCGGCTTTCCTGTAATAATTAGAGAAACCTCTAATTATTTTTGCCCGCTTCCATAGAAATCTTTGTCTCTCTCTGTTTTTTCCTATGTGATACTTAGGTGAAAATCGGACCTTTGAGCAGGCTATTTTCTAGAAACCTGTAAGAAAGTCTCTATTTACTGGAGGTAGTGGTGCATTATATATGTTTGACCTCAGTGGAGTTGTTGTATCTTGATCTGAGGGTACATCTGGCAAGTCCACAACAGAATAACTTTCTGATATGGGGTGTAAATTGGGGACTGTACTTGAAAAGAGCCCAGGCACGAAAGTGCCAGGCTGGCTAAAATTTCCTACCTTCTTCAAGCTGCAGCTGATGGAAATACATTCTGGGGGGAAAATATATTGTCAGGCAATTTGATTGTTGTGCAGACCCTCGTATGCACTTCCCCAACCCTAGGTGGTGTAGCCCGTCACACAGCTAGTCTGAATAGGACAGCTTGTTGCTCCTAGGCTTCAAACATGTATAGCATTTGCTACACTGAATACCATGGACAATCAAAGCACAAGGGTAAATATTTCTGTATATAAATGTATCTACACATGGAGAAAGTACAGTAAAAATACAGCACAAAAGGTAAAAGGTAGTAGAGCTATATAGGGCACTTACCATGATGGGACTTGATCAGGATGAGTCAGTGAGTGCAGAGCTACTGGGAAGGCCCAGGATGTTATTGCATAGTGCTGTGGATTTTACAAACAGTGGACACGTAGGCTACTCAGCATTTATTAAAAAATTGCTTTCTTCAATAACAAATTAACCTTTACTTTTTTCATTATAAACTTTTTAAATTTTAAAAAAACTTTTCCACTCTTTTGTAATAAAATTTAGCTTAAAACACACTCACATTGTACAGCTGTGCAAAAATACTTTGTTACCTTACATCCTTATTCTACAAGCATTTTCCGTTGTAAACTTTTTGTTAAAACATAAAGGTGCACACATACACACACACACACACACACACACATTAACCTGGGCCTACAAAGGTCAGGATCATCAATATCACCATGTGCCATCTCCACATCTGGCCCACAGGAAGGACTTCAGGTACAATAACACCCAAGGAACTGTCATCTCCTCTGATAAGACAGCAAGGCCTTCCTCTGGAATCCCTCCTGAAAGACCTGCCTAAAGCTGTTTAGGGTTAATCTTTTTTTAATAGGTAGAAGGCAGAACTTTGAAATAATGATTCATAGTATATAATAAATTAATACTATATATAATATGATATATAACATGGTATATGCATAAATGTGAAAGTCATTTATTACCATTATCAAATACTATATACTATACTATAATTATATGTGCTGTACTTTTGTGCTAATGGCAGTGCAGTAGGTTTATTTACATCAGCATTAACACAACTTTGTGAGTAATATGTAACACTAAAATATTATGACAGCTATACTATCAGTAGGCACTGGAAATTTTTGAGCTTTATTATAATCTTTTTTTTTTTCTTGATAATTTTTTTCCCCATTAACTTTATTGGTACATTTTAGGTATAAAATACAGTTACATTCATCATTGGGATCTTGTACCATTACATGAGTCTCTTGGTTCTTATTTTT
>NW_004624771.1:8739757-8784046 GCF_000247695.1 Heterocephalus glaber | reverse complement strand
GTGGGGTGCTTCTGGCACCCACATGGCTCACCTTCTCTGCCCTAGGAGCTTGGGATGGCAGCGGGGGAGCTTCCTTCTGGGTGCTGGGACCAGCTGAGCTTCACTGCCCTAGGAGCCTGGGATGGAGGCGGGGAGCTTCCTTCTGGGTGCTGGGACCAGCTGAGCTTCACTGCCCTAGGAGCCTGGGATGGAGACAGGGAGCTTTGTTCTGGGTGCTGGGACCGGCCGCTTCATTATAATCTTAAGGGACCAAAGTTCTATACGTGTGTCCTTGACTTAGATATCATTACACAGCACTTGACTCTGTTTGAACTTACCAAGTCCTTCCTTATTTGGGAGCCAGATAGATCTATTCAGGTGATAAGTGTCTTAGATCAGTTTCCCCAGAAGGGAGGCAAGAGGATTTTTAAGGTAATTTATCAAAGGAATGCATTCAGAGGCCAGGAGGAGAGTATGATAAATAAGGATATGGTCTCAGATGGGACTAGGTTCAGCCTGTATCCCACAGGGAATTCTGGAGCATAAGTTATACCATAAGGTTAGTCCCACTTTGAGATAAGAGAAGTGACACTCTTCGCAACCCTGTCAGTAGGTCATGAGTAACTGGCCACCTAGGGGTGGTAGCTTCTCTCCAAGCAAAGCTCTCTGGAGAAGGGGCAGCTGTAGACCATAACAGTGACCCTCAAGGCTGCTGGGGGGGGGGTGGCTGGGCCCAGTGAAGGTGATCCAGGTAATATACCCAGCAGCATCCAGGCCGTAAGCATTTTTTTTACTTTTCTCTCCATCTCATGAATTAGCAAAGCAGAACACAGCAGTTTCTTTGCTTTTATTTAAGAATTAATTTTTTTTAAAGATTATTTTGAATAGATGCTTTTCTAAGCTGCCAGCCGGTAACTGCAGTTAGAATCTTTTGGTTTGCTAGTAATTTGTGATGATGTACTTGGAAGAATTCCCAAACTTTAATGAACGCAATTTTCCACAAAACCACAGTAAAAATTAGCTATATGCCAAAAATGTTTTCCTCAATCAGCCTCCACCAAAACAAAGTTCCCTTTAGGAGGGAAAGGAAAAACTATGAGAAAAGAAAGAAAAATGTAAATGATGTGTGTGTAAATAGGGAAAGTGAAGAGGGGGTGAAGGGCGCACAGGTAATGGGTAAAAAATAAGAACCAAGGTACATCATGTACAGGTACAAGCACCCAATGATAAATGTAAATGAATTGTATACCTAAAATGTACCAATAAAAGAACTTAGAAAGAAAAAAACCCTATAAAATCTGACCTTTTCACTTATGATCACTGTGTTAGTCAGCCTTTCCATTACTGGACACAATACTTGATCCCCATAACTTAAAAGAGGAGAGTTTTAATTTGGCTTGTGTTTTAGAGGGATTCAGTCCTTGATTTGTTGGCCCAAAGCAGAAGCATCATGGTAGAAGGACATGGTGGAGCAAAGCTGCTTAGTTCACTACACCTGGGAAAAAGATCAGGGGAACAGTGCCAGTGAGGAAGGGATAAGGGGCCAGACATAGACTCTCAACAGTCCCAGGGGACTAGACATAGCTCCGCCATGACCCACTCAGATAAACTCAGAGGGTGTTCCACCAATGCCTGGGGCAGATCTGAAATCCAGTCAAGTTGACACTCATCCTAAATGCCACAATTACATTGCACTTTCTATGATCAACATAAATCTTCATAAACACTTGGTTCAAAATGGTCAGCAGATAGCCAAGGGTGTCAAATTAGCTTGCAGTGAAATTCTAACTAGCAATGGATAGAATGACCTGCGGCATGGTCAGCTGACCCATAAAAAATGATGGCTACCTTGCTGCAATAGCCTGATGTTCCCCTGAGAGAATACAAAGCACTGATGCTAAATGTTTCAGCTTTTCAAGAGACGATAGAAACTTGGGTTTTCTCTACAAATAACCCAATTTAAGAATACAAGCTCAATGACCTTATCATGGAGGCTCTGCCCTCATAACCTTATCTAACCTAATCACCTCCCATGGATTCCAATTCCTAACATCATCATATTGGGGGTTAGGATTCAACATATGAATTTGGCAGGAACACAAGCATTTATACTATAGCAGTCTGCAAGTTGTGTGCAGCAGAGATGATACATACTGACCAGGAAAGGCCATTTGTGAATGAAAATTCAGGTACATACACAGTTCCTCCTTATTTTAAAGGGACAGCTGATAACCTACAGAACAAGTTTTTGTGAAAAACCAAAGTCATCAGGAACATCTTCCAGTGTAGCTGGTGGAAGAATATTTAAATAATACCAACATATTTTTATGGTGTTGATCACTATTTTTCCATTATTAATTAACATTTTGGAGGGCTATGAAAGAGAGGCAATAAAGGCATAATTTCATAATACATTGGGGGTTGGGAAGTCAGTGCCTCAAGTGGGCAAAGACAGACACTCTGTGTAGCCACTATTTAATGGGTGCACACAGTAATCATAGGGAGTATCGGGTGGCTTAGCGGGTGGCCATAATCCTATGTTGATGAGGATCTTAGATTGATAGGGATCTTATGCCTACGAGGGTCTTATACTGATGAGAAAGGTGAGATGGGCAAAGCATTCTTACAATAGTTGGTGGGAGGAGATAGCAGGCTAATCAGGAACTGTTCTTCCCCCAGGTGCAAATTTACTCTTTCTTTATTGTTACTGGGTTCTTAAAGAACCAGATGTCTTCAGCTGATGTAATCTTGCCTTAGAGCATCATAGCATCACTGGAACACTGAAGCCTCAACTTGTGACTGAAAGCAAAATGAGTAATGTTTCCACATGGCATAGCCAGCTCCTGGGCAAGGTGACATTGGGCCTTAGACAGTCCTGATCATAATTCAATTATGAAATGATTTTTCCCCCAAATTAGATAGAATGGCTCTCAACAATCAAAGTGTATGGTGAATGTTTATATTTTTTAGAAGTGTTACAGTAAAAGACACATGGCCATTAATCCCCCTTGCTTTGAAGTACTTGTCCTATCATTCTTGCTATTTTCTGAAATGGTTCCAGAAGTCTTTTTTTGTGAGTATCTTAAGGAGGTGTGATAAAAAATACAGAGAATATTACTGTCAAGTACAATCCAATGGACAGGCAGCCTCACAAAAACATTACAGTGTGTTCTCAATGACTTTATTGAGTGGATCTGGCACCATGCAACTTCTGGCTGCTCCCCACTATCAAAAGGACCACGAGAGGTAAACATTTTGAATCAATTCAGGACATTGACACAGCCACAAAAGCGCATCTAAAGATGCTTACAAAAGAAGACTTCCAGAACTGCTTCAGAAAGTGGCAAGAATGACTGGATAAATATGTTCAAAGCAAGGGGAAATATTTTCAGGGAAGTAGTATGTCTTTCACAGTAATAATATTTTTCAATTTAAAGATGTACCATATTTGTTGATCATACTCCATATTTGGGAAATTCATTTGTCTAGGAAAAATACAACCTACTTTCCTTTATTGAAACTAGTCTGTCTTCCCACTCACCAATGAAAATGATGTCCTAAACCAATGTGCCTAAGTTAGGAATTAGGAGACTAACTTTCAGATTTCCAATTGTAGTTTTTCTGAAACTGAGATAAATTGCCCAAACTGTTGTTTACAATTAATGTTATTAGTATGACCACAGAGCTGAGAAACTATGGCTTGAATATTGTGAAAATTCTTTCTATTTGGAAAAGCCTATGTGTATGACCACCTATTATTATAATGAATAAAATGAAACCATTCCTAATTAAAGTATAGGCTGACACAAAGTGCAATACAGATCTGAAACACTACATTTTCTGGTTCCTAAACAAAGAACCCAGGTACAAAATTAAAATGCAATAATTTAAAATTTCACACACACACATGAATTTTTAAAAAGAATTTTCAGGATCACGAAACACACATTGTGGGGTTAGTGAAAATTCAGATTAGGCAAAGGATATGGCTCATTCTAACATATTTTCTTTATCTGTGTGGTCAGCCTGGGCATCCAAATCGCAGTGACTGGTATAGTGTGTGTGTCTATTGTGGTAGCAACAAGGTTCTTTGATTGCTCATTTATACTCATGAACTTCCTTAGCTTTTTTCTAGAAAAAGATAGAGGATAGATGAATGGGTAAATGGGTGAATGGAGAGACAGGTAAAGAGCAGGAATGAATGTCAACCCACACTTAGCTGTGGAGAATGTACCAACTGTTTATATTTTTGTATCTCTAATTAGTGTTTTTGAGCTCACAATTCCACTCGACAAAGGTAAACTTAAGCTCAGTCCATTTAAGCTTTCTTCTCCTTTCTATAGATCTCTGATTTAGTTCTGAAGAGCTCACATACATTAGAAATGTCCCTCTAAATTAAAAGATTAATCTCTTCTATTGCATATTGATTGTTGATTGATTGATCGAGTTGTTGATTTACCACTTTATTCCACAAAGGACTGGAGGCAGCTGAGGATAAGTTAGATACTGCACTCACCAAGATCAAGAATAATTCTCCTGGGTCCATTTGCCTTGATTTAAAAATCTTGGAAAGAGCACACGACTCACAAAGGCTAAAGATGTTAAACTGTTCTCAACAGAAACTTTCATTTCTGAACATCAAGAGTGTTTCAAAGGATAAGAACACTCAGAACCTTTTGAAGATAAGCAGTTTTGTTGCCACTCCCTTAGTCTTGGGCTCTTCCCTGCTCTCTGCTTTTTGTTTCTGGCATCTCTTCACCCCTCACCCCCCATTGCCAGCTCATGCTCTGGACCATGTAGTCATCTCTGTTCCTCCTTTGGAGGGCTAGCCCTCCCATATGAGTTCATTTGGTGAAATCACTGCAGGAGACAAATGTTTCTCTAGAAAGCAATTTAGCTTCCTGTTTTGACCCCTCACAGACAGTACTATTAAGTGAAAATGAAAAGTAACAGAGCAGGTTTCAATTCACATTTATGATGACATAGTCATCTCCATGCCTAACATCCTTGTGAACTTTTAAGAGAAAGGGCCTTGGAGGAAGGGATGTAGGCTTTGGTACCAAGTAGTTTTACTTTAATTCCAGGAATAGTGATTTACAAGCTGTGTGTCCTTAGACAAGTTATGTAATGTGTCTGAGCCTCAGTTTTCTCATCTGTTAAAACCAGGAGTAATAGTCACTTTGTGCTTTCTGCTTCTTTTTATCTGACATTTTCCTCCACCCACCAAGCCTTTCCTTTCACCTTCTTTCACACTTGATCTGAATCCTTGATATCCTTGAAGACCAAGTTTCAGTCACTATTTCCTTAGTTGCTCCAACCCACTGTATTTGCTGCCCCTTTGAACTCTTTATAGTAATTAGATATTCTCTGTATTACTTAATTAGCACATACCACTCACTACCATTTAAAAAACCTTATTTTCAGGGAAAAAGAAAAGAAAGCCAGAGAGGTAGCTTTACAACAACCTGTTATCTTATCAAATTTCTTGTTCAGGCCTCTTTTGAATGCATTCTTCATCCTCTAGCAGTAGGGATTTATAAACTTAGATAGCTCCAGTTTCGGAGGGGTACAGTGAGCACTGCTATTCCACCAGGGATATGAGCCTTTTGATCTTTCTTAGCCCTTTCCTCATCTCCCACTAGACCAGCAGAATCATGGGCTTTCCCCCTAACTGAACTCAACATTGTCATTGCTGACAAATGATGCATCATTAGATGAATACATCACCAGCAGTTTGGACCATTTCACACAATAAGCCCCGAGCTGGAACCTGTCTTTTCATCTCTTTTTCCCTCACAACAGTAATCTCTACAACACTCCTAACCCTGCAGCCAGTATTATATTCTTGCTTCCAGCACATCGAGCAGGTCCTGCAGGGATTCTAGAAGGTTCTCCAGTAACAGCTTCATTTCAGTTCCAGATTCAAGATATCTTCCATTCTGTTGCAGATCCAAAACCACAAAATAAAAATTAGAAGGTTGAAAATAAAAATGCCACAATGATCAATACAGATACGAACATAATATCATTTTAAAGCAACTTGGGGTTGAGAAGGCAAGAAATCTTTTCATTCAATGAAAGCACATACACGACTTTAACTGAATATTTTGCCCTTACCCTGTCCACTTCCCTTTTTGTTTTGTTTTGTGTTTTTGAGACAGATTCTCACTTTGTATTCTGGAGTGATCTTGAACTCACTATGTATCCCAGGCTAGGCTCAAACTCATGGCAATCCTTCTGCCTCAGCCTCCCAAGTGCTTAGATTACAGGTATGCACCACCATGCCTGAACCATTTACATTTTAAAGTAATAAGCTTGGCAGTGCCTTAAGGGATTTGTTGTCTTGAATTGGAGAGAGTTGATAGGCCTAGAGGAAGATGCTCTTAGCATGGATAGTGGGTCTACTTTCTTCTGATTGTAGGTTGAGTCATTGCTGCCTAATGTGGCTCAGTATGGTCCATATGGGAATGCATAAAGCATCAGTAGGGAATCATATAGTTCTGGATAATGATGATCCTGGTGTGAAGCAGGAGCAATGTCAGAGGTAGTAAAGTAGTTTCTTTTATTGCAACATTCTGGAAGCAAGGAGATAACAAAAGACTTGGAGGGAATGAACCACAAGGCCTGCATGCTGGTACAGTTAGGCTTAGGTTTCATTTTCTAAAGTTTGGATGTCATTTTCCTAACTTAACAAGAGACTCCCAACAGTTAATTGTTGAGAGCAAGCAGGGCCCTGTGGGAGGGTGAGAGCATTTCTCAGAGTAACACTGGCCCATGAGGGGAGGGAGTGTGGGAAGGATTCTGGCAAAGGGAAGTCCACAAACTGGATAGGCAGCCAGCGAAGGGCCAAGTCAAAGAGGGAGTCAGAAAGAGTGCATGAAGGATGAGTCAGTGAGCAAGGCCAGGACACCTGGAGGCTCAGTAAACAAAACCCTCATTACATTGGTGGAATTTTCTTGCCCAGCAACAAGATAATCATACCCCTCTAAAGGCCTGCTATATACCCGGAGGTCCTACAGGCCAAGCTCTACATCAAACTGTTCTGATTGCAACCCTATAGGTTGATCTCATCCTGGCTGAAATGTAGTCATTTTGTGTATGTAAAAAACCCTAGATGAAAGAGTCCCTCTGGCAATCCCTTTTGAGCCCCCTTTCCAGGTTCATTTGCCTGGGAGCTTTTTGCTCCACATTACAATAAATACTGCTTTCTGCTTTTGCTCTACAATAAATACTTTTGCTCGGTCCTCTTCTGACTCTCTGCCTTGTAATTCTTTCTGGCTTGAGAGAAGAACCCACCAGCCAGAAGAGAGTCCATGAGATCCCCTTTTAACCCTTTGGCAAGCCCAGGAAGGATTAAAGGAGGCTATTGAAATGGGTCTAGAGGGAAGAAAGAAGAAACTTTGGATCAGGAGTTGAGACACCCCCAAGAGAGCAGGCCTGGGTGCTAACCTTGGAGCATCAGCTCTCTATCCTTGGGGATCTTCTGGGGCCCTGGGGGTGGACCTCCCTCTGAAATGGGGTGATGTTGGAATCAGTAAAATTAACCATACAATTATTCAGGTTGTTTATTGCCACAAAGAACATGGTATTCTACAAATCAGTAATTCTCATAGGCCCATAAAGGGGAATTTCATATTCTACATCAAGGAAGTACACTTTTTAACAGTTCACAGTGCTGTGAAAATGTAAATATGGGGCGGGGGATTTAGCCCAGTGGTTCTGTCATCTGTCTCGCAAGCGCAAGGACCCGAGTTCAATCCCCCCCCAAAATGTAAATATGTTCTAGGGTACTCTCTCGCTCTCACTCCAACCCTCATTCTACCCCCTCAATGACCTGCCTCCCCTCTCACCTTCATTTATTTATTTTTCTTAGTCTTCTTATCCAGAAATGGAAGTAGAGGAAAGGAATTGTCTTTATTTTTTCTGAAAAATAGGAAGGTAAAAAGAGAGAAGCAGAATAAATTCTCATGTGACATGCCCACCAGCTTTCCACTGAAGGCTTATTTCTTTCCAATTGAAAATTAGTGTCTCCCTTATCCCTTTACTTTTTAATGAGCTACTGGAGGAGAATTGTGTCTGCATATTTCTAAGTACCAGACAAAATGTAAAGTACAAGTGTTACCTGGTTGACTTAGTTAATGAAAATCAACTTGGTTAATGAAAACATAAAGATGCTAGGACAGAATGTGTCCAGTTATCTAAATTCTGAGGACTATATATCCATTTTAAGATGAAAGAGATGTCTTATTCAATGAAGAAATGCGGAGTTACTTGTCCACCTGGGAAGCTCCACAAAAGGCACTCATTTCAATAAGGAGACTTAGAGAAATAGACTGTCATCTAAAACAACTAATAAGGATTGGCTCTTATCTTAAAAATAGAAAATTAACCATTAAAATTGAGTTTAATTATGAAGGGCCAATATGCCTACATTACAGAACCTCCATAAAATTCCTAAATGGTGGGGTCCAGGTTGGTGAACACCTCAAGGCACTGGACATTGGTACTTCTAGAGAGGCCATAAAACTCTACACATCCCCCTCCAACTCCATTCCTTTCTTTAGGCATCTTTTCCACTTGACAATTTCTGAGTTGTAGGATTTACACTGAACCAATAAATATAAGTAAAACAATAAACCAATAAATATAAGCAAATGTTTTCCTGAGTTGTGTGAGCCATTATATAGCAAATTACCAAACCGGAGGAAGGGGTAATGGGAATTTCTGGTTTATAGTTCATCAGAACCACGGGTCAGAAGTATAGGTGACAGGGATGACCTAGAACTTTAAATTAGCATCTGCTTTGGGGAAAGACTTTAGGGATTGAGCCCTTAACCTGTGGGATCTGCACTAATTCTGCATAATTGTCTGAATTATATTAAATTATAGGATAGCTAGTTGGTGTCCACAGAGAATTGGAGAAATGCTTAATATACAACAAAATGTCTCATGCATCTGGTGTCAGAAGTGAAGTGTATGTAAATAGAAAAATATGATTTTTATTTTAATAGCTCACCTAGTAGCAAGTTGGAGCAGGCTGTTGGATAGGAGCTCAGCTGGGACTGGAGGCTGGGGATCTTTGATCCTTTCCTCCTAGACTGATCTGTGGGTTACATAGTGATCAATTTCTAAAAGTCAGAATCTCAAGAGATAAAAATTAGAAGTATCCAGTTTCTTAAGACCTAGGTACAGAGCCAGCCACAGCATCGCATCTCCTGAGTTTTAGTGCTTAAGCAGGCTCAAGAAGCCAGATTCAAAGAAAGAACATAGACCTTCCTTCTCAATGATAGAAATATCAAAGTATTTGAGGACCATACTTAAAAACTGCCACAACATGAGATGCTATAGAGTTGGTGGAGTAGGGAATGATTTTTAAAGGAAAATAATGATCTAGAAGTAGCAATGGGAGAAATGAGGACACATAAGCCACCTCTACGCCCAGTGATATGAAAGCCACAAGTGATAGGATAGTTACCACTTTAGTGGGCTACATGGCAAGTAATGCTCTCATGGTGAGCCAGATTCTTCAAAGAGCAAGAGATCAAAGAAGTAACAAGAAAATAGTTTAAATATTGAAGAAATTTTGCTGATCATGACACAAAAAATCCATAAGGCACAGAGTTAAGAATTGTTTAAAGAATTGGTAAAGGGCAGGAGAAAAAGACTATATAATATATGGGACCTAGTGAGGATTAATGTGTAAGAAATGTACAGAGAGCTAGGAATCAGTTACTCCTAAATAGAAGTAAACAACGTAATGAGATTAGACTTCAGGGTTTCAAGGAAAATTGCGGTGGAAAGATACATGATATGTGACTGTCACACTTAAGCATTATCCATTAGATGTGCAATATTTACACAGACTAAAGATTAGCATTCACACTATGTAAAAGGATTCTCATAAATCAGTCCAAAACAAGAAAAAAAACCTCAAAAGGAAAATTGGTGAAAGCTGGAAGAAGCAAAGTCAATTCAGAGGAGATTGCCTCACTGACTAATAAACATATGATGCTCATTCTTAACAGAAATCGGGAAAATACAATTAAAACTTTAGCAAGATACCATCTTCTATCAGATTGGAAAAAAATAAAGAAAAAAGAAAGAAAGAAGAAAGAGAGGAGAGGCAAGGAGAGGAGAGGAGAGGGAAGGAGGGAGGAGAAAAAAAGAAAATAGCAACAGCTTAAAAACCTGACAATAGCAAGTGTTGGCAAGGCTGAAGTGAATAATAATTTTCATATATTGCTGGTGAATTGTAAATTGAAAGAACTAATTTACCAATGTGCTTAATGACTGTAATTTCAATTCTAGGTGGTTATCCTAGAGAAACTCTTGCACATAGGCAAAATCATATTGTCTTAGTCTGTTTTTGTGTGTGGCTATACTAGAATAACAGACTGGGTAATGTACAGTAATGAAAATAATTTGACTGCCTCTTCTGGAGACTGAGAAGTCCAAGATTTTGAGCCATCATCTCACGACAGCAGAAGGCAGAAGATGAAAGGACAAGACAGTATACATGAGAGCAAGCAATTGGACTATCAGCCTCCAGCCCTTTTATAACCTGCACTAAGAGCACCAATCTACTCACGAAATAGGAGCCCCCATGACCTAACACCTTCCATGGGGCTCCACCTCCTTACCCTGTTGCACTGGGGAGTAAGTTTCAATCACAGGCTTTTGGGGGACACATTCAAACCATATGTATAAATATATAAGGTTGTTCCTTGACAACATTTTTTACGACAGTGAAAAATTATAAACCATCCACAGGAGCATGAATAAGAGAATCAATAAATAAGACATAGACTAGCTGTATTATCTAATATTGTACAACAATTTAGATGAATGAATGAGATCTATACATATTAAGATGGGTAATTCTCAAAAAAAGTTATAAAACAAGTTATGCAAGATGCAGTCATCATAATACTGTTGATATTACTTTAAAATAATATAAAACATCACTGCATATATTTTGATAGGTTCTGGCTCTCCTATTTATCAAGTGATCTTGACCAAATAACTGAATTTGTTTGAGCTTCAGTTTTCCCACCACTAAAATGAGAATGACTTGGTGTTCAGGTCTGAGTGAATACAAAGTGTTTAGAATAGTGCATAAACACTATATATGTTAGTTGTTATTACTACTGCCATTATTATCGTGGATATGGAGAAAAATTGCTCAGAAATTATAAAACTGTGTCAACCTACTTCATGGTTGTGATTACCACTGGTGGGGGATGTACTGATTTCACCTTTATCTATAATTCATTCTCTCTCTCTCTCTCTCTCTCTCTCTCTCTCTCCCTCTTTCTTCTCTGACTCTGTCTCTGTCTGTCTCTCTGTCTCTCTCTCACTTGCTGTGTTTCTCGCTCTCCTTTTCTCTCTCTCTTGTTCCCTCCCCCGAGAATCAAACCCAGAGGTGCTTTACCACTGAGCTACATCCCCAAGGTTTTTTTTTTTTACTTTGAGACAGTGTCTTGCTACATTGCCCAGGCTGGGCTCAAACTTGCAACCCTCATGCTTCAACCTCCCCAATGCTACAATGACTGGCATGTGTGCACCACCACACCCAGGTTATAATATTATTTTAAAAATTAAATCTACTGTGGTCAACTTCAACAGAGCATACATGGTTGTCATGGATATGGGTACTCCTAACCGTCTACCCTAACACTTGCAAAAGTCAGAGCTAACTCCAGGACTTGTCCTGTTTTCCCAAGAAGAATTTGAGATGAGGATGTTGCCCTTATTACTTTCTAGGAGTTAGGGGAGTGATTATATCATCTTTGACTCATTTACTAAGTCACCAGAGACCATTTTGAAGGACAGTCTTCCAACTTAAAGTAAGTACAAGAGTATGAAATATATCTAAACCAAGGCAACATGAAATTTATCACATTAATCATAGGGGCCATAGGGACAAAGATCTCCCTGTTGTTAAAGGAACATCCTCTAAACTCTTTTTCTGAACCTCATCTCCGGCAACAGATGCTGAACTCGTGGTCATCCAGGTAGCACTGTTCTAATGAGGACATTGTGAAATGACAAATTGACAGAGATGTGCTACCTCAAGCCAGAAACATCTCTCAGGAAGTCTGTGATATTCCTGCTCAGATGAGAATGCTTTTGGTTAAGAGTATTGAAGCTCCTCCTAGTTGAGATTGAAACTTCGCTTTTAGAAAGCCCATCAGAGAAAAGACGCATCCTCATGATTTGATGGGCAGATCTGTCCACTCCTGAAGACCTGCACTCACCCCTCAGTTTCTGAGCCACTCTCTCGGGCCTCTGTTCCAGGGTGCATGGGACCTGCCCCGTTTCTTAGAGAAGAGGCTTAGGATGGAAGAGACATAGTCTTGCTTCTCAAGTGGATCAGCCTTGTGACCATCTCCCAGCCCTTTCGAAAGGGCTCACAGATATCTTATTGTCATAATTCTAGGGTAGGTTGACCCAAGGCCCAGAAACAGAAAAAGTCATGGTACAAATTCTAGAAATTCCTACATAGTTTTCACTCCCACGCAAGCTTCATTCTCCTCCAGATGGCATGAATCATTTCCGTTGCTTCCCACCTGAGAGTGAAAGAGGCCATACCCATGCAGCTGTTACCCAGCTGTTACATGGATGTTGCTTCATTACAATGAAAATAAATCATTAGATTCACCACAAGGGCAGGTGTGTACTCTATTCCCAGTGTTGGTTTTCTCCTTTCATGGGTGTCACCCTACCTCTCCTAGTTCTCATCATCCTCCAAAGAAGACCATAAAGCTAACTTTTCATGAAAAAAAGCTAACTTTTTAAAATAACTTAAATAAGTCCTCATAATAATGAAGTAGGTATTATTACTATTTTCATTTTACAGATGAGGGTTTATGTTTTAGAGAGAAAAAGTTCTTGAGTGACACAGAATGTGGCAGAGTTCAATATTTGAAGTTGTCTGTTGATCTATTAATGCCAGAATTTGCACTTTTAATGAATATATGGCACTATTTGGACCCTTCTCTCCTATGGAGATTTTCCTAATTATGAAGATCAGTAGAAAGTACTAAATGGGGAACAGAGAAAAAAACCTATAAGCACATAATTAAGCATGCTTCTTATAATATCTTGTGGGGAATCTACATAAAAAATGTTATTATCAGAAGTTTGTCTTGCTAGGAAGAGGTGAATAAAAGAGATGTGAATAAAATCAAGGGAAAAATAAAACTAGGGTCTACATTGCTTCCCATGGGGTTCCTAAGATATTTTTGTAAGCATTGTTTCTGAAAAATCCCCAAAATGAATCTCCACTTGGTTTCCACTAACCTGCTGTGATAATTGTCAGGATGGGACTTCCAAGCTCCGACCTTGAGGATTCCTGAAAATTATCAAACTTCCTGTCTTTCTCCTATATTCAAGAAACTAGCCTGAATTTATATGTGAGGAACATTTGTAAATCCATTTTAGGCCACAAATAAGCCTTCTGTGTCCATTTTATGTTGTCTTAGACGATACACAGAATAGTGCTTATTTCTAAATGTTCCTGTAAGAAAGCAAAACAGAGAAGGAAAAAATACGATAAAAAATTAAAATACAAGGAGGAAGTCAGAGGGTCTACATTTGTATCTTGAGTACTGAGTTTCATGAAGCAAATTTAAAACTCTAGGATATTATAAATGCACTCTGCTTTTAGTGTACAGCTGTTGATAGCCATTTCTAGGTCAACAGGCCATTCATTAAGCAGGGTGCTGGAATAATATTAGAAGAAAAAGGAAAGGGAGAGTTTAAGGACATAGCTTGGTGATTTGTCTAGCTATCTACTATTTCAAACCTGAGTGGAAAGTGATTATCTTGATGGCCCAGTGGAAACAGGAACAAGCAGTAGCACCAGCAAGTGCTGCTAGATGTCAGACAGTGATACACTGGGGGAAGCAGTCCAGCTGGCACTACTCACCTTCATTTCAAACACAGGTCTACCTCATTGAGTCTAGGAGTTAATAGGTCTGGCAGCAGAACTGAAGCAAACACTACATACCTTGAAAGACCTTTGCATTTCTCAGAGTCAGTCCATGATTTTCTGCCAGGGGAAACCACAGTGTAAGCACCAGATTATCTTCTAAGGCATTAGAATAAGCAGACAGAAGAGCATACTTGCCGTTATGAATAGTCAGCTGAATGGAATTTGAGGAATAACATAGATGTTAAATATGAAGGATTCCCTAGGAAAATTGCCTTGGCCCTTACAATGAAATAAATTGCTTAAATAAATTTTGGAATGCCTGGTGCCAGCTCAGCTAAGAGAGTATGTGCCTAGGCATCAAGAGGAAATCAGTTTAAGTGGAATTGAAATTAGTTCAGGCTTCTCTAAATGAAGTGGAAAATGGTAAAAAGATTTAATGAAGTTTAAGAGCTGGGTGAGGAGTTAATTTCCTCGGGTGAGGACATTTCTGTTTCTCTCCTGAGATACATCTTGGGGAATCTGAAAAACACAATAATAATGAACCACTGTGGCAGACAACACATAACTCTGATCTCCTGCTCTGACTATTGCTTCCCTCCATGTCCTCCATGCAACTCCGCCAGAACCCTTTCTCACACACTTGCCTCTCACTCTATTCTCCAGCTTTCCCCACTAGTACCCACATCCAAGCTCTCCCTTATGGGTCCATTACCTTTTGGATTTTTGGAATGTGTCTTTTCATGGACTGACAAAGAACATTTTGTTACCAAGGAAATACCTTCTAAACAATTCTTTGTCGAAGTACCTTTTTTCTTCTTTTTTTATTTTTGGTGTTTTGTTTTTGACACAGGGTCTCACTATGTAGTTCAGCTGGGTTTAAATTCACTGTGTAGTCCTGGCTGGTCTCAAACTCCCAGAGATCCTTCTGTCTTAGCCTCCCAAGTGCTAGGATTACATGTGTGTACCATCATATTGGCTATTTATTTATTTATTTATTTATGTATTGGTACAGAGGATTGAACTCAGGACCTTGCCCTTATGAGGCAGGTTTAGTGCCACTGAGCTAAATCCCTGGCCCATGGCTGTTTTTTGGTTTTTTTTTTTTTTTTTTTTTACCAGGGATGGAACTCAGGACCTTACGCTTGTGAGGCAGGCAGCAGCAGCACCACTGAGCTAAATCCCTGGCCCTGGCTGTTTTTAATTCAATTAAAATATTCCACAAATATGAAACCACATGTCAGTAAACCCATTTTTTTCCTAACAAGATTTCCTTTCTTCTTCTGCATTAAGGATATAGATCATGAGAGCTAGTGTTCGCAATCATTTCAATCACTTTATTGCAGCAGTGATGACAGATGTGCCTTGCCAAATAACCAGAGAGCTTGTGAGCACCAACATAGCCAACTGCTGACTTTAAGTTTTTATAATTCTCCAGCTTTAGAGAAATTGTGGTTAAAAGAATAAATTGAAGAGAATTATATAATTTCCTTCTAGATGGGTGAATCCCAGCATTCACTGGAATAGAGCCAGAAAGAACCTATTCTGAGCATCTTCTGTCACCTTTCCCAAATGGATAAACAGGAGAACTTTTGGCACATCATCCACTAACTCTTTGACCTACTAACTCACTAAAGCTAATTTTCTAGAGATACAGTCTCATGAATATGAATCCCTGTACCTTGATTTTACACTCGTATAAATGATTACAAGGATTGTACATGTAGGAATGATTAAGTTGGTAAATTGTACATTATATATACATATATATCGCCACATTAAAAATATCAAAAATATAATGATTGTGAACATACACAGATCGATTAGGCTATAACCAATATGAATTAATGGCATGAATGTCTGGAAAATTATGATATTTTACTCCCAGAAGGAAAGCACTCTTAATTTCTCCAAAATAAATTACAACTTTTGTTTTCCTTTGCCGTCTTACCTTACATCTTATTTCTCAAAACTTTTCTTTAAATATGTAAGACTTAGGAAAAATTTAAAAGCAAGTGTTTTCTTAATCAAGTCTTCCTTTCATCAGGATTGACGACAACCTCTGTGAGTATGTGGAAGTATGTGAATTATTATTATTATCAACACTTTAACCATTATCAACATAGAGAAATTTGAGATCTAAGTGTCCACAGGTCTGGTCACTTAGTAAGTGCTTATCAAAAGCAATTTAAGTGGGAAATGATGTCAGTGAAGCAAAGATGTACAATGTTTCCTGCAGTGGTGACCTGTGGGACTTAAAGCTAAGAATCTACTGTTCCTTGCAGCTGTGTTTGTCTTCCCTCCCTTTTGTATTTAAAGAAGGTTTAATTAAAGGTCACATGCTAAGCTTTTTAAAAATCGGAATTAATTGTTTATTTTAAAATTTTCCTTATTTTGGGGAAGAGAAAGGGCTGGATGAAAAAGTAATATCAGATGTTACATCAACTATTACACAAAAGCATGTTAACTCAGGCACTTGTAATCTTACAAAAACACAGAGTTAAAAGTTGGTTTAGTAGTGGCAAGATGAGAACATTGAAGCAACTCCTGAACATTGTGTGGGCTCTGGAATGAACTTCTTGGTTCAAATCTGGCATGTAAATATGCTAGTTCTGCGACCGCAGACAAGTTATGTAAACTCTTTAAACCATCGCTTCCTCATATATAAAAATAAACAGTAGCAGGAAAGTTTTACAATACTGTGAGTTTTACTGTATTTGTAAACACTGAAAATGGAGTCTGAACAGAGCACATGCTCAAACACTACTAGCTACACACACCCTTTCCTCTATTTCCTAAGAAATGTTTTAAAAATCTAGAGTCCCCTGAATTCTTTAGATAACTGTGACTATGTAGATGTAGATACAGAATAGGGAGAAAGGGAAGTCATAGCAACAAAAGTAAGAAAGTACAGAGAATATTTTCAGAATTGCCTTGTAGATTCCTAGCAACTGGAGATACAGAGAGACTAAATCCATGTCTCCTATGGCAAGGTGAAGAACTGGCCTGGACGAGCAGCACATCTTTTTGATGAAAGGACTTTCACAGCCAAAAACATTCCCTGCAGGCCTGGAAAGACTGGGAGTAGAACAGACTGCACAGCTTCCTTGAGTAGAGGAAAGAACTTTGCAAGGAGGAAAGTCCCTCTTTCAAGGCTGAACAAATGCCGTCTTTCCAATGCCTCTCTGGCTATCATTTTTTGAATTATAATTCTTACCTCCTCCTTTGTTCTCCTCCTTGCCTTCTCAATATTTTCTTGTCCTTGGTATTTCTTTTCTCCATGGTATTTAGTATCTTTGAAGATCTTCTATACTTTGTATACCTTCGTATTTATTATTTAAGGTCAATCTCTCTTTGCTTGAGGTGAAGGTATATGACAACAGAAAAAATGTGCCTATTTGGTGGTGGATTTTGAATGCTAGGACAGTGGCTGGCACCAAGTTGGCACTCCTTAAATATCTATTGAGACAATGAAGAAATAAATCAATGAGTTTGGATGAATGAATGGGACAAAGGAGAGTAAGAATGATTTAACACAGTGCTTCACCTGTTCTTACTTCTTGGACTACTCAAGCTTCCAAGGCCCACATAACATGATAGCTCAGAAACAGAGGAAGGGAAAAACTCAAATAAACTAGTACAAAAAGGGAATAGGTAGAAGTTATAGTCAATAAGACTTTTAGTCTCGTTTGAAAACTATGGGTTGGATTAAGAGCCCCCCAAAAGTCTTACACTCCAGCCTTCTCTGTTCCCAATTCCTGGACCAAGTAGTATAAAAAGGATGATGGCTAATTTGTGGTTGCTGCTAGCACTCAGAGAGCTTGAGTTGAGGCTCTGTGGGAAGCAAGCCTCGGGGCAAAATCCCTCTGGAGCACAGGCTTTTCAACCTCTTTTACTTATGAAAACTTTTCATATGCTTTCCTGTTATTTCCTGAGCAACTCCAGTCAGTCTTTCATATTCATCACTCTAGTGAAACCACTCTTATCCAGTAATAAATCTCCTTCAAGTTGGTAATTCATTTACATTTAAGCCACACACATCTACCTCACTACCCCTTCTTACCAATCTTTTTTTTCCCTTCCTAATATTTTAACACAGAAGTGCTCAATTCAACTCTGCCCTTCCTTCTGGCCTCAATCTCTCTACCCCTTTCCCCTGTTTCTTTTTCTCTTTATATCAATTATGACTATTATAAATAATATGTAATTTGCCAATGTATTTGTTTTTCACCCCCTCCTACTATTGAGGATATAACCTCCATGAAAGCAGATCTTTTTGTCTCTTTTATTTCTTGATGTATTGTGTATACTAGAACAGTCTCTGACACATAGCAAGTACTTGTTAAATACTTAATGATTAACTGAGTAATTAACTGAATGAAATTCTATTGAGGAAATGACAAGAGCACTGGCAAGATATATTCTTCCAAGAACTATTTTATTTTACTAGTACAGCCACAGCCCTATTTGGACACTCTGGACTTTATATGATTTGCATCACAGGAGTTCAGATTTCAATATCAAATTTTTTAAAAATTAATTTTATTGGTACATTTTAGATATACATAATGATAACATTCATCATATAGAATTTGTACCTGTACATGATATATCTTTAGTCTTCTTTTTTTCCTGTTTCCCTCCAGTTTTCTTTAAGTTTAGAAGTGGGACAGAGATCTCTTTTTAAGGTACTTATACTAATTTCATCAGTGGTATTTGATAAGGTAGGAGTGGAGGAGGAGCTTGAAATATTAAGAAAACTCAGTAAGATAATTCTCTCGTTGGTAGGAAATGATTGAAGACACTGAAGAAATTGATGTGAAATATGTTTGTCCTACCTCAGAATTTTAATAGTTGAGTCTTTTGTCTCATAAAAGGGCTGGATTTCACCAATCCTCCCATGTTGTGTAGAATACAATACCATTCTAAATATGAATATTGTGATGGCTAATTTTATGTGTCAATTTGGTTATGCCGCATTACTGTGTATTTGATTAAACATAAACTTAGGTGTTCATGTGAAGCTATCTTTTGGATAAGGTTAACATTTAAATCAGTAGACTTTGAGTAAAGTAGATTACCCTCTGTTAAGTGGGTGGCCTCATCCAATCAGTTGAAGGCCCTGAGAGAAAAAATTTGAAATCCTTCAAAAAAGATTTTTGCTTCCCCTTCTCCAGCCTACTTGGTCTACCCTACAAAAATGGGACTTGTAGGCTCTCACAATTGAATGAGCCATTTTGTAAAATCTCTCTCTCTCTCTCCCCTCCTTCTTCCTTCTCCCCATACACTATACATGCCATACACCACATATGTATGCACATATATAAAATACCACACACACAATACACATTATACACACACTATACACAATACACACCCTTCATTGGTTCTGTTTTGCTGGAGAATTATGAATAACTAATAGAAATTTTAAAAAATGTTAGTATTGGACTTCTTGGGGCCAGTAATACAGGTATTCAATATGAGTCAATGACTGAATACACTTCAGATTGCTCAATGCCATTGTCTGGACTCTGAAAGAAAAATCTGACCTATTGCATGTTATTTCCTGAAATGCTACCTTGTTTGAGAAAGTTTTATATGAAGCATTTACATTTCAGAGAAATAATTTCTCAGATTGTCTTACAGTAGATCCATGCTGGTCATCATTCAATCTGTAGTAATACTACACAATGATACATACTGTGACCCAGGTATTTTCCATACATTCATTTTCATTCTTACAACAAATCTGTGAGAGAATATTTCTATACTAATTTCATAGTGAAGAAATTCCCTAGTAAGCACTTTGCCTAAGGAAGTGCCTCTGTCAGCACTAAAAGGTTAGAAAACATTAGTATGGTAAGTTTCTAGATAATCACTTAATCAGTAGGCATTCATTGAAAACATACATACAATATTGGTTTATGAAAGTCTAAGAAAAATTGAAAGAGATGTATTTTTGGAGGATTTTCTAAAATCACAAAAGGTATCTGGTCAATTCTGAATTCTTCAGAAAAACTAGTGCATCTGCCAGCCCCTCTCCCTAAATATTCCAGGGAAGTTGTAGGTATTTTTTTCATTAAGTTTATTGGTACATTTTAGGGATATAATACGATGACGTTCATCATTGGGAATTTGTACCTTTACATGATATATTTTGGTTCTTATTTTTTCCCCATTCCGCTCCATGAAACAGACTCAAATAGATATCCAGGAGATTAAAAACTGTATTGAAAGTATTCGCAGTAGAATGAGCCAATGTGAAGACAGAATATCAGATGTAGAAGACGGGATTGTGGTTAGTGACAATGGAAAGAGAGATTTCTTGAAAATAGTGAGGGACCATAAGAAATCATGTTTCATGGATTCCATTTCTTTCCTATATTGGGTGTTCATGGTTTCCATTTCTTTCCTATGCTGGGCATTCATGGCTTCCATCATGGTCCTGGGCTCATCTATTTTTTATCTGTTTCTGTTCTAGAGTCTCTAATCATGTCTTTCATTCTGCTCATCATCTCCGTAGTTATCTGGGAAATTATTTCTGTTTTGAATTATCTAGAGCCTTGTTCATCTGCTTTGTTACTTCCCATGCTATCAGTTCAGGGTGTCCAGGTGATTGATTTTCAGATTTTCCCACCTTGTTGCCCCCAGAATTTCCCTTTAATGAGCTGGAAGTCTGGGTTTGCACCTTGTTTAGGTGTTTTCTCATTTCTATTTTTGTGGTTGGTGCTATTTTTGGTTTAATTCCTGGGTTGATACTTCAATATTGCTTATTGTGAGTATCTTTATTGCTTGTATTTAGAACCCTTATGGAATAATTGCTTCTCAGAGGTGCTTTTTTTTAATAAAATGGAATACTACTCAGTCACTAAAAATGAGAAACTAGAGACATTTGTAGCTAAATGGATGCACATTGAGGCCATACTCTTAAGTGAAATAAATAGGACACACATGTGTAAATACAGAATAGTTTCTCTAGTGTGAGAAACTGAAAGTGTAAATAAGGATCAAAATGTACAACAGATAATGTGAAATAGGAAGAAAAAGTTTAAAGAGGAAGGGGAACTGGGAGGAGTAGAGGAAAGAAGGGAAAGGAAAAAAATATGAGAAAAAGAAAAAATGGAAACAAAGTCTTTGTAAATAGGGAGGGGTGGAGGGGTTGAAGGGAGGGCAGGGGAATCACTGTAGCTAGAGTAGCTACCACTGTCAGAACATGTTCTTGCTTGCTCCTCTCTCTCCCTCATTATTACTTTTCCTCTCTTCTCCTCCTTTGTGCTTAACTGTATGTGAAATTATCTTACCCATTTCCAGTTTGCCTTGAGGTATGTGCCAGTGGTGTTTATAGCTACAGCATGTACCCCAAGATGACTTGCAAATCACAGTCCTAACCTTATCCCCAAAGTTTTGTCATGAAATATCTCATTTTCATTATTACTTTTGCATAATTCAAATATATCTATAGTCTTTGGAAACAAAAGACATTCTTTTATCCATAGAATTCTGGTTTTAGTAGTATTATTTTCATTTACAAAATATAGTAATTCTCTATTGCTGAAAACTAAATGAATACTGGCAGTGAGCTGCTCCACTTTATTTTAAAATGGGAAATGGTTAATAATGTACTTTCTTACACTTTCTTGTGTGTATGATCCCATTCAAACATCAGGGGCTTTTCTGGTTTTGTTTACATTTACATTTTCAGAATGGAGCCTGGAGAATGAATCACTCATTGATATATTTTGAATGAATGAATGAATGAATGCAAACCCTAGAATGTTTTGGCTAAGCACTAATTGTTTCTCTTGCAGTGGGAAGTCATTGGTTGTTTGTTATCTAATTTTAGCCCCCTTGTGGCAAATGGGCCCTCGCTCATATTTTATTGAATATTTCAAATACTTTTGCAGTTTCTTGGATCCTACCTAGCACACTGCTTCATTTGACCACAATCTGAATGAAGATATTAAACAAATACCAAAGGAAATGTTTTTAAAACTTGCATGGGAAGGGTATTTGTATTTTCCTGTTTGTAATATTTTCCAAATCACCTTGTCCATCTGCTTGGCTGTATGTCCACTTATGTCAGAAACAGCTGAACTTCTTAGGTACAATTCATTGGTGAACAATTTATTTTCCCTTTGTAAAACTTTAAACTATTCAAAAGCTAGATTCCTTTGCTTGAACACCAAAAAGGGAAACCAGATGCAACTTGCATTCTGCAGAGCATGAGATTTTGTTCTACTAGGATTTTCCAAACCATAAATAGGTAAACTATGAGCCAGAAACATAGCACAATACCATGAGGATGTTCCTGACAACAAAATATTCCATGAATTCAGTTGAAGTTTAGTCTGGCAATGTTTAGTCTTCAAAGTGATCACCAGGTAGAGTTATTGGAACTGAACTAACTGATTAGCCTGGAAATTGTATCATTTTGTGGATAAGGAAAGCTTATTTTTTAATCCTCCACTGTCATTTTTCTTTTATAACTGAGGTACTTTAATTTGAATTCTATCATTAATACTTGCATAATGCTTCTTGAGTCTGTTTATCTGTATTTCTTTTTTTCTTTTTCTGGGGGAGGAAATTTGAAATGTATTCTCAGTTAAGTAAGCAGAATTTGAAGAAAACACTTCTATAAGTAAGACTATACAAGAGAATATTGAAGAGCACCTTGAAGTCAGAATATTTTCTATCCCATTCTGGGCTCTTTTCTAGCAGTAGAAGTTTCTCTTTCTCTCTCTCTCAATCTACACTATATTTTTATATATTATATAAATTACCCATGTATTCATACTAATGATATAATTATAATAAAACATGCATTTTATATATTATATTATTACATATTTATGTAATATTTTAAGCCTCTCAAGTCCTTTATATAAAATGGTATAGTATGTACAAAAAAACCTACATTCATCGTGCAGGTGAACTGTACTACAACCTTTTATTTGTTCTCTACAATTGACAAGGTAAGTCTCTATATTTTGTCTGAGATGTTAGCATAATTTTTTCTTAGTTTCTTTAAAGATCCAGATGAAATTTTGATTAGATTTCCATTTTTTTTATAGATGTGTATGGAGTGACTTGGCATCTTTGTAACCTTAAGACCTCAAATCCAAGGTAATAAAGTGCCTCTCCAGTTGTCCAGGTCATCTTCTAGAAATTGCATATATGCTTGATAACCTTTTTGTTGTGATTAACAGAGGAGGCGATACTTGTTTTAAAGTTCCATTTTCTTGTTTATTAGTACTGATGAAGAAGCATGCTCTTTATTTTTGCAAAGTAATCTTGAACTAATCAAGTACATTGAATTATGAGTAATTTTAAGAGATGATCCATGCTTCTGTTGATTTTTCTAGGTTGATAATCTTATCACCCTAAAACGATTGGTTTTATCTCTTTTCTTCCAATTCTTGAATTTCTTATTTTTTTCTTTCTTATTAAAATTTACCAGTATGCTTTGTGCTAAAAAAAGGTAGCCACATTGGAGGTCAGCATTGTCCTGTTCCCTGTCTCTAATGGAATACATCTAAGCTTTCCTTATTAACCATGTTGTTCATTCTAAGTTTTGGTATATAATTTACCAAACTAAGGAACTTCCTATTTCTACTTTTCTAAGTTTTTAAAGTTATAAATGTGTTGAATCAGCCTTATCTGCTTTGAGGAGCAAGATACACTAAGCTCTTAAGACAAGTTCAGTAACACTACGCTTTTTTTTGTTATCTGGAACAACATGCATATGACATAAACTATATGGGTTCTTTTTCAATGTAGAAGAGTCTAGACGTTAGGAGAGACACAAACTGTATTACATTCCAGCCAGCAAAGACTTTTGTTCTATTTCAGCACTGATTCCTCTTTGGTGTCCTCTACCTTGGGAGGAGGGTGCCTTGTCTTCTTAGCCATTGTTTGCATAAACCAAAAAGAGTCATAAACCAAAAAGACACTGGCACTATTGTTGCTCAAATCCCTTGAGTTTTCAAGGACGGGAGGCAATGGAAAGGAATCTAAAGCCAATGTTTGCTGAGGTCTTTTTTTTTGTGGCTTCTTTGTGGTCCATAAGCTTATTTACCTAGAGCACCAAAGGTAAGAAATGGAGGTGAGCATGCAAACAAAAGGAGTGTGTTGTGAGTTCCATTTGTGAAAAAAACAACACGGAAATAATGGCAATGACCTTAATGTTTCTCTCAGTTTGATTCAAATTCAGATGTATTTTTCTATCCCAGTGATTTTATAACCTAAAGAGCAAGAAGATTTGGTGCACACTCTCAGGTTTTCATAGTTGAACTGATGTTACAAAGTTACTTCCTATTAGTATCGATTTGTCCAGGAGAAGGTACATAATACCATTTAACATTTTATGTAGAATTCCCCCACTACATCTTAAGTGGCACCATAGAAAACTGCTTCTCCTCAGCAGCTGTTGGAAGCCTGAGACTAATGAGTTCTGGGTAGCCTTCGAGTCACTGAAAAATAAAAAAGGATATTGCCAACTTTTATCCATGAAAGTAACATGTTTTGAGTTATTTGGCTATTGGTGAAATAGATGTGACCTAATGGAAAAAATTAATGGAGTAACTGTCTGGAAGAAGGAAGAAGTCAAAAAGCAAAGACATTTTATTTGGGGAGTCTTGTTCTCTTTTCCCTGTTAGTTCCCATGGGTGACACCAAGAACTAGTTGGGTCAGGTGAAGTTTAGCCTGGCATACTAACAAGGCCCAAATCAAGATTTAAGACACCTTGAAACTTTTTCCTCCCTGTTTCCTGCTTGCTGCCAGCTATTTGATACATCAGAAATTGTCATCATAAAATATTTGCTAAGTTAGCATCCATATATCCCAGGCATTAATAACTCAAAAAGCTACACAATATGACTGTGGCCCTATCAAAGCTGAGGAATCTATAAGAAAGACCAAGGAATGAATATACCTTACTCCTCTCTAATTCTAGAGATGCTGATCTTTGAGATATCTTCTTTTAATATCCAGGATCCAATTTTCCAGAATCTCCAGATTCTTCACTGTGAAATGAAAGTTGCAGAAAGAATCCCAACAATACTTAACATTTCAACAATTCTGAAAATAAAGCTCAATATCTAGGTTCTAGTTTGAAAAGATCTTGGTAAGATGCATTAAATCTCTGAGTTCACTGAAATCTGAACACTATGCATGAAGAAATGAAGTAAAATCTTTCCCATGAGTATTTGTGAATCAGGACTCTTCTATGTGGCAATATGAAGCTAATGACAATGATTTGAGTGAATTTGGGAGTGCCTCTATTTAGCCTGGGGCTGCCATGTGACCTCCTGATACTCTGTTTATCTCCACTTCCTTCTTCTCAGTTGGTAATACCATTTACAACAAAACGGAATGTGAAAGGGAGGAGTGAGGGTGAAGAAAGAGTTTCTAATTTAGGTCACTGCCAGACTTGCTGAGTCAGTAAGTCCAGGGTAGGTTTCTCAATCACAAAAGAACCTGAGCATGCCAGCTGCCCACACCTGCCTTTCCTGGCAAGCCCTGCACATGGAAGGAGGCAGCATTCTTTGAGGTGACTCATGGTGTTCCCTGGGCATAAGAGGTATGAAGGATGGGATAAAGGAGATCAATTCTATATATTATGATATTCTCACAATCCCTTGTATCAAGGAGCATCAAAAAGAAAGTCTCCGTAAAAGGACTTCAAACAATATTGAGCCTGAAAGTGTCCCAGTCCGTTGTTGCTGCTACAACAAGGGTCCCAGTGTCGATGCCTTATGAGGTCTGTTCTCTGCTTTCCAAATGATGCCTTTCTTTTCCCACTGCTACGCTTTCAGATATTTCCACATAGAAGGCTAAGGAATGTTTTCTCACAGTCACAGGAGTTAGAAACAGACTTGAATTTCAACACAGCCCCGTTGATTCCTCTCTTTACTAGGTTATGCTGCTCACTAATTGTGATCTTAGATAATCAAAATTCTTTAGTTCTTTTGACAAGTACACCCATATCAAAAAAATTGGGGTATATTTTTTTTCTGTTCGTTTCCTTTTTTCTTCAAACATTTTCCCCCCTAGGTAAAGCAGATTTGTATGTGGTCTGCCAAACTGTGGTAAGTTCTCATAAAAAGCAGCCTAACCAATTCACAAGTTCAGTAGAAAAATCTAAGAAATGTACTCATAGCCTTAATACTGCATCTTAAAAATCCAATTTCTAAAAAAAAAATTTAAGGCCATAATGTTAAGTGAAATAGATCAGACACACAAGCTTAAATATTGCAGAGTTTCTCTTATATGAGAAATGCAAATTATAAATAAAGAGCAAAATAAAAATTGACAATAGGAGGTAAGGCGATAGCTCTTTCCCAAAGGAGAAGGAGATCAAGAGGTGAAGGGAAGAGTGAGGGAGGGGACAGAGAGGAGGTGAAAAGGGAGCTGAGGTGCGTTATGCACATGCACCGACTCTACATGAGGAATGTAATCATTACGTACCGCAAACATGTGCCAGTTAAAAAATATAGGCTACATGTGTATATATGTACCTGTATGTGTGCACGTGTAAACAGACACCCAATTTTCTAACTAAAAATAAAGAATGCCTATTTTTCAGTTACAAAAAAGCAAACAAAATCATAATAAAAAATTTAAAAGTAGCCATTTCTATTTACCTTAACATCACTGTGTGGAACAGATGTAATTATTCTCTCATATTAATGACACACTCTTGTACATTATAAAATACTTTCACACACATTTCATTTCAGAATCAGACAGACTTTTGAGGATGAAAGCCAAAGCAAGATTAATGCTTTTCATTGTGCAAGAAATTAAACAGATGTGGAGACACTGACTGTGGAAAAATCAAATCTTATACTACTAATGCATTTTCCAAGAACACCCTTCTCCGAGGGAAATTTAGTTGTATTAGGAAACCAGATTTGCTAGAGCCGCATATTATAAGTACAATCATAGTATTTCATTCCCCCTTTTCTCATCAAGTTTAAAAGAAAACAAGTTTAAAACAAACTTAGCCAACCATGAGCAAAAGTGAAATGTCTAGGTTGAGTTATTTGGGATCTGATTATTCTCTTTCAACATTTCCTTTCTATCTGATCTCCTTGTGTCCCTTTTAGTTACCCTTTAGCCTTCTGATTGCTTTCTACTCTTTCACTTGTCTCAAAAGAAAAAAGCATTTCAATGATCAATTTATTATTCTCTGTAAATAGCATGAAGGAAAGCTAGAAAGAACAATCCCATGTGTCTTTCTTTAGAGATGGCTTTCTTTTCCCTTTTGAATAATTATTACACAAATATTTCTGGTGTGCCTATGTTAAGGAGAAGGTCAAAGAAATGGAGGAATAAGTTGAAGGAAGATCCAGATGTCAAGGAAAAATTAAGATCTTTAAATATTACTTCTATTCCAGAAAATCTTAGTGATTGTTTCATTCAGCATTTATTAATGTAAAATTTGTTGAATACCTACTTTGTGCCTAAGCTATGATTTAGAGATCCAGTAGTATTCCCACAAGCTATAGAGCCGAATAGATGTGTAAAGGCAGGTGTTTGCAACACAGATGATACATAATAATGAAGGTAAATACTGTGTATAATATTGGCACAAAGGAAAAAGTGAGATGAAGGTCAACAAAGGCCTCTTACAGAAGATATTTTATCTGAAGTTTTAAAGAGAAATAAAACTCAGCCAAGCAGGCATTTCAGGCAGAGAGAATAGCACTAGAAAAGGCACAAGAGCCTGAAACAAATTGGCACATTGACTACAAGTAGTCCAGTGAGTAAAGAGAAGTAGTGATAGGAGAGACAGAGCAGTCAAGACTGTGATGAGTTGTGTATGCCATAGGTAGTACACTTGTGTGGTTTTGTCTGACCTACACCTCTTCCCTCTTTAAACAATAATGTACCTTTAATTTTCTTTGGGGAACTGCATTTCCCTACTCCTAATATTCTTATTTGGGCTGTCTTTCATGGCAACCTTGTAGGGATAGACAGTAATACAGTGGGCCCAGTCAAGGGTTGTATCTTTCTTGCTACAGTGATTAGTTCAAGGCACATGACCCAAACTAAGACTATCACAGCATTTTCTAAGACCTGAGATCATGGATTTTTATTCCTTTGGAACCTTTCACTTCACCGATCATGTAGTTATAAGTAGTACCTTCTCTGGATGTCTAAAAGCTTGCCTGCCGCATGAGACAAACCTAGAAGAAACTATAATCCAGGAATAAAGTGAGAAAGAGCAAGATAAAAGCAAAGATGGAGCCTTCGTGATATCACTTGAGCCCAGTATCTGAACTCTTTGGTCAATCCCCACACATTCAACTTATATGGGTCATTCTTGAGCCACTTGGAACTGAGTTTCCATTACTGTGACCAAAGAAGTCACATGCGTATTAAACTGTGTTAAGTATATTGGACTTTGTTAGCTGGATGATGACAACTTTGAAGCAAAAAGTAAACTTATATTTTAGAAAGCATATGCTTGCAACAGTGTAAAGAATGGGTAATAGTAAGAGAGGAATTGATAGTGAGCCCAGTTATAAAACTAGTAAAATGAACTAGATAAGAGATCACAAAGGCCTGAACTAAGATAATGGTAGTAATCATTAATTAAAAGTTTTAAACAGCAAGTGAGTGAGGAGTATGAGGGGAATAAGGGACTCAGGCATAATTCTTGGCTTTCTTGCACAGATTTTTAGGTTGAATTATTTTGTTTTGTTTTCATTTGGTTTGGTTTGGCTTGCCCCCAAAAGAAGAAGTACAAAATGAGATAAATAGTCAGGTGAGAGGAGTTAAGTTCATCCAGGGGGCTTTCAAAGTTAAGATTTCTGTGGCACACCTATACAGAGATATTTACTTCTCGTGTTAGTACTAAGATCTAGGAGATCCATATGTAGAAACCATCAATTTAAAGATGATACCAAAAGCTTTACACTTGGTAGAGACTATTCTGGGGAGTGAGAAGAGAAAAGAATGAAGCTGAATTTTGGAGAATGAGCACATTTGAGAGATGAGGCTGAGATGGGAACCAGAAGGGTAATGTTGGAGAGTTATGAGCATGCTCTTGAGAAGGAGGGAGTATTCAGTGACACAAACCACCACAGAGAGATCAAGCACAGTGAAGACTATGAAATGTCCTTCACTTGACTATTTGTAGGACTTGAGTGCTTGCACCTTAAACACATTTAAAAGAGTATGAGAGCCAGCAAGAAAAATCTTTTAAGTAACTTAAATAAGAGGAACTGTGTCAATCCAATTATACCACGTTAGTATTTTTAGTATAATGTTGGTTATATAGAGAATTTTCTTCATGTTATCCCATGTAGAGATCAAAGCAAGCAAAATTTTATAGAAAATGTTTAGTTTCTATTTTTTTTATCGTGAGCCCTATATTGTAACACAGAAAATGTCTTTTATATGGAGATAGAAGTCACAGGCAATTTCAGAAACCCAGAAGACATGTGCTCCAGGATTGTCCAGTTGCTAAATGTAGTATGGTTTCTGTCTAGATGTCTCCCCAAAGCTTCATGCCATCATAGGGCTTTTTCAGAGGTGACTGAATCTAGAATGTGTGATGCTAGGGTTAAGGGCGTGTGATTACTAAACCACTACACATGAGTGATTGGTTTGGCACCGCCCTAATCCTGGTAGTCAGGATAGCATAAAAGGGGCAGAAAGGTGCTACTAAGTTTCCTTTGTTACTTTTGCTACCATGTGGGCGCCATGAACTGTTTCTCCTCTGTGTCACCCCTCTGCCATGTGCCACCTTGCCTTGGAGCCAGCCAATCATGCACTGAATCCTCTAAAAACTGTGAGCTAAATAAACCTGCCCCCCTTTAACTTTGGATGTCAAGTATTTTGTCTCAGCAATGAGAGAAAAGTAACACAACAAGTTTGTGTCTGTCTAGACTGTTCTTTGCCTCCTCAGGTATTCACGGTAAGTGCTGGAATCCTGGTCAAATAGTCTATAAGCCAGAGAGATTGTTTAAATGATGATTTTCTAGATTTGGTTTCAACTAAGTTCACTTGGGCTAGGAATTCGGTTGGGGTTCGTTAGTGTGCAACTTGACATTCCCCTAGAGATTTTGTGTGAGTGAATCACACAACTGAATTAGACTTTATGCCTAAAACCATGCAGCTATGATGGTATTTTTAGTATATTTTAAATAACTTTGGCTCTACACTAAGTGAATGGGAAAGGAAGGGAAGGGGAAGGAAAGGGAGGGAAAGGCAGGAGAGGAAGAGATGAGAAGGAGAGAAGAGGAGAGGAGAAGAGAGGAGAGGAGAGAGGAGAGGAGAGGAGAGGAGAAGAGAAAATTACACACCTGTAATCCTTGCACTCTGGGAGGCTGAGGCAGGGTGATCACAAGTTTGACCCTGGGCAACTCAGCAACTCAGCAAGCAATTGTCTCAAAATAAAAATTTAAAAGCTACTAAAAAACAGAATGTAGCACAGTGTAAAAGCCCTAGATTCATTCCCCAGTATGATAAAAGAAAATCATAGAAATGGAAAAGGTGAAAAGAAAAGGAAAACAAATGAAAATGGGTCCCTCACCAGTAGGGCACATTCTTAGGATCTCGAATTAAAAGACACCTAAAAATAAGGCCTTTACAACAAGAGAAAACTTGGTTGTCATTTGGAAGCTGCACAACTTCCACTCTCTCTGGACTCTGGTAGCATGGAAAAGGTAAAGAAGGAAATAAAAGGCCTTGCTGCCCTTTGAAATCACCTAGGGCAGTGATGGCGAACCTTTTAGAGACCAAGTGCACAAAATGTAACCCTAAACCCACTTATTTATGGCAAAGTGCCAACACTGCTGTTAAACCTCAGTGCTTGGCTGCTGGGCAATTCTGGGGTGACTTGGCTGTCCTGCCTCCAGAGAGGGCTCTGCATGCCCACTGAAGCATGCATGCCATAAGTTTGCCACCACTGACCTAGGGCCTCATGTCATGAGATCCTAAACTTCCATCTAAAGTGTGAATGTTACTAGAGCAGGGAGAAGACAGAAAGGATGAGGCCCTTGGCCATTCATCATGTGCTTAGTGATCTAGCCAGCCAGACATAAGACATGTAGTTATTAGACTGCTTTAGTTCACAACGCCAAGTTCAGTGGATACAGAAAGTTTAGATTCCATCCTCTAGAAGCTCTGGGCCTGTCTATATATTCCCTTAATTGAACAGACTTTGGAAACTAAAGCCTACCTCTTTCACTTAACGTACTCTGTAACCTTACCCAGTCTTCAACTCCATTCCCTTATCTGTAGAATAGAGATGATACTATTGACTATTTTGTAGAGATACCATGAAGATTAAATGAATAAGAATTTGTAAAGGCAAGGTCAGCCCCTAGCCCATACTAATCACTCACTTAGTTGCTATCTTTTTATTATCATAAGGAACTTTGCCTTGGAATTTTTGTCTGAGATGAGGACTTTATCTTGCCCGACTGAATGAAACTGCTTGTAGGTTCTTTAACAGACATGTCATAGATTCTCGAGAAATCCTCAGCCTGGCCATGCTGTGGCGAATACAACTCCTAGTGTCTCAACATTTGCACTCCTCATGGTTGGTTAGGAAATGAAAAATAATTTACAGAATGCCCTTCCAGTGGTGGTTTTATATCTTGTTTAAAGGAAAAAGTTTTCTTACATGGTCACATCCTCAACTTTGATACATTTCTCAAGATAAATCATAGCAGCAGCTCTTCTCCAGATGTGAGCTCTTTGGGTGGTGATTTGCTTGATTTTCATAGTTGAAGCAAGAGAGTCTCATGAACAAAAACAAAAGATCAAAGATGCCAAAACCTTCATTTCCTGTCTCAAGTGGGCTCAGGGAATTCCAGTAAGTACTCATAATTGTTGTAGACTTTTATGAATAGAGACCATGCTCCATCTCTTTGTGGGATTTACAGTGTCCATGTGAATGAAACACACTGACCCATGCTTTATTGCAGAGTATTATAGATACCAGAGCTGAGGAAGGCAAAGGATTGAGTGGGTCAGCCAAGGCCTGAACAAGGAGGTGCTAAAAGTATGCTTTGATATCTAGCCTGTCTCTGATTAGGAATCTTGAAGATCATTCTTTGTTACTCTGATTCTCTGATTAGGTTTTCTTTACCTTAGCAACCTCATATGATGGGACACTCAACAGAACACCCATAAGCAATTTGTGACCTGTACTTTATTCAAGAGGTGAATCTCTGAGGATTCTACCCATCATTACCCTCATTCTGGTTGTCTTTGCATTTTCCTTCAGTCTTAAGACTCTATTCCTACTTCTTTTGTGGTATAGGTCACTGCAGTGTCAATCAAGGCAGTGTCTACAGGGACCAGTTAGAGGCCCTGCACTACGTATCTTCTATTGTGAATACCAAAGATTCTGCGATTTTGTCCCTTTCTCCTCAGTTTGAAAAACACAGTGAATACATGAAAAGCATATGTACCATATCTAAATAATAATGTGAACCTCCGTGATTTGTGCTATGAAATAAAGGTGTTCAAGTTGATCTTTAGCTATGTAATGGAGAGGACCTATGGAAGAGGAATCTAGCTGAGCCTTGGAAGATACAAGGCTTTAGAGAAGGAAGGAAGAAGAGAATTTTCAAACAGTAGAAACTCAACACAAAGGCCAAAGTACAGGGTGGGACATAGGGCTGGGGAGAGGTAGGAAGAGAGAGATGATAACGGGAAGAGTATAACCATCCTTCATTGTACGTTAGGCCCATCTGTGAATCCCAAGGACCCCCTTGAAACAGGAAACAGAGTACAATACAAGGAGCTGTATGAAGCCAGGGAGAGCTGGATGCTACATTTTCCTCCTTATGGGATCACAGGGAAAGCACTTCACTTCCTACGGAGTCCTCTCTCTCACTCCACCATTCATCATCGAAAGAAGTTGCCCACATCAGAACACTGCAAAAGCAGACCAAGTACATGGCTAATCATTCGTGGTCTCTCTTACACTGACCTCAGGACTGAGGGGGAGGCTGCTTTCTAGAGCGACATTCGTCAACTGCTTTTCTGCTTCAAATACCAAAGCCAGCATTTTGCCATTTGGGCTACACTATTAATTTTCTTTTAACACTTCCCCAGTGATAGAGGCAAAGAAAATTATCTTTCTCAATATCTTGTCTTCTCGGAAAAAACATGCATGCCTTTTCCTCCTTAACAACCAGAGTGCACGTTTTTTTTTCAATATTTATTTTTTATTAGCACAAGTTTGCAGTACATATTGGTCATATTTCTCATGGGGAATGGATACATGTACATAACACATCTACTTTCTCCTGAAGTGCTGGAAGCTTATTTTTTATTTTACTTTACTTTATATTTTGGATCTTAGTACTTTTTATAACCAATTCGGAAGCTAACTAAAATGAATTTATCTTGTTTAGAATTACTCCAGTGTTTAGAAGAACACACTACCCAGAAACTTTGGGTAGTCAACTGACTGTACTTAGATCAATTGGCATTTCTGCCAAGAAAGGTATATAGTAGTGGAATGGCATAGTCACATTTTTATGTTCCCTTCTAGTCCTCTCCCTCCCCCCTCCTTTATCTCTTGGTCCCCTTCCTATTTGCAAAAGGTCTATCTTCCTGTTTTCTACTATCTATCTTTTATTTTGATCTTTATTTATTTTTATATTGTGTTTGCATACAAGAGAAACTATGCAATATTTAAGCTTGCATGTCTGATTTATTTCACTTAACATTGTGGTCTCAAGGTGCATCCCTTTTCCCATGAGTGACTCCAGTCTTCCTTCTTTTGGCAAAGTAGCACTCCACTTTGTGTAAATATGGTATTTTCTCTATCCATTCATCTGTTGAAAGACATATAGGACACTTCCAAGGTTTAGCTATTATGGATTATGCTGCTATAAATATGGCTATGCAGGAAATACACCATAATACTATGTCTTTAACTCTTTGGAGAAGATACTTCAAAGGGGGATGGCTGGGTCAAATGGAATGTCTAGTTTTAGTTTTTTAGGAATTACCATACTGTTTACATTCCAACCAACAATGTTTTAAATCTGCTGCGCATTCAGACACAGTCCAGAAGTAGAGTTTGTTTATTTCCTTGTTGGTTGGTTTATGATGCTAGGAATCACACTCAGGGCCTCAGGAATGCAGGCCAAGTGCTTTACCACTGAACGACTCCTTCAGTCCTCTGAAGTCAGATTGTTATGTGTGTTTTTCTGACTGGACGGTGAGGTCTCTAGTGTAAGATACCATTGTACACAGGCCACATTTATCTTTGTACTCAGGGGATCACAGAGTAGCGAATGCATTTGAGGTGTTAAATTAAATAGAAAAGATTTGGGACGTGGTGCAAGGCTGGAGCACTTGTCTAGGATGTGTGAGACTCTGAGAACAATCTCTAGCACTGCAGAACAAGCAACAAACAAAAACAAATGGAAAGGAGAAAAGACGCCAGAGGTGTTTCTAGGCATTGTTCTGAAATTCTTTCTAGGAAAGAGCAGATGAAGGAGGAAGGAAAGAAGGAAAGCTGACTCCATCCAACCCAGTGCCATTAAATTCTAAATATAGGTTGGTCCTTAAAATCTAAAATGATTGGATGTCTCTATTAAATAATTTGGCATTTTTTTAAAGTAGTGGTTACATTTGATTGTCACAGACAGTAATTTTGCTAGAGAGGAGAGTGGAGGTTAAAATATAGAGTTATCCAGGCATGATGGTGTAAGCCTATAATCCCAGCACTTGGGAGGCTGAGGCAGGAGAATCACTGTGTTTTTGAGGCCACCATGGGCTACATAGTGAGTTCAAGGCCAGCCTAAGCTATAGAGTGAGATCCTGTCTCAAATAAATAGATAGATAGATAGATAGATAGATAGATAGATAGATAGATAGATAGATAGATAGATAGATAGAGTTAGGATATTTCCTAGGAAACTAGACAATGGTGATGCCCCACAATGAAAGGCTCTGTATTCCTAGCGTGACTGCAGGAGGGTCTGGAAAGGGGAAAGTGGATTGAGGAAGGAGATGAAAGGGTACAAAGACTACATTAGTGCTTCCCTCACTCTAGAATTAATGAAGTTGGAGAATTTTGCCATGTTCAAGGAGCAGACTGTTTTTATCCTAAGAAAAGTATTGCCTTGTTCTGAATACAGAATCTGACCATTTTTCAAAGAGTTGAACACATTTGACTAAAGTTTTCCACCCCTAGGGGACCCCCCCCCCAAATAAAACACTTTCTGTGGGAGGGAAAGAACATGATAATTTTCAAACCATATAGAAAACATTAGGATAAAAAGAATAAGACACTACATGGGTTTAAGAAAATATGTGTCATTACAAATGTCCCCAAACTGCATATTGTCTTTAAGGAAAATTCTCCAAAGTTCCTGAGTGAAATTGACAAGCTAGTGGTCTTCTCTAGTGGTCTCCTGTGTTAACATTAATAACCCACCATACTTGAATAGCATTCTTCTAAAGGGCCATAACCTTTTCTTATTTTATTTTATTTTATTTTATTTTATTTTATTATTTTGGCTCTTAGTACTTTTTATAACCAACTCAGAAGTTAACTAAAATGAATTTATCTTGTCTAAACTTATTCCAGTGTTTAGAAAGACACATTACCCAGCAACTTAGGGTAGTCGACTGACTGTTCTTAGATCAATTGGCAATTCTGCCAAGAAAGTAATATAGCAGTGGAACAGTGTAGTCATTGGGAAAGGATATTTTGAAAACTTCGGCCGCTTTAGCTGATGTCACCTTTGGCCTTCATTCCATAGCAAAGCCCTGAGCCTCCTGCTGCTTAATATCCACTCTTCCAACCCCATCCCCAGCACACCCACCCACAATACACTCGCCCACCTTTATCTCTGCTTCCGTCTTGGAGCCTGTCCTCCCTTCCAGCCCTCGCTCGCCTCTCTTCTCTGTAAAAGCCTACGCGTGGAAATGGGTCCGCCATTGTTTCCTCGCAAGTACCTTCTGTCTCTTTAACCGAACTGCAAAGTCCTTCAGGGTCGGGAACTGCACTTATGTAGAGCTCTTTGGGGACAATTGCTTGGTTCTTGTGTTGAGCTTATCTTATTCATTCTAAGCATTTAAAAAGTAGTGGCTGGTGGACCGTTATAGATGGAGTCCCTCAGCCTGCACTTGTCTCACATTTCAATCTTAAGTGAGATCTTTTCCAAATTAATGTTTCTGGAGTCCCTAAAAGAGTGAATTCATTGTTCAATTTCCCTAACGCAGCCAAAACAAAAGTTACAAAACAAATTATATTAAGGGCTATTTCCCATAATTGTATGATTTTATTATCCCTGATGGGAATGTAGCTCTTTCGTCATGGAAGGACTGTGTTACACAGGTCCAAAAGGCCAAGAAGATATCCAAAGATGTGAGAAATAAAAGAAAACAGATGTTTCTCTTTAAAAAAATCTAGTGTTGCTCCCATGGGAGAAATCTTTATGTATACATCATGTGAGAATTTTGTTTACTGGCAATTAGAGACATCCGCGTCAATGGCCTATTTCCAAGGGATGTAGCCATCTTTTCCTTCATTTGGGTTGCCTTCCAGTTACCTGCCGCTTTGGGCCAATACCCAGGTCCCCTTCTTATGCTCCTTGTTCTTGTTCCTCTTCTTTTCCCTCTTTGTCCTTCTCTTCTTCTTTTCCTTCCTCCTCCTGCTCTCCCCAACTCCACCTCCTCTTCTTCACCTCCTCCTTATCCTCCTCCTTTTCTTCTTCTTCCCTCTTTCTTCTCTTTCTCTTCCTTCTCCTCTTTCTCCTCCCCCTCACACTTCTCTTTCTTGGTTACAAAGTCAGTATTATTAATGAAAATTTAATTAAAATGTATTTATGGTTTTCATACATTTTCTTTTTTCCTGTCGTTTAACAAATATGCATTGATACTATAAACACTGACACTTCTCTTTGTACTTGGGATATGCTTTAAGGGCAAGGTCCTTGTGATTCAATCACTCTCATTTGACATTGAAAATTTTGTAAATAATATATGTTCAATAGATTCTTTTTTAAACATCATATACTTTTTATTTTTATGGTTATAACACTTGAAATATACTCTCTTAGCAGTTTTCCAGTATTGAATAAATGGCAACATGGTGATCATGCTGTAAATAGATCTTGAACTTATTTCTCTGAATTGTATTTTATAGCCTTTGACCAACATCTATCTTCCCACACCATTAACTCCTCCTAGCCTTCATTCTACTCACTACTTCTGTGAATTCAACTTTTTTAGTTTCCACATATAAGTGACATCATGGAACATTTATCTTTCTTTCTGCGCTTAGCTAATTTTACTTCATATAACGTCCTCTAGGTTATCCATATTGTTACAAATAGCAGGATTTCCTTTTATAAGGCTAAGTAGTATTGTATTGTGCATATATGACATTTTCTTTATCCGTTCGTGTGATGAAGGTGACTTAGGTTGATTCTGTATTTTGGCTATTGTGAATAATGCTACAATGAACATGGAGTGCAGATATCTCATCAACATACTGTTTTCATTTCCTTCAGATGTATGCCACATCATATAGTACTCCTATGTTTAATTTTTTGAGAAATATTCATACTGCTTTCTATTATGGCTGCATAAATTAACTTTCCCAGCAACAGTGTATAAAAATCTTTACTGGATATTCTTGCTAACAGTTGTTGTCTTTCATCTTTTAGATAATCTCTATCCTCCATTCTTTGCTGTTTGAATTCTTTTTGTTTTTAATTCATTAAGTTTATTGGTACATTTTAGGTATACAGGGTGATGACATTCTTCATTGGGAATTTGTATCTTTACATGATATATCTTGGTTCTTATTTTTTCCCCATTCCCCTGCCCTCCCTTCAACCCCTCCACCCTTCCCTATTTACAAAAACTGTTTCCATTTTTTACTTTTCTCATATTTTTTCCTTTCCCTTCTTTCCTTGTCCTACTGCTCCACTTCTCTTCCCCTTCCCTTTTGGACTTTTTGTTCCTATTTTACATTATCTATTATACATTTTGATCCTTATTTACACTTTCAGTTTCTCACACCAGAGAAACTATTCAGTATTTACACATGTGTGCCCTATTTATTTCATTTAAGAGTATGGCTTCAATGTGCATCCATTTAGCTATAAATGTCTCTACTTTCTCATTCTTTATGGCTGAATAGTACTCCATTTTGTAAACAAAACAAAACAAAACACATCTTCTTTGTCCACTCACCAGTTGATGGGCAATTGGGCTATTTCCAAGATTTAGCTATTACAAACTGTGCTGCTATAAACATGGGTGTGCACATATCACTGTGGTATGACGCTTTTAATTCTTTTGGGAAGATACACAGCAGGGGAGTAGCTGGCTCAAACGGGATCTCTAATTCTAGTTCTTTGAGGTATCTCCATACTGATTTCCACAGTGGTTGCACCAGTATACACTCCCACCAACAGTAGAGAAGAGTTCCTTTTTCCCCACAACCCCACCAGCATTTGTTATTGGTTGATTCCTTGAGAGCAGCCATTCTTTCTGGAGTGAGGTGGAATCTCAGTGGTGTTTTTGTTTGCATCTTTTGGATGACCTGTGATGTGGAACAGTTTTTCATATGTTTATTTGCTATTTCTACTTCTTTGAGAAATGTCTGTTCATTTCAGATGCCCATTTTTGAATTGGGTCTTTAAATTTTAGAGGTCTGATTTTTTAAAGTTCTATATATATTATAGAGAGTAGACCTTTGAGGAACAGCTAGTAGAATATTTTTCACATATTGTGATTTCTCTTGGTATGTGGAGGCTTTTTAATAAGATGAGATCCCACTTGTTGATTCTTTATGCTAGTTCACATGCCACTGAGGTTTTGTTTATGAAGTCTTTTCCTATGCCAATGTCTTCAAGAGTTCTACCTAATTTCTCTTCCAACAGGTTTAGTATTTCTGTTTTAATATTTAAATCTTTGATCCATGCATGATGAGAGATATAGGTCTAGTTTTAATCTTTGGCAAGTTGAAACCCAATTTTTCCAGCACCACTTATTAAAGAGGCTATCTTTCCTCCAGTGAGGGTGTTTGGCTCCTTTGTCAAAGATGAAGTGTCAGAGTATGTCTGGAATTGTTTCTGCATCTTCTAATTTATTCCACTGGTCCTCAGGTCTGTTTCTTTGCCAGTACCATGTTCTTTTTAACACAATAGCTTTGCAGTATAGTTTCAAGTTGGGTATTGTAATACCTTATCTTTGTCACCTTGTCTGTGACTACTTTGTCTTTGTCACCTAGAATTACTTTTGCTATGCTAGGTCTCTTCTTGTTCCAAATGAATTTTTGGACTGTTTTCTCAAGTTCTGAGAAACATGCTGTTGAATTTCTATTGGGATTGCATTGAATCTATATAGCAGTTTTGGAAGTATGGCAATTTTCACTATATTGGTTCTTCCTACCCAGGAGCAAGGGATGTCTTTCCATTTTCTGATATCCTTTTTGATCTCTGTTTTCAGAGTGCTATAGTTTTCAGAGTAGAGGTCTTTTTTTTTTTTTTGGTAGATTGATTCCTAGGTATTTTATTTCTTTTGGATGCTATTGTGAAAGGAGTTGTTTCTCCATTTCCTCTCTCAGTGAGTCTGTTGTTGATGTAGAGGAAGGTTATTGATTTTTATGTGTTGATCTCATATCCAGCTACTCTACTGAATTTGGTTATTGGGTCTAGAAGACTTTTGGTGGAGTTCTTGGGGTCTTCTATATAGAGTATCATGTCATCTGCAAATAATGACAATTTGACTTCTTCATTTCCTATCTTTATTCCTTTTATTTCTTTCTCTTGTCTAATTGCTGTGGCTAATGTTTCCATAACTATATTGAACAGGAGTGGTGATAGTGGACATCCTTGTCTTGTTCCTGATTTTAGTGTGAAGGATTTCCATTTTTGACCATTTAGTATGATATTGGCTGTTGGTTTTTTCATAGATGGCTTTTATCAGATTGAGATAAAGACCATCGATTCCAATTTTCTGTAAGATTTTTATCATGAATGGGTGTTAGATTTTGTCAAACACTTTTTCTGTGTCTATTGAGATGATTACATAGTTTTTGTCCTTGGCTCTGTTAATACAGTGTATTACATTTATTGATTTGCGTATTTTGAACCACCCCTGCATCCTTGGATGAATCCAACTTGGTAAGGGTGTATGATATTCTTGATCATCTTCTGCATTTTGTTTGCAAGTATTTTATGGAGGATTTTTGCATGTATATTCATTAGGGAAATTGGCTTACAGTTCTCTTTTTTGGTTGGGTCTTTCTCTACTTTTGGGATCAAGGTGATGCTTGCTTCCAGGAATGAATTTGGGAGTATTGCTTCCTCAATTTTATTGAAGAGTTTAAATAGTAGTGGCAATACTTCTTCTCTAAATGTGGAATTCAGCAGTGAATCCATCAGGACCCCGGCTTTTCTTTGTTGGTAATTTTTTAATTACGTTTTCAATTTCATTGATTGATATTGGGTTAAGATTTTTAGGTCTTTTTTGTTCAACTTTGTTAATTCATATGTATCTAGAAATCTGTCCATTTCTTCTGTGTTTTCCATCTTATTGACCTATTTCCACCGGATCTGTTGTAATTTCACTGTTTTATTCCTAATTGCATGGCTTTAGGCCTTTTCTTTCCTTTTTTTGATAAGGTTGGCTAAGAGTTTGACAATTTTGTCTTTTTTTTTTTTTGAAGAAACAACTCTCTGCTTCATTGATTTTTTTTTGTATCATTCTCTTAGTCTTCATTGCATTGATTTCTGCTCTGATGTTTATAATTTCCTCCTTTGTATGAGTTTTGGGTTTGTCTTTCTCTTCTTTTTCTAGAAGCTTGAGGTTCAGCATTAGGTTGTTTATTTGAGCGCTCTCTGGTTTCCTAATATGGGTATTCACTGCTGTGAATTTCCCTCATATGACTGCTTTCATTGTGTCTCATAAATTCCAATATGTTGTATTGGCATTGTCATTTAAAATTATAGAAACTGCCTGATTTCTTCTTTAATTTGCTCTGTGACCCATTGGTTGTTCAGGAGTGAGTTGTTCAATGGCTATGTGTTTATGTTCTTGTGGTTTGTTTTGCTATTGATCTCCAATTTCATCACACTGTGATCTGATAATATACAGGGAATAACTTCAATTCCTTTACATTTACTTAAACATGTTCTATGAGCGAATATGTGGTCTATTTTGGAGAATAACTCATGTGCAGCTGAAAAGAAAGTGTATTCTGATTTTGTAGGGTGGATCACTGTGTAAACATCTGTTAAGTCCATTTGTTCAAGAGTTAGTTTACTTCTGTGAACACATTTTCTATGTTGTTTACGCTATGTCCTGTTTCTTCATCGATTCCAATCAGTCTTATGCTATTCTTCTTTGCATCATCTAGCAGCTGCTGGATTCATTTCTCACGGTCCCTTGCTATTTTTCAGAAATCTTTCTTATTCTAGTGACCAATCACAATCCTGTCATCTGTATCTGATATTCTGTCCTTGCATTGGCTTATTCTGCTGCATAAACTTTCAATGAAGTTTTTAGTCTCCTGGTTATCTGTTTCTTCTTTCATTTCTGATATTATTTGTGTTTTCTCTCTTTGTTTGTCTCACTAATTGTTTGTTGATGTTTTGAAAGCCCCAAATCTATTTTTTAAATTAAAAGGTACTTTAATTTCCATTTCCTTTAGCCTAACATTTACTCAAGTCACATATTACTTAATATATAAATCCAGATAAAAGTACCTTATTTCCTTTAACTGTGACTTTTTTTTTATTCATGAAGTTTATTGGTACATTTTAGGTATACAATATGATGACATTCATCATTGGAAATTTGTACCTGTGCGTGATATATCTTGGTTTTTAGTTTTCCCCCATTCTCCTGCCCTCCCTTCAACCCCTCCACCCCTCTCTATTTACAAAGACTTTGTTTCCATTTTTCCCTTTTCTCATATTTATTCTTTTCCCTTCTTTCCTATTCCCTACACCTCCTACTTCCCTTCCCTTTTTGCCTTTTTCTTCTTATTTCACATTATCTGTTATACATTTTGACCCTTATTTACATTTTCAGTTTCTCACATCAGAGACTATTTGGTATTTATACATGTGTGACCTATTTATTTCACTAAAGTGTATGGCCTCAATGTGCATCCATTTAGCTATAAATGACTCTAGCCTCTCATTCTTTATGGCTGAGTGCTACTCCATTTTATAAAAAAAAACACACATCTTCCTTATCCAGTCTCTAGTTGATGGACAATTGGGCTATTTCCACTTTTTAGCTATTACAAACTTTGCTGCTATAAACATGAGTGTATATATATTGCTGTGGTACCCAAATCTTAATTTTGTTGATGTTTTCTATCATGTTTTCTATTTTCTGTTTAATTTATTTCTGCTGTAGCTTTTAGTACTTCCTTTTCCTAACTTTGGACTTAGTTATTTCTTCTTTTTCTGGTTCTTTGAGGTGTAATTTTAACTTGCTTGTTTGAGATATTCCTTTTTGATGGGAAGTTTTTTGGTCATGAATTTGTTTCTCAGAACTGCTTTTTCTGCATCCTTTAGATTTTATTTTTATTCCACTTTCAATTTTCTCAATATATTTTTTTCTCTTTTAACTTCTTTAACCCTTCTATTATTCAAGTTAATGTTCACATATCTGTTATTTTTCCAGTTTTCCATCTATTATTGGCTCCTAGTTTCATAATGTTGTAGTTGAAAAATATACTTGCTTTGATTTCAGTCTTCTTAAAATTGTTAAGATTTGTTTTGTGGCCTAACATATTATCTATCCTAAAAAATATTACACATTCTTTTCAGAAAAAATGTACTCAACTACTCTGAATGAAATGTTTATGTCTTTTAGTCCCATTTGTTCTAAGGTGTAGTTCAAGTCCAGTGTTTCCTTATTGATTTTCTGCCTGGATGATATATCTATTTTTGAAAGTAGAGTACTGAAGTATCTTCTTTCTTTTGTGTTGCTATCTGTCTCTTCTTTGAGATCTATTAATGTTTGCTTTATATATTTAGGTACACTAGTGTGGAGCACATCCATATTTATAGTTGCTAATCCTTTTGATGACCCTTTTACCATTATAAAATGACTTTCTTTGTTTCTTTTTATACTGTTTTAAAGTTTATGTATCTGATATAAATATAGCAACCCTGGCTGTCGTTAGGATTACATTTGCATGGAGTATTTTCTTCCATCCCTTTAGTTTCAGTCTATAGATTCCCTTAAATGTAAAATTATTCTTTTTTGGCGGCATATAGCTCAGTTTTGTTTTTAAAATTCATTCAGTCTCCATATGCCTTTTGTTTGTTTGTTTGTTTAGGTTTTTTTTGGTACCAGGGATTGAACTCAGGACCTTGTGATTGCGAGGCAGGTGGCGGAACCATTGAGCTAAATCCTCGGCCCTCCATATGCCTTTTGATTGGAAAGGTTAATCCATCAATATTCAAGATAATTATTGATAGGAGAGTGATTATTACTGCCATTTTGTTCATTGTTTTCTGGTTGTTTTGGAGGTTCTTTACTCCTTCTTTTCTCTTTCTTTCTTACTTTGTTATTAGCTGATTTTCTTTGGTATTATGCTTTGATTTTTATTTTCTATCTTTTCTGTATCTACCATAGGGTTTTTGCTTTATGGTTAAAAAGAGGGTGCAATAAAATGTGTTGTAGTTATGGCAGTTTATTTTAAGTGAACTATAGCTTAATTAGTTTTAAAAATAAAAGTCTGTCATTTTACCTCTTTACATATTTTATGTTTTAATGCTACAATTGATCTTGTTTTACATTGTGTATGCCATAGCAAATTATTATAGCTATTGTCATTTTTAATATTATTTAACCTTCTTAATAATTATGTGTGATTTATACATGACTATTACAGTATTAGAGTATCCTGAACTTGACTGGCTACTTACTGTGACCACTGAGTTTTATTATTTATTATGTTTTCATTTTGCTAATTAACATAATTTTTCTTCAGCTCCAAGAACTCTCTTCAGCATTTCTTCTAAAGCATGTCTAATGGTGATACAACTCTCACAGCTTTTGTTTACTTGATAAGGTCCTTATCTTTCCTATGTTTCTGAAGGATAGCCTTTCCAGATATAGCATACTTGGTTGGCAGTATTTTATTTTTTCCAATACTTTGAGTGTGTTATCTCACCTCCTGACTTATATAGTTTCTGCTGGGAAATCTACTGATAGTCTTACGGTAGTTTTCTTTCTTATGACTGGTTGCTTTTAGATTTATGCTTTCAAAAGTCCCTCTTTGGCTTTGACTTTTTTTTAAATTCATAAGTTCTTTTATTGGTACATTTTAGGTATACAATATGTTTACATTTATCATTGGGTGCTTGTACCTGTACATGATGTATCTTGGTTCTTATTTTTTCCC